>CP136870.1:4228176-4828176 GCA_033000465.1 Sciaenops ocellatus
ACAGTGGCGGACGACCGCTATCCGTTGCAATGACAGTCACACTCGGTGCTGGCTCTGATTCGAAATCCAGAGCTGTTGCAGTGGTAATGATTCCTGTGACCGGGTCGATGGAAAACCAATCAGAGTGAGAGTTTTTCCCTTTGAGAAGGCTATATCGGACATCCCCATTGGGGCCCTGGTCCTTGTCCCTGGCAGTAACCTGGAGAACAAAGGAGCCAGGATAGACAACCTCGGGAATAGTCTGCCTGTAGGCCTGCTGGTCAAACAGAGGGGGGTTGTCATTGACATCAGTAACCTGAATGGTAAAAGATGACTCTGCTCTGAGGGGAGGAGTGCCGGAGTCTGTAGCCATAACTCTGAGGTCATATGAATCCCTTTCCTCTCTGTCCAAGACCTGGTCAACGTATATCAGGTAGATGATGCTGTCCTTGGTCGTAAGAGCAAATTTCCCATCACCCCCCTCAAGGGACACATTCACGTTGGCATACTCTCCATAGTCTGGGTCGGTGACAGATATCCGAGCTACGTACTGGCCTGGTTGGGCCCCCTCGGAGATCCTCGGAGAGCCGTCCTCACTGAGGAAGATGATGGTCATGGTGGGCTGGTTGTCATTGTAGTCACGGACATGAATGGTCACAAAAGCATTGGTCACCTGGGAAAATGGTACAGATTCGTGTTAATTCATTCTCAAATAGCAGAAGTATTCTCTGATCTGTCAATCCTCTAAGACAATGTTTAGTGTGATCAGCGTTCTCTTGCAGCAGGGTTAGAGGGTGAATTCTATTTGAACTGATCTATTCTTTTAAAAGAAAATGCATATTTTAAGCATGGCACTGTATATTCAATGCACTATAATGAATAAACATCAGTTACCTCAGGGTGGCTGGCATTATCCCTGGCCTGGACCACCAGTTCATGGACCCTCTTCAGTTCAAAATCCAGTGGTCTATTCAGAGTGATGACCCCGGACTTGACATCAATGACGAAGTATCGGTCAGGGTCACTCTGACGCCGGTTGATTTCATAAAGAACCAGACCATTATCGCCCTCATCCTCGTCTGTTGCAAACACCTGCAAAGATTAGAAAGTCAAACATTGAAATCAAAGTTACCCAGGAACATCTGGATTTACAGAAGCAAGCACTATTATTGAAGTACACTACATTGAAGACTCAAGCTCACCTGTAGTATGCTACTGCCTTGTGGGAGACTTTCAGAGATAATAGCATGGTATCTGCTCTGATTGAAGAGTGGTGCATGATCGTTGATGTCAGTAACAGTCACTTCCAGGGTCATGGATCCCATCCTTCTCGGTGAGCCTCCATCAAAGGCTTCCACGACCAGTGTGTAAGATGAGCGTTTCTCCCTGTCCAGCAGTCCATTGACAACCAGGTCTAGATACAGAACCTTGTTAGCAGCTCTCTTGGTCTCCAGTCTGAAAGCTTGGCCTACATTGCCTTCTCGAATAGCGTAGCCTTGCGTGGTCAGCTGGTCCTTGTCTGCATCTGTTGCAGGCTCCAGGGAAAACCTTGTTCCCACCGCTGTGTGCTCGGGTATCTTAAGAACAGCTTTCTTTTTGGGGAACACAGGTGCATGGTCGTTGATGTCATTGACTGTGATTGACACCTCAATAGTGACTCCTGTCATTGTCACGGCGATAAAGCTATAGTGGTCCCTCTGCTCACGATCCAGACGGCGTGCCGTGGTAATGATGCCCGTGGTTTCGTCAATGTTGAGATCACTGCCAACACCTGTGCCCTCATGGTCTGAGATGAAGTAAAGACTTGCAGTTTCACCAGGTGGTAACCCAGCGCTGATGTCACCGACGATAGTCCCTTTTGGCTGCTCTTCATCTAGCTGGAGTTCCAGTGCTCCGAGGACAGCTGTAGACTGAGAAAGAACAAGGACGATGCAGAAATAGAAGAGTGGCTTCCATCGCCAGAGACTCGAACACACGCAGGGTTCGCTGACCCAAGCCCTCCGTCTTGACCCTTTACTTGTTAACGGCATGGCTGGGTACTGCTACACCTGTGAGAAAGAAAAGTAGAGAACGAGAAAAATATCAGTCAGAGGAAGTCAGAGTCAGGGAAAAGTTGTGTTTAACTAGCCTACAGATATATTTTATGATGTGTGAACTGAGCAATTGAAGAGCTTTTTCTCTATTTAAAACCATCTTGAAAATTAGCTTGCTCTCTTAGCACAAAATGAAAACAAATTGTTCTTTTTTTTTCTTGCGTGACAATGTGCTAACACTTTTACAACCCAGGACCTATATTAAAGACACAGCATGATGAATTTCAGCTTTTCCTCCCATAAACTGGATATATATAACATTCTGGAAAGAACTCTTTAGCTGGATCAGGAAGCTTTGAAAGAGCATGAAAATGGAATTCTAAAAGTCTGTCCAGGATCCACATTGGCTTGAAACACACTGAGGACAGAATCATAAACTATATTTATCTGAAGGATAACAATTTTTATTCACTGGGTGAGAACATTTTAAAGTGTCCAACGTGGTCACACACTGAAATCCCAAAGGAAAACACAAATAGGCATCAAGATCCGTTGTAAGATTTCTATTCCATGATAGCAAGCTAACAGACACACTGAAACTGACACACACTCCCAAATACATGGAATGCATGGGAAAGTAAGTCTATAGCTGCTTTAGTAGGGCCTTTATGGGGAAAAGCAGTCATTTAAGACTGTAAGCTTAGCCTCTATGTTCCCCGAACTCTAAATCATGCGCAAATCCATAAAGATAATATCCTCCTCATGCTAATGCTAAATCAGTCTTATCATAGGCTGGATCTAATCATGAACAGATACACATACTGTACACAAAGTCATGCATCAGTCCAGGGTCAAACACTTTTCCCCAAACGTTGGTTGTTTGCTTTAACCTGTCTGATGTGCCATAGGCAATATTCCTCATCAGATGGCACATTGACTGCAGGAAAGGCAACCGCAAGAGTTTAAAAGTCTACCTAAAACTCACCTGACACTGCACTGTTATCCTGCTGCAAACACACCATCTGGTACTTCCAGCAAGTTAAAACAAACACCAATAATTATTTGCAAATGGTGTTTGACCCAAGTTTGACACACATACTTTCACACACTACCACAAAACTATGGAAATATACTCATAACTGTTCTGGCAAATTTAACCTGCATGGCTACTCTAAACTCTCACGAGATAGATGCTCATTCTACTTCTTGATGAGGTCTACAAATATTTAGATTATGTTCAAAATGAGACCAATTGTTTATGCATGTTCCTCTCGTATTTATAAGGGAAGATTTATTGAGCATATAACTCAAAACATCCTGAAATAGGGAGGACCATCTAGCCCTGACATAACTCATTCATCACACTTGGAGACCGGAGGGACGCTGCTTTAACAATCTTCAGTAATGATCACAAAGCTCACACCTAAACTCAATGGAATGTGACTGAGTCCTGCCTCAAATGCTTGGTACAAATTATCAAAACTATAAATGTGTGATGCAGGCAAAGGGCCAAGACCAGACAGGAGGTGAGCTGTCAATGGAGGGTGTTGCCCTTTGCTGGCCAGCCATATTCACCCAGACAATCACTCCCCCTGTGCATGTATAATCTGGACAGTTAACTTTAGGAATGTCTTCTACCTCTAGAGAGAAAACCAGCCTGCTGCCGGCTGCTGTATTTGCACATACGTTGAATTGAAGCATTCACATTCGCACATGCAAAAAGACCATAGACTGACCTCCTTGCAGGCCGATGGAAAGGCTGACTGCTATTCCTTATACAATACTTCATTGGAGTGAGGTTGCGCTCAGGAGTAGGAGTATATTCACTGTATCAATCACCATAATGCTGACAGCCATAGAAATGCTGAAATATTTGCTTGTCTTTGAGCTGAATATAACATAAACGTAACATAAATCATCATTCAGATTACGTGCATTGATTCCATTCAACAAATACTATGATCTGTTATTAATTTACGAGGCTCCTGACAGGCCATTTAGAGCCTACATGACATATAAAACAAATAAAAAATCATTGTTTTATATCTCTTGCATCCTCCTGAAATCCTACACCCCACCAGCTTTTTCTGTTGACCCTGACGTCCTGCAGTGGTTTATGAGACCTCTGAGGAGGAGAGATTAATAAAGTCTATAGCTCTACTGGGACAGAGAGAGGGACACTGATACTGGCCCCTGTGGTACGGTCGCTGACCTCTACATGTGGTCCAGACGGCTGCTCTGGACAGTTGCTGCTTCACTCCTACACAGTGATTGAGCAAAGTCTGCCATACACACCTCCTTTTGTTGCTTTTGTTTGTGTGTGTTTGTGTCTATGGGATTGTCTGTCTGGAACAAGAGCAAAAGGAAAAGAGAAAAAAGGACAGAGGTTTGAGAGACAATTAGGGGTGTGATGATGAAAAGAAACCCTTCTGTGCTGAGTCAGAGCCTTTGGAGACCCCGAGCTGACGAAATGTAGTCTAGAATCATAATGCAGCCATTGAGGACGACGGGGAGAACAGAAAAGGATCAAAGCAAAGAGATGGAAAAAGTGGATTTAGGACGCAATAGAAAAAGTTACATTCTGAGGAGTGATTACAGTTTGCTTTGGCTTGATGGCCGTATTGTCTTTAGGGACCACTGAACTGTGTAGGAGAAACTTATGATTGAAAAATGAAGTCAGAAAGGGTCCAAAGTCTGTGAGTGCATATGTGTGTCTTTCTACGTCTTCTCTCCCTCATTGCTTCAGTGTCAGTGAAAGGTTATATTGATGAACAGATCGCACGGCTGCAATCTGTCACTGTCAATGAGCAGTCGTACCATGACATCATCTCCCTTTTGACGGGTGCCGTAATACACTTGTGTTTACCCTGGAAAACACAAGCTGATGAGGAATGGAGAGAGCAAGGGCTAAAATATAGCTCATGCTGAAAGGATACTGCCTTGAACAGATGGTCAGTGGAGTAAAAAGACTACCATCTGATTCACTCCCTCTAGTGGCTCTCTTTATAACACTGTGCTAATCATGATAAATGATGTTTCTGATTAGTTTATATGGACTAGAGCATCTGTAATTTCATCATCAAAATGCAAAATATGTAAATAAAATCAGCGAAACGCAACAAACAACAAGTTTCTACCTGACTCTCTGATTGCGTGGGTTTTTACATGTTTGGGTCTTTGCACGCCTGCACAACACATGTGCATGCGAGCAGTGACATCATCTACGTGCGACCACATTGACAGGCAGGGCAGACCCGGAGGGCTCCATGCAGTCTCAGCCACATTATTATCTGGCATTGCACCCCCATAATCTCCCTCTGCTTTGCGCAAGCCTCAAAGCCTCAAATACATGGGCTTCCACTCTTAAGTGCTGTAACCATATAATAGAAAACCATAGTGTTTTCTATAGGATGGGACCTTTTAAAGCAGTACGTGTATGTGTATGAGGATGTGTATAAGTGTGTTTACACTGTCGCATCTCGGTTGTGAGGAAAAGCTTTTCCCCATGCAGTGCCAATTCTAAACAGGCCTCTCTATCTCTCTTCTTTCCCTCCCATGTCTGTCCCTCCTCCTTCCCTCGTCCGTCCCCTCTAATGGATTTAGCAGATCTAGCTGGGCACGCCATAGTTACCCGTGGCCAAGCTAAACAGCGCCCAAAGTCACGAAGTTCCAAGTTAAAAAAATGGCCACTCCACACCGCCTCTATGTTAGCCATGTTTTTTGTGCTTTGATGGAACAGCACACTGTTGCATTCAGCTGGTCCCTCAGTGGTTGAGAGGTCTGGCATGGGCTGTAGGTAGTTGGCAGCCGAGTTCATTCAGCCCTGCAACTACTTCTTTGTCACCCAGAACAAACACTGGCCAGATCTTGTGATTGACAGTGCAGTCAGACAGGGGAAAGAATAAAGGCAAAGGCTGTCAAAATGAAATACATGTTAATGGCTGATAGATTCCTGCCATGAAGACAGACACTGGACGCAAACTGGCCTTTGAGTATTCAAAACCCCCAAGTGCAAAAATCTGATTTGTAACAGCTCTCTTGCAAATCATGTCGTGCATGGTGCGTTGAGATGCTGGATTGTTTTTAGTTTTTGGTGCCATTTAAAAGTGTTAAAAAAATCTTTTTCATGACAGTTCTCAGCAAGTGTATAATTACAGGGTGACTATAGCAACACCAAAATCTTTAAATGTCTGAGTGAAATGAAAGGTTAGGCCAGGTTGTGGTGAAACAGGCTGCAGTGGTAAAAAAGCTCTGTGAGAAGAGGCGGGAGGGAGGGAGGGGAAGGAGGGCTGAGAGTCTGGTGGGGGGTTGGAGGATTGAGGAATGCTTTGCATCTCAGTTTTCATGTCGTTTGGGTTGTGTGTGTTTAAGGGGACGACAACTATGACCCCAGTCTCCCCCAGAGTTGCCTTTCCCCGGATCTCTGGATATAGACGTCGTGTTTCCAACCCCAGCTGTCACCAGCACTGTGATCATATGTATGCGTGTTGTGCGTGTGTGTGTGTATTTCAGTCTAAATATTTCCTCAGCTCCTCTTTTAGTGGTTTAAAAAGTGGATATCTGTTTCAATTTATTTCCGTTACTGATTCAATTAAAGCAGAATCCTGCTACAAGTATCGTAGCACTAGCTCTTCAGACAGCCAGACCACTGTCTGGACAGTCACACACACACACACTGAAATGTACATGTACGCAACACCAAAGCATGATCAATATTAATACTACTATGGGCTGAGAGAGTTCATGACTGTGTCAGAATTGGGTTACCTCACCCAGGGGAAGCAGCCATAAAAGCTCTTACAACCTGTGATACACTAACCTTCATGGAGACCGGCCGCATCTAAGTAAGTAAGTTTGAATTAATTATGATGAAGTGAGAACCAATTCCTCAGCTTCCTCAGCACATGATCTGATGCAGAGTGGCAACTAATCCAGCCAAAAATACACACTGTAAAAGTGATGTGAGGATATATATTCGTCTACAGTTTGACCAATGAAAAAATGTTTTGTTCCATCATAAAGAGAAGCAAAATATGTTTGGATGAGTTTTGATTCAAGGATAGACGACGAGCTCTGCGAGCTCACTAAACCCAGTCAGATGGATTCTGCTGATTTAAATCTAAAATACTAAAACAGCTTTGATTAGATCAACATGCTCTGTGGAAACATGGAGGACAGCCTTGATACTGATAGTTTACCATCTGAGGTGGACATAAACAGGAGAGTCGAGGCTCGGAAACACCTGCATGTCATTGGAACATCTATAAAAGAAAATGCGTGTATCCGCTTCCACTCATAATCCATATAAATCCATTTAAAATACGAAACGCTTCACTTCATTTTAAAATGTAGTACTTGTGTACTAAATGTGTCTCATTGTGGTGTTTTTAGTTTATTACTAATTTTTGGACATGTTTTCAAGTCTGTTCATTACTCGTGTCTTTTGTCTCTCTCCATTTTTCATCTACATACAGCAGATCTCTGATATTCTGATACAGACTGGAACATCTTTCCCAGCTTTGTGAAAGTCTTTTGTTTTTAATCCTGTCCGTGAAATGTTGCTCCGGAGTTTTTATTTTATGACTTATTTCCTACATAAATGTCCATGTCAGTGACATCAGTGAGGCTGCAGAGGGTGAGGGGGTAGGGGGAGGAGGGGAGGAGGAGGGCAGACCACGTCATCAGAGACTAGTCAGTTCAGAGTGAGAGCATGCATCTGTGCCAGGAGCCTACTGGGACTTAAGAGTTTGAGGCTCAAATCCACACTTTGTTTCCATATTGCAGTTTTTTGTTCTTTTATGAACAAAACAAACTAGAAGAGACAAGCCTGTCGTCTGCCTGAGGAAGTGACTGTTTGGAGGAACATGTTTTGTTCCAATCCAAAGGTATTTGGAGAGTGAGACATTTTTTCATGGTTTGGCTCCATCTTCTCATTTGGATGTGAAACGATGCGATGAAAATGAGGTTAAAGTGCTGACTTGTTGTTTAAGATTTGTTTTATTCTCAGCCATAAAAGACCAACCCTGGGTGTACATTATGCGTCCTCATTTTGGGGTCAGTGCTATTTGAGATATTTTTCAATAAAATCATTTTTGGTATGTTGCATTTCATTGCATTGCATGCAAGAAAACCACCAACGAGTGCCCTTCGTAGCGGATATGCATTTTAATAGATTTTAGGGTATTGAGCTATGAACTATATTTGACAAATTTATTCGGGAGTGTAGCACTTTTACAATCCATGACTGGTTGAAGTTATCAAATCAGTCTCGATTCACTACGCTGCTAAAACAGAACTTTAAAGTATGTTACACAATTTTTACATCTCTCCGCTCACATTCTTACTCAACTCCATGGGGATATAAGCTCTGGAAAAACAACTGCAGAAACTCTGCAGCAGCAGCACAACAATCCGATGTTGGTGTGATGACTCAGATTTGTTTATTTACCCACAAAGAGACTGTCAAGCTGGAATACAGTCAAACACACTGAACCAGGTCCCCTGTGACAAATCGTCCTAGATTTTAGTGCCCGACAGGCCAGAAGGAGAAAGAGAAGTTATTGTCAGAGTTGGAAGGAGCACAGGAAGAGGTGGCTTCGGAAGAAAAGTTTGATTCTGAAAGAGATTTCCTTAAAGAACATGGTGACAGAGACAGAAACATGAAGTTCAGCTACGTCTAAGTGAGTGCTGAAACACACACATGGATGCAGACTCACACACACACACACATAAATAATGTACCCTCTGGGCCATCGGTGAACCCATGGAGCAAGTGAAAACACAGCTGGAGGTGATTCACTAACCTTCAAGGCCACACTGTCAAGTGAAAGTGCAGCCATTTTTTGTTTCTCTGATGAAATTGTGTGTGTTTGTGTGTGTGTGTGCTAGCTATGACCATGTGTTTTTAAGAGAAAATAGAGACTGTGGGTGAGAATTTAAAGAATATGTGGACAAGAGAGTGTGAAATAATAAAACAAAACAAAGAGGACAAGGCCAGCAGGGTCAATAACCAACACAAAAAAAGGCATGTTGAGATGTCCCTGAAGGTGAAGCAGCAGCTGCCATCTACCATCACTCATCACCCCTCCCCATCAGAGCATGTTTAATATCCACAAGGGCAAGTTGTCGAGCTGAACCAAGTCCATGACTCCCTGTCAAACATGATTACTTCACCTCACTGCTGAAACTGAGATAAATACACTCACGGAGGCTCAAACTAACTGTTTCTCTCTTCATGGTTTGCATTTTGAGTTCTGGCTGAGAGGTGAACACCAGTTCACTCCTCTGTATTGAAAAGCAGAACACTGAGTGGAAGTCATTAGCATCAAGAAATATCATCAGGGTCGAATGTGGAAGACATTAAAATGATGAACAAAAACTACGTAATGGTTTCATTTGGCTGCACATTTGTCACATTAGTAGAGTATTATTAGACTGTGTGCATGTGTCAGCATGTTCTGTGGTGTAAAGTTATATGCCTCACGTCATGGTGCTTGAGAATCATTAAAGTCTCTGCAAAGTAAGAAATATGTGTTCTGAGCTTGTCAGACCAAAGAAGAAAGTGTTATTAACCACCCAGCCAAATTTGAATGATTAAAAATATCGACAAGTTTATGAAATTAGGTGTCAAAATCAGGTAAAAATGAAGTCTCAGCTCCAGGACTGTGGGGGCGTGTCCACTGAATGCACTGAAGCCACGCCCACTCGTGGGAGCAGTCAAGCGGAAATTTTGAAGCGACTGAAACGTGTCAGATGAGTTCAGAAAATGACATGACTAACTTTGAAACACTCTGAGCGAGATGAATTCATCTCTATCTCTCTGCTAGGGGTGCAGGGGTATGCTCAGGGTGGCCTCAGCGTGTCATCAAGCCACCCTTTAAGGACCGCCTACAAAATTCTGGACTGAAAACTGGTGAAAAACTGTTTGAACCTCTAACTCCACATTTCACTAATATATCATTCAAAGTCTTTTCACGTTTTCAGCAACTATTTTCCAACATATTTAATGTATTTTGAAAGAAATCTCAGAATTGCTCAGAAATAGTCATACATGAGACAGATAATCCTTTGTATTTGACGACCTGTGAATGCAACTGAACAATTAGCTATCTTTCTCGGCTGTGATTGGTTGTTTTCATGCATACGATTCGTGCAAATGACATCAGGAGCACTAAGAGGAAACTGGAACTCCAGACTTGATTATACTGCAATTAACATTTTAATTGCCAATTTACCAAATGACTTGTTTGATTTCTGTACATAACTTTGTAGTGCTAATAACCATGCACACTTGTAACAAGAGTGCGTTGACTTACATTCATTCCCTGTAGGGAATCCTAACCTTAAATGCCTAACCCCGACCTTTAACTTAACCTTAACCTTAAACCTCATAATTCTAAACCTAAAACTGAAATGAATGTTTAACTTTGAGTTAAAGCCCCACATGTGGCAATGTGATTAGACTTTGGTACCCACGATCTGATGAATACTGATGAGTAATCAGAGCATTCGTTAATGAGGAAAAATTCAAAGACAAAACACTCAGCTAGACAAAACAGGGCCAGGAGAAAGGAAACCGAAGAGCCATCTTGCACCTTAAACACACACACACACACACACACACACACACATTCAAGCACACACTTTAATCTGTTTCTGCGTTCAACCCAGTGGAATAATCCTTGAAGTGACCTAACAGAAAACCAGACGTAAGTTTCTACGCGGTCCTGTTTGAGAAAACACATAAATATTAATCAAAGTGATCAAATGTTTTGCTGAAATGCTAACAGAGCTAACATTTTCAGGGTGAAAAGAGGTCAGTGTCCTTTTATGAGAAATGGTTTAATTTCTCTAGGAGAGACTGAGTCTTTGGCTGACAGATCTGGGAAAAATCAAAATCTGTAATTACTCATCTCTAGCTCAGAATATGGAACAGTGACTTGGCTTATTGGTTATTAAATTCTCCATCAACTCTCGGGTTAGTGGCGCGCCGACAGCTGTTCTCCAAGAGAATGCCTTTGTATCGTGTTACTCCATTATATTTCTTGTTGTAAGCCTGGGAATTAAATCTGTCTGTCTTTGTTTTAATTTGCTCTACGGAGTTAACAGACATCAATATTCGTCAGTTAATAATGACCAAATGTAATCATGATAAAAAAAGATGTGATAGATGGGTTTGAGGCTCCAATTGCAAGATTTACGTTCAGACTGATGAATAGCGCTTTGATTCTATGACAGAAATATCAATTCAAATCATTTTTGATGTTTTTTTTGATGTTATCAAGAAACAAAAAATAATTTCTCCTGCCAACTTTTTCTTTTCCCTGCCTTTGACTCACACCACCCACACACTTCCAGTCTCTGAGTCCCTTAACATGCATAACACGTTGCACTACCTGAGCCGCGATGCCCTACATGCGGCTCTCAGCTCATTGCGAGTGTTTGAAGTTACCAGAAGCTCACATCATCTCACTTACTTCATTAAAAACACATGAGACACTCCACAGACAGGCTCTCTCTCTCTCTCTCTCTCTCTCTCTATCTCTCTCTCTCTCTCTTCCTCTGTCTGCTCAGCCTGCTCTCATCCATCAAGCTCCCAGATGGGCAGAAGTTACCACATTTCATTCATCTACTCTCAGAGCCATTCCCACATTTATCTCTTCATGTGACTAATGAAATGAATACATCACTTCATTCTGAAAACATGTGTGCATATACTGCGCGCACATGCCTGAGCCGGTCGTATCCTTGATGGGGAAGAATCGATAAAAAGATCAGAACGGGAACGTCTCTGCTGGCGTCTGGAAGGACAGAGCAGGCTACAGGCTGAAACAACTAGTCAATCAATTAGTGGTCAGACAGAAATTTAATTGACAATTATTTATGGAGCAGAAGAACTGCTGGTTGGATCTTTGAAGATGAAGAAGATTTACTGTTTTTACAGCGTGTAGTAGTAAAACTAGCTGGAGTTTGGCTTGTTGGTCAGACAAGACAAGGGTTTGCCGGATTATGGGGAGGATTCTTGCTGGTTTTACACATTTTATAGAATAAACGGATAATCTATTAGTCAAGGAAATGATTGAAAGATTAATCGCTGTTGGAAATAGTCACTGGTTTCACCACTAATGAGGTATCTCCTTTGGTATATCCTACACTGGTATACCCTAAGCCACACATTTGCTAGCATACATCCACGCATGCACTGAAACAATCTCACTTATTCCATCCATCGACTGCAACAACGAGAAACCCAGACTTCCAATGATCCAGCCACACTTTGGCACTCAGGAGCTAGTGTCACAGGTCCAACCCACGATGGAGAAACACAGGATGGGGAAACTCGAGACAACACCGGGCTTTAGAGGACTTCCATCTGCAGCTTCCTCCAGTAATATAACAACCGATTTCCAGCAGTCATTATCCCAGATCCTAATGATGAGCCAGCTAAAGACATGGTCTGCTTGCGACGGCCAGTTTGGATCCATGTCTGTTGTCAAATTTAAAAATTACACTGTAGCATGTAGTTTGAAACTAAAGGATAGTAGAAGTAGTCTCTCTATAGCCTTGCAGACAGCACCTACTGTAAAGATGTCTTTTTTTATTTAGCCAGTGTCTGTAGTCTTTTCCATTCAGCTGACCTGATCATACGGGATCCCTACTGCTTGGACAAAGACCATGAATAACGATGAAGGCAGTTACTTCAGAACTGGGCTTCAGAACAAACAAAAAAGGAATAGCACCATCTCCGAACTCCAGCTAGTCAATCACTCTGCATCTGACAGGAGAGTCCAGTCATTTCCTTTGATTGGTTGAGTCAGGCATTGAGTAATATCTTCTCCAGAGCTGAAGCTAGATGGGTCTTCGTACGTAAGTAGGAAGGTAAGATCTGTATTTCCCCCGGGGGAAAGATTACAGCACACTGTCTGAAAATAAGCTTCAGTCAGAGTCAAAGGATGAGGTATGACTTCGTATGATGATGTATTAGGGTGTGCCAGAATCTATTTTATTAAAAAACATTACTATGACCACAAATTGCAAAGCTTGATTCTAATAATTCAAACATTATCTTGCAAAGTTGTAGATGCAAGACTGAATAATGAAACAAGTAAAGATGGTAACTGGTGATTCACTGGGGACCGATGCATTGATAAAGCCCTGAGATTTCAGATACCACTTTGTCTCCAAGCAAGCACACACACCACAACTCAAATTTTACAATGCTGTAATTAAATTTCATGATTATAATCACAGCAAGATTCAGTGATTGTAGCTGCCATGGCAACCAAGAAGCCCTGAGGGTAAAGTTAATGAATTGTGGAGCAATCAGCAAAGAGGATTTCTTATCAATGGGAATCATATTTTCTGACTCTACAACTAAAGCTATTAATAACTGCCCGGCCTTCCTGTGGATGAATGATGCAAACAGAAGTGGCTTTCCAGGAAACTCCCTCACGCAAAACGCCGCAGCTTAACGGCGGTTATAGTTCACATACTGTCTTATAAACTGAAATTACATGAAATCCCCTCAATATTGAGTCTTGGGTTTATGTTATGTCTACGACGGTGGTCTGACGGGTAAATAAAAACACCAACACACTAACCCCAGGCATCAGCAGCCAGTGCAGCGCAGTCAGTGAAAGATGGAGGGTAAATATTTCCACTGGCTACTTGTGGAGCCAGGGAAGAAGAAAACAATCCTATTTATGTTACTTTTTTGTTGGTTGTCATGCACTACCCAATCAACATTATGACAGGTGTGTGTGTTCCTATACTTGCGAGGGCAATTTTTTTTTTTGTTGTTTTTAAGATGCAAATTTACCATTTCTAGCTATCAGTGTTTGGAGTTGGGATTGAGGGTACAGGTCACAGTTAGGAATATGATTAAGTGTGGCTTGTGGAGGAGTGTGTGTGTGTGTGTGTGTGTGTGTGTGTGTGTGATAGAGAGAGGGAGAGGGAGTCTCTGAGTCACTTTCCGATATTTGTACTGAGACGATGACTTCCCATGCATGAAGAACAAAACCCAGGAAAAAACAGTTCGGGATACAATTAGACAGATTTTTGTTTGAGCTGCAACATTTGGGTGGGAAGATGCTTTCTGTTTCCCCTCACTCTCTGTCTCTGCTGGCAGCGCTCTATGATTTGAGTTGATGAGCTGAAGCAGATATTACACCAAAGCCTTCCACTCACTTCAGTTTTCTCAGCAATAGTTTGATGTGTAGCGTCTTTGTATTCTTAATTAACAATTCAAACATTTGGCTTTGTGAGAAAAGGAGTTACAGGAAAATCATTCATGTAATGAAATTTGACTGATGAAGACAAATGTTTCTTCTTATGTGGGTTTCGTAGGAGCCACAAAGGGAACAACGGTGTATACAGTACACGTAGGATTTCACTGTCAATGTGGGTGGCGAATGAGCAATTTGATTACACTGTATATCTCCAGAGTTTAAAGTAAACTGGAGATTGTTTGAGATTTGCAGAACAATAAAGCCTCATGTTGGACATTCCCTAAAATAATACCATTATAATAAACAGAAAGGATCCTTAAGGTCGTATCATATTTCCTTTTGAGAAAAAGCTAAATTTATTAAAGTTTGAAGATTTAATGATATTTCACCGCACGCCAGCATGATTCAGATGTTCAAGATTCAAGTAGTACACAAAGATCCAGAAACAAAGCCAGGTTTGATGCCACATTGCTGCCAACAACATGCACCCCGAATAATCCTATATACAATGAAGGAGTTGGGGGTTACAATGTGTCACCTCTCCCAAAAATATATGAAGTCTTTTAACAGATGGTGTGTAGTATTGTGAACGCAGTCCTGATGAGCATCAGGCCCCTGACCCTGTCAGAGTCACTATCGTGCTCGCCCGTTCAGCTGCACAGAACCACATGAAGTGCAAAGTAAACAGCACACTGTTGACTTTGTTGATAAGCTCCGCAGAAAGACTTGACACCAGACTGAATGAATAGTCCTCTCTGCCTTGACACACACTTACACAGACAGTGTTGAAAACACAGATAAATAATTGGGAGTCAGTTTAATTATCTCAACTCTTGATAATTAAATGAAGATGAATGGAAACATCGTTTATAGGTAGGTCAGCAGTTAAGAGGTGGTAGAGGCTCAATCTTTATTTCATGATTACATCATCTAAAAATCAACATTATGTCTTAATTGCCCCAGTTGTGAAAGCTATCCAGGGTTTGCTACAGTCCTGCTCCTGTAAAGTAGTTCCACTGCGCAGCTGATGTGAGTAATCATATGTTGTTTGTGCAAACATAAGCCCTACTGGGTTGCAGCCGCACCAACAGATATCCATATGGTTCCTGTTAGAAAATGTCTTGCTGCACGCCTCATCACTCTGAGAGAAACCAAACTCTTACTGGTTGTATGCAGGGAAGAGGCTGAGGCCAGTATACCGCGGCGCTGGAGCACACAGGACCATGTAAGTGGATAGTGTAATAGAGTAAAGATCCGTATCCCTCCTTACAGCAGAAAACCAGGAGCTGTGGATGCCAGTGGACACCAGATACGACTGGAATAACTATTGTGGTTAGGTGCTTAAATATGCCCCTGGGTTCCCATTTTTAGCTTTTGGCCATGTAAACATATATACAGACAGAACTGGATGCTATAAATACACTTCATGTTAAAAGAATATATATAATTGTGTCAGAATCTATTTGCTGGATAACAAAACTACCTAAAATCTTCTTGGCCTGCTTATTTTTGTATGCTTAACATATTACACAGCCTTCAGAGACAGTCCCTTTGCTATAGTTTGGTTCTGTTTTTATAATCATACAGAAAAGATCATCAGGCCCTACTGTAGTTAACAGTCTATGTGCCTTGCTCAAAGGCCCGTCAGATTCTCTCCACTAGTGATGCCTCACAGTCTTCATAAATCCCTGCACTGTCACATCGCCTGGTCTCCACACTAGAGAGTCCAAAGTATGCTGGCCCACTTTGTGCTTCATGGTGTTTCCCGTTAAGTGGTTCAGTTTAAGTTGGCAACCCTGTGAAGGAAACCACTGACTCACTGTTATTAAATAGTTCCATAAGACATAATTTGCCTATATATAATCCTACAAGACTAACCTCCCATTCATGTTTAGCATACACTCTAAAAGGGGGCTCCACTCCTTTCTCTTTTCCAATCTGTTTAGCTGGCGTGGCTGTGGGTGATCAATAATCAATGAGAGGCTATGCTGCAATCACCATGATCTATTGATACTATTACGGTCCCCTCTCTATACTATGGTCTCCCCACATCTCAGTAGCCCGACCAGCTACCAGCTCATGCATGCAAGGTGCAGATGCAGGGTGCACCCATCCACATCCACCCAACAAGAGCTCATTTCTCTGCCTTTCTCCCGCATTGATCAGATGCATCCGCGAACGCGAACACACAGAGAGGATGAGAATAAAGGAGCTGTCACTTACATTCATTTGACCCACTCTGCAGCTCTGGATGTGCGCTCTGGATATCCCCTCCAAAAACTGATTAGTATGCAAACGGGTTTCCAATTTTCCCCCCCAAACGACAGACAATCCACCGGGACAAAATGTTGAATGGAACCGTGTCGGCCAGCTGGACTGGGCTTTTTTTGTTGTTGT
Source organism: Sciaenops ocellatus (assembly GCA_033000465.1). NCBI lineage: Eukaryota > Metazoa > Chordata > Actinopteri > Sciaenidae > Sciaenops > Sciaenops ocellatus. The sequence goes on from CP136870.1 coordinate 4,244,813, forward strand.
TGCTGCTGTTGTTATTTTTTACATAATATCCACAAAAAAATGACAAGTGAGCCAATTCCACAGATTTTCTGATCCGACCGTTACTCCTCCAGTGAAGGCTCTTTTTTTGCGTCCCCGTTCCCGTGTCAGGTGAGCGCGCTTGGATCAGCTGGAAAGCTCTCCGGTTCCTTCGCCGTCTGCAGAAGAAAGGAACCGTCTGTAGCCCTGCAGTGCTCTACCCGGTCTCTAGCTGATCCTAAACGATTCTCTCCTCTCTTTCTCCCTCTCAGCATCCAGTCACTTAGACACGGTATGCGCGTATCTGTGTGTGTGTATTTTCTGAGACAGAGCCGCTTCAGGGCACCGTGCACCTCACCGACTGAAAGCCGACTCCTCCGCCACAAGGCCCAGCCCCCCCTCTCGTACTCTCTCTCTCCCCATCTACTCTCCTCCTTCTCCTCCCCTCACCGACTTGGGTTGCTAATTTATTCGGGTATAGCTACACACACAAAAGGGGGGACAGAGAGGAGAGGGAGGCTGTGAAGAGGAGAGATTGGAGAGCAGACTTTGGTGCCCCCCAGCTCCGTTCAGTGGAAGTAGTCTTTGAGACAAAGGAGCGCGCCATGCACCATCAAAAGAGGAGTCCAGCTCAGCATGGCACATTATGTATGGAAATGAGTCATTAACAGCATCCTCTTTATTCTGTCTTCGTCTTCTGGAGACTTCATATCATGATTTAGAAGGAAACTACACAAACGCCCTGTAAATGTTATTTTGTTCAATATTTTTATTGAGAGGAATAATGTGAGGTTTCAACATAAAATGTGCGTTTTGGTTTGAATGATTGTGGAATTTTGTACAGATGTGCATTCAGATTAAGTATGTGCTACTAAAAACAAAGCATAAGGTATAATGTTTCACCAAAGTGGTAATGAGGTTCTAGATCTGGATGTAAACGTTTAAGACCTGTAAGAGGAAGCAGCAGCAGAGCAGGCTGGGCTGAGGTTCAGACACCCACGCACTTACATACACACTTACATACACACACACCCCTGGGACTGCTAGCATCAGCAAGCTGCGAGCCATTCATCACCCCAGATTTTAGGTCAAGCCTCCACCTGCATCACTGGAGCAGAAGGGAGGGGCAGGGGGAGACGTGGAGGACGAGATGTGGTGTGGAGGTGGGAGGTGTGAACATGGGGAAGGGTCTGTGGGTGGGTGTTAGAGGCAGTGGACAAGGAGAGCGATCAATCCATCCTTTTACTTTAACAGACCACATGCTGGATGAGTGTGTGTTGCAGTCAATGGAGGGAAATGGCACATTTACACTTTTACCAGTAAGTGTCTGTGTTTGTGTGCCGTAACAGGATGACCAGACACTGTGGATTCAGGCTCATTTGACTCTGCAGGGGAGCAATTTTACATCAAAAACTGGTTGGGTTAGTGGTGACTACAAAAAGCAATGAACTATGAAAAACAAACAAACATAGTGTGCTTGTTTTCCTGTATTGTGACAGCGGCCATTTGGGGATTGAATCATAAATCATGGCAGTATTTGTGTCATGTGCTTCCTCTGAAAAAGGGTAAAATCCCAGAGGAGCAACAAGTAAGAGGGAGTACTGTTATCCTAAAATTCAATGGGTCAACATACAGTACAGTATAATATCTAATACTCCCCCTGTAAGTATTGTGTAGCCTGTATGCTACAGTTGAAATCCCTCTTATTACTGACTTCAAATGTGTTTTGCTTTGTCATAAATTGGACTGAACTGTGGAGTCATTCACAGTGATAATGGAGGAGAGAAAAGCAAGTTTAGTGGTGTACTTTATTTTGACATCCCTACTTTAAACTGTCAGTACAATTCCATCCTCTCATCTATTTAAAGCAACAAATATCCTATTTTCAATGTTTTGATTTGAATTTTCTGAGTTATCATCGGTTATGTTATATTATTTGCTCTCCTCAACAGGCCAACAACATAATTCGCAACAATATCTAGCATCTAATTCATTATATTCCTGCTCTTTATTGTTATCGCAGTGAGTTTGACTTTATTTTCATAGGATGATGGCATGTGGTAGATAAGATTACCACTGGATACAATGTCTAAACCAACTCCTGTTCTCACCCTTTGGTTCTCACCTCCTGACTGAACCCCAGGCCCCAGATACGCTTGCATTTCTAAGAAAACATACCACCGGGTTAACATGAAAGATGCAATTTATAGTTGAGATAGAAAATGATCCACCGCTTGATTGTGCCTCGCTCCTCTTGGCTGTGAGTTATGAGGACTGTACTGTCCTTGGAAATATTTGCTTCAATTGAAAAGGCCTGCTTGGCAGGAAAGACCTGACAGCTTAAAAAGCACAAAGCTCTGATCCTCAGCACTTATAGAAAAATAAATACACAGCTTCCTGGTGAAACAAGCCCCCAGATTCCCTTTAGAACTAAAGACTCCTCTTTCTCACATCTTCTAGTCTGCATTTTCTCATGTGCGCAACAGTGCTGTCTGTTTGTGTGTGTGTGTGTGTGTGCGCGAGTGAATTTATTCAGCATCGATCTTGTTGTGTGAACATTTGCCACAGAGTTGCAATTACACAGCTTTAACCAATAGCAGATGGCCGAGGAGTGACACTTTTGGTGGGGCTCCCCACGAAGGAGGAGACCAGCGTAAGATTTATATCACTACCGCACACATTCATAAATGTAAAATCTCTCTCTTGCCTCTCTGTCGAATACAAACACACGCGTATACACATAAACTCACATGTACACATACGGACATATATCATGAAATGCACTCGTGAAAGATTTATTTGGCTCCTGTGTCTTTCCTGTTTGTCAGTTCCTCCCTCTAACCTCAAAATCCACAGCCTGGCCATGATAACCCTGGTCCACATTTCAAACCTTTAGCACACCTCCCAGATTTATAGTGTGTCAAGTCTTAGATACGCTTTGTATTTATTCCAGCTCTATGCATTTATAACAGAACTGATTAAACCAGAGCTGTAAATTCTCAGAAACCCTTTAGAAATGACTTAATCTGGCCTCATCTGATATACTGATTTTAATTATCTTGGACCGGTGGTCACTGTGAGGACAACACAGAAATAAGCGCGATATGGTGGTTAGCTAACAACTGGTAGCTGCAAGGTCATTTTGGAAATGCATCGTTGGGAGCTAATGGAGGGGCCTGTCTATATTGGCTGTACAGTTGAACTTGTTGGCTCGGCCTCTCTCTCTCTCCCTCCTATACAAAAACACACACACTTGACCGCAGGACGGTGACGCCTCTGATGTGAATCAAAGCAGCAAATTAGCCAAATTGGCTTGTTTGCATGTGCAGTGGACTGAAACAAATTTTTAGATTTCATCACTTTGCAAAAAGAAAATGCTGCTGAATACAGTGACATAACAAGTACTCCTCCTTTGAGAAAAATCCTCTGGAAAATGTGTCTGAAATCATTTCTTGACTGGCGAGCAACATAATCTCCTAGTTCCGTATATTCTGGCAGCTCCATCCCAAAAAGGGCTTAATGTGTCTTTTTCTACCATGTCTTATTTCATTCAACTGCTATCACTTCATCTCTCTGGACTCAGTCCCTTTCCTGACATGTTCACACGAAGTGCATATCTGCAGTGCTGCACACACACTTTTTTATTTTTGCCTCTTAACTTTCTGTCTTACTACGTACAACCCTGTGTCCATGCAGGTGTCTGTCCCAGCTATGTGATCCACCTTTCCTGTGCAGCAGGAGGGGATGAGGTCACAGCTCCACTCAGTGACTCTGTGCCAAGAGAGGAAGGAGCGGTGGCTTAATCAGACCTTCCTTTCCCATGGCCAAAATATCACTTGTCATAATGCTTTCATTCAAAAATAGTTCTGTAGTTCTGGTGAGCGAAGAAAACATGTCATTCACAGTTCAGAGGTTTAAAGGATGAGTCCGGCCATAGTCTGTATTTTTTCTTACAGTCAACAAATCCCATGAAAAAACTGAAATGAACAATGAATATATTCACTAACAAGTCAAAGCCTGATGCAGCTTATTTCTCTGTCACAGAGACTTCTATTGTTGTCCAAAAACCAAAAACTAACTGTTGAAAACACATGAATGGGCCACACCTTTGCACTGAGTAAACATGGTTCTTTGGTACAGTTACAAATGCAGGATTTTTTCCTGTTTGAGTCACATTTCCCTTAAACTACAGTGCTTAGCTGTTTTAGAAAATTCTTAACTCTTTTTCTTTAATTATTATTCTTGCAACAATGGTTGACTGTAACTACATAAAAAATACTCAAGTACCAAGTATAGTAAGTCCCAAAAGGTGCTATTTTTTTATCTCTTTCTTCTAAACTTTTCTATCAAGTTATTATCTTGTGCAAATAAGTTATTATCTTCTGCGAGCTCAGCGAATCGAGTTTTACTTTCACCTCGGAATGTCATATCACGAGACAAAGGAGCGTTTGAGGGAGGTTTTAAAAATGACTTGCCTGGAATGCTTAGCCAAGCTGATTTACTAAAAGTTGGTTTCGTTAATGAGAAATATAAAACTATAAAAGTGCAGGCCACTACACTTTAAATGATTGTATGTACGGTACTTCGTGACAGCTGTAATATCAAGAACAAAATCTTTAGAGCAGAAGATGTGCAAGCCTTCAATCGGAACTTTTTTCTCCATTCTTTCAAATTCTTGAACTCTAGCAATTCAAACTGTTTTTAATGGTACAAGCAATTATTGACATTAAGTTATTATTTATTTTAGCCTTGAAGTAAGCCAGGAGGCAGCAGGAAGCCAACATGAAAGACATTATAACATTGCTTAAACTGTGTACTGGGCAACCAAAATGCTCCAGCATTCATTATTGTAATGCGACTAAACTGTGATTGGCTTCTCCACATAATGTAACTTGAGTAACCTGAAAAACATCTCAGCGAAAAGACACAACGTGTGCTCTATTATGCCTTTTTGTATAATGAAAAACAAACAACAAGCATGAATTTCAACATCTTTATTTTAGGTACATTTTATCTCGTGCGCAGGATAAAAAGTAACACCTTTTGGCACTTTAGGGGCTCTGTAAGAAGCTAAAAATTTGAGGTACTTCTACTTTACTCCTGGCACTTTATTTTTGTTCTTCATTACATTTCAGCGTGAAATATTGCACTTTTTACTCTTAATTGACAGCTTTACTAGCTACTCTTACGATTTTGATATTTTGAACAAAACATATGAAGAGCTTAGAGAATATGATGTTTTGTTGTAAATCAAATCACTCACACAGAATATACAAGCCCAGCTTAAAATGATTAGTCCATTAATTAATTGACAGAAAATTGATTGATTGATTTTGACAGACAGAAAGACATTTTTCATGCAAAAACATTTCATGGTTCCAGCTTCTTAGATGTGAGAATTTGCTGCTACAAACCAAACCAAAGTAAGGATCTGAGTTCTTCCTCCATGACTGCTTGTATATAACAAAAACAGGTTTGGAAAATCAGAAAGTATTGACAGAATGGAGCATGTCAAAACTTTACAATGAAATATTTCTCAAGCTTCACCTCTACTCAGCTCACTTAAAGCGATTTTTCTTTTTTTTCTAAAGTGCTTTCCTTGGTCACTGGCAACAAATAGAGTTGTATATGTCTTCATCTGTCCCTGCAGGGTATTCTTAGGGAGATTATTATAGCTTACTTTACTCTGAGGCCAGAGTGCCTACCATGCAACCACACACCGGCCCAATGACTTTGGCTTTTCTTTCAAAGCTACTACGTTGTGCATTTCTGCAGATGTCACTAAAAAGGGGACCAAGAGTTAAGTGGAATAAGATGTATTGAATGTAGATCTATGGGAGAATTGATTTTATTCTGCCAAAAGAAGAAAAAAAAGAAAATCTGTGTTTCCATTTTGTCGGGTGTTGGCACCACATTTCCTGTTGCTTATGTGCGGTTTCCTCCAGACCTTTTTAGCCATTTCAGTGATTTTTTTACATGTGCATTGTTTATGTCAGTTGTCTGCATGGACGTGTGCAGCTCTTGGACTATTTTCGGGACAGACTGAGGATTAATAGACCAAGAGATGACAGAGGAGGAAAAGGGCATTGTTACTAGGAGTTCAGCAAGAGCAATAGCACTTCCCCAGAGATTTGCTGAATGAAATCAGACAAAATGTTCCACATCCAGATGGAAATTATTTCAAAATAAAAGGTTTGAAGTTGTGATATCATCATGGCATATTCACCTCTGAAATACCTGCGCTACACAGTACAGTACTTTCCACAAACCGTCATTAAATCCTCATGATCTGTACTAAGACTGATGTCTTCTAATTCTGGGCTTCATATTTCAGCCTTATCTTGAATTACGTCATCTCCACAATGAGCTTAGAGTTGAAAGAAATGTTAAAACTGTCTTTCTCTGACTGAACTGTTATAACTTCAGATGCTCTGCCTCAGAGGCTGGCCTGTTTCCAATTGGCAAGCTTCACCTGAACACAGCCTCCCAGCATTAACTGAACATTTACAAAGAAACTTATCTTATATGTTCAAGCATGAAATTCGTAACTTGTCCCCCCCACCCCCCACCCCCCTTATCGAGCAGTGATCTTTACACAAAGAGTAAAAACAGGAAAACAGTGCAGGTTTTATACTGCAGTTGTAATGCCCTTTACTGTCTCAGTATCTTTACATGCAAGCTGATATCAGAGAAGGAGATTAAACTGTTCCTCTGACGAGCTTCCAGGTTTTGTGTGTGATGGAGGACATTTATGGGTCACAATCCATCACAGGTTTTTCTCACTTTGTTGGGAAGATCATTGCACTCCCTTCTCTGATATCTCTCTTATGAATCCAACTTTACAGGTGTTATTCTCATTTGAGCTCATTTATTTTGGTTTCTTGTTCAAAACAAGGAATTATCACACTTCTGTCAGGTACAGTATTCCCACAGGCTCTTGTGGAAGAGTCCACCACAAGATGCAGATGTTAATTTTGCCGCAGGGACTCGCTCCAAAGAAATAATTTCGGAAGCAAATGGAGGCTGGTTTGAATTTCAACGTGCATCTCTTCACTTGACTCCATTTGTGATGACACCTTTTGTAACACTCCTCTTGCTTCCTTTTCCTCTCTTTTCATCACTTTCCAAATCTTTTGGATATCCACATCAACACAATACCTGCAGACTGTTGCTTTTTCTACTTCTTTTGTCACACTCTTCCCCTCCTCGCTAATTTATCCCTCCATGACGCCTCCCTTCCTCCCTCTATCAGAGTGTTTTATTGTTACAAAGCAAATACACTAAGCAGGCAGAGCCACTAAATCAGGACCGGCCTCGATTTAAGAACTGAGATTGTTTAGGTTGTGAGGAAACTATTTAGCTTCTGGCTTACTGACGTGCAATAAAACCTTGGCGATCATGAGGCGCAGGCTTAATGGAACTAAAATGACTCTTTTCCAGAAGTTTTATCTGTGTTACCCACAGGAATAAAACTGAAATGTCTTACTACAAATTCTTATGCGTGCAGAATGTGGACGATCAGCTACAGCAGCTATAGAATACTTGCTTCTCAGTGCTCCTGTACTGGTTCATTACACTGTGTGAATAGCTGCTGAAAGCCTTCTCTACACCACATTGTGCTTCTAATACAAGCGTCTAGCAAACAGGAAGTAGCCAAAGCTGAGAACTTCCTGTATGAGCCCATCGACTGGCCAGCTTCTGCACTATGGGCACAGGAGGTTCCTGGATGTGTGTGTGAATGTGTGTGTGTGTGTGTGTGTGTGTAGCATTCCATCCCCTCTGCTTCCTTCCCTGCCCCTGGCCTGCTGATGCACAGCATCGTGGGAAAGAGTGAGTCTCACCTCTACACAGCACCGCTCGCTCACTCACCGCACACATAAAGCAGCAGAGACGGGGACAGATTTAGTGGGTGCTGTGAAGCAGATGTGTTGCCGCGTGGAACTGTTGTGAAACCGTGCTGTTAATGTGCCACCGTGATTCCATATTTAGACTGGATGACAGATTGATAACACGTCTGTGCGTGTGCGGGTCGAAGGAGAGATGAGAGTGCTTTATTTGACTCGAAGCTTCTTTGTTACGTTGCACGTTTTGAACTTATCCTAAGGTTAATGTTCTGGACCGGATTCAAATCCCCCAGACCAAAAATGTCACACGCATGTACACTCCCTTCTGTTGTTCTATCATCCCTCATCCTCCCCAAAATAAAATTTTGCAGTTTTATGTGACAATTACTCTTTTGTTTATGTATATACGTGTGTGGTGCGTGTGTTATGGGACAAGTGAACCTTGGCTCGGCCTGTAAAGTGTCCACTGGAGACTTCAGAGGAAGAGGAAGATGAGAGGGTCAAGTGCGCCTCAGGAGATAAGACGTCCCTCATGTTGCCCTTCTGGATCAGCTGCTTCCTGTTTATTGTTGCACTGAAGTGTTGTCCCATGAAGATAACAAGACTTTGACCTTTGACTTTGGCGGAACAGAAGCACATCCTGCAACGGATGCCATATTGTTTCGGCGCCTCGTCACACCTCATCACATGACCGGCGTGACCTGCCATCTACTCACTTTTGGACTGTTTGTACGTCATAGCGGATCATAGTGCTATGCTATAGAGTTATGATTGAATGCCTACCTTGACATTATCATCGTCATATCTTTTTATAACCTCTGTGATTCAGACGTAAATGTGTGGCCCTAGATTGTTGAACTTCCTTAAGTTTAATACTGACCCACAAGTCCAGCAGCACCAGCACCTTTTTCCAACCACCGAAACAAACATCACACGTTAAATCCCCCAACATTTGGTGATAAATTAGCACACATTATTGGAATGTGTGCAGTTTGCTTATCTTCTCAAAAGAGGTCTTCTCAAACGCTGAATGAAACTCAGCAGAATATAAAAACATATAGAGCACGACACTATCCCTAAAGCAACATCTGTTTGTTTTTTTTCTTTTCAATACGGGTGGGGGTTTAAGTTTACGTTAGGACAGAAGGAGTTGATAGATTATATTCAAGGTTTTATGATACAGTGTTCTCAAAACTTTGCTTATCTTCTTAGAATCAGAGACAGGAACTTAAGGCCACTTTGAGTCTGGAAAATGGTCAAGAAAAACTCTAAAAATCGGCTCTGTAACTCTCACAGCTGTCTGTGGCTGGAGCCAGGGCAGAAGCTGGAGAATTTTCTATGTCTTTCCTCGAGTGTGATTTATGTCCAGATCGGTCTTCTCCCACTGCTCCAGCTTTGTATGATTGTTTGTTTTTTTGGAAGAGTTTAGGATTTCTATTCTAATAAATTGCTAGCCACAGAAGGACAATAATCAAGATAAGGTAATGCCGGTTTCCCAACCAGTGCCACACGCAGTACAGGTCACACTATGTTTACATTGTGGAAGGCTGTCTGAGCTTTTAGAGGGATTAGGGGTAGGGGATGGAAAGGTTCCAACAAAGCTCATATTTGTTCATAAGGATGCTTGAGCTAGCTTGGCAAAGTGACAAAAGTATACAGAAAGTTGGAGAAAGATGTAGAGCAATAGTCAAGTTAAGTTGAGGCCACAAAAACAGGACAAACTGGAGGTTCTGTATAGGAGTCTGAGTTCAAAAGTATATTTTATCTGTTTTGGACTGCGACAGCCATTAACAAAGCTCGCGTGAGCAGAATATGACAAAATAAAATCCCACATAAGGCTGTTCCAAACGTCTAAGTAACAAGCTGAGACTGATTTACTTTTGGTTCTGAAACCCCCTCAGAACTGCAGAGTGTCTCTATTAGATCTGCTTTGGAGCATTTAAGGCGTGTCGACCACTAAACAGGGAGTTATTCATCTCTTCGCTTCGTGAATTGTACCGATGTAGAGATGTGACCTGCGGTGCATGTCCCTTAAACATGTGACCTGGACCGTGCAGTCCGCATCATCCAAGGTCGTCTCTTCACTGGACGGTTCATGAAAGGCTCAAACGCATGCACAGACAAAGATAATTTTGTGAACACATTTAGATGGTCCTGAGTGCATAGTAAACATGGTAAACAAGGTTAAGTCTGGACTCCACAGTGATAACATCTGGAGCCGGACAGGAGCCACTAATGGTGTGACGTGTGTTTTCTAATTCCAGTAACTCAGTAAGGTTAATTTGAAGGCAATGGGGTGGAGGGGTGAGAGGGTAGAAAGTAGTATTAGTAGTAGTACAGTAAGACACACTCCAATAATTATCAGAATGGCTCAAAATCACTTCTTATAGTTATATTGTTGCATGTATATGATAGGGTAAGAAATCATAGAGGGTTGAGCTCATGCCGTGTTTTGACCGGTGAGTCCGTCCTCAGAGGTTTTAACTCTCTCCTCCCCTGGCAGCTTGGCAGTCAGTAAGACCCAAATATTTACTGCGCCTTGTCTGCCATCTAAACACCCTTTCTACATGACATATTTATTCAATTATGCTTCATTTCACAAAGACAAAAAGAGCTCTGCAGGTCCCGGCCAAGTTTTGAGCATTTTCCACCAACAACTGTATAGTCCCGATGGCTTTGATTCAAAACAGACGGGGAGAAACTTTGGATGCTTGTATGACATTTGTTAAATGCTCTCTGTAAACCATTTTGACTGGTGAGGAAATCATAAACACTACTTTTGCACGATCCAAGGTCCAGGTAGGCCGCTTAGAGCTGACAGTAGGGTGAGGTGTTTTTTGGAATTGGGCCTTTGGCTTTACAAAGAGAACTGTATGAGCTACTAGTGATTACCTACCACGAGGGAGATATTCTCCAATTTACAGCCTTATTTTTTCTTTTATTGAACATTTGTTTTGTTTTTTATCAGTCTTAACTCCACAAGTCCACGAATAGTCAGGCCTCAGAACAAAATGAGCTTTCCAACTTGCAGTATAGGTATTTGCAAAGGCTCCAAATTCTGCACCGTGGTAATTTAAATATTTGCAACAGCTATTATTGTTGCAATATTTCTCTGAAATGATGGCAAATGAGTGAGATGACTGTGAACTTCCAGAAGAAGCCAAGACTGGCAGCTAATTTTTCATTTTTATCCAGCGCGTCTACGTCTATGTGAGCTGGAAATATAATACATGTGGTTACATGGTTCAGCAAAACGTGAAAAACTGCTTTAAAAGATCACTCTGACATCTTGACAGCCGCCCGTTGATCATATTTGTGTTGCAGAACAAGAGGAGTGGTTTTAGTTCCACCTCTATCTGTTTATATCTCCACACTGCATTCTGAAACTCAGTTATAGTGTGTATGTTTAGGGTTCAGAATAACATCGCACAGTGACTACTGAGCACAATGGAAGGAATTTGCCAGCTCTGATGTCGGCTCGCAACGCTAAGTTGATAAAAAAAAAGTGTTAATTTGCTAAAATGCATTCCTCTCTGACTCTGTAGTTTCTCGAGTCAAGCTTTGTGTCTGTGTGTAATCCACTACCACATTGTGTTTATTTGCAGTGCTTTGGGATGAATCCATTTCTTAGTCTCTTCCATGAAACTGAGGCTGTCTTCATTTCAGCGAGACAGTGAGCTGCCGCTCACCTCCAAGGATCAGGTTGACATCATCATGACTTCATTTTTGCCTACCCTGTGGTGTTTCAAAGTCACTCAAAGTCAGAGAGATCTGTAAACCTGCATGCTCCAGGCTGCTGACTGATTTCTTATACAACCCACGTGGCCCCAGCTGGCACCCTTCTTTTTTCTTATTTTGTTTTGCTCTCAACGTCTTTCCCCTCTCTGACGCTCCCCTCCTTTCTTAACCTAATTGTTGCTTTTCTTTCTGCCTTTGCCTCAGAGGCACGACTTAATGCCTTCTTCTGAAATATCACTGTGCCTCTCAGAGGCAGTCTGTTTCATGTTGGTGAAGTGTGTCGGGTGCGGGGTGCAGGGATTTTGGGGGTATTGAGGTTGCGGCAAGTTGGGGTGGGTGGGTTTGCTCGTCTTTCTTCCAAGCGACCGCTGTTTTATTCGCAAATTTTCCATGCATTAGGCAGTTATTATTTAACTACTGCAGCTTTCATACGCGCACAAACTCAAACACATCGTACACGTGCACGACACCATGCCCGTGCCGTCGAGGCGGTTGTGCACGGGGCTTACATGGGGACAGAGTGGTCACTGCATTTCCCATCATTCTCTCCACACACAGATAGCCCTAAATGGAAAAGCAAGGTGGTGGTGTGTGTGCAACCGCAACCAGAAAATCTGCTGCACCGCTTAGGATACCCACCGGCTGTCCACATCACAGTGACCACTCATCTCTGAGCTCTGTAATCACCGTACGCAGGACTATTTTGGTGCAATCTGACTATGGATTAGACAGCAAATTGCCAGGGATAGTGAACGTTTCCATGGAGAGGGTGGAAGTTGCTTGTAAGGAATAATAAACAGAGTTAGATTAAGATTAGACGTGACGGTCTGAGAGTGGTGGCAGCTGGAGGGGTGTGTGTTTGTGTGTATTTACGATGAAGTGTGTGCTTTTATTCAAAAAAGCATAGAGCAGAGAACAACAGAGGTTTTTATACGGGATAGAACATGAGAAAGCTGGTAAATACCAAAAAAGTCTTCATTTCAGCCTCACACTTAATCACCTCCATTTGTGCATGTCTAAGTGATGATTTCTTCCTCATCCACTATTTATCAGCAGGGTGTAATGACAAGCTGACATAGCCATAAATGTTTATACTCTGTCAAGCTCACACATATGTGTTGGAGACCCACAAACTTGTCCCGAGTCTTCCCAAAGTTGAATTCATGACAGAGTTTTGCGGTTACAACTGTCATGAAAGTCAGTTCAACCCAACAATTAGCTCCTTTAATGAATAAAAATATGAAAACTCTGTCAGAATGCCTCCAGCCTTGAAAGGCTCCATCGTGTATTAATTAAACGTGACTCCCATCAACTGGCAGACTGCTGAGAGACTGGCGCTCATGTACAGCCACATATGTGTGCGCGCAGCAGAGAAATATATAGCCAGCACGTGGGCCATCTTTCAGACAATCAGGAAAATAAACTATGCAAACATGGATACACACACGAAAAAAAAAAAAAGTTATTGATAATTTGAATTGGAAACCTCAACATGCATTCCTTCACATTGCCACATCCTCTGTTAGTCGCTTCCTACCCACCAGCAACAAAATATAGCCCCTTTGCACAACTTTAGCGCAATATTTGAACTATAACAATTGAAGAAGACAAACATCTTTTTCTGCTTCTGAGTGGAATGTTTTCTTAAGTTGTGATGAAACTATACTACATGATGGATATATTAACTATGCTATTTTGTCCTCAGCTTCATATGAAGGCATGTCAGAGCTCATTTATGAGACAAGCGATCCGCAGCGCTGGTACGCAGAGAGCCTGTATGCAGATGGTATTAAAATCATGCCAAAGAGAAAGAATCTGATCTGGCTCTATCAATGATAGCGGCGTAAATTATTGAAGGAATAACATCATCGCGCAATGAATCATCTCAACGGCAACTGGGTCAGTGTTGAAAGAGTCAATACATTAAGTCGCTCTCATGAGGTCATACGCAGAGTTTGTTTTTCCTGCTGATCAGCTTCCAGAAAAAATGTAATCCCCGGATTTACCGAAGATTTACAAAAACTATATATTTTTATTAAATGGAACACAAAGTTTTGTTCTCTTTCAGTAACTTTGGGACTCTTGACACTTGAAACTAACACTGACTGAAAACTCAATCCAACATCTCCCTTTTCCTCCTCGGAACTCTCACAGATCGGTCGTCAAATTCAAAGTTATGCGCTAAAGATTTTGACCACATGCTATTGCCTTGGGTGATTGCTGAGTGTTGCTATACGCTTTATCGCATTTCCCAGCATTGGCCTCTAATTACCTCTAAAGCTGAGCAGTTCCACACACACACACACACACACTCACCTGCGCTCCAACTGCTTAATTTCCTGCACATCAGAGAGAACAGGGGTGGGTTTGACAACAAAGACAGGAAAGAGTTCGAGAAACGGTGAGCTTTGATAGTTATGAGCTTATTGTGCTATACTAAGCACTCTTTCTATGTGTGTATGAGTGTGTGTGAGGGGAAATATGGGCGCCATGTGGGGCTGAAGGTGTGAGGGGAAACCTAACAGGCTTTCCCATTTGTGTGTCATTAGATCCACTGCAATGGGCACACAATGAAACTACTTTGATGACTGCTCAGGCACCTCGACGTGTGCTCCAGGTGTTCAGCGGGGCAATAAAAGAAACTCTCGACGCTGAACACAGGAGTTCTTGTTCACACTAATAGAATAATGCAATATTAATTCACTGCGCATTATGTCAATGGGTTTGAAAAATATGAAACACTTCCCAACAGATTCCCAGCGAAGATTTACCAGGCATCCACGCTTTTTACTCAGCCGCTGTCATGATCGCGACCCAATAAAGATGGCAGCTGAGGGGGCTGTGATTTTAACGAGACCCTTCGTATGGCTTGTGGCTCCTCTTGTTCTTTCTTTCATTCTGCCCATCTGTCACACTGCTGAACATGCCAGCATTGTTCAGCTCTGGCTAATGCTAAAGGTCTGTCGCTCTCTGATGTGGTGGTTCTCTGAGGGAGATTTTAAGTGTGGTGCAACAGGAGATTGGATGGGGGTGAGGGAGGGACGGCGGGGGGGTGGAGGAGGGGGAGGCAACAAGCAAGAAGATTTAAGATTGTACTTGATAGGAGGCAAGTGAACAAGAACAAGAGTCCAGAAGACCTTCAGGGATGTTATCAAAAAATATACCAGAAAACAAAGTGTACTTTGTGTGTTTGTTTCTGTGCATGCAGGGCTGCCTGTGTGCCCACGTTATGTGCGTGTGAATGTTAATACATGTCAGTTTTATTTGGATACAGTGTGCAAGAGTCTAATTTGGAGTTGATTCTGCAGAGCAAATATACGCCCCCTGAGGACATCGTGATCAGTCCCAGGCCACGGGGAAGATTCAGGCTGCCTTTATGATTTTAATTTACAGGTGGTTTTCATTTTAGTGACAGTATCATCTTCGGATTCTTGTCCTCTTTAGCTGTCTGGCCCCTACGCTTGGACCCACCCTCTTTTTCTATGTTACCTAACTCTTGTGTCCCCACTTACCCTCTTCAAACTCCTGTTTTTTCTCTCTGGTTTTTCTCTGAAAGTCTCTGAAGCTGAGCAAAAACAAGAAAAAGAAGAAGAGGAAGAAGAAGAAGAAGAAGAAGAAGAAGAAGGCACCGTGTAGCAGCCATGAGTCATTTTAAATAAAAACATTCAAAAGCTTTGGCACCCAAAGCGTCAACAAACCAGTATAAGGGTTAATTGTTAAATTTCATCCTATAACTGTAGAGTTGTGAGACATTTCAGGCAGAATTTATTTCAAATTTTGTGCCTTCAGGTCAGAATTCATCAAATCTCCAGAATTAGTTTAAGATTTAAATCAAGAACAGAGCTCATCTCTCCCAGTACAAACTGAACAATAGCGTTTCGCCAGGGCAGATGGGAAATTTTTTGAGAGACCCTCAGCAAGATTCCTATGTTTATCTGACGTGTTTATCTTCTTCAACAAAGACAAAAACTGTCAACCAGAAGAAATAAAGATGCTCTTCGCAAAAGGATGCAGTTTATGGAAAATGTGGTCGTAATTTTAAGAAACACAGTAAACGGCCACTGCTGTGGGATAGAAGCTGCAAATCATCTTGACTATGGCCCTACTTTGTTCACAATAATTACCTCGAAAAAAGAAAAAAAAGAGGGAGAATTATGTTGACAATGATATATATGTGTGTGTGTGTGTGTGTGTGTGTGTGTGTGTGTGTGTGTGTATCACCTTTAAGGCGGCCTTTCCAAGCGATTTGGTCTGACACAATGAAACATGTGATATAAAGGGAAACGTTATAGTTATATAAGACCAGCCCCAAAACTGAACTCACATAGACAAATCCTCCGGAGTCTTCTCATCCTCTGTTGTCGATAAATCTGAGTTTTGCTTGCTGAACCTGTTGAGACAAGTGTCTCCAAAAAAAAATGAACTCCATCATAATTCTCCTTCACCACATTGTGTTATTTTCTTATTTTGTGCAGGAACAAAAGAGTCAGGAAGTGCTCATCTGCTGGATTCAAATATAATCACCACATGGAGATAGCAGGATCCAATACTTCACAGCACATAAATAAAGATGATCATAGATTTTGTTTTTGTTTTCTTGGTTCCAACATATTGGAGTAAGCAAAAGAATTATCAGAGCAAGCAGTGGGCTTGTAGTTTTGGATCAGAGTTAATTAGAGACACATCTTGGTCAAAACAGCAGAGAGAGCCTGGAGGATTTAACAACGCTGTCTCTCCTATCATGTGTGTGTCATTGATACAAAGTTCACAGTTTACATGAAGCTGTAAGGCGTGACACTGGAGAGACATTTGTGAACGTTACCTTTCGTGTTGCCATGGGGTTTCCAGCAAACACATCAGTATCAAAGTGGCACACCAGAGCGACTCCAGCTGAGCTCTTCCCTCTAACTTCATCCTCACCCTTGGAGTGACATCAACAGGACATCCTTATACCAACACTGCTGACCTCAGTAGACCTCAGTCCACTGCACATATACTGTATGTGTGTTGGTATGTGGTCTGCTTTCCATTAAACTGCATCAAAGGAAGTGTTAGCTTTTTAAAGAGCTCAAAGCACACGTTGTAATTTGCTAAATCTGAGTTCAGGATGTGCGCTCCGAGCTGGTGCAGTGTATGCACTGGTTGGGTTCTTGGCACAGTCTTTTTTTTTTCTTCTTAAAATACAGAGGGCAGCAGCAGACCTCATCAAAGCTCGACTACTGTTTAAAAACTCCTGCTGTCTGCTTAACTCGATCTCCAGAGTATTTCAGAGGTCATGTCCACTCACGAAAGCCTAAACACACAGTATGAACCAATGCAGTGGGAGAGTGAAGCTAAAGACAAAAGGACCTGGTTGTTATCAGTTCATGTATGTTTCAGGTGAGACTGAGCTTAGCATTTCAAACAGGCATGAGAGATTCAAAGCTAAAATGTTGATTGTATTATCAATGTTAGAAAATGTTAGAAATTAGCTGAAGAGACTATCAATCCCACTGTCTATGAACAGTGGAACAATTTGGACCATGGATTTTTCAGATTTTTGATCAAAATCTATGACCTTTCTGAACACCCCACAACATGAAGGACATATTTGACTTTCAGAAACACATATTTTCCCATCTCAGGAATCAAATCTGTATTATTATGATTTGGGCGCTGTTAGTCTTCAACTAATTTATGAACACTAATAAAAGTGTCTGACTAGCCTGTCCTACTAATCGGATGTCCCTCAGAGTAATTCAGTAATTGCGCCTAGAAAAACTACATAAAACTTCACAGTTTTGCAACACTACAACTGAAATGGCCACTTTTCATGACAGTGACTTCATCATTTTCTATCACAGTTACAGTTTAACTTCATCATTTCTCACAAGTGGAAATGTCAATTGTTTAACCATTAATTCAGTTCTTACTATTGGCTATGTTAGTTGTAGATATTCTAGATATATTCTTAGATTCCATATATCATAAATGGAATTCTAGACATCTAAAATTCAAATCAAAATTTAAAAAAATCAAAATTTCAAATTAAATCATCGATATGCTTGAAATTGCAATTTCCAATATCTGAAATAGAACTGTAACTAGTGAAAACTATATGTAGTGTAGTGCACATTCTTGCACACGCACATGAATACGCATATGAACAGGCGTTTGCATCAGGATGGTAGACCTGGGACCAAACACAACTCTTAAAACCAGCAGTGACCAGTCTGTCAGGAAGCACAGTAGCCTACCAGGTGGTTTTCTTGCTGGGTTTGGCTCCTGGCATCCCGGGGCTGAGTCACTTCAGTTAGTGACACGCCTGACCGAGCTAACAACAGTTAGCGGTTCGCTACTTAGCAATCTTTCCATCATAAGTCCATAAATCACCTTGGAAGTGTAATGTTATTCCCTGTTGGTCTCAGAGGCTGTGCTCGGACCCGGTCCAGCTGTTGAGTCCGGTTCTGTTGCCGGCTGACGTCAGATTTAGTTAGCAGCAGTTAATTAGAGGTAATTAATAACTGTCTATCAAGAAACTCTGTAAGTGAGAGTTGAAGCTGAGCAGCTGGAGGGCATCAGAAGGAAAAACAAATATATTCTTTATAAAATATAATTCAGTTTCACCAAAATCACTGAACAAAGTTATAAAGTGCTTTTGTACAATAATCAAAAGCAGGCCAGCCATAGATGACTGTAGCAGCCCTCAGAATAACTCATAGATTGTAACAAACAGGAAGCACTCCGCTCCGGCGACGTCATAAGAGAGAAAGCGTTTCATTGGATCTAAAATTAGTACAAGCCCCCGAGTGCAGGATGATGTCATAAACAACTTTTTATCATTTACCAAGAAATGACAGACATGAAATATCATGAAGAATACCCAAAAGTACCTCTAAAATGACTTTTCTGTCAGTATTAGGCCAGATACTGCAGTATAGCACTAGGCCTGTGATAAAAACACTTATCAATTTTGACTTAATGGGGACTTTAAAGGCTCACCCAGGCACAGTCACTAAGTTGAAGGAAATATTTCAGCCGGGCTGTCGATGACATATTGTCCATAAATCTGAAATAACAATAGAATTGTGGTTCCTCTTTAGATCTGGCTTGGAGACCAGAAGGTACTTAGCTCCAAATATTTCATGAGGCCTTTTTTGTAAAGATTGGAAATGCTGATTTTAGGAAATAGCAACCATTGTGAAGCAGAGCGAATGGAAAAACCAACGGCATAAAATGCTTTCCTTTTCTATCCCGGTTTAACTGACCTTCCCTTCCCTTATGGAGAGTTTGGCACGAAAGAGAGATCTAATGATTAAAAGCGCTGGTCAGTATTTCACATGGAATGTGATGGAGCGCAAGTCTTTTTTTTTCTGACTCTATCTCATCTTACATGTGCGGTATGTTTTACTGAAATGTCAGCATCTCAGTACCCATCTCTGTTTCCTGTTTTACTACAAAGCAACACTAAACACTGGATATAATCAGGCCAGGCGAAAGGGATAATCAATAAGGTCAAATGGAGGTTAACCACCCCTCTCTGCGTCACTGCTCAACATCACAGTCAGCACCATGCGAGCTATATCGCAAAAAAAAACTGCATCTGGTACTGGTGAGATGAGGGAGTTCACCGCCAGATAATTTGGGTCGCATAAGTTCACTTCTTAAAATGGCAGCACGTGTAAAGTCTAAAACTGACGAGTAGCCAGCTTTTTTTCATGGCAAAATATTTCACAGTAATTGTAGGAAAGACTAAAAGATTCTTTTTAAACAAAGACATTCAGTCCTGAAAAGGTCAGTCATATGCGTTTATTGAGTTTTTTTTATGATTAAAGTGTCTTGGCTCATCCAGAGAGGTCATTTTCATTTTATCAGTGAGTAAGGTGGAAAAAAAGGATTACATTGTCCTGCTTAAAGCATCTGGTTTCACCCCCTGGTGTGGCAGTTAGCGTGTAACAGCTGAAATCCAGGAAAAACCTTGGCAGAGTGTGTACATTTCCAGGTGCAGGGAAGTTAAAAGCACCCTCAGCTCCATTTTTTAATCTTCTGGGGAAGGAAAAGAAAGATATTGTCTTCAACTACAACATTAAAGAGAAATGAGAAGTGAGTGAGGCCTGCTGCGAAAAAGGACAGTGTAAATGTGTTTGCATGCAAGCTTACATGCTTGTGTGAGTGTGTCCATCTTGGTTTGTGTGTGTGTGTGCGTGTGTGTGTGTGTGTGTGTGTGTGTGTGTGTGTGTTTCTGTGGTCTCACAAAGTATTCTTGAAACCGTTGTCTGACCATACTTAGAGTTGGAAGACTGACATAGATTGGTATTTGACCAGTGGTTTCCTCTCAGTGAAACGCGAGCTGTCATCTGTTTAGCTTGGCATCATGTGGACAAACTGAATACTATATATACATCAAGCTGGAGCGCTGGAAGTTTGAATGAACTGGCGACTATGTGGACATTTCAGAGGAAGGAATAGCCAACATTATGATGAATTGTTGGCTGCAAGACAGATGGATGATGTTTTCGGGCTATCACAGGTGTTTAGCTTAACAACTACTCTGTCAGAAACATGACGTGATCACATGATGAGGTGGGAAATGTGTTTTTTTCAGGCTATACCGAACTTTGAATACCATTTAGAATATGGCTGTTTCCAGTGTTGTAATACTCGAGATTGATCTTTTTAAAGGTCTCGGTCTTGTCTCGAAATCGACTGCATTTTTACTTGGTCTCAGACAAAGAAGACTCTGGATTTTAGTTCAAGACCAGTCAAGACCACAGCCTTGGGGATTTTACTTAATTGTCTGTGCATTGTCTTATTTATTTGTTCATCAGACATCAGCCAAATCTTCTGGGATCAAATTTGGTTTCCTAAACCACAAAGAGTTCATCTGCAAAACAGGTCCCAAAGAACACACAGTAGCTCGTAAACACTCCAAGGCGAAGCTTTCTGAGGTGACTCAATGTAGCAACCACGCTTCACCCAAAGGTAAAGACCATATATTGTCTGGTCTTCATCTTTACCTGGTCTCAACCCTTCAAAATCTCAGTCTTGATGCACTCTTGGTCTTGGTCATGACTTGACTACAATACTGGCTGTTTCTGTTGTTTTCAATCCAAAATGTGTGCCGCAGATGATCGTATTGCTTACAGTCCAAATGGATCCAACTTTCATTGATTTTAAAGATGACCACACTCATTTTCACATGCTACAGTGGGTGGCCTCCTCAGTAATGATATTTACCGAGAACAAAAACATTTCCATGATTGAACTGAATGAACAAGATTTGGATTTTGAACATTTTATCAGATTATCAACATCATTTATGAATAACCTCAATCATGATGTCAGAATTTCATGACCTGAGCACACCCCGTACGGTACTGAAGACAGAGAATAGTTATTAGTAGTGTGTGAGGGGTTAGTTTATGATTACATTTCAGCAAGTAAAATAACTTTGAGGCAGATTTTGATTAGGCAACTTGAACAACTTTATTTAAGGTCAGGGTTAAGGTTACAGTGTTGTTTTGGTGAGTATTCAATAGAAATAAATAGAAATAATTAGAAATTTGAGAGTCTTGGCTTTTGTTGTGAGTAAAATGAGAAAATAAAGCTAGCTTAAATTGGGAAATGTACAATATATTCCCATGTCATCAAGCACAAAAACGTTTTCTTCTTTGCTTTTCACCAGGCTTATACAGTATTAGATAAACTTCCTTTGTCTTCTTGTGTTTCTTTTATGTAATCTTGGTGATGACAGATTAGAAAGATGCGTGTTTGTCATCACACTGCATACAAATACAGATAGTACATACAGATTCCCAGAAAATGAGCATTTAAAGATTGCAAAATGCCAAAATAAGAGCTTGATCCATGGAGCTGACAGTCAATAAAGCTGTCATGCGCACATATCTGGTTGTCGGCATATGCATTCATATATATATATATATATATATATATATATATATATATATATATATATATATATATATATATATATATATATATATATATATATATATATATATATATATATATATATATATGGATGCATATACCGACAGATGTGTTCTCTGTGCTGGAAATGCATATGTTCATGTTCATATGTGTTTGTGATATCACTCACAAGGCTGACATCAATCACTGTCAGACATGGGACAGATGTTCAGCAGTGTTCCAATACGCACAAATAAGTCTAAACAGCTGGAGGAAGAGACCTCTGAAAAGACGATAAGGACAAAACATCCCTCTGGGTACTGTCTGCGTCCTGAGACTTGCCCTGCTCGTAGGAAGA
Organism: Sciaenops ocellatus; assembly: GCA_033000465.1. Taxonomy (NCBI): domain Eukaryota; kingdom Metazoa; phylum Chordata; class Actinopteri; family Sciaenidae; genus Sciaenops; species Sciaenops ocellatus. Next base: position 4,266,659 of record CP136870.1, read on the forward strand.
GTATCTTCTCCTGCAAAGCCCTCTGCTACAAGGCTTTACGCACTGCAGGAGGTTTCTGTCCCAGCACTTCCCTACTGAAGATGACAGTCAGAATAAAGAAAGGCTCAAGGACACTGCAGCGGTCTCAGTCTGCAAGTATTCCCTCCAAGAAATCTCTCGTTGGAGAGGAAGAAGGGAGAGAGGGAGGAAGCCCATGGGGCTACATTGACAATAAATTCACCATAATATCCTTGTATCCCCTTCATCCCAACCCCAACCCATATCATCTACAGCTGTACCAAACGTGATGGAGACTTCTTCTCTCATGTTTGGGTTCAGGGCACAGGCTTCATAGACAAAATACAGATCTATCTCAAATAACTGCTTTCATTAAACCTTGGTCCAGATGTATCATTTGACTCCATTGTTGAACATTGAGGGATTTTGCTAATTCGGACAAATGAAAGCAAAACAATAATGTTTAAAGGGTCAGTGACAGAGGGGGTTCCAGACAGGGATTTTTGGCCGTGGAACTTTTGACACAAAACTAAGCTTTGTGCACTCCACTCCTGAGTTGTTCCCTTTACATTTTCCTACAAATCACAAGAAAAACAAAACAAAATCAACAAAGCTTGATCCCTTAAAACAAGTGCTGTCTAGCCAAAGTGTGATCTATGTGTGCCATAATGATTAATTCTTGTCCAGAAAATATTAAAAACACATTAATGGTCCACAAGTTCCACTGGGTAATATCTTCCTTCATTACTATAAACAATAATTGTAGTTTATTTTGAGTCAGTCCCACAAAAAACAGACGCCCTGCTGCAGGAAACACTCACTAATGCACGAAATGTATATTAATCCACTGCTGAAAATAGTCCCTAAATTTACTCCAACAGCACCCATTACGAAATTAGATCAGAATTAAATATTTGTGACCACTTTTTAAAGACTTACATCATCAGCAGAACCAATGGGCTTGGGACTTGGGAGAGCCACAGACAGGGTAGGGAGTCAGAAAATATTGAGAAACACATTATGGGTTTTGGTCTTTTCAAAAAATGCCAGATTTGTTCATTTGATATATGACCAGCCATTTTTGATTTTATTTATTTATATTATGTAATTGCAGATTGTATGCTTGATATAGTCTGCTGCTTAAATTGAACTTTTTTGTGGACAATTTCCACTCCGAGGCCATAATCGAAAACCTGATCCTTGGAAGTTCTGCGAGCTAATACAAAGTGAAATGAAAATGCCTTTTAATGGAGCGGTGAAAACCAGACGTAGCTGACTACAGGCTGTAAAAAATGAGCTCATTGCAAAGAACAGAAGCATGGGTTGGGTCAGAGGAAATCTGATAAATACAGATGTGACTGCGTGCTCACACATCACTCCACAGTATGTCGGGTTACTGTTTGCCAGTGTGGCTAAACAGAAGGTTTACTGGCTCTGTGGTTCCTGTAATGTTAGAGTGAAACAGGAGAGCTTCTGATTTGACCAGAGATACCTCTCTTAGTCAGTTTGTGTGTTTGTGTCTGCGAGCACGCCCAACCAAATGCAATTAGGGTGAGCCCACTTGAGACACACGTTGCTGTTAATATACCCAAAGAGACAATAAAACCTCCTCAATGAAAACTGAGACCAGGGAAAGAAAACAGAAAGAGGAATCTCAACTCGTCAGTTGTGGAGAAAATGATGACAACTCCAAATAAATCATGACGAGGATAACAGTGGCAGAAGGATCAGTAATACCCACTGAAATCCCTTTAAAGTGCAGACACTGAATTTGACTCATATATCACTGTTAGTCAAGCTTTCTTCTTTCCAGTCCTCTCTGATTATCAGGTCGTGACGTATCCTCCTATCCAGGCAGCGGGCTGATTAGTCTGACACACTGAAGCAGAACACGGCAAACAGAGAGCAGAGAGTATTGATTGTCAGAGTGACCTTTCCGTTGCCACTGTTCTAGAGATGTGTGTTGTGGGGGGTTGCCATTCTTTAAGACTCTGGCTCACCAGCAGCTGACGTGGCTAAAGACAGGAATGCTGCTCTGCACAAATGACATTCATGGCTTTCGCGCACTAAATTGTAATCATTGTGGTCTCAGTGGGGTGGCGCTCACCATACAGCAACCTTCAGCTCAGCCCTTCTAAGTAGGGGTGGAGATGATAATCAATATAACTCACTATCTTCAGGGAACATAGTCATAAAGGGGGGCATGTCTTATTGCAGAAACACAAGCTTTCAAAATAGTATGTTGGGTTATATTAATAATATAGAATTATCGAGAATAGGAAATAAATAGTGTAATCATTTTGATTATCATAATAGTGTCATATTGATTTCAGATCCTTGCATTTGTCTGAGGCTGTGTGTGTCTGAATGTATGTGGAAGGGGGCAGGAGACAGATATGTTGGTGGGGGAGGTGAAGATTTGACTGTGAAACCCTCGTCTGGAATCTGGACCATGGTTGGTAGGGTTGTTGAAGATGGCAAAGGAGAGAGGAGAGGTCTGTGGTTGGGGACTGTTATGGATCTATATTTGAAAGAGATCATTAAAAAAAAAGCCAATCAATTCTGTTAAGTGAAGTGGTGAAGAGGATGGGGAGGAGGGAGGTAGTAGGACCGACAGGGGACTCGACATTATTGGCAGTTGAGATGGTGAAAAGACATCTGTGGAAGGAATGGGTAACCACATGAAGCCACACGAACCAGATGGAACAGGAAACAGGTAGGCAAATGTTGATCTCAGCGAGATGAACGGATTAAACAGAGAGGGACAACCATGCAATAACGTTAAGGGGAAAGTTGAAAGTCCAAAAAGTGATGTTCCATATACAACCCTTTATAGAAAAAGCACAGCAGGGAATGGAACACACACACACACACATGTGCAGATATTATGTGGGGGAATATGGGATGATCAGAGCATCAGTGCATGGCAGGCCTGCCAGACACAGCAGCATGACCTTTAAAGAAGGAAGAAGGGGTGGAAGAGAAAGAAAAGATGGGTGACCTCAAGCTGATAGTGGAACTGAGTGTAGTAAGCCAGTGTACATCCACAATCAAAGAACGTACTGTACCTCCATTAAAACTGCGTACACAGCATGTAAATGTGTTGTCAGTGTACACACAAATACACTGAAAAGATCCACACAAGTACTGGCGCTCTCCTACTTGTGGAATTCATAACTTGCCTTGGAAAATGGACAAGATGTCAATAATACTGTGTACTACCTCAAGTTTCGAGATGCCTTCGAGTGTGTGTTTAGGCTGCATCTGCTTCAATGACGCTGACCACTTGAAAACTTGAAAACAATAACGTGACATGTAGAAAACAGCTTTCAGCAAAATCTCACACAAGAACAAGAAAGAAGCTGATCTCCTTGTATAACTGTTGATCTAATAGTCTGGTTAATTCCCTTTGATATTGAGCCTGTTGACTGTATGAAAACTGTGGATCCTGGTGTGATCAAATGTTCCTCAAATGATCAAATCACTTCAGACTGGGAAGCCCCTCTATTCCCTCCAGCTTCAGTCATGCAAACCACCTCAAATGGGCTTTTATATTTCAGTGAATTATCTCCTCCCTGGCAGCAGAAGGTTGAGATAAAGAGAGTTCTGTTAGCAACTTACTGGATCAACATCAGAGATTGAGTTATTGGTGATGTGATGTGATGTGGTGTGGCGCAGATGATCGTACTGCTGATTCAGCTAAACCAGAAACCAAAGACCCCCGATCCCCTTGCCTCCACGCTCAACCATACTTTGTCAAACTTCCCTTTAATCCTACAACGACCCCAGCCACGCCAGACACACACACACACACACACACACACACACACACACACACACACACACAAGCCACCGTTACGAGCATCTTTCCCCCATGAGCTCCTCACCCCCTGGGAAAACCATCACTGCTCACCACACCTCCAGCTCTAATTTAACCAGAAACCTCAGGTTTGGTGCCAAGCAAGCCCTGCCTCAGATGATCCCTCGTGTAACCTCCAGCGTGGAGAGCTTAATTCAAACTCAGTGTCAACATTACCTTACAATCAAGCTGCAGTCACGGTTCTCAAGATTTGAGAGTGGAAATCAAATAACTACACATTATGATCAGACGTCATTTGGGTTTCCGTGTATGAAGCCAATTCAAACTGACGTGCCATGTAGACATTTTAAAAAAGGAGGAAAAGAAGGAAATCACACACTTTCACCCGCATGTTTCTATATTTCTACTTCAACAATGTTCAAAAGCATCAAGCTTTCACGTGATTTTCTTGAATGCAAGGCCTGCATACTTTCTACACAAGCATATCCAAGTTCCTCTCATGGAGGTTTCCCATCCTCTGTGAATCACATCTCTCCGCAGAGTTTAACAGATAGAATCAATGTGCAGGCAAACATCCAAACAACAAGCAGACCCAATTTAAAGCTGAGCTGATAACTATACCCGTGATGCATCATGTGTAAGTCTAAACGGATTTTTATGCGGCATATCCAGTGCAGATTCCTGTGAGGGAACTGTATGGCATCGGTGCCATCTCATTTATCTTTTGTGCTTACATGTTTCTCCGTTTCCACACTAACCCAGTGATCCCTTAACTCAGTATGCAATCTGATGGGATCCCTACCAAGGATTTCTGATGTCCATTCATCATCCATAAGACACACACCGTTTTGCCTGCCTTACAGGCTTTCTTTGAGTTTCACATCCCTCCCAGAGACGGGGCGAGTCTAAGAAAAATAGGTTTTACACACATGCGTGCGCGCTCAGTGGCGACCCTTCACTGTAGACGACAAAGACAGGAGGTGGGAACTTTCAGTGCAGGAAAATCAAACACAATAACTCTGAGGTGTGAGAGGAATGGGGGGTAGTGTTGAGTTAAAAACTGAAGTGTTGGGAGCATGCATTGGTGGAAAAAAGGGCTGACTCTCCTCTTTTTGTTCCAGATTCACTTCAGTCTTCACATTTCACATAAATTAAATGCACTTGATGACTTTTATTCAACTCAAAAATAACATTTTTCTTTGTACTGAGGACCACGATATTGTGTGGAGACAACTCTTAACTTGTTATCAGTTTATTAAATTAAGCCGTGACTGCACTGCAACAACAAATTTGCTCTGGTTAAACCCAGAGTGGTCAATAGTCTCTTTGTATGGAATCAGGGAATCTAGGACAGAGTACACGTTACCTTGAGTAATGAGAAGGACTGTATACATACAGTATGTGAGATTTACAGCTACGTTTGTGTGTCCCTAATCATTTAATTTGTTTTAATACATCATAAATGATAAAGAAAAGACAGATCTTTACACCTTTCCTTTAGTTCTATGTTTACAACAGCTGGTATTTCATGTGGGGCTTTACAATATACTGTATGGATATGGTGTTGTCAGCGTAGCATGTCAGTGCCACCTAGTGGTCAATATACAAAATACAGCATCACTTAAACCAAAATAGACATTTTTTTGTATTATTATTGAATAAACTGACAACCCCTGTAACAGTTGCATAATTTATGTATATTTCATATCCGAATTTCATACCTGCATATTTTATTTTGCATAATAACAATCATATAGAACAACTGAAAAATTTTACAATTAATCCAAATAACTGCAGGGGGCTTGTCTAAAACGAGCAAACTGAATGAATTTTGGGCAGATTATTTCCTATGAATGTTGCACAGTGTTGAGTGCTGACTCCATCCCTGAACACTCACAGCTTTACATACAATCTAGGAAAACCAGCTCAAATTGGTGTCATATTTGTAGGTTTGTAGTAACAGGTCTTCACTAGTAAAGCAGGATTTCCTTCAGTGCATGAAAGTCTTATATTTTATTGCTGTTGACATGTGAATCTGTGAGAACTAAAAACTTGGAAGTTGAGTTATACATGATTGATATACAGCAGCCCTGTATCTCTCATGAGTCAGATATACTGCATGTGACATCTTCCAACAGAAGAACATGCTGAAACTGTGATCAAACTGTCTTTTGTTTCACTTCCCTCAGTCTATTTCAAGCACTGAACAGCTTACAGATGTAGAGACAATTCAGAGGTCTAGAACCAGGCTGAGAACACCTTTGTCTTATAATTGTGAACTTGATTGTGTTCCTGAATCCTCAAAGTCTGGCTTGCTAGATTTTAGATTCAAGATTCACATTGAAGCTTCATATTTTTCTCATTTTTTAAAAATTAATTCCCTTGTGGTTTCAACATTAGACGTGATAACAAAAAGTCTGCATATTTTTATTGACTGCATGTCTAATTAGTGTAAAGTCCTTCCATCAACATAATGAAAATTGTACAAGAAAAGTCAAAAAGGACCAACAGTCACTTAAACACAGCACATGAATCTAGAAGGAGTTTTAAAATTTAAAACTTAAAGTGAAGAGAGTATGTTCTCTAAATCTTCTTTGGGACGGTGTCAGAAACACACTGGATTCAAATAGAACAAGATTTAATGTCTTTAAAATGTACTTACACTAAGACATAAACATACACATAAAGGAATAATGATTATATACATCACAGACAAAAAATTTTTTTTAGATTATTTCATTCATTTGAGATAAACTCCAAAAGCATATACATTTTTTAGTTTACACGTGTACTTTTCTGATAGAACAGTTGGAACTGAGTCCCAAAACAACACTGAACTCATGAGTCACCTGTTTGGTTTCTAAAGTCAGAAACAAATCCATATCTGTCTATAAAACAAACAAGGCAAAGGTCATATTTCCCCTTAAAAAACATTTAACACATTTCATCCTGTTTTAACTCTATGTTAACACACACACACACACACACACACACACACACACACACACACACACACACACACACACACACACACACACACACACACACACACACACACACACACACACAAAAATGAAATCCAGTCATTATTCTTAACAATTCTTTCAAGAACCCACTGATACTTTAACAAAGGTTTAACGTTTTATGTGCAATTTTAAATATATTTATGCTTGTCCCATTACAATGATGCTTATGTCTTTTCCTTCCTTATGATCCTTTAGATCATGTTGAGACAATTCATTTCTCAAAAGGCACTGTTTGGTTCTTTAAAAGAAACCCTACCCTTTCTTCATGGTTTTGATCAGATTTATTTTTACATCACTTCCTATGTTTTGGTGAGGAAAATGCATCAAAATTGTAGATGTAATTATAAAGTTGCTTATATATTTCATAGTAATCAAGATTTGTATTATATTGCATATAAAAGAAGGGACAAAGATTCAAAAGGTCAGACAGAACACAATCTATTTGCACAACTGGAACTCATAACTGGGAAAATGTTAGTTGCATCACAGTCACAGCATGAAAACACATAAAATCCTTTGAATTTTGAAGCTTTGTATGTGCCAGTCGGGGCATTTTGAGGTATAAATTAAGTCTGAGAACGCTCACACACCAATCTTACTCGAAAACTTGTTAGATTTAATGCGCGTCACTTAATATTCCTTACTGTTTTCCTTTAAATCCCTGTTGTATATCCAGAATATTTAAGTTCAATCACACAAGGAACCACAGCAACAAAAGCAGAGATATGAAACTGTAACCTTCATTATTAACCTATGAAACTGACAACAAGAGTCATTGAGGTACTTCTGGAAAAAATATTTTTGAATAAAGGACTAAAGAAAAAACAAATAAAGTGCTAGTCAGGTTTGGCAGTCCATGTGGCTCAGCTAAGAAGAGGACCGTTTTCATTCTCATCTTCAACAGGATCCTCCTCCCCTGAGAGGGCCGGGTCTGGCTTCTTTACTTCTTTGGCAACATTCACTCCTATCACACCTACAACCCTGAAATGTGGAAAAACAGGTATAAGAACGGCAGGAACACAGGATACATTACAGTCTCTTTCTAGTTAAAAGTGGTGAACTGTCTTATCAGCAATTTGGACATCTCTCTCTGCAGACCTGCATTGGCTTGCCTGAGAGATATTTTCAAAGTCACTGATGTTTACAACAGGACATAATGAACGCCAAATTGGAGCTTGTAAACAAGTACCATGTGCAAAGTTATATAGATCGCCTGATGCATACAGTACAAGGTCTACTTCACTTCTGTGAAGTCAGCTTTAATAACTTTTTGAGATTTTTTGAGATATTAAAGTAACAAAATCTAGTGTATCAGTGGTGAGTCTGTGTTGACCTCGGCTGTGACTGAGATTGCTGAACCAGTGGCTTTGTTGTTTTATTACTACTCGCTATGGAACAGAAGAAGCAGTGCATGTGAGGTGGATTCACTCAAGGAGTTTTATGTTTCACGCTACGCCTCCCCGCCTGACTCAGCAGCACTAGTTTATCAACCCAGCGTGACAAAACCAATGTAAGGACAGCGCACCCTCTCTGGCCTGTCTTCCTTATATAACAGAGAACTCATGTTGATGATGTAGAAGTGAAAATACAGAAGAAAACACATGTCTGAAAAAAGATTATTTACACGACTACACAAAGAGGGAAACAGGTTGGTGAAGGAAGTTGGTCGCGATGAGAGCGAGAATGAGGAACTGGGTTGTCTTGTTTTCTGATGTCTTCTTTAGACAAAGAAAAGTGTTTGTCATACAAGTCCACAGAGCACAGCGTATCTACACCCTATATACTGCTCTTTTATTGTGGAATGAAATAATAACTTTGGGCAGAATACTCTCTCAGCACCTTATCAATGTCAAATTCTGGAGTTCTCTCTCTACAAGTTAGTTTGCACCACAAACTAAACTGCAGCTTTCACTGACAGGATTACTATTTTTAAGACAAAGCCATCATAGACCATTAATGCAAGGCTTTTAGCAGGCGCTATTATTATTTTAATGCTGTGGAATCCTTGAATGAATGATAACATTATTAACAGCTACACATTTTGATAGATTTTAATTATGAAAACACTTTGTAGTAAAACAGGGGAAAGGCGCTGCTATGATCCTTTAATGTTGCATCATCTACACTGGTGACATGATGAACTTACCCTAGGACAAACAAAGGAATGGCACAGAGTCCTGCAGACAAAAGGAAGATGAAACCAGAGTACCATTTCACCGTGGCGGCATACACGCTGTTGAAGACTGCGACCGATATGTTGTTGGTTAAACTCTCCAGAAAGGAAAGACAGGCAAACAGGGCTCCTGCAAAAACCCACACAGGAGGGAGGGAAAACTATTTTAAAAGAAGCGACAACAGGAAACAGTTCCGAGATTGCACTTTGCTCTAAAAGGAACACAAACTTGGAGTGTTTGGTTTCAAGCCCATCATAAAGTTGATGGAGCAAGCAACTCCTCAATAGGTTATACAAACACACAGATATGGTCCTGTAACTCCTCTAAACCCACTCACCCTGCTCAGACTCTGAGATGATCTTTGACATCATGGAGCGCAGAACAGGGAAAGGCATGATAGACAGAAGCATTGGCACCCTCACTGTGGTAAAGAAATAACAGAAGACAGATGTTAACGTGTCAAATTGTGCAATCCATACATCATAATTAAAGTTAATTTATAGTTATATAAATATAATAATATATAAAAGTCCTAGATTAGTCCTAGTTTAAGCAGTACGGTTGTTATTCTCACCTATAAACATCAGTAAAGTGGTCTTAGCAAACGCCAACAGGCTCATTCCTGATATGACGGACAGGATTCCCATCAGCACAATGAAAATCTGTGGCACACCACAGTACGTGAATGCTGTCACTCCCACAAAACTAGTCAGGAACACAGTGGTGGACAGTGCTGACCCATAACCAATCAAAATCTCAGTCCAGCACAGCGGTTCATTGAGCTCATATAGTGTCATCATGGAGATCCCACCCACATAGGCAAAAGAGAAGCTGGTGAAGATTAGCATCAGGAGAGCCAAGACAGTTTTACACCTGCGGCTGGCCCCTGTAAACATCCGGTAGACCCCATAGATCATCTGTTTCAAGGCCGAGTGCTGAGGAGACCCATCTAGAATAATGGCATTAGTGGGGGTCTTCTTCACAGTCTCTTCTAGGATAAAAACTGCATAGAGTAGGATCAAACACTGGCACAACGCTGAGGTTACGAAAGGCCAGTTAAAGCCCGCAGCTCTCAGAAAGTAGCCCGTTGATATTGAGGCCACCCCAGACAACAGGCCGATCATCATATCTAGTCCAGCCATGCGCAACGTCTTCTGACGATCATCTTTACACAAGTCTGCTATGTAGGCGAAACAGCCCCCCAAAAATGTGCCCAGTCCACCAAACAGAGAGCTGAGAAGTGAGGAGCCAATGAGCAAGTAAATGTTGAGCTCAAAGTAGGAGACGGCCAGGAAGGACAGGGTGTAGAACAACGTGCCAATCAGAGGCATGATGATCGTGATCTTGCGTCCTCCTCTGTCACTGTAGGCCACGAGCATGAGAGTGACGACCAAAGAGGGGATTGTGGAGAAGAGCTCTGTGTAAAGGGAGAAGAGGGATGCCTGCCTTTGTACCTCCTGGAAACAGACAGAGAGAGCATGGTTAAGTCTAAAAAAACATGTATGGGCTGACGCTGGACTGTCTGCATTCAGCTGTGATAGCAAACCTCACGCTGGCAATTATCCTGCAGATACACAGAATGAAAGAACTTTCTGCTTTTTGCAAACATTTCATGTGAGGTTTCTGATTCAGGACTGAAAGGGAAAATCTTTACAGCGCTGCAGGTGCAGGAAATATTTTCAGACAAAAGATCAGTCTCACTTCCCTGTAAAATGAAGAAGAAGAATGCAGAATAATATTCCTTCTAAATGATGCGTATAATAATATGCAGTATGCCTTGGTGAACTGCAGACTTGCATACTGCTTCATGAATTCATAAGTGATTATGCACTCAAAGTGATTCAATAAGGTTATAGCTCTTTAACAAAAAAAAGCAAAGGAACAGTAAAGTTAAGTCACGGGTCTCCTCTGCACATGATCTTATCGCACAACAGCTGAATCAGTTTTTTTTGTTGTTTTTTTTTAACCTGAACTGTGTTGCAAGAGGGGGTCTACAGTTATAGGAAGATTTATGCTGAGTCATGGCAGTCAAGCTTCTACAGAGACACGGAGAGTTGCTGGGACACAGCTTCACAGAGCGTTATTTTTAATTAGTTTAGGAAGCCTGGATGTCTTTCTGTCAGTATCAGCACACGGAGACTACAACATAATAATGATTGAGTCAGCGTCACATGCAGAAGTCAAAGAAGGGCAGGGACATTTACCCCCTCTGTCTAAAGTCTGTGTAAATACAGTTTTCAATTAATATTCACAGTGTTAATGTCATTTCTTGTTGCTGGATGCTGGAAAAATGAACATGGTTGCATGCATTCGTAGGGTGTTTTAAGGAGAAGGGGAAATCAAATGCAGCCTGTTTCAAATATTTGCAATTGACTTCATTTACTTAAATGCATCCTCCTCTATGTCCAGTGATTAATGACTGACCTCATGGTAGCTCGAGTGGTTGCTGCTGTTGTTTACTGCACATCTGGATGTGTTGTCAGAGATAGGATAGGTGGTGTTTGTCAGCTGCTGCCAGAACCTTCGGTACACATACTGCTGCACGAGAGGATAGATGAGAAAACTGGAGAAAGCGTACAGAGCGACCACAGGCTCCACAAGGTAAAGACCCTTCATTCTGAGGGTCTGCGTTTAAAAAAACCCTGAAATACAGATATGAAAAGATTAAGACATTTAAATGAACTCAAATAAAAAAGACAGTTGAACTGATATCAAAATATAGAACAGCATATAAAGATAAAAACTAATTTGAACAATGAACAGACCATAAAGATTATTCTGTTTTTACATGTTTTAACCTTCAACACTGCACACACAACATAACACAGTGTGCAGAACAAACACATGACACACATTACACTCTTTACATGGCACAAAACTGACTGAAGTCAGAAACATCTGACGTACAGACAATATTTATTTAGTTGTTTATGCCTTTTGAGGATCACAGACAGTCCAAGGTTGCAACGGTTGCATTAAAATATCGATCCAGCAGTGTGAAACATAAAGTGGAATATCAGATACTAAGTCTGTAGCCCGGTTTGTTTCTGTGTCCACCGTATGCTGCAGGATGAGCCAGTCTGGGTTAGATAACACGAAACGAGGACAACAACAACACCTTCGCCTCTTTTTTCTTATTATATGTTGACAAGAACATGCAGTATAACACATACCGTTTAGATGATCTCTTGATTCATGATTTAGTCAATAATGTGACCCCGGGAAAAAACAAAATCTAATCACAAAGTCTGCCGTTGCTCTTGTTTTATAAGTGTATATGAATACGAAACGCCGCGATCCCGCCCCTCGCCGTATGCCATTGGACGGCTGTCTTTCAGGGCTGTGTTTATTCGACGAAAGAACTGTCAGTCACCAGTTAAAGCGGACGAGAACACTTTCTTATTTTCTGTTATAGGCTCTTTATTGTCCATTAACGCGTATTTGAAGCATATACGGTATAAAACAAGTACCTAAGAGTCAGGTGAATTGGATTTAGCTTGTGAAATATTTTATTTATACGAACTCTACTTCCGTGTCCTTGTACAAAACAATAGGCTGTATTTTCTAGGCATTACGGTAACGTGAGGTAGGCGTCGGAATGTACCATTCCGCTAACACACCGGGAGGGATTGTGTTGTGACAGCGGAGTAACAACCCGGCGGGGGTGACGGTAAGGCGGAATATGTAGTCCTTCCTCTGTGCAATTTAAAGCTAACTTACAATTTAAAGATGAAGTCGAGATGTTAATGTTTGAACGAGTTAATGTGTTCTACATGGCCGAGTTGCTCAAATTTCTATTTCAATAAATGTCAGTTTACGACGTGCAGGAGTACTACCATCAAAAATATCGTCAGCTAGCGAATCATAGCTATCCCTGTGATTAATGCAGCTAACTTAGCTAACGTTCCCAGCTAGCGTCAGATGGGTGAAAGACAGCGGGCTGTTTTCGCTCCATCTGTTCACGTCTCTCGTTTTTCTCTGTCAGCTTTGTCATTGCACAAAACTGTCTAGCGTTAAAACTATCTGGTGGACCAACGATAGCGTTAGCTTCGCCTGCTGCAGTTGCACTGTAAAGTCGTGACTCTCCGTGTCAGGGTGGATGATATTTCAGTCTCCCGGCCTAACGTTATTCCTCACAGGGCTCCCGCTGCTCACAATCTCCAGCTACCTGCGGTATTCACACAGCAATAAGATCACTTTGTCATATGTGTGGGCCTTATCTGTGCCAGCTTCCGCTATGCTAAGCTTTCTGGTCAATCTGACTCACGTAATGTTACTATCTAATTATACGGCAGGTTTACTTAATGAGTGAGAGGCATTGAGACACAAATACTGTGTTACCTGTAGTGAGAGTGCTGTGTAATCATCTATATTTAATTTTTTATAACGTCTTAATGCTTCCTTCAGTCACAGCGTTAGCTATATGAAATTTAATAAATCCATTTTTGATATAAACATCCTAATATGTAAGCATGCTTACGTCATACTCATCCTCAGTAATAAACAGAGCATCATATCCTGTAGCCTTCACATTACAGATGTCTGACTGTCCTCTCTGACATGCTGTCATCCCTTCTCTCTGCTTCCCAGGTCATAACAGGTTTTTTCATCTCGGATCAACAATGGCCTTCAGTAAGGGATATCGCATCTACCATAAGCTGGACCCACCCCCCTACAGTGTCATAGTGGAGACTAGGACCAGGGAAGAATGCCTCATGTTTGAGTCGGGGGCTGTCGCCGTCCTGTGTAAGACATCTTGTTTAATTACACTCTAATTAGAGATTTAAATAGTGTTTCCCCAAATAAAGACGGTATAAGAGAAATACAACTACAAGAAGGGGCATACTGATGATCAGGTGATGGATGTGATTCTGTGTTATGATTAGGCTACATGTAACTTAAGGTTTTAGGGAGATATTTTCCTCACATTGTGTTGCTTTTGTTCGTCTCCAGCGGCGGCAGAGAAGGACGCCATTAAAAGCACGTACAACAAGATTGTTGATGCTTACGGAATCCTCGGCGTTCTCCGCCTAAATCTGGGTAAGCTACATGAACATCCTTTCTATTCATTGCTCCTTGTTAAAGAAATTTCCTGGGTCCAGTCCAGTCCATATTGTGACCCCAGGTTCTTGTGTGTCTGTGAAGGCCTTGTGGTTTGTAGTCCTGTTGCTGTTCCTTGTAAGCTGCTTTCTCCTGTCCTCTACATGACCTTGAAGGCTCTTGTTATCACAACAAGGAAAAAGCCGTGTAAAAGATTATAGCTCAGTCTTGTAGATGGCTGAGATTTGACTGTCTGGTGATTTTGTCTGAAGCAGTGACACCAAAGTTGAATTAACCATTTCCTGTCCAGTCTCATAATGCGGAGTGTTTTATTGTGTCTTTTCTTAATGCAATGGGTCATATCTTTTAACACACTCTGTTTTTTCTGTATAATCCACCATATATCATTTTTTCATACTCATGTCCTTTTCTTTTTCGTCCTACTCCGCCCTTACCTGTGCAGGTGACTCCATGCTCCACAGTTTGGTGGTTGTGACAGGATGCAGCTCTGTGGGGAAGGTGCAGGATTCTGAGGTTTTTAGGGTCACACAGACAGATTTCATATCACTGAAGAATGATCCAGGAGATGAGGACCGGATCGCTGAGGTGCGAAAGGTTCTGAACTCAGGACACTTCTACTTTGCCTGGTCTGCCACTGGAGTCAGCATGGACTTGAGTCTCAACGCACATCGCAGAATCCTAGAAGACACTACAGACAACCGTTTTTTCTGGTAAGAGCATGAAAACATTGCTCTTCCAAAGTTATAAGGAGAGAATTACGGACCTGTTTGGCTTCAGAAATCTCTGAATCTCTCTGTGTTCTGCAATCTGCCCAGTCTTCTGAATGTGTGATATGGAGGCTGTGTGATTTGCAACTCGTGTGAAAATTCACTGCTCACACTGAATTTGATTGTGTGTTTACTGCTGTGTTTGTCTTGGTGTCATGAATCAATAGGAACCAATCTTTGCACCTGCACCTGAAACACTACGGAGTTAACTGTGATGACTGGCTGCTGAGGCTGATGTGTGGCGGCGTGGAGATCAGGACCATCTATGCAGGGCACAAACAGGCCAAGGCCTGCATCTTCTCCCGCCTCAGCTCCGAGCGAGCCGGCACGCGATTCAACGTCCGAGGAACGAACGACGATGGACAGGTGGCCAACTTTGTGGAGACTGAACAGGTGACTCAGATCTTTGAAGCTTTATTGAGGCGTTGGGATAAAAACTGGTGATCAAAATCATTTACATCAGTTTCTGTATGCTTTGTGCGTGGCAGTACTCTTATCAGGTACCAGTCAGAGCAGGGCAAACGAACATGACAAACATATTCTACTACACGCTGAAAAGCTTTAGCCATGTCAGACAGGACAAGAAAACACTTTATCACAGTGAACAGTGTAGTTACTGATGGGATGGGAGGGCAGTCGGGTTAGAGCTGGTTTCATTTTCTCCTACTGAGGTGCACTGTGTGTTACCTTGTACTCTAGAGCTGTGTGTTAGTGTTGTACGTCATTGAGGAGACTTTTGTGCAGCTTTGGGTGCAGAAGTCGGCACTGGGATCGACGCATAGATCTTGTTGCCAGTTTACTGATGGTTGTGTCAGATTAAAAATCAAAATTGCTCATTTGTGTTGATCTTTGTTTGAATAGAAAAAATGACCTGCTGTGTTTATTCCCAATACCACACATCTGGACCAAGAAATAAAGCCAGAGTATTATTTTTTAAAGATGGGTTTTGCCTTTTTCAAGGATGATGTTTGATGGATTAGCTGAAGAATGGTTAAATGTGTAATTTGAATTCAGACCTTGTTATTTCACAAGGTTTGTTTTATGTCTCTCTGTGTTTTATGTCAAACAGTCAGACTGTTTGGAATGGATCCATTTCTGCTTCCAAACCTTCAAACCTTCCTGGGATTTTGGAGTTTTTATCCTAAGTGGTTTATTTTTGAATAACTGAATCTAAAGATTTGATCTAGCTACTAGTACGCTGCAAACTGAAAACAGATGATTTGTTTTGGGGAGTAGGCCTTCGTCACTTTGATTGTTACTGCTCTGCTCATGAAGAATATCGCTAGGATCGTCTAACATTGGAGGTCATCATTTATTGTTTTGAGTAATGGAGTGAGGTTCAGATTAAACAACTCTGGCAGCTCAACAGTGGACAGTGGGAGGGGTTGTGTTTGGGATCCTAATCGTCTGTGCAGAGGGAGGATAGTTTATTTAGTCCAGCTCATAAAGTATCTGGAAATTTTGGAGAAGTGTTCCGTGAGCTTGATGGTTTCTCGTAATCGTATATCAGAGCGGTTCAATGAAAAAAGTGAGCAGAGAGGGGCGATGTGGACATCCTTGTGATGTTAGTCTGTCGGTGCATACTGTTAATAAATGACATTCATCTGTAGAGTCACAGGACTCTGGGTAATACAGTCTATTTAAACACTGGTTATCTATTGACTGCTCACGAGCAGCCTGGTTCAGCCTTGTACTGAAACATGTTGTGTTGTCACTGTAGAATAGAATGCGTAGTTAATGTTGACACAGTGACAAGAGGAAAAGGACAGTGATGATAGTAATATATAAACACACTGACTTATTGATGCAGCAGATTTAAGTTATTTATTTATGCTGAGTCAGCACATTGTCAGAAGCTTATGTATATTTCAGTATGAATCGTTACTTTTCCGTTGTGGAAAGTGACTCGGTTTGCATTTTCCCTTTTTACAGTTCCTGTTTCACGAAACACACCCAAAGCTGTAGATTGGACAGAATAACTGGAAGTACTGCAGTGTAACAGAAGCTGAACATTAGAAGCTTCATCTGTAATTTGTGATTATACTGTCAGGTGTTCTGGTTATTTTAGAGTGTTGATGTTTTCTGATTAATAATCTGAGTTTTAAAAACATGCACAGAAAAATGTATCGCCTCTACAGTTGACGCACTGCCTGTCGCTCTGATTACTCCTTTCTTTTTCAGTCTCACACACATGCTAGTATCATGAAGTAATTTCCCTCTCTGCGTTCTACAGTCATGGGGGAATTAACATTTTGTGTCTCCTATAGTTTATAGTGGATTTTGTGTGTGTGTTTTGATAGTGTTTGAACTTAACCAAACTCTGTGATCTGTTTAAACAGGTCATTTTCCTGGATGACAAAGTCTCATCGTTCATACAGATCCGTGGGTCCATTCCTCTTTTCTGGGAACAGCCAGGAATCCAGGTAATGGAAGCTAAATCTTTCCTATAAATCCAGCTTAGAATCATGAATTTGAGGTTTTCATATATTAGGCCACATTATATGAAAATCATAAAACATCCCTTGTGTTTCTGTAGAAGCCCTGACCATTTGGTAAATGCTGCGGTTCTAGATGACTCCATTGGTTCCTCCACAGAAGCCAATATGGAGTTCTTTCAAAATTACAATAATATCTTCCTCCTAGTTTTAACACCTTTTGTCCATGCTGTGTTCAGAAAAAATCCATTAAGGGTGTTTTGTTGCAACTGAATGAGAATCGGCACCCTAAACAGCTGGATGAGAACCCCCACCTGGTATAACCTGTTTTGTTTTTTTTGGAGGGGGGGGCTCTTGCTGGTGCTGGCGCTTTCATACTGCAGACAGGGGGTCTCTCTGTGCAATGCCAAACCAGCGGTGAAATCAAGGCTATCCCATTATGGATTTTTATCCAGCTCCTGTCCACAGTACCTGTCCTGGAGATGCTATTTTTAAGATTTAAAGCAGGATCTAAGATCAGCCATTAAGTGCTCACCATAAACCACATCGTTGGGACTCTCCTGCCCTTGTCTTGACATTGCACAGACTGGTGTACTTAATCAGATGTGGGGGAGGATAATGATAGATGCAGTGGTTGGTAAAGGGCATTTCTCTGTTTTCCTCAGCTCCCAGACTTCTTGGGTCAGGTGAGAACCTGGTCTGAAAACATCCCAGAGCAACTCCCCTTTCACTTACACGTGTTCCCTAGGCAACTGGATAGGTGTTAATTTATAACATGGACAAATTAGCTATTAAATCTATTAGACTGCCAAGAGAAGCCAAGACCATGTTAGTGACCTATTTAGTCCACAAGGTCTATGGTTTGGTCAGAACACAGGGGAGAGGGCTCGGGGTTGTTTTCAGACAGAACCGTAGTCCTCCTGCTTTTAAAATTGTTTTAGTCTTAGTACCCTCTACTGATTGTGGCTTTGTAGGGTTATTTTCTCCTCCCCATGTTCTCTAATTCATACCCTGAGCAGGATGGATAGTTATTTTTCCAGAAGAAGAGGTGTTGATATTTCTACAGTTCATTTACATTAGAAATAGTTGTGAATTAGTCTCTGAATCATACTTGTAGTGTAGTGTAGTATTCTAAACCCTGCTGGGAAAGATGTAAATCAGTGAAGTCATCAGTCTGACCCCTCTGACCCGATTATGTGTTAAGAGTCTTGGTTGATGACGGAATCTTAGTATAATTTTTCATACTTGATTTGGGGAAAGAGCCATCAGTGGAATTATGGTCACATGTGGCGTAACGATAATATTCACAAATATGCTTTATACTTTAATAAGCACAAGATTTTAAGAAATCCTTCAAACATCTAATGAATTGGTTGAGGCAGTTCTGTGGTTAGTCGTCAGCTGACAGTTTCTTAAGTCAGGGACAAACATAGTAAGTGGCATGAAATGTATTGCATTATTTTAGTAATGTAGAACAGTAAGAGATGGAAGGGTGACTCGGCCGGTTACACTACAGGTGTTATCTGTTATCTGTCGAGTTGGAATAAGTATGTGAAGACGTTTTGGTCTGAGGTGTACATACAGCTGTAACCTGAGTCCTTTCTACATGCCATCTCAGGAAGTTATTAAATATGCATAGCAGAGACCTGCACAACAGTAGAGTGAAGAGGGAGTGACAAAATGGCAGCATTGTAGTGAAATGTCGAGGCTGGCCAAGCCAAAATAGACGCATGCAAACGTTTAAGCCAAAGAAATACAAAGCAGAGGAAAAGATAATCAGACGGTGCAAAAGAGAGGCAGAAACTGGAGTTGTAAGAAAACAGTGAAAGTCAGGAGATCCCAATAATGTGCACAGAGAAACTGCAGTGGTCATTATGTTGAGTCGTTTCGACTTGAAATGTGTGTATGATACTTGTAAGCAGTAGATGAAGGAGTAGACAGAAACTGACAGCACAAGAGGGATGATGACATTAGGTGGTGTGAATCTATTAAAGACAGAGAGAGAGGAGATTTGAAAAGCAAGAGGAGGTTAATAAAGTTTGTGCACAGGCACAGATGAGCAGGAAGCAACAGGGGAACAAGTAAAGACCTGCAGCAAAGAGTGAGTAGATTGAGTAGAACACAGCAACTGTGCAAGGGTCCTGCTAAGCCAAGGTGTGGTCATGTCTGCCTTTACTTCTCTGTAAGGCTCTTTGGTGTTTCTCGTCATTCAGTTTGCAGCAGTGTACTGCTGAAATGAGAGGGTCTACATGAGAGTTAGTGAGACAAAAACAAGCAGAGTGGAAAGGAATAAATAAAGGTGTTGGAGAGATGACAGGCAACAAGATTCCTCTACTGCTCAGTGTCTGTCTCTGTACAAACAAATCTCCCTATGCTGGCCCTGTGTTGCTGTTGTCCTATGCCATTCTTTTTTTGGCCACTATAAAGGTCTTGTTTCCATTGTTCAGATGTTATCCAATATTTCTATCCCAACTTCATTCTTCACCACCAGGTTTTCTGGTCATTTGCAACATTGTATGTGTGACCGACTTTCCCTCTAAAGGATTTGATTGTAAGTAAAGAAGGACACTGACTTGTGTCTTTTTTGTCTTTTCTCGCCGTCTCTGCCCTGCAGGTTGGCTCTCATCGGGTCAAACTCTCAAGGGGATTTGAGGCAAATGCTCCGGCATTCGAAAGGTAATTATAATATTCTGTGTGTGTGTGCGCGTGTGTGCGCGTGGTTGTTTTCAGCTGCTTTATCTGGCCTCCGACAGATTACCGATCCTCTGAGGAGCAGAGGAGATGCCGTGATGTTATATACCCACAGTAGAGAAATGCTCTCAGACTCTTGAAGGAGAAGATGTTAATTGAAATGTGTCCTCAGAGGATACTTTATTGCAGGAAACCGAAAGGACGAATCAGAAGCCCTTGATTAGCTGTCGACCTTAATAAACCTGTATTTTATATTTATTGCAGACAGCTTCTTTGTAGAAGTCCTTTCTTGACTTTTCTCTTTTGGAAGTGGAATTTAAATGAAATGTGTCAGTGTGTTCTTTAAAGCGTATTATATCTCAACATTAAACAAGTAAAGACTATTCTGTCATTTTATGCCACTTGTGTC
Organism: Sciaenops ocellatus; assembly: GCA_033000465.1. Classification (NCBI taxonomy): domain Eukaryota; kingdom Metazoa; phylum Chordata; class Actinopteri; family Sciaenidae; genus Sciaenops; species Sciaenops ocellatus. The sequence goes on from CP136870.1 coordinate 4,287,039, forward strand.
TTCTCAATACTTGCATCCTTCCAAATACAGTTGCAAAAATAGCTCTGGTGCAGCTATGGATCAGGTCTTTGATTACTCATCTTGTCTTATCTGGCAGTAAATAGTTGAGAACAGGTGGGCAGAGCACAAATATGAGCCTCCTAGGAATCATCCACATTCTTTCTAAACCAACATTTGTCTTGTTTCTTTATAGAAAGTAGCTTAATGTAAATTCTCACTAAGCTGATACCAAAGAGTGTACATAAATACACTTTTTGGTATGATACTCACATAAATATAAAGTCTGTAAATATTCTCTCTTATTCTAACATTAGATTGAGGACAAATACATTTAGTTGTTTAGCTTTTACACTTTTATCCAAAGAAACAATCATGGCACGGTGCAACAAGAACATGTTAGTGCAGCAATAAATATTACTCCGGATTGGAATGGAAGAAGTAAGACAGGGTGATAGTCCTCAACCTGAGCAGGGTTGAGACAGGGTTTCTTAAGTAGCGACGTTACCCGAGCCGCTTTGAATGCTTTGGAAATGTGCCGCTGTGTCTTTAATTCGTAGGCATCTTGAACTTGGACAGGGTGGACTCAGCAGAGTACTACTCACATAGAATCAAGTTCTAGAGAGGCGTAGATTTAGCATGTCCAGTTGTTGGTAGTGCTAGAAGAGGAGGTACTCTGAAGAGCTGGAGGTCTTCAGGAGGTTTTTTAAAGGTAGAGATCGATGCCCCTGATGTGGTAGGAACTGGTAGCACGTTCCACCAACAGGGAACAACAGATGAGTAAAGTTTAGACTGCCCTGAGAGTGCGGGTGGCAGAGCCAGGCGTCGTTTATTGGCGGAGCACAACAGTCGGGAGGTAACATGCATTTAAGTGGGTGGGTGCAGAACCAGAGACTACTTTGTAGTTAGCATTAGTGATTTGAATTTAATGTGGAAGTTTCTCACTACCCTGGTAGGGGCAAAGGGAGTCTATTTTGATGTTTATGTCATGGTGTATAGTAGGTTTGAGAGGTTCAGGTGGAGGTTGTGTGCCTTCATCCAAGTAGACAGGCATTGAGAGATCCGTGCAGAGACCGAGGGGTCGTCAGGTGGAAATGACAGATAGAGCTGTGTGTCATCTGCATAGCAGTGATACAAGAAGCCATGTGAACGAATAATCGGACCCAGAGAGGTGGTGTAAATAGCGAAGAGAAGCACTGAGCCCTGGGGCACCCCTGTGGTGAGGTGGTGAGATGCGGACAACTGTCAAAGCCAGGATACGTTGAACGAGCGCCCTGTGAGGTAGGATATAAACCAGGAAAGAGCCGAGCCAGAGATGCCCATGTTTGAGAGTATAGAGAGACGAATGTGATGGTTAACTGCGTCAGAGGCAGCTGATAAGGACAGAGGACTGTGTTTCTGCTCTGGCATCTTTTACAGCTTCTGTCACCGACAACAGAGCTATTTCGGTTGAGTGGACACTCTTGAAACCAGATTGATTTATTCTGTGACTGGAATCCTGAGAACTGTTTGGCGATCGCCCGTTCAATGGCTTTGGATAGGAATGGAAGTTGAGACAGGGTTTCTTAAGTAGCGGTGTTACCCGAGCCGCTGTGAATGCTGTAGGAAATGTGCCGGAAGACCAACGTTGTTTCTTTAATTCGTAGACATCTTGGACTTGGACAGGATGGACTCAGCAGGGCTGAGTTGAGCAATGCCTTTTTAGTATCTTGAACATGTCAAGACAAGCATGTCAGATGGTGCGCCACTTATTATTTTGAAACGAATTGGTCATTTTTTCAGACTGAGTAGTTGCCAATGCAAACAGTCTTTCTCAGTATCTGCCCAGATCACGACTCATCCTTTGTAAGAAGTACTGTAGTTAGCTTTTTGCAGTGACAGACTAATTTGTCTCTGTTGAAATGTCTTAGACAGAACAAGGCCAACAGTAACTTCCTTTCATAAACACTGTAACGGTAACAGTAGCATAGATTTTCTACCCACTACTATTACTTTCATATCTACATTATGAGGTAATTTAAGTGTCTCTACTCAGCAGTGTCCTTTCCTTTGTCCCTGCAGTCCATTACTTTGCAAAACATAATTCATGTAATGTACTCGTTCTGCCATGCAGATGCAAGTCTCACAGCTGCAGAACATTACATTAAAACACAAGACTTATACAGCCTTTGAATCAATTTAACATTCATATTTCACATGGCAAGCTCGAGTCCACATTTGCATGCCATTGTTTCATGTTTGATGTTTCATGTCAGATCCAAAGTAATTTGCATTCTTTTACCACACATGTAGAAGTAACAGTTAGATGAAAACATGATACAGGCCTGTCAGTGGGTTTAAACTCCTCGCTAATAAAAACTGTCTGTCTATGTACAGTACAGATGTGGACACAGCAGTTGTTGAGATATGATGTTGGTGTGCCGATAAATCTGAATGTATCAAGCTGAATCAATGCTAACGTACGTGAAGGCTTTAATTAATGTGCAATGTAATTTTAGACCTTAAGAATGCTGACTATGCGTCTGTGTTGTCCAGACACTTCACTGCACTGCGGAGGCTGTACGGCAAACAGGTGATCATCAACCTGCTCGGGAGTAAGGAAGGGGAACACATGCTCAGCAAAGCTTTTCAGGTGAGGAACCATTCTCTGTCTCACACAGGCAGCACACAGAAGTGACTGTGTCAAACTCACATTGTCACAAAACCGGCAGAAATCTAAAACTATTTATTGATTGATATTTATCAAAGTGTAAGTGCTCCTCCAAATTCTGCTAGATGTCAATCTGAACACCAGCATTGATGTGTTTCATCAGTGTATAGTCATATACTATGGCTCATATGCTATAAGCAAATCTTTATAAAATATTTTAGGCAAAACTTGAATGTCAATCTTTTCTTATATTGAGGAAGTGAAGTCGCTATCAACCGATCCCTTCACAGATTACTATCAAAGATTTCTTTGGAATTCAGGAATTCATCCGCTGGTTTTGCATTAACGAATGCAAACTAATGTTTCTTTGTAGGTGCAGGACTTGCTTTGCATGCATGTCATTTTCACACTGAGTTTGAATGTCTTCCTCCTCTCTATCATTTTCAGAGTCACCTGAAGGCCTCAGAGCATGCGGCAGCAGTGAAAATGGTGAACTTTGACTACCATCAAAATGTGAAGGGAGGCAAAGCAGACAAACTGCACAGTGTCCTCAAACCTTACCTCAACAAGTTCATAGAAGAGTGCGGCTTCTTCTACTACACAGGAGAGACGGGAATCACAAGGTGAGAACTTATTACAAACCTATTGAATAGTATTACATTTTTCTTATTGCTTCTTAACATGATGACGTGTTTTTTTAGGACTCAGGGTGGGACCATTAGGACCAACTGTCTGGACTGTTTGGACAGAACCAACAGTGTTCAGGCCTTTTTTGCCCTTGAGGTAGGTAGGAGTGTGACACAGTGTACAATGTGCTTTTGCTTTGTTATAAAGTAGCATTTGCATTTCTGCTGTCAAAGTCCATTGTTTTTTTTTAGCCATGATGCTTTTAGTGTAACCCCCGTGTTCCTCACCACACCAGATGCTGCCAAAGCAGCTGGAGGAAATGAGCCTGACGGAGAAACCCCAGCTGGTGGCCAGGTTCCAGGAGGTTTTCAGGACAATGTGGTCTGCCAACGGAGACTCTGTCAGTAAGATCTACGCTGGCACCGGTGCCCTGGATGGCAAGGCCAAGGTACACAAACACAGACACACTGTGAAACACATTGAAGCAAGAATGTGATGCTCTGCAGGTTATTGAAGCTGCATTTGATTTCCATGAGTTTGCTCTGGATTTCAGCATGTGATACTGTTCTAATGGTTACTGAGTATAGCTTAGCCTCCAGTAACAACATCCTCCCAATTGTTGATCCTGGCTGGGGTCATAAAACAATAAATAACAGTATTGAATTCAATACTTAAGCATTGAATGTGTTTATATTTTAGATATTTAGTTTATATGTTTGTTCTCACCTAGCAAAATGTGACAGCAGCCTCATATTTGAAGTCATTGAAGGGGAAATGAGTAACTATGAACAGAAATGAAACATGAAACAGCTGTATGATACATGTTGACAGAACTGAGGACTTAAATTGTCACTTTTGACTTTGATATTTAGCCATAAACGGCTAGTTGTGCATTGTGCATGCAGTGACAGAGCTCTGCATGCACAGTTGATCCTCTCTGCACGTAGAACTGTGTGCTTGTGTTTCTTAACTCTCGTGTGCTATCTCTTTCTGCTGTCCTCTGGAACTCTCTCTACTTGTGTGGTAAGTTAACAAAAGCCAGCTGATGTTGTTTTTGAGGTGTGAGTCTATTTCTGGTGCATCGTTGATTTCAGTGTCTGTGGGTCAAATGATGATGATGGAGGATGGGAAAGGTTTTTTTTCTATCATAAAACTTGATTTTACTCCCCTTGAGGTATCTTGGTGGTGCGTACTGTCTTGACCTGGCAACTCTTGAAAGCTCAATGGAGATCTCTGATCTATAGAACTCCAACAATATCCATCGCCCACGCTTATTGAGCGATTATTTTAAAATTTTATCTTTTCCAATTGTTCCCCAAAATGATCTGTTGTCTTGATTTGATGAACTATCAATCAAAAGTATCACCGTATGACACTAAATTGAACCATGTCACACATCAGTCAGTGAAATTTTCACCTTGTGAAGCAGGTTTGATTCCTGGTCAGTTCAAAAATCTGTCTTCTATCTCTCTGATGTGTTCCTCCTTTTCTTCTCCTCTGTGGTTGGACTGAAAAGTACAGACGTGAGAGTGTAACCAATAATTAAGATGGCTTTATCTAATCTTTTTTTAATTTTGTGTGTGTGTGTGTGTGTGTGTGTGTGTGTGTGTATTTGTCCGTTTGTAGGCGGGGAAGCTAAAAGATGGAGCTCGTTCTGTGACCAGGACCATCCAGAACAACTTCTTTGACAGCTCTAAGCAGGAGGCCATAGACATCCTGAGGCTGGGCTCCACGCTTAACAGTGATTTGGCCGACAAAGCTCGGGCTTTGCTCACCACTTCCAGTCTTTACGGTAATTCTTTACAACATGGGTATTTCTTTGAGTCAACAGATCACATCCTGCCTAAAATGGTACTGATGAATAGTGTAACAAAGTATTTGCTCCATATTACATGTTTCAACTTCTTTGTTTTGTAATTTTAGGAGTATTGTTTCCTCTCTGCTCCACCAGAGGGGGAATTGTTTTAATATTTTAACATGTTTCGACCCATACCTGTTGTAGCCAGAAGCTGCTCTGCGCAATAGAAGGGTTTGTCTGCTCTGTGTCAAGTGGGAAGTGTAATCTCTGTGTGTCAGCGCTCTGTCCCAGTTAGATTAATGCTGACCAACTGCTGTGCTAGTATTATCTGTTGAAGCACTGGTTAACCCGCCCTTCTCTCCCTTCTCCTCCCCCTCTTTGCAAACAATCTTAGTCACTGAGCCCGTCTTACAATCAGGTATAGTAACTGACAGACTGCCCCCAGTGGATGGATCTTTTCATCCCATCACACAGTTGTCCTGTCATTTGTGTTTGTACTCATTATTGTGCATTCATTTATAATCCAGTGTTGGTAGTGGTTGTAACGCTGATTTTAAAAAAAACAAGAATTTGAATTTTGCAATGATATTTATTATTTTAGTGGAAATTTGCAGACAGAAATCAACCATTACCAATGTTGATTATTTGAAGGTTATCTCATTTTGTATCCTTTCTCCCATGCCCCATGTTTTAGAACATTGTTTCAGTCTTCCTATTTAGTATTTGCTTGTTCTCCCATAGCTTTTGTTGGTTTTGATCAGCGTTTTCCCTTTTTTGTTTTGTTTCCCTGTATGCCACCCTTCCTGCAGATACACACACACACACACACACACACACACACACACACACACACACACACACACACACACGCTCAGCCATTTTACAAACTAATCCTGCTCTCCTCCGCTCTGCAGCCTCCCCGAGAGTACTGCTGGGAATGTGTCAGAACTACCATAAATACACAAAGCCCAAGCAGATACGGGTGTGCGTTGGCACCTGGAATGTCAACGGGGGTAAACAGTTTCGCAGTATTGCTTTCCGCAACCAGACGCTCAACGATTGGCTGCTGGACGCTCCAAAGAAGGCGGGACATCCTGAGTTCCAGGGTATGTCGGTGTTTATTTATCTGCACTCGCCGGTGCAAACTGTTATCTCTGGAAAATTGCTGTTCTTCTACACTTACTGGCTTTCTTGCAGCAAATTATATATCAGTACTGCTCTCATGGCTGGCCAGTTAGCTTAGCTTAGCACAAAAACTGGAAACAGGGGAGAACAGCTAATATGACTCAAAGGGTAACAAAAAATCTGTCTCCCAGCACCTCTAAAGCTCACTAGTTAACAGTTTTAAGGAGGGTTGTGTCTGGCTGGGCACAGTAATCTTGGTAACAGTCTGGTGGTTGCCAGACTTCAGGAAGTCACTGATATGCTGTAGCAAAATGTCCAACTGTAGTTTGCTATCTTGGAGTTTCAGGGTGAGAAAATCTGGACAGGAAAAAGTCGACGTTGTTCAGTGAACTTACTTGTAAACCAGAGGAATCACAAAAAAGAGCCTTGAAACATGATTAAAATAAACAAAATATGATATTTTATAACCTGGATCTTACTGTCATAATTGAGGTGTACTTATTTTTACAATATAGAGTAGACTGTTATTGAAGCATATATATATATATATATATATATATATACATATATATATATATATATATATATATATATATATATATATTATATATATATATATATATATATATATATATATATATAAAATATATGTTTTTCTCTTCACAGACAGCAAAGCTAACCCCATAGATATCTTTGCCATCGGTTTTGAGGAAATGGTTGAACTGAATGCTGGGAACATCGTCAGTGCCAGGTATGTGTGCAAGATCCCCACCTCTCATAAGAGAGTTGATTTCAAAGGTGGCCATGAGTTATTTCAGATCCTAAATTTGTTCTTGAGATAATAAAGTCAGTAAGAGGTATCATGGCTAATGCGACTTATCACTCACTTTATGTTTTTGGTTTGGCTGTTTTTTTGTTTGTTTTTCTTTCTTTTCCATCATGACACATGTCCCTGTTCTTGCCTCAGCACCACTAACCAGAAACTTTGGGCAGCTGAGCTACAAAAAAACATATCGCGAGACCACAAGTATGTGCTGCTGGCTTCGGAGCAGCTGGTGGGAGTGTGCCTGTTTGTTTTCATCCGCCCTCAGCACGCCCCCTTCATCAGGTATGAACTGTACGCATTCTCATTAGATGCTTATCTAGTCATACATAGAGGTACTGTAACAGATTCATTCTTTATGTTTTTCAGGGATGTTGCTGTCGATACTGTAAAAACGGGAATGGGCGGGGCTACAGGCAATAAAGGAGGCGTGGCCATCCGCCTGCTATTCCACACCACCAGCATCTGCTTCGTCTGCTCCCACTTCGCTGCCGGCCAGTCACAGGTCAAGGAGAGGAACGATGACTACAGCGAGATCACACGCCGACTCAGCTTCCCCATGGTAATGACCATGACATTAAAAAAATGAATTTTCAAAGGCTTTTTCTGCATAATGTAAGCATAACCTCATCCATCTTTCCCTGCCAGGGTCGTCTGTTGTACTCGCACGACTATGTTTTCTGGTGTGGAGACTTTAACTATCGAATCAGCCTGCCCAACGAGGAAGTAAAAGAGCTCATCAAACAGCAGAACTGGGATGCCTTGACAGCTGGGGACCAGTTACTGGACCAAAAGAATGCTGGTTTGGTATGACACACATGCCTGTTCGCAGCACTAATGACTTCCTCTCAAGAGAAAACAGTAACAACTGGTGTCCTGGGTTTTACACTAATGCAGACATGTCTTCAACAGGTTTTCCGAGGTTTTATCGAAGGGAAGTTAGATTTTGCCCCCACCTATAAGTATGACCTCTTCTCAGAAGATTATGACACCAGTGAGAAGTGCCGCACACCGGCCTGGACTGATCGCATCCTCTGGAAGAGGAGGAAGTGGAACTTTGACAAAACAGGTAAGATGCAGTCCAACCAGCCCAGATAATCTCCTTCACCTCCATCTCAGACTAAAGACAACATTACAACCCAGCACAAATATGTTTTTAGTATTTTTCCTACGTTCTGCACTTAGGTATGACTAAATAACGAATAAAAATCTAAACCTGTGAAACTTGAGGATTTATCTATTTGTGTGCTTCTATACATATATGCGTCTGTTCATGTTTTGCAGCTGAGGAGCTGAATGTAGTAGGGGCAGCTTCTACATTTGCAGAGAATGAGGATGATCCAGATCACCCCTGGAGCCCTGGGACTCTGAAGTACTATGGCAGGGCTGAGCTTAAGACCTCAGACCACAGGTAGGTAACAGGATATATCTCTATGTGGTTATGTAACTGATACTGACTGATCACAAAGACTCAATATTTCTTTTTAATCAGTCATCACCATCCTCAACGTCTCGTGTCTTTGTCTAGGCCTGTGGTGTCGATCATAGACGTGGACATCCTGGAGGTCGATCCGGAGGCTCGGCACCAGGTTTACAAAGACGTCATCGCCCTGCAGGGGCCTCCGGATGGCACCATCCTGGTGTCACTCTGCTCCTCCGGCCCTGACGACTACTTTGATGATGCGCTCATAGATGAGCTGCTGGACAAGTTTGCTCAGTTTGGAGAGGTCATCCTCATCAGGTGAGACAGACAGACAGACAGACAGACAGACAGACAGACAGACAGACAGACAGACAGACAGACAGACAGACAGACAGACAGACAGACAGACAGACAGACAGACAGACAGACAGACAGACAGACAGACAGACAGGACAGATGTGTGTCACCTTCAGACAGTTAGACTGCACTGACGATGTCCTTCTTTTTACAGGTTTGTTGAGGAGAAGATGTGGGTGACCTTCCTGGAAGGTTACTCTGCTCTTGCCGCTCTGTCTCTGAGTGCTTCCACTGTAAGTCATCACTGATGATATAAATTACTTCTAAGCTGTAGAAATTCTTCCACTCCAACACTTTTTTATCAATTGTGTACCTGGAAACTAATGTCTGCTTCTCTCTCATCTATGTCTCTTGGTTGCATTTTAGGTTCTTGGCAAGATGATTGACATCCGTCTCAAGAGTCCCGGCTGGATCAAGAGTCTGGAGGAGGAGATGAGTGTGGAGAGGATCTGCGGAAGCATCCCCACCTCGGCAAGCTCCACTCTGCTCGCAGAGGACACAGACATGGGCGACGATGATTACGATATGGAAGGTGAGGAGTGACGGCCAAGCAATACCAATGCTCATCCTTAAAAATGTGGACATTAAGAACACCAATTTATGCTGTATTGTCTTCTGTACCAGGTGATGTGGACGAGGAGGTGGAGGAGATCCTCCCCCAGCACCTGCAGCCTGGAGCAGGCTCTGGCCCCGGATCATCCCCTCTCCCCTCCCCACGCACCAGTCCCTGTCCCTCCCCAACCCACGGAGAACCTTCAGCCCCCAGCAGACCAAGTCGTGGACAGCCCTCCCGACCTTCACAAGGTAAACACAGCGTGACTCATACTTCAAATCAGGTTAATTAAAGTACATTCCACTTGTCTGCTCAGGTTCCAGTCTGCAGGAATATAAACTGTAATTTTGTCCTGTTTGTAATGGAAGCAGATTTAAGTCCATCATCAGTGAGGAGAGAACTTCCAGGTAACATGTAACGTGTGATGAATGAATCTATGTTTAGTCTTAGACAGCTTGTGGTGTGTTTTACAGCAGACTACCTGTTTCCTTTTGAAACATGTTTCATGGTGCAGTATTAACATGTGTGCAGTGTGCAGTGACTTTTACATTAGAGGCATTAAACCATGCTTTTGTCCAGAGAAATGTAAATTTATGGGAAACAGTACTTTCTGCATTGAGTGAATGTGCATTTGAACCTTATTTTGCTTCCCAGGTCCTCCTGTTGACTTCCAGCCCGGTGCCCCCACATCTCAAGGCGTGGAGCCCAAACGCCCGCCTCCACCTCGACCCCAAGCCCCACCTGCCAGACCAGCACCCCCTCAACGCCCACCACCACCTTCAGGTAAAGTCTCATCCTTAACCTTTTTGTGTACGGTCGATTAAAGGAACAATATGTAACTTTGCTTGCAACAGTGATACCTACTGGTTAAAAAATGGTACTGCAGTTCATATTCAAAACACTAGAGCGTCGTCCCCTCCCTCTCCACACTCGAAGCTCATGCAGGTTTCCAGATTAAAGACACTGAACCTTAATTTAACTTGAAAGTCGCTGTGACCCAGTCAGTCCTCCCTACGGACTCTATTTCCCCAGGAAAGCAGCCTCCCTCTCTGGCAGCAAGAGCCGAATAAATCCCGCTGTTTACAGATGATGATTATGTAACTTGATTTCGATACTTACCCACAGTGGTGTTATAGGTCGTTGGAAACTTTTCGAGGGAAATAATTGATAAATTTATATGTGGAAAGTCACAACGACCCGGCCAGTCCTCCATACCGACACTACGGTGCACTCTGTCCCAATAAATATCTGACATATTGTTCCTTTAAAGCCTTTTTTTCAGACATTTGAAACCCATAAATGTAGCCTACAACCTCAGTCAGAGCACCAGAATAAAATCCTACATTGGTAGAGTGGATGTTTCATCATTATAGCATGAAGATACTTTAGGCAGGTGTTAACACTTTCATCTTTGTCCCACTGCTTTGCCTCATTCCTGAAGGAGGCATGAGTCCTCTGCCAGTTAGAAAGGACTCTGGAGGTAAAGTTCTCATGTGGAAGTGTGTGTTTATGCGCTTACATTGCTGAAGCATTTAAAGTAGTGGCTGCTGTTTCCCATCTAATGCTACACACAGAGAAGCACATTGTATTAGGGCCAATACAGTAAGCTGTCATTCTAGATAATCCAGTGAAACACACACACAGCTCGACTGCTGAGGTGCTCCTGAGCATGTAAACCTGACTTTGGGCAGTCTCACTGCAGTAGTTCAGATCATGCTTTATTGTCTGCTCTATTGCCTGCTCACAAATTTGCATTAGCTCACTGAGGTCCATTCAGGCATTTGCTTCTCACAATGGCATTGTCACAGGGCGCAGAACAAAGTTAGTTTGCAGATGGTAGTTTTAACAACTTCTCCTACACCTGACTGGAGGCACACACACATCACTGGACTGTCCTCGGCTTTTGCTTCCACTTTTCAACTTGTTAAAGCAGCGGCATGCTGCCAGAACTATCCATCCAGATCAACCTCAGAAGTGAAATGTAGCCATGTTGCTGAGTCATGCTTTAGGTGAACAACTCTTAGATTGACTACGTGCTCTTGGGGTTTTTGAGTTGAGAGGTTGTGAATGACCACTTGGGTCAAAATGAAGTGCATCATCTAATCACTCCACACGAGATGTGATATTCAGTTACAGCTCTCCTTCCTCTGTGGTATATCTGTTAGCTATAAGAGTGTTGTTATTAATTGTTGTAGCTGGTAGGTCAGGATGTATGTACACTAAAATCTTTTATTTTGAATCAGAAATGTTTTCTTCTGTTTCCTCCTGTACTTTATTTTGAAAATACTGTTTCCCCTTCTTTGACTTTAAGACTGTGGGAAGTGCCCCAGCCCACTGCTCAGTAGGAGAGGCAGTGAAGGTAACCAGCAGTGTGTCTTTAAATGTCATCTGATCCCCGTAGTCTAAAAACACCCAGTCATCAATGTTATTGATGCTTTTTTTGACATTGATGAGTCACTGTTGACTAATTCTGCATCACTGTGGGCCATCTTAATATTTTGTGTGTCTGTAGGGGTGTGTGTTTGCTAGAAATATATGTATATTTATGTTATCTTAATGCAAAAAACAAAGAGGTTAAAGGACTAGAGAGACCAACTCTCCCGATTACTGTGCCACTGGAGGCAAATTCAGAAGACAGTGGTGGTTATAGGTGTAATAAATAGTGTTGAGGGTTAATATTAACAACGAAACACTTCCTGATGACACTTTTTTATTGAAAAAATGAAAACATAATAAATACAAACATTTTGCATCGGGGTCTTCATCATAACTTGTGCTAGAGGAAGGATCTGCATCAAAGCGAGGCTACTTTAATCAGTCATTCACATTCTGATCAGGAGGAATGAGGTCTGCACATTGTAGAACACCATCTGACTTAAATGGTTGTGCTCAATAGAGTAGTGAGGGACTCTTCATCATTATATACACTAAAATCTTTTATTTTGAATCTAAAAATTGTTCTGTTTCCTGCTGTATTTTATTTTGAAAATATCATTTCCCCTTCTTTGACTTGGAGACTATCGGAAGTGTCCCAGCCCACTGCTCGGTAGGAGAGGCAGTGAAGGTAACCAGCAGTGTGTCTTTAAATGTCATCTGATCCCCGTAGTCTAAAAACACCCAGTCATCAATGTTATTGATGCTTTTTTTGACATTGATGAGTCACTGTTGACTAATTCTGCATCATTGTGGGCCATCCTAGTCTTTTGTGTGTCTGTAGGGGGGTGTTTGTTAGAAATATATGTATATTTATGTTATCTTAATGCAACAAACAAAGAGGTTAAAGGAATTTAATGAGACCAACTCTCCCGTTTACTGTGCCACCGGAGGCAAATTCAGAAGACAGTGGTGGATATAGGTGTAATAAATAGTGTTGAGGATTATTAAAACAACAAAACCTTTTTCTGATGACACTTTTTGATTGAAAACTTATAATAAATACAAACATTTTGCATCGGGGTCATCGTCATACCTTGTGCAAGAGGGAGGATCTGCAACAAAACGAGGCTACTTCAATCAGTCATTAACATTCTAATCAGGAGCAATTACGTCCACACATTGTAGAACACCATCTGACTTAAATGGTTGTACGTAATAGAGTAGTGAGGAACTCATTACGGGCTAATAAAGTGAGTTAAAGGGAAATCCCTGTGGTCCAGACTTAAAGTGGTCTTTACGTCAGCTCACAGACACTAATCCAGTATGATCGGTGTGATCCTCAGGCAGGTTGATATTTAGACTCACAGTATCTCAGGCTTCACTGCTCTGCTGCATTATTACCACCCCACGCTATTCCCAGTGCTTCTTGTACGGTGTTGTCACGGGGAACACCTGCTTGATGTAATGTAATGTAATGTGGTGTGGTTTCCTTTGTGCTGCAAAGGACCAAAAAGCCCCGCTCTTCCCCGGCCAGACGCCGCCGCAGGTGAGTGCCACAAAGCATGACGTAGGCTCTCTTGCGTAGGTTTGTATTTTTCCCATGAAAGCCCATCTTTGTGTGGCGTTTCCTTGTACTTGCTGGGAGTGATACGGGGCTGAGATTATCCTCGTCTGCCTACGATAATCCTGTGTTATGTATTTATGCCCTGACACTGATTAAGCCTGTCCCAGGGTGGAGGATAGGGTTTGGTTGCTTAGCCTATCGGTGACTTGACCTGTCTTCACCTTACCTGTTTGTATAATGTGTGTGTGTGTGTGGTTTGCTGAATCCCTCAGTCACAGTAAGGGTGTGTGTGGTTAGCAGGGTTGACTTACGTTTGTTGACCGTACAGTGAAGTATTAAACAGAAGCAGATATCTAAGACGCGTGGGAACATGTTTGCAGGCTGTGTGAAGGGGTTCAGCATGAGAACAGTGAAAGAAGAGGTGTGTGTGGTAAGCAGCTGGCACACAGAACACAGGCCCGCCTCTCCTCCAGACCTCCTGGAGCTCAGGAAAGACTGAGTCATCATTAATGATGAAGTCAGCCACAGGGAATTTGGTCTGTCATAGGCTGGGTTAGAGTTAGGTGGGCTTGTAGTGTACTGTTCCTCCTATCTTTAGGGGACACAGCCCACATGATAAATACAGAACAGTGGTGACAATACTATTATAAACACAAATATTAAAGCCTGGAAGGACTAGAGGGAAAACTGTCCCCCCTTTCGCCTGTATGGGTATTGTTACTATTGGGCATTATATGAAAAGGACATATTACTCTCCTTTGATCAAACATATAAGAAATATAACATTGTTCAAAAAGACTTTTTTTAGATATCTGCAGATACAGAGTTTTCTAAATGGTTATCAACCTTCTCTGCTGGAGAACATCGTCTCAGCTGGAAGGAAGAAAGGCATTGTGGGGCTCGGGTACAGAGTAGACACCAGCAGACCTGCATTTATGTCCATAGCTTCAAACAGAGATGAGACAACATGGCTACAAATATGAGAATAATATCTCAGCCTGTAACAGGATGAAGGAGACTCAGTTTAGACTGTTACAGTCTAAAGATCACTCCACTGCTCAGACAGAAAATAGATCCCAAGAAGTCTGAATTATAAATAAAGTGTCACACTGAGGTTGGTAGTTTTATTGTGTATGGATTTGGAAACATATGAATGAGTATTGGTGGAACATAACAGAGAGATTATCGCTGATTTCTAAGAGTGAATTGAACAAAGACTCTGCGTGTCTGCTGTTTGTGCTCACACAACTCAAAAATTCCTCATGACTTCACGAGTCATGTCTTCTATAAGATCTGGTCCCTGTTCTTGAAATATGTTGGTTCTAGACCGGCAGTCGTTGTGTTGAAGGGTTTGGAGTCACATGGACTACAACATAGATTTACTTGAGTGTTAGTGATGCTGTGCTGTACAGAAATATAAGATGTGGATGCTGTCTCCAGTTTATATTTTACTGTGTCATTTATTAGACAGTTTTTGATGTGTTCTTTGTTTGTTACTGTCATTTGTCTGTCTGTAGACTTGTTTTGTGTTGAAGTGTTTAGCGGCTTGTAGTGTCCCCTTTAATACTGTCTGTTTTTTTGTTTTGTTTGGTAAAAGGAGAAAAAAGTTCAACAAATATATTAAATTGTCTCAACATATGACTAAATATGAATTTAAAAAAATACAGAATAGTAAGAAATAGTTTTGTTGCTGAAGTATCTGGTTTGTCTGTCTCAACTCTTTCAGGTCGAGGTCAGACAGCAGTGGGAGCTCCTGGACCTGGTGGTGCTTCAAGACCAGTGAGTGAACAGTTCTCATTATTCATCTCTTACAGATTTTACCCATTTTTTTAATTTCTCCTGATTCTCTATTCCGTCTTCGTTATCTAGAATATCCCTCCTCGAGCTGGGGTAATCAGCATGCCCCCACAGTCTCGCCCACCACCTCCCTCTCACCCTGGAGCACCCAGACCTATCCCAGAGGTGCATCCCGGGGCCCCTCGGCCCATCCCAGACACCCACCCAGGAGCCCCGAGACCTGCACAGCCCAAACCGACTGACCTGCCTCTGGGTAAGGAAGTGTGTTTTCACAGAGGGCAGCATCCTCGTTTCAGTGTGAAGCCTTAACGTGGTTCTGTTTTCTTGCTCAGGTCCCCCACTCTCAGGACCACCTCCTGCAGAGCCCACTGCGATGAGACCCCAGGTTCCATCACCCATGCAGCCACCCTTGCAGCCCCAACCAGCTGCCCCTCCAGCTCAGTCCCAGCTGCCACCGCCGATGCAGCCCACACTTCCAGCTCCACTCCAGCCGCAGCAAGCTGCAGCTCCTAAAGCAGGTCCTCCTTCTGCTGCTGCTGCTGCTGCCGCCGCCCCTGCTGGGCCTCCACAGGGTCTAGCCTCTCCTAAACCTCCACCACGTTCCCGCTCCTCTCACGCTCTGCCACCTGATGCTGCCAAGTCTGAGACGGCCCCAGCTGCGCAGGTTGGTGCCAGCTTCCTTGTCATTGAGTTATTGGAATTTCGGCAACTGAACAAAGAACACTAACATAATTATCTATTGAGTTCACTGAGATGTTTCTGCTTGCATGTTGTTAGGTCATGTTCTACATATTGTTACTCATTAGACAAGATATTTAATGCTTTATTATGACGTGTAGGAGGTGGAGACTCTAGCCTCTTTCTGCTCCTTTGTCTCACACCAGATGAGCTTAGTTGTCTGTGTCACTCTTCCTGCTTTTGTCTCTCTGATACATTTGTCTCTCTCTCACAAGCTGGAGAAGCCCTCAGGGTGACAGGTACTTGATATTAAAACACCTCTTTGTCTCATCTTCCATAGCACAACAGTCCTCTCCTCTGATGTTATTACCTCTCATACATCACACCCAGTAACCTCCTCTTGTCTCACTTCCTTTCACATCTTCTCCTAAGTTCTTTTTAACCTTTAGTCCACTGCTAGGCCATGCATCGTTCTGTGCTAGGCTCACAAAATCGAGCATTATTTGTTTTCTTTTTCGTCGGTCAACACATCAAACCTAAAATGACACACAAAAAAACAAATGTGATGTTTGTTGTTGGCCATTTCCCCCCTCACTCGTCCTTTCATATCTGCTCACAGAGAGTGAGCACTTATGCAATGACCTCATAATTTGATTTGTTTAAATTTGTATTATTTCATTTGTTTGCATTAGACTTGGTGAGTGTATGTGGGCTGTGATGCATACATCAGTTGTCAGCAGCACCGAGTGTAGTAAATGAAACGGTGTAAATGTTTTAAGTTGGCCTGATTTAAAGGTACCCTGTGGAGCTGAGCACCGGATCAGTGCTTTGATTAGCAGGTGTGTGTCTGTATGTGACTTAAAGGTTCAGTGTGTAACTTTGAGGGTGATCTGTTGACAGAGATGGAATATAACATGCATAACTATGTTTTCAGTCATATATAATCATGGTTATTTTTTCATTACCTCAGAATGAGCTTTTTATTTCTACATATGGAGCGGGTCCTCTTACACAGAGTCCACCATCTTACCCCGCCATGTTTATTTACAGTAGCCCAGAACAGTCAAAGAGCTCTGCAGAGCGCGTAGCAGAAAAAGAAGATGTAGAAGGAGAAGTGTTTAATACACCAACACAGTGCCGAACAAGCAACAATGACATTTGCTTTGACCTATAGTTCTACAGAATATCTAACTAAATACACCTCAGCGATGATGTCTTTTGGCACACGAAGGCCACCGTAGCTTCTCCTACAATGGGAGCGGTAAGCGGCAGACGGGCGAGTGGATTGCAATCTGCAATCTCACCACTAGATGGCACTAAATCTTACACACTGTACCTTTAATGCGCATTCCTGCTGGCTGCACAGGGCAGTAATGTATAGTGTGTGTGAGAGCTGTTAAAGAAGATGACTGATCAGCTCTGCACATGCTTTATGAGGAAGAAAATGCATTCAGGGGCACACACACTGGATAAGAAACGCTTAATATATAAGTTTGTTCACAAGAAAGCTCCAAAGGGTATCTTTAAACAAAGACGATTATGATAAAACCTCTAGTCCGTTAATTAGTAACACTCTCCAGTGATATTGGCTCATATTTTCTTGTCGTTTTCTTTGTTTTGTTCCTCTTCAGACGAATGGACTGAACGGAATCCAAAGAGAAGCACAATGGAAGCCCGATCCCTTTGACACACTCGCTTCTAACTTCCTCACTTCTTCCTCGTCTCCCTGGCACACCACCCAGTCCCTGACCCGAGGCTCCTCTCTGCGTACGCCCCCCTCCGTCCCCGTGTCCATGGTGTCCTCCAGCACTCTCCCTTCATCCTTCTCCCTCCAGTCCTCCGCTCCGTCAGACCTGCAGGCACTCGATTCGTCCTCCTCTTCCTCACTCTCCACTCCGTCACCATTCGCCTCCTCCCTGCTCCCGCCTCCTCCGATCCCGTCTCGTAGTCGCTCGCAGGAGACACTGCGTGCGTCCCCCGGGCCCTTACAGAGTGACCCGCTTCCTGCCCGACCCAGCAGCACCAATCCCTTCACAGGCCCAATGGTGCAGCAGCAGCAGCGCTCGCTTACCCCGGACTTCAGTATCCAACGTCCGGCCCCAGCACTAAACCTTCAGCGGACCATGTCTGCTCTCACGCAGCCGCTCGTCCCCATCCCTGCCGCTGCACCCACCTCCCAACCCCAAAGGACCATGTCCCTGTTTGGAGCGCCATCCACTCTCGTTCCTACACCTGCTCCTCGGCTCCCCCTCGCCCCCGAACCGTCTCCTGTCCCCACCTTGCCTCTGGCGCCGCCCTCCTCCATTCCACCCACCCTTGCACCTCGTCGCCAGCCGCCTCCCCCGGGAGGGAAAACAACCCAGCAGTGGGTCACTTTCGACGATGACTTTCCACCTTCAACCAAAACACAGCAGGCCCCCATCTTCCCCTCCACTTCTCTGGTGTCCCAAACTCAGACTCTGCCTTCCCGCTCTGTGTTTGACTCGGAGCCCGACTGGTTATCCTCCGCCCCTTCAGTATTCCCAACCCTCCCTCCTCCCATCCCAAGTAGAACCAGTAACCCAAAACTCCCAGAGGGACCCAATGATGACTGCTTCTTCACCAGGGAGTCAACGGAAAGATAGGATCACTCTTATTATGTAAAGGGCATATCCAGATATGTATAGATCTATAATAAATGTGTATATGTGTGTGTGCATTGTACAAAAGAGACAGTATTTAAGAAGTAAAGAGTAATCCCCTTCTGGATCACAGGAAAGGATTTCTATCAGCAGAAACGTGAGAAGTGTACGAGCCTAAAGTTGTGTTCTAACTTTATCACAGAGATGTTTGCTTGTTCCCTGATATTAACATTTATTTTAATATGAATCCTCCTAACGTTTATTTTTATTTATGGCAGCAAACGTGCCTGTGTCTACAGTATATAGTTCTATAAAGTACATCTATACACACGATTAATGTGTGTAAAACACCTGTGCAATATCAAGACACGCCCCGTGTGGCCAGCGCAGAGCGCCGCATCCGCCTGCGAGCTTTCACTGGAATCAGTGTTACCTTTGCATCCGCTACACCGGCCGACACGCTGCGGCTCATATCCACCGATCTGACCGATGTGTACATCAGAGCAGGGTTCTCAGAACAGAGGGTAAATCTTCTACTTTCTCAGTTTGGTCAGTTTACATACAGCAGGAGGCTATGCACTGCAGGTTTTTATGTTTCAGGCAGTTGCTTTGACTTGCGAAGAGTTTTTTTTTTTCTCTCTCTCTGTTCATATACGTCTGAGAGGTGCACTTGCTTTTATCATGAATGTACTTTATGTTGCACTGGGTTATGCCGTCGCCTCATCGCCGACACCACGGGGTGAACAAGAACAGCACGAGTCAGCGTCGTAGTCAGTCAAACTGTTCACTGCCGCAGGACTGAAGCTCTAACATCGTGTCATCCACTCCGTCGTGAGACATTTTGTTCTCTCCGCTCAGTCTTCATTCTCTGTCTACGGGCTGGTACGCTTAGCTAAATATATTTTGTAGCTCTATATTAAAACCTATACATAGTGATCATGTATAATTGTATGTTTTCAATATGGAAACTACTCGCTATGTGTGCATATGTGTGTTTGTGATGACCGTATCAGTGGTTTGCACAATGTAACTGACATGCACTGAAATACTGTGTGTGCTCTCTTGGTTCTATATTTGTTGATGACAGAGATGAGAGCCTGCAGACTGAACAGAAGAGAGGGCTTTCTGACCTTTCCACTTCTGTAGTGTTTCTTGATTTTCATCCAAAGCATTTAAACCATACTGTCGTAAATTCAGAATGTGGCGTGTGCGTGCGTTAAACATCTCTTACTCTTCAGTACAAAGATGCTGCAATTTGGGTCTGCGGACACGCCGTGGATAATAATAACAAGAGGGCACATTTCTTTTTTCATTTCTAAGAACATTTACTCTAAATAATCTATTGTTGATACTGTGGTGAGAAGTGATGTGTCGTGTTTGAGGTGCATATCGTCCGTCGTGGTGTTCTGTGTTTGGATGTGAGTGTGTGTACAGAGTTAAGAGTTGGACAGCAGAGCTATTCCTCGACGAACGCACAGTGTTTTTGCATACAGGTTCACACTGTATTCACTCGCTCGATGGCTGTTTCCACTCCACAGCCATTGTATGCGAAAATTTTACAAGATTTTTTTTTTTTTTTCCACCAACACCAGAGTGAGAATTCCCCCTCTAGCAGCACTGCTCAGACCCGAAAGCATCACCGGATTATCACTGGCAGTTGATGTGTCTGTCCCAGGTGCGGCGTGGCCCACATTCCAGATATCTAACCCATATGTTGGGAGTAATTGTTACTGAGTCTCACTGGTTTCATTCATGATGCGTGCGTGTGTGTATGTGTGTGTGGTGTTGTCAGAGGTGATGTGTCAGTATTTTCCCCTCGTACTACCTACTTCACCCTTTCACTTCTGTCGAATTGTATAGGTCGGTGTCACTGTTCACGACAATGACAAGCAATAGTTTTGCAAAAGGATCAGTTAGAGTCCAATCCTCCCTAATACGACTCATGCCAGCTGTGTCAGTCTACTCAGATGTTGTTTTTCCTACCAACCTTCATAAACGGCCGAAATGTCTTTAAAGCATTTGGATGGTTTGCAGGAGGATAAAGCATCTGGCCCAAGAAAGCACCCGTTAACTACCGCTCCTGCGCTTTGTGTAAAATCCGTACGAATAATCTCCACTCACTGCACTGAACGCAGTAGCTATCTATGTAAGCAAGTGTGTCCGGTTGCCTTTGCTTACATGTTGACGTCATCTCTAAAAATGCATTGATTGTGTTATCCAAATGTGTGCAGTAGATACTGTATCTGCATTAAAAGTAGGTGACTAGCCAGCGCTTTGTGTCATGTCATGTTCAAGATGAGATTTTATAGGAAACAAATTTGCTCCTTTTTTGTGAGGTTGGTGTCCTTTTTATGGCTATAATCCATAGTAAATAAGAGTCTGTGTTGTTGAACATAATCTGTATGTATTCAAGATGAAAACATGAAGCTGTGATTCATGTTAATATCCAACCTTCCATATTTTAAGTGCACAGCCGATTGCACATTTATGTATGAAGCAGTTTATGTTGTATGTATGCAAAAATAAATGTAAGTTTACCTGAACGGTGATGTTTGTCCTCTTTTCTGATAAAGAATTATTCATCATAAACCTCTGCTCACAATTCACTTGTACAGTTACAATGTGTTTGTTATGCTGATAGTCTGACAGGTCCTGGATATTATTTCCAAATGGCTAAGTAGCCTCTAAAAGCACGCAGAGGGCATGTTGAGGGTGTTTGTGCCAAAATTAAAACATCTTCAACTAATGAAGTCATCCGTATCATGTTTAATTTATATATTGACATCAAGATCTTCACATTCTATCAGTATACAACATAAATATGCATGATATACGGATATTTTTGCCCCTTTCTATCCCATCACCTTTTAGAAACATCATTTTCAAATTCATTATTATAATATTAGACAGGTGAGGGATAAGTCACCAGTTCATTACAGGGCACATAGAGATAACCAACCATTCACACTCACACCTACAGGAAATTTAGTCACCATCCATCCGTCCATTATCTCTAACCTCTTCAGGGTCACAGTGGGGCTGGATGGAGCCTATCCCAGCTGACAGTTCATCAAGGTTCAAACCAGGAACCTTCTTGCTTTGACGTGACATCGCTAACCACTGCATCACTAACCACGTCACCACTGTGACCCTGATGAGGGTAAGTGGTTAAAGAAAATGGATAGATAGACCAGTTCATGTTTCTTTTTGTAAAGAACCTGACACGGCCAGTATTTTTCAGTCATTTTTAGACATGGGATGTTTAATTAATCTTATTATTTATTATTTTAATATGCCAACATGCAGAGAAACATATTTAGGCAAGTGGATGCACTGTGCTCCTGTCTGCTGGCCAAGCAGGGCAGCCTAAACATGATAAACAAGATTACCTATGTTTAATTAATTCATCATATCCCATCATATTATCACAATGGGAATCCCTTCCTTCTTTGTTGCACCCTATTTACCACTGCAGAGGACTAAAAACACTTCACACAACCAAATGCCCTCATTGCACGTAACAAGGTGTTACCACCATTCACCATTAGAGGGCAGTAATGTTTGCTTGGCTTAAGCTAACCTGCCGTTAGGAGTTCCCGGGAAGAAGAATCTAGCCCGGTGACTTCTCATGGAACGTTTAGCCCGTAATGCTAATAATGGTCGTAAACAGAGTGTGAGTGCAGTCTGAACAGTGTAGTTTGAAGTGTCATCACACAGGTAAGTGTTCACATGTTCAGCCACTGTAGACAAATGTAGCCTGTAAATGACTGAGGAGCTAGCTAACTCAGCTAGCTTGTCAAAAGCTAACTTGGTGTTTTCTGGAAGCGTCCACACACGACTGTTGCTATGGTTACACTGTTTCCCTACCGACCGCGCGCGCCGCTTTAACACGGGACAGCCGTTCGTGTTGTTGCGGGTTTATTCGACAATAAAGTGCCGTTAGGCTTCCACTCACGCGCGTGTCTTTTTGCGGGTCAACAGGCGGTGAGCTGCTTTGGCGACATGGTGCAGCTGCACGTGAAGCGTGGAGAGGAAAGCCAGTTTCTTTACAACACCACCGTGGACGTCCCACTGGAGACCGTGATCAAGCACGTTACAGCCATTTACAACGGGAGACTCAAAGTGGACAGAGTGTGTTCAGGTGAACATGACGCAGCTTTCATCTGTACACATCCAGCACTCCCCTCACAAAGTGTTTTTATCCATAGATAAGTTTTGGTGTAGTTACACTGTCTGTCTTTCAGTCCAGTAGGATACACTGACTTGACTTGTTGTTTATTTCTGCACCCTCAGAGATCCCAGAGCTGGCAGACCATGGCATCACCCTGCCACCCAACATGCAGGGGCTGACAGAGGAGCAGATCGTGGAGCTGAGACTGAAGGACGAGTGGGAAGACAAGTGTGTGCCCAGCGGAGGGCCAGTGTTTAAGACAGATGAGATCGGGAGGAGAAACGGACATGGTGAGACTATGACTCTATGACTGTGAACTGTCATAGTTTGACAAGAAAAGTGTTCTAACTGCAGATCTAATGCTGCCAGGAAGATCTTTACCGTTAATATCTGTTTTAACTTATGTCTTATTAGTTTTCATCAACAACAGTGCAGCTTTCTTCTTTTCTCCTTCCAGCTGTAGACAACATTTGTACACATTATAGCTGTTATAACCAAATAACACAAACAAAAAGCAACATAAATATATTGAATTAAATATAAATATTCAAACATATACATACACACAAACTCAGATCATCATTGTCCGCTCCATAGATTACAAACATAGCATAGAAACAAACAGTCCTTACTCTAAAAAGCAGCAAGGTGTTGTGTGAATGTATAAAGAGAGGGTATAAAGGTGACTGATAAATCTCATTTTATTAATAGAGCCATGATGGGACACCACCGCTTGGTAAAGATGGATTTTTGGAGCCTTAATAAATATGTAATGTGCTCCGTCCGATAGAAGTCCCAGTGGTACTCGAAACCAGTCTTGGTCATGAGACCAGTCTCAAGACCACTTTTTAAATGCCCCGATCTCATCTCGGTCTCAGACAAAGATGACTCTGGATTTTAGTTCAAGACCGGTCATGACCGGTCATGACCGTCTGCGGGGATATCAGAGTTCATCTGCAAAACAGAAATCTGAGAGAACACAGAGCAGTTTGTAAATACTTCATGGCGACAGTGAGGTGATAAAATGTAACAACCACGCTTCACCCAAAGAGTTTTTATCAATATTAGCTACATACTGTCTGGTCTTGGTCTTGACTTGGTCTCTGTTTAGTTAGGCTTAACTACAACACTGCCTTCTGGGCCCATGTGCTATATGTAGGGAGGTTTCAGCCTTCTATTGTTTATACACTTCAGGGCTGCTGTAAGTCAGATATTTATATGGTAGTTCTTTGCCCACCCATTTTTACTTTTAGGTTTACTCCCAATAGAGCCGCAGTACAATCTTTAGGTATATCATGCTGAAAAAAAAAACTCTCTAAGAGCATCACATATCTGTTCCCAGAATGTATTTTTTGTTTGTTTTTTTTTATTAAATTAAACTGTGTGAATATGTCATTTTATTCAACCAGTACATCTCAACTGTGGGTAAGATACAAGTATTTCTTTTTATTGTGTGTGTATTTAATGTGTTGCTAGGTTTTGGTAATCTGACATCATCTCTTTGCCTTCTACCAGCTCCAAATGACAAAATGAAGGAGGTGCTGATGAGAACGGTGGAGGAGGCGAAGGCGCTGATCTCCAAAGTGAGTATTACTGCAAACACTCAATCTTCTGTTGCTTCGTTCACAGAGGGTCAGTGCTTTTATTCAGTCTGCCTTCCGTCTTTCAGAAACAAGTTCAAGCTAACGTTTGTGTCACCATGGAGATGGTAAAAGAAGCCCTGGATCAGCTAAGGGGTGCAGTCATGATCGTCTATCCAATGGGGCTGCCCCCTCACGACCCCATCAGGATGGAGTTTGAGGACCGGGAAGACCTTTCAGGAACACAGGTAGACAGCTGAACCTGTTTAAGTTTCCTAGCGGCTGTTGACTGATGGCCAGATGAAATCAGACAACGAGAGCATATGCTGCTGATGTTTCAGTACATTTGAAGGTGAAGCTGTCTTCACCGTCTCCTTGCACCTTGTCTCTTCTCCCTCCATTCCTCTGGATCTGCCTTCTCCATCTGTCTCTGTGCTGTCAGGCATCTCTGCAGGTGATCACAGAGGACGAGTGCCAGCTATGGTGGGCTGCCAAAGAGATGCAGAGGGGGAAAAAACTGCAAGACTACGTTGGCAAAAATGAAAAGACAAAGCTTGTGGTCAAAATCCAAAAGGTGAGAGTGATTCCAGCCAAACTGAAGTCAAGTACTTTTGTGTTGCTTTATGTTTTTGTCATTAACTGTTTTCCATTTGTTGCCGTTCCCTTCAGAGAGGGCAGGGGGCACCAGCGAGGGAGCCTCTGATCACCGATGAGCAGCAAAAACAGATGATGCTGAATTACTACAGGAGGCAGGAGGAGCTCAAGGTGAGGGGAGGCGAAATAAATACGTGCACACATTAAAAACTATATTCATGTTTGGAGTTAACGTGCCTGTCTGACCTTCTCCTGGTGACGTTTTCAGAAACTGGAGGAGGCGGACGACGATAGCTACCTGAACTCGGAGTGGACAGACAGACAGGCACTGAAAAAACAGTTTCAAGGCCTCACCAACATCAAATGGGGACCGAGATAAAGACCACTACCACTCAGAGTCCTACCTTAGAGCTGCTGCTCTGACCTCCTTCACAGCTCTGTATCCAACAGACTAAGAGGCCTTATCAGAACTCTGAAGTCAGCTCACTGTCTGTGTCACATGCCTTGGACTTGAACTGTTTGTAAAGTGGACAACTGAACACATTGATTTCTTTCTGATTGTTGTAACTGTGTTATAAAGTTGTATTTTTGTTGAAGCTGTGTGAGCGAGATAAAATTCAAATGTACTGCACATTTTTATTGTGTAAGAAAAAGATAATAAAATGTTTCTAACGCAGCCGGTTCACACAATTTGTATGAATGACACATTAATGAAATTCATCAAAGTCTGATGAGTCAGAGGTAGTGATTCAACTGGAACGCAGGTTTATATTCCTCAGAGTGCAGTGACAAGGATGCTACACCTTTCCTCTCTTTGTCTACTGCCAGAGGTACGCACACATCAGAAGGTCGGCGCTGCTCTGAGGCAGGAAGTTGCCACATAGTAGGTGGTTGTTCCAGCTCTCGTCCCAGCAGGGATGTGGAAGCTGTTCAGAGTTCAGAGCGAGAGGAGCCAATGCAGTGATTCAGAGAGGTGTGGCCGGTTTAAAGGAACACTTCGTAAAAAAAACCCATCATGACTGTAAAGTTTAGATTCAAAGGATACTTCCATCTTTAGTATATTAAATTTCGATGGATCTCTTAAAGAGACAGTGATCGGCTGTGGCAGGTGGAATTTGAACACATACCTTTGGCACTATGGTATGAACAGCTGCCACTTCTAACTCCCACTAATGTACTTATACTGTAGGGAAAACACTGCCTATTTTTGTCAGTCATACTTTATCAAATCAGTTACCCTGAATATTTGTTTGGAACATCAAAGCATTTTTTTACAACTGTTACGAAAAACAGAAACCACAAATGTATCCATGATGGAGTTCAAACCAAACCCAGAGGAAGCTGGTAGAGGAGAGGGGAACTGTGTTCCATGGTCACCTTCAGACAATCTGGAGGTGTTACGACACTTCATGTTCCCTGACACATGATTTGTCGCTTTCATTGATACAGCGGCTATGAGACTCCTGGATGGTGAATATTACTGTACAGTAATCACAATTGTATCCACACACTGTCACCAAAAACGTCTACTAATGAGAGAATCTGTTTTGTTCTAATTCCTCTACCGATAGCTCCACAGATCGGTCTGTGACTGACAGCTGCAGCTCCAAGAAGACTCTAAAATATCAGATCACTGTCTACCAAAGTTTTACTGATAAATGATTTGATTCTTCAACATGGTCTCATAGCCAGCTCAGGATACAAAAAAGGCGGAAGGTGATGCTTTGGTCTTTTTTTTTTTAACTTAACCTCCAAACTTGTTATTAAATTAACTCATTTAGAGACATAAAACCATCTATGAAACTATGAATGTCATGACAATGGATTTCCAAACATTTCACTTTGTGGTACTCAGACCACTTGGTCCTTATTCCCGAATTTTCTAAAGATTTTATCTTAGACTTTGTTCGTCATTCTAATGTACGGAAACCCTAAGCGTCCGTGCATTCATACATTTTATTTCCTCCATTTTCTTGTGATAACAAGTTAATTTCATTTGCTTTGTCGAGATCTCGAGTTATTTATGTCATCATCTTGACATAACACACGTTGTTAGTCTGAGATAATGGCATAATTTTCTTGAGATAACGAAACTTTGTGTTCTAGAGATAACGACATAATTAAAAGATCTGGGGAAAACAAAAGGATTGTCTAGTGTATTTGCAGGAAACATTATTCAAGCTATTCAAGTTATCTCAGGATCTCGAGAAAATGATGCCATTATCTCAAAATAACAACATTTGTTATTTCGAGATAATGACATAAATAACTCAAGATCTTGGGAAAACAAATTAAATTAACTCGTTATAAAGCCCACTAAAACCTTTCTGCCACTTAACACTATTGTTTTCACTCGATCCACAGGCGTGAGAGTGTATGGTGTGAATGGAATTACAAGTGTTCTCTGTCCTCTGCCAAAGCAGCATATTTCTCTTGCTTAATCAGTAACAATAAACACAACCCTAGATTTCTTTTTGACACTGTAACTCAAACACAGCCGTTCTAACCTGCCTCCTCGAGCTCCTCCAGCTGACCTTTTTCAAGAATATTATTAATATAAGAATATTGTTCATTTATCACATGCAACTGGCACTGCCACTACTTGACTAAGACTGCTACTGAGACTACTTAAATCTCTACATAGGAAAATCAGGATCCAGATAGATAATAAGGTAGTAGAAAGAGTAATGTCTCAGCAACTACACCCTGATATTCCCAAATTATGAGAGGCCTGCTTGTCTGCTGTGAAAAACTGGATGTCACACAACAGTTTGATCAAGTAACTTTCAATAACTGCGTGATTTCCCAAAAATCCAAGAATCTTGTTACGTTTGATCCCTCTTCTTGGATCAGCACTAAAGAAATCACAAAAACACCCCTTTTCCAACTAACATAACACCACATAACTAAAAAAGGTCTTTTCTGTCCTTGGCTGATGTAGAAAAGCTGGATCATTCCTTCGTTTCATAGATTTTATTGTAATGTTTTGTTGTCTTATCGCCTGCCAGCTGTAAAATTCCTTAACTGGTTCCGAATGCTGCAGCTACAATTTTGAACTAAAACCAGATCGACCACATCACACCAATTTTAGCTTCCCTGCATTGGCTCTCTGTCCAGACTTTAAGGTGCGTCTGATGACTAAATGAGCACATGCCCTCAATACCTCTGTCTTATCTCTTTAAGCTTCATATTCCATCCCATGCCCTCTGCTCTCTGTCTTGTACATGTCACCATTGTTCTCGCGGTGGGTAGGCACAAACCTTCAAACTGCCTATCTCTCTCTTCTCCTCCGTGTCCTCTGTTTTCACTCTGGTTTCTTTGTGCTGGACCATCAGACATCCTAAACCCCTCTCTCTCTCTCTCTCTCTCTCTTCCCTGGTTGTTGGATCCTGATCTCTGTCTTCCAGGAGATTCAACCTCCCCTCTTGTCTCTCTCTCCCTCTCTGTGTAGTCTGTCCTCCTTCTGGTTTTCCATGGTGGAGAGGAAGTTGTGTGGCTCATCTGTTTGGCTGCACCTGTGAGATGCTTGACATCCTGCAGGATTAAAATTCTTCAGATGTTTTTACGATATCTCCATAATTTTGCCATCCTGATTGTTCGTGCTGTAGTTTACGATGTTGATCGACTGCCTGTCTCTCCGACCTGGAAGAAGGATCCTTTCTCTGTACTCCTTCTGAGGTTTCTTCCATTTTTTCCCATGTGAAGGTTTTTTTTGTGGTTGATGCCTTATCCAAATCAATAATCGTATGCTGTACAGATTGTTAAACCTCTTGAGGCAAATTTGTGATATTGGCTATTTAAATAAAATCAACTTGAATTAGCATGGCAGTGACATTTCTTCTTTTCATAGCAGTAAGCAGCATTTCAACCAAAAATCCTAGCTTCATTTGGTGGTGAATGTGAATGAAATACAACATTTAAACAATGACAGACATTATTTGACCCATTTTACAGCTTGAAACCCTGTTGAACCTTTAAAAAGATGGCTAATACTGCAGTTTCACCCAAACATTGCAAACTGAGCGTTCCTGCAAAAATGCACAAAGACTGCTTTAAAATATATTTTTTAAAAAACAAGTTTCTTGTTTGTTAAGAATCAAAGTTTGAGAGCTGCTGCAGACAATCCTGAAAAAAAAATCCAGAAGGTGCTGCAGAGCATCCAGCAGTCACAGTTTAGTCAACATGAGCTGCCATTCAGATAAGCGTTCATCCAGATCTCCTGTATGATCATCTCCCTGCGCTCAATCCTCTCGGCCCGCTCGGCGGCCTCGCTCACGTAAGTCACTTCCTCCCAGCTGTGTATCGCCTTCCTTTCTGCGGCTGAGATTAAAGAGCTTTCTGTTTCATCATCATCCTCATCATCTTCATCCTCATCATCCTCGTATTCCTGGCTGTTGACAGTCTGGCGAGACTTGGGTACGACCCTGTGATCCCTGAGCCGTCCACCTCTGCAGGTCACTCGCACTGACACAGCCAGAAGCGTGAGCAGAAGACCGATGCACACGCTGGAGGTGAAAAGCAGCGCTGCCATTTCTGGATGCTCTGCGCGGTGAATGAAGGGAAGGACACGTTTAAAGCATGCATTAGATTCATGAGTGCATGCATCTGTGTAAATGATGTTTACCTTTGATGTAGGCGTAGGTCAGGAGGGAGTTGCTCATCATAGCTCCTGAGTTGTCTGGTCTTTTCGACCCTTTGGAGGAAGGCTCCTCCAGATCTGCAGGAGGACCTGTTGTGAACATTAAGAATTATGATCATGTGGGATAAAATGCTCCGGAAAACCTGGAATTGTAACGTGATGTGGTTACCTTTTTCTGTGACCACAGTAGGCGATAAGGTGGAGCTAAATATGTTCGGGTCTGCCTCCCTTAATAAAGTCAGTGGTACTATTGGGAGGAAGACAGAAGAGATAGTGAACAAAATTCACACAGACTCTACAGTAGATCATTTATCTGTGCACCACTTTGGCCCACAATGTAATAACGCTCTCACATTATCAATGCTTTGTCCAATTGTGTTTGTCCAAACATTGTTTTGTGCTAGACGGAGCCAACTGGCACCAACACCAGAAGCTCAAGCCCATCCATCCATTCATTTTCTGTAACCGCTTATCCTTATCAGGGCCGCCTATCACAGCTGACTTTAGAGCTCAGGCTTAAGTCAAATCTCCGAATTTTCATTCACATGAGCAGCGTCGCTGCATGACCTCACTGACATTTGTGCCAATCGTAGGAAGTTAAGCAGGATGTCAGCCTCGACCCGGCAAATCTCAGCTCCCGGTCTATTATTCCCAGCTACTGTGTTGTTGGGTGTGATATGATAAGAACAACTGATGGCTGAGATCAGCTTGATAAAAAGCCACAGTAGGAAACTACAAGGTTCACAGTCACATAATGAATAAAGCAAAAACAAAAACAGACATGACGTGATCCATAAAATTGTGTAAGCCTGTTCCTATTTTGGTAAAGCGCTTTCTAATTTATCACCGCGCTTCTAAGTGTATCTTGGGAATGAGGAAGCAGAAAGAGTCCTACCACAAGAATAGACCACACTGAGGTACTTCCTGGTTCCTGGAAAGCAGGGGTCCCTAAAGGTCTGGTTGCTGACAGCAACAACACACTTCTGTTTGCTGTAGCAGGACTTGGACACCAAGTGTACGGCCTCGTGGTTCAGACATTCTGTAGGGAGCAGCAAAGAGAAACTCAGAGAGACAGGTGTTGAATGAGAAACACTGAGAGAGAGTGTGTGTGTGTGTGTGTGTGTGTGTGTGTGTGTGTCTGTAATGCTCGCTCAACTTTGGTTGTAGGTTAACTACAATGAAATCATCTTTTTGGCAGCCATTTAATGGGTCCTTTTATCCAGCAAGGTGAATAGTTAACTTTTATTCTAAAGCATTCAATGTCCAAATACATCTACAGCACTGGTTCTCACATCCTTGTGGTGATACTTTGAGGAATCTCTGAAATAATATTAGAAAATGAAACATATTCATTTAAAAACACAAAATACTATTAAAATACTATGCTGCAATATAATTTAAAATAAGTTTCCATGCATTTCCTGCAATATTTCGTATCAATATGAACCTGATATGTAGTTCATTCATACAGGTTGCATATACAGTTGCAATCAAAATTATTCAACCCCCATTGCAAATTAGGTTTATTGGTAAAATGTATTTTTTTCATCTTTGTGCAATACATAAATGACACAACAGTTTAAATAGTTCATGTAAACCAATATTACAAGGGTTTTATCCAAATTAAACACAAAATGCTACTTTTATTGTGCACTGCAGTCTCAATACGATTCAACCCACTGAATAGAATCCCTCATAAGAGCACACATTTGAAAATCAGCTGTTGTAGCACATCTGATGTAAATAATCAAGGGCTTTATTAGTTGCATCAGTTATGCTTGAGATACAACACATGAAATACCTGGACTGGGGTTTATTGATGGTGATGTTTGATTGCATGTTAGAAATATGGCTAAGTCCAGAGAATTGTCCAAAAAGTTAGAGAGACGAGATCATTCAGGCCTATGGCTCAGTGTCATGTCTGGAGGAGGACAAATGAAGAATGTCCTGAATAGAACACCCTGCCTACAGTGAAGCATAGTGGTGGCTCTGTGATGCTCCGGGGTTGTTTTGCTTCCTCTATGACTGGAAACCTGCACTGTGTGGAGGGCAAGATGGATTCAGTCAAGTATCATGAAATACTAGGAGGAAATGTCATGCCATCTGTGAGGAAGCTGAAGCTTGGGTGTCACTGGAGCTTCCAACAGGATAATCTTAAGTGTACCTCAATGTCCGTCAAGGCTTAGTTTCAGAAGAAGTCCTGGAAGATTCTAGAGTGGCTGTCACAGTCACCTGACTTGAACCCCATCAGAAATCTCTGGTGGGATTTGAAAAAGGCGGTTGCAGCATGCACACCCAAGAACATTAGTGAACTGGAGGCCATTGCCCATTAGGAATGGGCTAAGATTCTTCAGGAACGCTGCCAGAAGCTGGTGTCTGGCTATGCTTCATGTTTGCAGAAGGTCATATCAGCAAACGGATAATATACTAAGTACTAAAGACGCTTGTTGTGAAGGGGTTGAATAATTTTGAAACTGCAGTAGTCATTAAAAGTGGCATTTTGTGTTGAATTTGGAGAAACCACTTGTAATATTAGTTTTCTTGAGCTATTTAAATTGTTCTTGTTTGATTTATTTATTGCAAACAACTGAAAGCTTGTAAATTTTGTCAATAAACCTAATTTTCAATGGGGGTTGAATAATTTTGATTGCAACTGTAGCACGCTTTCATCCGTGATTAGTTACGAACTAAAATGTGACTGTAACATAGTGAGTGGAGGTAATGTGAACGGTTCAGAAACTCTGCAGTCATGGCTCAAAACAGGAAATATTAGAAAGAGCAGCGCAGATCAGAAGAACCCTTCAACACCAAATCAGCTCTGGTTCTTGAACCGGTTCTGTTCAGGATTCAACAACAGTCAACAATAAATAATCTTATTAAGAATAAACGTGTCTCCTGTGTGAACAGCAACGTCATGATGGTGGTACTTGGAGAGACAAATATTTTCTGAGGTGGCACACAGTGTTGATCTGAAGCATTGTGTTGAAGTTTGCAAGATTAACATAATTTGCTAAAATTGCAAACAAATGACAATAAAATGATGATGTTTATCTGACACCATTCCTACAGGCCCTTTTCACAGCGGACATTTTGACTTGTCATACCAGGAAAAGCACAGGTGTACTCAATAACAGTAACGTAGACTGAGGCACACCCACATGGAATGCGGCCATTAGTGATGTTATTAGTTGTGCCTGTGCTTTTTCTGCTATGGCGTGTCAGAAAAAAGCCTACTGTGTAGTTTTTGTTTGTGTGTCTCTTTAATTAAAACCACATTTCCCATAAACCCCTCTTTGTTCTTCTGATTTTAGTAAACAGATTAGAGCTGATATTTGCCATCTGAATTTCACTCGTGCCACAATCTGCCTTTTTTCCACTGCAGACATTCTGACATGTCACTGTAAGAAAAGGCTTCTATCTCAGGGTCCTGCTATTGTTCACACTTTCATGGCTCACTCGGACACTTAAGTAAAACAGAGCCATTGTTAATATTATCAGTAACACCTGTGATTTACCAAAGTCCAAATGTCTGCTGAGAAAAAAGCCTTTTCATGTTTCTCAATTCACATACTTCCATATTTACACTTGCTACTTTAAGTACACAGTTATGTCAAAATGCAGTGTCATGTAGTGTGCTGTGAGTACCCGGATGGTGGACACTTCTCATCCTCAGTGGTTGCCATTTTGCTACATAGTGGGAGTGGAGGGGCTACCAACACTGGGAAAATGGCAGCTAAGGAAGCTACTGGAGCTGAAGCGGTTGCAGTGAATACCTCAATATACAAAAGTAAGTTGTACATATGTTTTATATTTATATTTTGGCAGTTAGATGTTAATGCTCCTCCTGGTTGTGATTCGGCAAAGAAAATGTTGCGAATGTCATTTCCGGTAAGTGCACAACGGCCTTACACAAATTGAGATAACACTACACAGCTGAAATTAGATTACATAAAGGAGTGTACTCATGGAAGTATCCATATTGAGACACAGCTTTAGCATTGAACAGCGCTCTCTTCTGTTTTGTGCCATGAAACAATCTAATAAATCTCCTGCATAATCTGACTTCATGAAACATAATTGAAACTGCAAAAAAAGATGTCAATAGATCTTGATATTGATATGATGCTAACTGAACTAGTGACTGTCTAGTTTGTTTAATTATATTGAGGTTTCAAAATGTATGTAAATGCTATATACCGCCCATTTAAACAGTCAGAGTAGGGAACCCTGTCACTTGCATCTGTTGATCAGCTGTTGGGCAAAACCTCCTCTTGCTAAATGTTTGCTCTTTTATTATATAAAGTCTTTCCTGTCTTCATTGTTGTAAAAGTGGAATCATCTGTTAGTTACCATATGTGAATATTCCATTGACTCACCAAATGGGGGTGGTCTTGTCAGGTGCGAGGGGCAGGTGTCAGTCTGACCAAGACTTCTCCCATAGACAGCTGCATAGATGTTCAGAACCCTGGGGGGCTTACAATGCAGGATCATTGTCCCACCCTCGCACACCACATGTCTTTTGTGTTCAGCTGAGTGAGGGGAAAAAATGAAAAGGATGGAGAGGTGAAGGAGGTAATGGCAGTGGGAAAATGAGGGGTTAGCATTGGGGGGAGGGGGGAGATTTTTGTGTGAGCTTCAGAACTCACTTGGTTTACACTTGTAGTGGACATGGAGGTATTTGGTAGTGCCAGGACAGGGGTCCTTCCCAAATAGCAGGTGGTTGACGGGCAGCTGGCAATCTCTGTGGCTCTGACACTCTGACAGCAGCTTCTGCACAGCAAACATCGGAGACAGGCAGCATTTGGAAGCACACAGAGTTTGATGTGACAATCCACGGTGAGCACAATGTAA
This sequence comes from Sciaenops ocellatus, assembly GCA_033000465.1. Lineage (NCBI taxonomy): Eukaryota > Metazoa > Chordata > Actinopteri > Sciaenidae > Sciaenops > Sciaenops ocellatus. The sequence goes on from CP136870.1 coordinate 4,321,263, forward strand.
ATCAGATGCAAAGAAAATGTTGCACAAATTCGAAGCAGAATTCCCCAGCCAGCACATGTAAGTTTGGTGGTGTTCACTCCAAAACTAAAACACATATGGGGTGAACACTTCTCCAATAAATCAGCTGAAACTGGTGAACGCCCGCCAATACACAACCAGACCCAGCGAGTGTGATATCCCACATAAAACACACCTGCAGAGCAGTAAAAGCTGAGCAGCTGTGGTTGTGTGCTCTGGGTGCAGGGTCTGCTCCGCACAGCCTCGCCTCGCCGCTCCCATAGAAGGCAGACTGGATGGAGATGGTGGAGTGCCGTGGACAGTGGAGTCGCAGAGGCTGTCCGTCACAGGCGTGAGCAGAGTGACTGGTGATGATCCTGGACAGGTAGTCTGTTACACAAAAGGTGCATAGGTTGGAATGAACATAGAGAACATACAGATGCATTAAAGGCAGACTCCACTGATGACTCCACACAGGAAGTTGAGTTTACCTATCATGACTATTATTTCCAGCCTGTGAAAATAGGTGGTTTAATGTACTTTAATGTCTCTCTGGAGGGCTCTCACCCTGCATTGCTGATTGGGTGTGTGAGGTTTGAAAGGAGAGACTATAAGACTAAAAGTCAGGCCTCTGCCATCTCAATTTTCACCATTATCTTTTTAAATCTGTCTCTTGTGAGTCCCTGAACTTCATGTGAATCACTGGAATTACTCTTTAAATCCACTTGGAAGGAAAGGACCCTATCAGGCTTCCACATCCACAATAACTCACGAAGGTAGAAACAGACACACCAACAAAAACATTAATATCAAAATATTTTAGCTTGAAGCAACTTATTACTGTTGAAATTTATATTTGGATTTTCAGTCTGTTGCATTTGTGGTTCTGGATCAGCTTGTTTGGCCTCTTTGGACCTCTGTTAGTTGTCTCATGTTGCTTTGAAAACTCACCCATCACCAAGTGCGCACTGCCAGTTCTCTTTCTTGGATGGCAAACTCCGCCAACTGGCATTCAACCTAATATGACCCACCTTTGTTGCATGATGTGCAGATGTGATTAAGTTTCTTCTCATTCAAAGTCATTTGTCTTGACATATTTGCATTATTTGTCTTATAGAAAAGGACTCAGAGGTGATTGAAATAATATTGATGATAGATTAAACATCATAAAATGTCTCTAACTCCACTGAGTTAAGAGACTGGCATGTCCAATGTAAACATTAGTTATATAAGACAAGACTAAACATAAAATAACACATATTTTACTCCATTACTCCTTCTAAGACAGGAGTGCACATCCATGTCAACTCTCAAGTTGGACTTCTGGGACAAAGGGCTGATATTTTAGCAACACTGGCAATGTAAAAATGGCTAGAACCACCTTATCTATCACACCACACACCATCTGCACTAATGTTTCACTCCCACCACTTATAACCTCAGTAACAAGACTTTTAGTCAAGAGACAGAAACCCTTCCTGTGACCTTAAACCATCCTGATTTATCCTCCTCATCATCATCATCCTCTTTCTGCATCATCATCATCATCACCATCACCTTCATCTTACTTGAAAAGTCAGCCAGTCCATTCATGCGTCTGGTCCACAGGATTAAAGTCAGGTAGAAAAGGCTGTGGCTCCAGTTTAGACGCGTCCAGCTCATGACCCGCATCCCCCGTCTCTGAGATCATATTAGAGAGACTCGCAAATTCACTGTCGGCTGCAGGACTTCATAAAAAAAAAAACCCAAATGATTCTACAGATCCGCGATATCAAGCTTCATCACTTCATCCATCCAAAACACCAAAGAGCGTGTCTCCCTCTGCACACCACAAGAGGAGCTTAGAAATAGCAGCTGCGCAACAAGTTGTTCAAAAACTGACGGACGAGGCGATCAAACCCTGCGACGCGTGGTGACTCTCCCAGTCCGACTTTCCTACTGTCCGACGCCTCCGATTTGTGAATGTGGAAACCAAAAGCGTGTTACAGTAACAGCTGAGTGGGAATTATGGTGTGGGCGTGGCAGATCAAACTATTTTAAAGGGAAGAGGGGGCGACACGCTCGATGGTATGACGCACTGGCACGAGCTTTTGGGTTTTTTTCTCGCCCATGAGGCACATGTTTACTTTTTGGATTATGACAAAATGCTTTGTTGGAGCTTCTCCTGTGCTTTTCTGCCCTTTTCCCTCCTCTGCCTCTTACTCTTCCTTCTTCTATAAACTCACAGATATTAATTTGAATGCTTTAATGTCATAAAATATCCAGGCTACCTCTAACTTCCAATATTATTTACATAAATATGTCTGTTCAGGTGTTTTCCTCTCTGTAGATTCATTTTCATTCATATTTTTGTTTGATTTTAACACAAATATGACAAATGTGATATGATTATTCTGGGTATTTGTTTAGTTAATGATGCTGCGTGGGTGTCTGTGTGACTTGAGTTGTGTTTTAAATTTACAAAGATCATGTTTCAAGTGAGTGATATTTTGATTCTGTTTCTTTTCATAAACTGTCGATACCCTAACCATGGTGCCTTTGAATGAAGCAGGGGGCCTACTGGGTAAATGGCTCCTCGGCCCACATCCATGACCCACACCATGGTAACCGGTCAATCCACATGTCAGGCTGCAAGCAGACCTACAGCAGTCAAACTGACAGAGACGTTGGGGTCTCCACGCTCGGCTCCATTGGGGGGGAGAACTGTCAGGGGGACGAACCAGGGGGAGAGTTTTGCATACAAACTGGACAACAGGCCTCCCCTAGTCGGTTCCATTCTCTGTACTTTTAGCTTTAGGCACCCAGGGAGTGGCTCCAAAACTCTTTTCATACGCTGTTATCCCTCCAAATCCTGTGGAATTTTGTTGTCAAACTCAAGATGTTTCCTGCACATTGTTTGTAAGACAGTCACACAGGTGAAGAGTAATAAACGGTCTAATTTGGAGGTATGGTGAAAAATGTTCTGAAATAAGTATGTGTATGCAGAAGATATTAAGAATCTTATGTCAACATACAGAAATAATCCACTGCAGAGTTACAACAGTACCAGTTAATGGCATACATGTCTTAATATAATGTAAGTAGCTAGTGCTAGTGCTATATAAGATGTGTTATATTATGTAAATGTAAGGTGTTACTTTTGAAGAGATGTCATAAAGATTGTAAAACATATCAGTTAATTCCTTTTTTAAAGTATGTTTAATACACTAAAGACGTCAATGAACCTCCTTGTTTGTGTCAGACAGATGACATCATCAGTAACAGGCGACCTTGGCAGACAAAGAAAAATTCTCACGAGACGTTACAGAGCAACTCCTCGATTAGATAGCAGAAAACAAAACATCTGATTAGTGTTAATGATGTTTTGTAACAAACAGGAAGAGGAGGGGCTAAACCGAATCAGTCCAACCAAAGAACAGAAAGATCATGATGAACAGGCCTGAGCTGAACTGATCAGAAATCAAAATAAAAAAGAAAGTTTTCTTTTGAAGCACAATTTTTCAAAGAAAGCGTCTGTGATGGATTTCCTGTCAAGGGAGGTTTCTTTATTTACTTAGAGCATTCAAAGGATGGAGATGGTCACGCAATTTACTGGAGGTGGTTACAATTATAGAGACTATTTAAAAAAGGAGAGAAATATAGACACATATAACAAGAGGAACAAAGGATTAAAGCTCTTAAACAGGAAGTTGTAATCAAAGATGTGTTTAGCTCGCCTCAAAGTAACTAATGTTTGACATGCAAACACTGTTTCAGAGCGTGCAGCAGTTAGTTTGGTGTCTCTAATAAAGATTTTTCAACATTAGAATAAAAAGAACAAATTTTGCAGATTTTATAAAAGAACTTTAATATATACGATAAAGATGACACTGACAGCAGGCTGCTGCAACACATGACAAGGAGTTCCCAAGATACACAAACAATTACTTTATTATTTTTCAAACACAGAAAAATGACAGCTATAAGCAGGGCAGATTTTAACATGACAAACATTCACTTAAACTCCATATTCATCTCAAGTTGGGAATCAATAGCAGCCTGTAATTGAGGAAAGAAAATAGTATTAAAATTAGAATCATGGAAGCACATCTCATCTCATCCATCACAGAGTGAGATACTCACCAATTCTCTTTTTGCCTCCTCTATTTTCACTTGAGCGAGAGACGGGCTCTGTTGTGGTTTGGAAGGTAAAAATATTTCAGAAATACAGAAACATGAAGTTGTTTCTAAATGTGATTTATTCATATCTGTCACGGTAGTTTAATGAAGTCAAATTTACACATGATGATACACTCAATTTGTCGTTTAAGAACATTTAGCAAGCGTACCGGGCTTAAGTCCATGTAAGGGTCCAGTTTCTTTTTCAGAGGGATTATTTCTTGTTTCAGCGTGGTGACTTCCTACAGAGAGAAAAATAAGACGGCACATTTCAGACCCTGAAAGCACAAAGTGTTGTTTTCATTACCAATGGTAATGACTGCTGAAATTACCTCAGAGAGCTGCACAATAGCCTGGTGGGTGATGGACTTGTCCATGTTCCTGGATTCAAGTTGAGCCTGCAGGATTGATAGAAAAGAATGAAACAGCCACCCAACCTCAGTGACAGACAATGATACGAAGGGCGTTAACTTTTGGACCCGGGTCAAAACTACTAACAGCTGAGGAAAGAGCTGCAGCTATAAATGAATATACATTAGCCATAACATTATGACCACTGACAGTTGAATAGAGAAACACTGATTATGTTGCTATCATATCGCCTGTCAGTAAGTGGGATATATAAAGTGGCAAGTAAACATTTTCTCTTCAAGGTTAATGTGTTAACAGCAGCAGAAAAAATGGCCATGGGCAAAGATTGGACTCTGACAAAGGCCGAATTGTGTGGGTTCGATGATTCGGTCAGAGTATCTCCCAAACTGCAGCTCTTGTGCGGTGTTCTTGGTCTGCAGCGGTCAGTACCTATGAAAAGTGTATTGCTTAATGCTAAATTGTATTGTATTGTACAGCATTCCCTGATGGCAGTGACCTCATTTAGCAGGATAATGCGCCCTGCCACACAACAAGTTCATGCTGACTTGGCTTCCATCTGCAGATTGCAATCCAATCAAGCATCTGTGAGCTGGACAAACAAGTCAGATCCATGGAGGCTCTACCTCGCAACTTCAGATATAACAACACACCTTCAGAGGTCTTGAGGAGTCCACGCCTCGATGGTCAGGGTTGTTTTGGCAGCATAAAAAGACCGTCACAATATTAGGCAGGTGTCTGTAAGGTTATGGTTGATGTGTGTATCTGCTGTCACACACAAGTTTGTCTTCTTTGCTAGATACAGTCAGGGGGGTTCCTAGGAGAGTCTCTTCATCCCCTCCATCTTTCATTCTTGAGTATTTTTATGCTATTGATTGTTAATTTTTTTTTCTTAATGTTGGCTGAGGACAACAGTTATTTATTCCTCTTCAGGCTTCTGCATAGCAAGCTGTCATTAGTACAATTTTGCTGAATGTTCTCACTCAGCACAAATCTCCCACTAAGATATGAATATCTGAAACAAAACAAGGAGCACTCCTAAATATCTGGCCATTTTACACATTACATTCACAGCAGTTTATCGTGTCATGTATCAACACACTAATGCACAACTTAGTATTTTTCAACCTGGACCCCAACTTCTCATGTTTTTAGGTCTTAGTGACTAACTGGGACAACGGCCAGGCTGCAATGTAATTCACTGAGCACTATGAAAGTGTGTCCACAAAAAATGCTTGCATTTACTTAGATTGTTATTGTCTAACATCATTATGGAAAAGGATGCTTACACAGATAAATATTTTTAAGTGTTGGATAATATTTGCTTCACCAGGAACAGCTGCTAAATCACTCTGTTCAAAGCCAGCAGACTCCATTGACAAAAACAGCAAAAAAAACAGCAGAAATGCCATGCAGAATGCAAAAAGATGTTAATGCAAAAATCTGGGAAAATATGATCCATGTTGAAAAAAGCTGCAGTTTCCCTTTAACCTGCATTATGCAACATACCTCTGCCCTCTGCCGCCTGTTGTCAAGCTCTTTAGCCTTTGCTGTCACAAAATCCATGTTGAGCAGCCTCTCCTCTGCTTTAGCGCTCTCCACTGCCTGAGTTTTGACCGTTTTGTTGGTATCCCTGAAGACAATTATGAACACTGAATACAGAAGAAGCTCAGCATGTACAGTACAAACAGAGTTATCCTCTCAACGCATGTTCTTACTCTTGTAAGTTGCTCCGCAGCACCAGAGTAGAACCAAGTCTCTTTCTGACGGCCCTGAGCTCCCTCTCAATTCTCATGTTTGACTTCTCTGCTTCCAGAAGCTGGTTGGTGAGGTTGTTCACTGCAGGCATAAAGCTAGAAAAGACATGTTTATCAGACAAACTACTGACTGACAAAAGTAAGGGACAGACTTATAATAGACTTCAACTGTGCAACAAAAGCATACCTGCCCAGTGATGTGTCTCTGACTCCAAGAACCATAGCAGTGTCCACTAACGCAGACAAGTAGTCAGAAGCGGGCTTTGACAAGCTGGCACAGGACAGGCTGACACCTTGTAGAAGAACATCCTGGAGATGAGCGCCTAGATGCAGGAAACACAGTTGGGTTCTGTGAAAATGGTGTGCAGTGTTGTTTTACACTGAACTAAACTGTACACAGAAAAATGAACAGTTTATCAGCCTATTAAAAGGTTTGACACAACTTGGGCCCTATTATCGTGGTTTTGGCAATCATTCCCAGTTACAATAATATTGAAGTTAAATGCTGCATTGCTAAGAAGAAGAAACAAATGGTCTGATGATCATGATCATGAGCAGAAGTGATTTGAAAGAAAAAAAAAAACACAAATATAAATGGTAAACTATAAAAACTGTAACCAAATTTACAGATTAACCTTTTTAACAACCTTTCTGATCAATCATATAACTTGCCCCATCAGAGGTTACTGCAGCAATGTCACTTTGCTCCAAGCAGAAACCTCTGTGTCCAACCCCACAGCAGAAATAAACATGCTTAAAGAAAGATATGCAGAATTAACAGCATGGCTGCTTTGATGGACATGTTGGTGTCCTGACAGGTGGTTTGTTTGAACACCCAGGCGTCATTCAGTCTGCCTCAGGTCCACTGATGAACCACATCTTTGCAGATTTTTGGATTACCTGGGAGGCGGCAGAAGCAGGACGACCAAGGTGGCGACGACTAGAGCCACCACACTGCGCTTCACAGCTCTTAAGATGTAGGGTGATGTCATGGATACTATGTCCATGTTTTATACAGTCTATGCTTTGTTCCCACATCTCAGATATTTAGTGAGTACAATAAAAACTGAAAGAAATGTACTTAAATATGACCAACGTTGTAATGAACTGGATTCCTTTACAGTAGGTGTTCTGTCAGGTAGTCTACACCTCTCAGGTAGTGTCACGTTTCACTGCATTTAACAGCGTGTTACTCAGTTAGAGATACTCACCCTCAGCCTGATACTCTGAAGCTTTCTGTTTGAGGTCTTCTACGTGGAGAGCTGTGTCACTGCACCGGGCTTCACTGGACTGTGCCAGCTGGTACAATATGTCCACTGTCCGTGTGTTGACCTCAAAGTGTGGCACCGGCTGATCTCCAAACACCGTACTGAGCCAGCTGTTCACCTGAGGAGCGACATGTGACAGATAAACACAAACAGCCAGCTGTTCACCTGAGGAGCGACATGTGACAGATAAACACAAACAGCCAGCTGTTCACCTGAGGAGCGACATGTGACAGATAAACACAAACAGCCAGCTGTTCACCTGAGGAGCGACATGAACAGCATAAACACAAACAGCCAGCTGTTCACCTGAGGAGCGACATGAACAGCATAAACACAAACAGCCAGCTGTTCACTTGAGGAGCGACATGAACAGCATAAACACAAACAGCCAGCTGTTCACTTGAGGAGCGACATGTGACAGATAAACACAAACAGCCAGCTGTTCACCTGAGGAGCGACATGTGACAGATAAACACAAACAGCCAGCTGTTCACCTGAGGAGCGACATGTGACAGGACAAACACAAACAGCCAGCTGTTCACCTGAGGAGCGACATGTGACAGGATAAACACAAACAGCCAGCTGTTCACCTGAGGAGCGACATGAACAGCATAAACACAAACAGCCAGCTGTTCACCTGAGGAGCGACATGAACAGCATAAACACAAACAGCCAGCTGTTCACCTGAGGAGCGACATGTGACAGATAAACACAAACAGCCAGCTGTTCACCTGAGGAGCGACATGTGACAGATAAACACAAACAGCCAGCTGTTCACCTGAGGAGCGACATGAACAGCATAAACACAAACAGCCAGCTGTTCACCTGAGGAGCGACATGTGACAGATAAACACAAACAGCCAGCTGTTCACCTGAGGAGCGACATGTGACAGATAAACACAAACAGCCAGCTGTTCACCTGAGGAGCGACATGTGACAGATAAACACAAACAGCCAGCTGTTCACCTGAGGAGCGACATGTGACAGGATAAACACAACCAGCCAGCTGTTCACCTGAGGAGCGACATGTGACAGGATAAACACAACCAGCCAGCTGTTCACCTGAGGAGCGACATGAACAGCATAAACACAAACAGCCAGCTGTTCACCTGAGGAGCGACATGTGACAGCATAAACACAAACAGCCAGCTGTTCACCTGAGGAGCGACATGTGACAGATAAACACAAACAGCCAGCTGTTCACCTGAGGAGCGACATGTGACAGGATAAACACAACCAGCCAGCTGTTCACCTGAGGAGCGACATGTGACAGATAAACACAAACAGCCAGCTGTTCACCTGAGGAGCGACATGAACAGCATAAACACAAACAGCCAGCTGTTCACCTGAGGAGCGACATGAACAGCATAAATATAACCAGCCAGCGGCAGCAACAGCAAGAGCTCAGAGAGTCACGTTAGACAGACATTGGACATTACCTTATTAATCTTTTCACACATGGTGAAGGAAAAACACACGAAACCACAGAGTCCAGAACCTTTAACAACAAACACAACAGTCCTGTCTCGTTGGTTTCGCGCTTTCCACAATCATTCTAATAACTTCCGGGTTACTAGCCGAATTCGAGGCGAAGTCCCGCCTCTTCCGGTGGCTTATTGTGCGACCAAAAATAAATCTAACTATATATATAAAACAAAAATAAACGAAGATTGGTGACGAATTACAATACAATATATACAATCTAAACAGATAAATTCGATAATAATAATAACAAATTTAATAATAATAGTTTAATAGTAATAGTAAAAGTAATAGTTTATCCGGATTACATTCTATTTTGTTATTTTCCTGAAGAACGTTGGACAATATGTGAAACTGCTTTGTTATTGGGCTAATAAAAAGTCTATTAAATCTCATAATGTTTGTGTGTTTTATAACATTTTTGTGTAATGTAATTTAGCTCTGGCTGTTTTGTTGTTGTTCTATTTGTACACTATCCACTGTATACTTAAAGTGTATTGTACTATTTTGTTAATTAAAAAATAAATAAAAGCGTCAGAGAAAAGAGGTTCATCCGGTTCACGCCCAAACAGAAAAAAACAACAAACAAAACATCAATGTGTCTTTTTTGAATGCTGTTGTCTGTCTGACAGACGGAAACGGAAGTACACCACAAAGGAAAACATCTCGCGTTGTTTGGATACTTCACGGATCTGCGCTCCTGTCCACCAACACCAAAACCCGCGAAAGTTCAAAACAGCTACAGCTTGTTTGGGATAAGTCAGTGAAGATGGCTGCGAGTGCAAAGTCCTCAAGACGCCGACAGAAAACGTTACATACGACATTTGAGGAGCTTAGCTCAAAGCCCGCCGTCGAAGAAAACTTGTTCGACCAAGCGGAGGACGGCGAGGACAGCGACGAACCTGTGGTGTTCTTCTGCGGGAAGTGCAAGTTAACTGTGGGAGACTCACTGTCCTGGGATGGAAGCGAAGAAGGCCAAAACCAAATAAGACTGAAGCGTAAGTCTGCTTGTGCAGAAACTGAGTATTAAAACCACTTTAACGTGTTAATGTGTTCGCCATTCAGTTTCTGAATACAATGCTGCATTACGTTGCTGTCATGTGTGTGATGTTTCTGGTCTTAGGGGTCACTGCCAACGTCGTGGTTGGAAAGGAAAACCGCCTACATGAAGTAAACAAACAACCTCAGTGGTAAGAAAGTCCTGCCCTGTAGTGATGAAGTATTTTGCTCAAGGACATACATAAATACTCAATTACATGTATTAAAATGCTCATTAAGCCACAGGGCTGCTCCTGCTAGTCATAATGTTTTAAAGTACATTGGAATACTATAACTGCCTAAGTGGCATCATATAGTACAGAATAGGAGGGTCTAAGTTTTTAAACAGGGAATTTACGAAATTGAAGATTGGCTCTCAACAGGAAACTTAAATATAGTTGGGGAAAATATATTTTATCATAATCTTGACTAAAACAACCAGACTTCATGCAGGTACACTTGAATATCTGCTGTTCCTCCATCACACGCACACAGCACACTGCTTACTGCAGGGCTATTGAGGCCACGCCCCCTACATGCACTGTGCATTCCTCCATCACGTGCACAGATAATTTGATAAAGTTCTACTCACAAATAAATCTGTTGAAATGTTTATTAATCATTTATTATATTATTAATTGTATTATTTTGCATGGATGCCTGCTTATGACAAAACATAGTGTTTAGATTTATGTTTGGATATGATACAGTTTGTTTAAATTACCCCTAAATTTTCCGTTAATTCCCATAAATTTCCATAATTTCCATGGAGCTTCCAATGTGGAATTTTCCAAAATTGCCCAGCTTAACTTCCCATGGTAAGTTTCTGGAATTTATACTGGATATATCCCCCCCCCCCTTGCAACTCTAATTGTATATATGTATTATGATGATATGTTTTGTATCTGCAAAGTAACTGATGACTACAGCTGTCACATCCACTACTCACAAAAAGTTTGGGATATTCGGCTTTTGGATGAAGTTTTGACTCTGTTTGAGATAAAGAAATGACCATTCCATGCTTCTATTTAAATGACCTACTTTCATGATATAATATCACCATAGCATGAACTTTTTACATTTCCATAAATGTCACCCGGAAGTCAAATATCCTTAACTTTTTGTGAATAGTGTATCTGTAGTAGAATTAAAAAATACTGTAAAGTACTGTAACTAAGTACATCACTTGAGTAAAGGTACTTTTCTTTTTAAATGTACATTCCACCAGGTAACCAAAAGATAACGCTTCATTTTGTCGACCCTCACTCTGTTCACACTTATTAAATGAAGTGAGACTTCTCAGAAAAACAACAGCATCTGTCATTGCTTAACTCATTGAATCAAATCTGTTCCACACTCTGATTCAGGCTGATCATTTTTTTCTGTAATTTTCCCTCTGCAGTCTGATCACGGACCTCACCTGTCGAGGTTGTAACACAGTGCTTGGCATGGTTTACACGTCCACGCCAAAGAACCTGGACTACAAGAGATACGCATTCTGTCTGAACGTAGCACAGATCGACAGGTATGGTAGATGGTGTGAGTTATCAGTAGGGGTGTTTAAACGTGCATGCATCGGCTAACATTTGTTTATTTGTTTATTTGTTTTGTTGATTTTTGACGATGGAAACATTTATATACATGCCATGAAAAATGTCAACTGTAAAGTCATTTCACAAGATTAGAAAGTATGAGGGGGTCAGCTCATTGAGAAGAATTTCCGCTGATATTGTTCTCTTATTTCCTGTATTTAGAAAATGTGAGTTTGAATATCACGTCAACACACTTTTTACAGCCACACTGCTGGTTGTGTTTGTTGAAATTCACACCATTAACTAAAGCCTAAACTCCAGCAGTAGTCCAGTGCAGCACCACAGAGTCTGGCTTTAACAAAATCAGAATTTGAAATGCTTCTCGCAGGCAGTGTTCATGGTTGGGGAATTGCATTGAATTTCATCAGTTGTACAGGTATAAATGGTACGTATCCCCTCCATGTACCTTCATTTAGCACCCTGATATTATACTGTGAGTCTCTTCCAGCTACGTGCTTGGCTCTGCAAGCCAGATGTTGGCAGCAGAGGGCCCCAATGAGCAGCCAGTCACAATGGAGTACAAAGCCAGTGTTGATCAACAGCTGACAGAGGTAATTTACTGCCGCTGCCGCTTTTCTTTGTCTGTTCTTTCTGATACTGTGTTGCTGTGTTATAAAATATTTCATCCGCTGAGCAGCATGTCTTCTCTGAGGTGCATTGTGGTGTGTAACCATGACTCTTTCTCCAAACACAGGTGTAGTTTCATCTTTAAAATTGTATTGTTGATTAAAAATTGATGAAAAGATCTGACCTGTATCCCAAGTTATGGCATGACTCACTGTCCTGTGTTGCATTGTCTTGCCAACAGTCCTCTCACATTGCTTCAGAGCAGCTCTCTCTCATTGATTATTAATGCACAGGTTGTAGTAGTGATGACATCAGCTCAGTTCTGGGAAGTCCTCGCTCCTGTGACTGGCAGACCTTTAAATCAGACATTACCTCATCTCTCTATGTCACCCCCTGCAAGGTGATCCAATACATTTGATCTGACATTAAAATAAATAAGTTTCTAAATAAACATCTAAATTCATTGCTCTCCACAGTTTCAGATATGTCTACTTTAAATTGCCTCCTTGTTTGTCATATTAATATTATTATCATGAAATTTTAGAACAGTTTAGTGTTACCTGAAGTTATTCTTTAATCACCCTTTGTTTAAAAAATATCTGTGATACCACAGATGTCCAGTAGGTGGTGATGGTGTGCAGGAGGACCTGCCAGCCCTCCCACACTTTACTGAGGACAATAGATGTGGCAGAGAGCATGTGGAGGAATCTTTGTGAGAGGAAAAACATGTTTTGATCATCATAAGTGTCTTTGGCACTATAGCTGGATCTATGTATGGCATTCTGTTTGACTTGGCAGTGACAGTTGACTTTCCTGTAGGCGACCACTGATCCATTGTATTATGAGATACAGTATTATCAATGCAACAGCATATTTTAAAACAGATTTTAATCTTCTTAATCTTCTTCTTGTCTCAAATGTTTTCTAACTTAAAAAAACAGTTTATGAGATGTGCCTTTAAGTTCTTAAGGACACTTAAAGTTTGTGTGTATTTAAGCCCACAAGGCCCCGTGTCATTATTCTGTGAGTCACTTGGATAGTTTCCATGTGACAGACAGACCGGTAATTATCTCTTCTGTTCAGTGTTTATGACCTACAAAACAAACACATTTCAAAACAAATCAACATTTTAAGTTCACGTCACGCGTTAAAGCCAATGTCACCGCTGTAACAACATTCTTAGAACATATCTCTCAAACAAAGGGGTGCATCAGGGTGCCACATAATGAAATGAACAGGCTCACCTCATATTCTCTTTGGTTAATATGTAGGTTACCACTTAAATCCACCTCGTCATTCACTGTTTAGTCCCTGTGTGACTAGGTCGAACGTTAATCTGATGGTAGTTACATGCTGGTTATTTTAGGTTTAGGCAGTTAATAGCCATCTGTCATCATTGGTATGTTGTAACAAGATTATAGGTCAATAATTAAAGTCAGTAATTTCCTTCCTCACACGTCTGACTGGACGTATCAAAACAGAAACAAATACTTTTTGGTGTCAACCAACAAATAGCAACAAGTATTGACTGCATTTTCAGTTCTGGTAGCTTTGCTTGTGTTTAGAACACTAGTCGTCAAACTATGGTTAGAGTACCACTGGTGGTATGCAGAGAGATCTCTTGTCAATTTATTTTTTCGAAATAAAATTAATTTAAAAACACATTATTGTTTTAAAATACTACAAAGTTTCTCATGAAAATAAATCGAGATTTTTCAAATTCTTCGTCAAAATAAACTTTGCATTTCTTGTAATCAGTCTGCTACGTAGTCAAGATCATAAATATAGCATGCACATGCATCCATGAACTAAAGTGTGAGTGTCAGTGGAGGTAAAATGAGCGGTTCAAAAACACTGTAATCTCGCTCCGAACAGGAAATATAAAGAGGTTGAGTCTGGATCAGAAGAACCCTTTAACACCACGTTAGCTCTGGTTCTTGAACCGGATCTGTTCAAGATTCAACAACAGTCAACAATAAATTATCTTCTTATTAAGAATAGACCTGTCTCCTGCATGAATTGACCCTGAATAGGACCAGTTACTGTATGATCTCTGTCATGATGGTGGTACTTGGAGAGGCTAATATTTTTTTGAGGTGGTACGAGGTGTAAAGAGTTTGAGAAAATGGTTTAGAAAATCGAACATAAACATGCACAAATCTTTTCTTTTAATGCTAAAATGTAAAAATATATTCATTTATTAGCTGACTGAAAAGTAATCAACAACACTTTTGGCAATTAATTAAGAAAAATACTTAAAAAGTCACTGTTTAAGTCCTGAATTGACTCTTGTCAAACGAAGCAGAGGTCTTCAGGTAGTGGAAACTTGTCCAGCACGTTTGACTGTTTGCTGACATTATGTAGACTAATCAATTCATCAGGGAAAAATAATATACAGATTATGAAATGATGAGATAAACACACATTCGCAGCCCTACGTCTTTTGTCAAATGAAAAAAAGGGTTTCATTGAAAGTCTGTTTCCTTCCTTTCTCCGGTCACATCACAGACACTCAGGAGTTCTTTGTCCTTGGCTATACTGTATCTGATGAAGGTGCTTGTCTCCCCTGTTGCCATACTTAATGTATTCTGTCTGTCTGTCTCTGGCTGTCTGGTAGACACTTGTTTGGGTTATACATCTTGTACACTCACTGACCCCCATCCCTTCTTCTCTCTCCCCCCTTCGTACCCATCCGTCCCTGACCACTTCCCCTCTGGGTTTCGTCATTCTCCCTCGCTGTCCTCATTTTCCAATTATCTTTACTCCACCCCTCTTTCTTCCTCACTGCTTCCTTCTGCTCCCTTCATTTCCCACCTGTCCATTTTCCCCTTTCTCTTCTTCCACGCTCTCTCCTCCTTCATATCCGCTCTTTCCTCTGTTCCTCCTCATTTTTCTGCTCTCACTGTTCATCTCCACACCCTGATCCCTGCACCTTTTCAAACCTTCTCCGACCCCTCCATCCTTCCCAGATGAAAATACTGCTCATGTCCATGGGGGACAGGCTGGAAGAGATCGAAGCTGGCCTTTAGAAGTGATGGATGTCAACTCGTTGGTTCGGAACACGTGGATTTAATGATCAACTCCTGGAAGCTACCTCTGCATTAATGCTTCCTCCTCAAAGTTTCATCTCAACCACATTCCCTCACTACCAGATTTTGTTCTAGCCTCACCTTGTGCAGATACCTACACACACACACACACACACACACACACACACACACACACACACACACACACAGCTTCCACACCGCTTTGTCCTGATTACCGATGGTGAAACAAAGACTGCCCACACTTGTAATCAATCATGTTGTCACCTCAGCTCCTGCGGCTCAGGGCACCATCTTCTTTGTACGTCTCAGTGCAGAGCGAATGTGCGCTACGAGCAGAATGTTTATTTGTGCGGGATCTCATCAGGCGAGGCTGCACACTCAGCACAATGCCATATTGATCGGGCCACTCGAGGCCACACGCACACATACACACACTCGTTCTTTGTTCTCTTTGCCTGGTTATGCGTTTCATTGCCTTGTCGTGGCCAGCAGTGAACATTGAAACAAGGTTTTCACCATTTAGAAAAACAAGCATTTGTAATATTTTGCATCTCGTCAGGCATATGAATATTTTTTTAGTTTAAAGACTGTGCCATCCTGTGTTGTTGCTAATGAGTTTATTACTACATGAACTAATGGTATGTTTGGTCTGTTCATAGCCTGTTTTGTCATTAATATTTTTGTGCAATAAAGTATTCAGCAGTGTTCTGAAAATGAAGAAAATGTCTAAAAAAAACAAACATTTTATTGTCAGATTTACATAAGGGATCAAAACCAAATAGTTCAACTTGAAACTCTCTGGATCATCTTTGTTTCTTTTTGAGGATTGTTGGGATCAGTGGCTCATCCTGCTTTGTCTCTAATTAGAAGTATCTCCTGGATTAAAGAGCTAAACAGCAACTTTAAGGTCTTTGGGGTTGCTTACACATTAAAGGCTGAGTATTTGTTTACCAGCTGACCTCTACTGTGCCTAGCAACACTTTCTACCGAGGCGGGAAAGCAGACTCGCATGCTGTACCATCCTGCCCTCCCTCATCCACGAGGTTTCATCAGCCTCCGAACAACAACAGTTAGAAACGGTCCAACCAGCACGCTGTATCCAAGGGCAGGTTGCGATGGCAACTGTGAGCACGTGCTATGCTGAGTGCCTGTTGCCAACTCGTCATCGCGTTCACTGCCGCAGGAACAGCCAGCCAGCTCGCTGGCCGGCACGCCTGTCAACAGACGTTATCCCCCACCTCCTGCTCATGCTCAGACACATACATGGGGGTGGAGTCCTCAATGAACCCCCCTCTCCCAACCCTCCACCCTATAATCTCTGATGTTTTTCTCTCTGCTAACCCAACCTTACCCCTTTTTCTCCCTCCCCCTCCCTCTAATTCTCCCCTCCCTCAACTACTTGGGTGGGGGAGAGGAAAAAAAAAAAAAGTCAAAACAACAACAAACAAGCCGCGTGGTTCTCTTGTCTCTGGTGGTGGTGGTGGTGTTGTTGTTGGTTGGTGGGTGGGTGGTGTTGTCGTCTTCATGCATCCAGTCCAGAGAGAATGGATGATGCAAGCCAGCCGGCCAGTCCACCGTACAAATGTGTGCCGGTACACCCCGTACCAGACTCATTGTGGTGAATATGTCCCTGTTTGTTTGTTGTGCCATTCAGAGTCACAAAGCTTCAAGGCTCGGAGCTGCATCTGACGTGAGCGTCTCACTGAATGGCCTCTGAACTCTTTTTAGCTGTTTTATATATAGACAGTGTTGCTGGATGCATTGCACTGCTGAGTGCAATTATTGCACCGGTTTCACCCCATTCACCCTTTAAGTCTCAACCAATCACTACGAGCCAGACCAAGACCAACATAGAGAGACACACACAAACACACAAGCAGGCATCAGTCAGTACATCTACACACATTCTACAAGCACTCGGGGACAAAGGATGAATAATGCAGAGGTAGCGTCTGAGTGAAAGTCGCCTCCCCTCTTTCCCTCCTTTTCACCTTCCCTAAGCAATAAGGAAGCAATGTTGCCATGGAGGCAATGAAGCCTCGGCATGCCATCAGCCAATTGCAGCCTTCCCTACGTGAAACACAGCACCAATGGCTGCTCGAACTGATGCTGCTGTTGCCACAGACACTGAAATGTGATTGGCCGAGCAGCGCTCTTTGATTGAATTTCTGATCTTGTTTTTGAGAGAGAAAATATCTCAAGGAGTGCCACCTGTGTGCCGACTTACAAAATATGTTTGGGTTTTTTTTTTTATGCATGACATGAACAAGATTACTTTATGAGAAGGAAAATGGCTTCATGAATAACACTGAATGCCATTTTTGTTTTTGTAATCTGTAATTTTCTGGCACTTGGTACACACTGAGGTGGATGTATCAGTTTTTTTCAATGAAAAGGTCTAAAAACATCCTCGTTTCAATAATCACACTTTTAATCAGTGCTCGTTTCTTTGGTTTAATTGCAGTTTTCTGCCTTCCCATCATAATATTTGGTGTTCCCCTGACAAAAGAACCCCACCCCACCAGTTGCTTGTTGCTGTTTATGACCAAATTCGGGTTTAACTCTTGCTTTCCCACAGTACTGTTCAAACCTCAGCTCCATTGTGTTTCATAGCAGCCATATTTAGTCCTTTTTAATCTGTGGAGTGGATGTTGAAATGTGTGATTTATTAATTTTTAATTGATTTTGTTTTTTTGTTAATATTAATTTATTCACATGGTTCCTTTATGCAAATAGATGTATTGAATAGATTACATGGTTGAGCACCGCTACTTTTCCTCACATGGTTGGTTGCTTCACCAAAGACTTTAGATGTAAAGTCTGGTCTCATCTTTGTCTTTGTGTCGGGCCGACTAGACGGCAGGTCATTTATTAAACCCCTTCATCAGGGAGGTTAAATTTCCCAAATGAATCTCAGGAATCAGTGGGTGTAAGATGATCTTGGTGTCGGGAGCATTTGGGCAAGTTAACCTGATTTTTTTTTTTTTTTTCTTCAGACAGAAGGGCGAAAGCGTAAGATCACAGCCTTCTCGTTTCATTAATCACCTTCATCTGGGTGTGTGTGTGTGTGTGATCGAACCAGATAGCCGGCCAGTCAGAGACTTGTCTGACGAGATAACCCAAATCCCCTCTGAGTGCTCAAAGCCTCCTACTTCATTAGAAACATCTGCTTGTTTATTTCCCTCCACATCTCTGTGTCGGCCGGTGTCTGCCAGGTCGTCTGGTCGTCTCTCACTCTCTCCTCCTCGTCCTCTGCGTGTGCGAGAGCTGCTGAGGAAGGTGGTGCTGATCTGTGGGGTTGAACCAGGATGCTCAGGTTGTCTGTGTGTGTGTGTGTGTGTGTGTGAGTGTGTTGGGCATACACATCCCCGGTGTTGGTCTCTCCGCGTAGCAGGTTAATCGTCTGTTTTTCTCAGACACAAAGGCTCGTCCCGTTGCCAGTGACACCCTGGTGTGAGTGTGAGTGTGCGTGTGCATATGTGTGATGAAAAGGGGGCTGAAAACAGGATTAGTATCATCAGGATGTAAGCCTGAACAGATTGATAAAAATAAAAATAAAGTCCTGCTGGACAGTAATTGGTCAGTTTGGCCTCACATTAAGAGCGATTTGAATATTAAAATGTGATTTTATTTTGGTGGTCACAAACGGGAAATGAAATGAATGAATGAAAGTCTGTGATGAACATTTGTGAATGCCATCACTCAGGTTATCAGTTCTTGAATACAACTAAGAGATTTTTTAAATTTTGGAAGAAGTGCCTACATGTCTGCAGGATGTGGCATGTGTTGCTCTCTGGAATCTTGTTTCAGTCTTGACTTAAAGGTGTGTACGAGTGCGTCTCAAGATGCATGGCTCCTCCAAGACCTCAAAATTTGATATATTAAAAAGTTTGGTCATTCCTTGACTGCTTTGTTATATTTCAGCGATCATCATAGATTATCACAATTCCTTGAATATGATTATGATGAACAATCTCAATTTAATGCCAATCCCTGCTGGGACAGTAGGGTGGACGTCTGTTTCCTCGCAGTCTCGTCATTGTAACTTGACCTGTTTACACACAGATTAACTTTGAAATAATCTGAGTCAAGAAAAATAATTTATTTGTTTTTATCTCATCAGTATGGATTCCTTTCTGAGATTATAATAGATTAACAACTTGCTTCTGCATTCACAACCTGCCAAACAGCAGTCTTATGTCTTATGCTGCACTAAAGTTTGTCTTACATTTTCATTATTTTTTCATCTGCCATTAATAATTAAATCTATAAAAAGTGCAAAAGTAGTAAAAATGTCCATCACAATTTTACAGTGCCTACTCAAAAATTATTTGCATTTTTGTTTCATAACTTACTTAAACAAGTAATTATTATTAATTAACATTAATTAAATGTTTTTTTTGAGGGTGCCACGCTGTCAGTACTGTAGTTCATAATGTGTGTGTTTTGTGTGTGGCTGTGTGCACACTGACGTCTTACTTTTTTGATTGAACTTGCTGTGGAGTGTTAACATTATTAAGTGACAGGTCATCAAATAACGTCACAGGGTGTTACTGTCATGTACAATCAACAAAGTCACGGTGACTTAAAAGTTGATCTTTCAGTGCAACATGAACCAACAACAACGAAACAGGAAACAGAGCGTTGCAAAGTGTGTAAATGTAATGCTCGCCAAAACGGCATGTGACACCTGCATCAGAGATGTTCTCAATTTCATTTATTTTTTACTTTAAAACTGCAAAAATCAAATAAAAATAATGCCCAGGATTTTATCCATATTTAAAATAAATGAATGCACTCTAATTGTGCATCAAAATTTATAACTGATGCATCCCTCTGTTCGGTCTATGAGGACATAAAGGATGTATTTTTTAGCAAAATGTCCTCCATTTATGTTGATTTTCTTTTATGATTAAGAACATTTGAGTTGTGCGTTAGGAAGGTAATCTTTTTGTAGAGAATTGTATTTGTGGGAATACATTTTTATTCAAGACAAAACATTCATTTACATAATTTGTAATTTTGTAATGAAATGTTTGACCGTTTTGGTGTCTTGTAAATCCATGAGGGTTGTTTCCTTCAAAATGAAATTAAAACCACTCAGTCTACTCCAAATGTCAAGCAGCACTGAACACTTAGGTACAGGTATTACCTGTACCTACCCTGAGGCGCACACTATCATTTGGTTCAGTGCTGTGATTAAGCCACAGTATTCATGCCCCACCAGACCGCCCGGGGATTTTTAACTAACTGTCTTTGATAAACAAAAGGCTCTGGCTCTAATGCATTTTCTGACCACTCTTGTCCCTCAGCTTTTATCAGCTTAACCATGCCGGTTTAATCGGGTGGTCCTGTTTGTGTTGTCCTGTATGTTTTTGTCTCAGAGCTCTGGTGATCCCCCTTCTTTGTCTCATCAGGGCAGTGTCACCCAAAGAGGTTTATGATGGGGACGCGGGAGCCACAGCTGAGTAGATTAGTGTCTACAGTGTGTGTGAGTGAGTAAAGAGGGAGGGGTGGTAGTCCTGAGGAGCCTTCAGCTGTTGCAAGGGTGGGTTTTTCTTTTTTTACCCACCACAGGTGTCCTGTGGGAAATGTATATGGTATGCGAGACAAGTGGCACATTGAGGTTATAAAGAAACACCCTTCCATAGGACGAAGCAGAGTTCTCCTGGAGCTGCAAGCTTTAGGAATAATGTATACGCCTCAGGCATTGTGTAAATTATACATTTTAACAAGAATGTTGGATTCCATGGATAATTGTGTAATTATTTATGTAATTAAAGATATTTAATTGTATTATTTCTATATATTTTTACAGCTTAAAAAAAATTGGTATATTGCCCTGTGTGTGCACAAATGAATGTTAGCAGGTGTGTTTTAAAGACCAGACAGACGCATAATGAATTCGGTATAAATATTTAAAATACTTTATACAGCATAGAAATCTCTTGACACTCAAACAAAACAATCCATTACAAAATCTTACAAAAGATCCCCCAAGTCTGTATCAATCTCAGTATCAATGAGAAAAAAAGGGTACAAAGACGTAAAATTTTCAAATGTTGACGGTACGGTTCGACTCGCAAAAACATTGCATGCAACTTTTTCATTTGGACAGGAAGAGATTCTACAGCGTCTTAACAGTGAGAAGCCTCGTGTGCCTGCGGGAAGCCTGTCTTTGTGGAGTCAAACAGTTAATGAAGCCACTAATGTGAGAATGTCGAACATTTTTAGAATCCCTTCGTACAGAAGTGACAGGAAACACAGGAGTCGTACTGTTATTTACAAGCACAATTTTTCACATCACTCTCAGAGAGCTCTTGGCAAATACTCATCATTGCAGTTAACACTTAAGACTATTGCACAAACTACAGCATTAAGACAAAAGGAAGTGGGTTATTGTCACGGGTGGTGTGTGTGTGTGTGTGTGTGTGTGTGTGTGTGTGTGTGTGTGAGATCCGAGTAGCAGTTCTTTCCACTTTTGTACCCTCAGCCTTCGGAGAGGTTGATCACTTTCATAAGGCTTTTCGATGCTCTATTTTTTTATTTTATTTTATTTTTTTTTGTCAAAACTGACTGTGAACGCGCACATCCTGCTGTGAGAGTTGTAACTATAAGACAGTGTTACAGTTTCCCCGTGGGTCTTAGAGGTGATGTAAGATTTATAAGACTTGTATAAAAAGTTATAGCTATGACTTATCAGTGTTGAGTGATGAGTTTGTGAGAAGGCTATAAAAAGTGGAGTATGAGTCTGCTCTTGGTACCTACTTCTATTTCAGTGTGTTGATTCTAATGGCGCTAATGCTCAGACACTGCAACACTGTAGCAAAATCCACACGAGCATGTCACAACCGACTGCTGTTACACGACTGTTACATACATTAATGCATGAATAATGCAGTGAGGTAAAGGATGGTAAACATTGTTGATACTATAGGTTTTGGTTTTATAAGAATAGTGCAGTGATCTTCTTCATCCAGGCAGCATTGAGGAGACAGTGCCAGCTGGCTGGAAGTCAAGTGGGTATCTTAAGAGAGTTTTCACGGAGACAAAACACTTATACATGTAATCAGGGTTAGGGTCGAGGTCTGTTAGCTGGTGTGAATCAGTTTGCGGTTCAATTAGTAACCAGGTACAGCAATATTACATAAGAGAGTATCTCTTAACTCAGTGTATAATACAGTGTGTGTACGCATGTGCGTGTGTGTGTACACCTTGTTTGCAAGGCCCATATTACATGACGTCCCAATGTCCACTCTGTATCTAGGACACAGCAAGGTTTAGTCATCCCTCAGGGATCTGCTTCAAATCTCATCTTCTCAGTGTCATCACCTCTTATTACATAATGAGAGTGGCAACAAGAGATAAAAACATTTTTAAACCCCTTCTTCTTCTTTTTTTTCTTTTTTTAAATGATCGTGAAAAAGTGGCTCAGTCGCAATAAAGGGGCAGTTCACAGTTCAAAAGG
Source organism: Sciaenops ocellatus (assembly GCA_033000465.1). Taxonomy (NCBI): domain Eukaryota; kingdom Metazoa; phylum Chordata; class Actinopteri; family Sciaenidae; genus Sciaenops; species Sciaenops ocellatus. Next base: position 4,344,009 of record CP136870.1, read on the forward strand.
CCGCTCTGGAAGACCTCTCCAACTTAAACAATATGTTGAGAGTGGCCTTGAGTTCAGTCTGTCTTCTTTCGTTTTCTTTCGTCTTGTATCCCTCAGCAGAGGGTCTTGAGCGCACCAGACGCACATAGGAGAGTCTGCATGGGGTACGGAGGTGGTGACACCACCTCCTCAACAACCTGTTCCGGTCGGAAGCTGAACGGCTGCAGCTGGACCTTCTTCTTTAGGATCTGTCCGATTCCCATAGAGGGGAACTTGCTGCGGTGCGTTGGGCTGTCAGGATCGCTGCTGCTGTTTGAAGGAGGACTGAATGCTGAGGTGGGGTTAAGGGGACTAAAGGCGGACTTCGGAGGGCTGAAAGCCGAGTGGCCTGGGGGGCTTCCTATGGTGCTGGGCGGACTGCCACTTGTGTCAGAGGAACCACACCAATCTGAAGAGTTGCTCTTCTTGGGCTGCGGGTTGACAATGAGGACGGGAGGACTGGGGATAGTGGCCTTCTTCAAGTAAGAGGAGTCAGGTTGGAAGGCAGAGACGTGGCGGGGCGGGGACAGAGTCCCATTGGTCAGCTTGTACCAGGGTGAAGCCGGGGTGTCTTCGATTTGCTCAGCTTTGGAGAGGGAGCCGAAGGAATGCATGCCGATCGGTGATGGCGCTGGCGGAGCGGGTATGTTGTGTTCTGGGCTTGTGTTGACTTGCGGAAGGGTGGCCAAGCGCCTCCGTTGCTGAGGGGTGTTGTGAAAGAGAGGCTGGATCTCTAGATACTCCATAGAGGAAGAAGCAACGGTGCCGGGTGGTGCCAGAGGTGAATTACGATGGCCACCAGTAATGGCACGCAAAAGACCTGAGGAGGAAACAAGAAGCATTGTAAAATTTCTGAAATACTGTATTTTGATGTTAATCAAACATTTATAATACTTTTTGCTCAACTCGCTGCAGATGCAACTGAGCAAACGAGAACTGCAGCATCCCTGAAATACTTCTGGTTGAGTGCCTGAGTTTGTTCTATATGTCAGTGTCATCAAGGCCCTTCCTGTAGCATGTCTCAACCAGGTGTTGAAGAACAAGTACATTCTTTTCTGATTTGAATACAAGCCTGCCCTGACATGCTGCATTTGAAACAGCCTATAGGATTTCGCTATACCACTTATAGACAAATGAGATGGGAAACAAAGGATTAGTCTCAGCTTTGCCCCCAGGTCCTTGTTTGCCTCCCATAAGCTTCTTCTTTAAGTGTAACTCTTCTTTAAGAGTGTCATCTGACAGACTCCAACCACTTATCACTCTTAGAAAGCCCAGGCCTAGTTTAATGTAATAAATAAATTACATTTGGTTTAACTCCATGTTATATATTACTTGTGTGCATTTCATCAGTCAACAAGTTTTTAAAAATTGCCCTACAATTGACTGGCAACTTATCCAGGAGGTTTCCTCTCAGATGGGTAGATGGGTGGGTGGGTGGGTGGGTGGATGGATGGATGGATGGATGGACAGACAAACAATGGATGGAAGGAAGGGTGGATGCATGGATCGACGGATGACTGGGTAACTACGTGTTTGAAACTGGTCGTTGCCGTACAAGAACATGCATGCTCAGTCAACCTACCCTGTATGAACAAAGATAAAGTGACACTTCTTTAGAACACATGTTCTTTATCTTATTTTTTTTAAAAATTATTTTACAAATATGCCCAAGTGTTTCTGCACTCCTCACCTGTTCGGTGTTTCTTCTCCTTGCTGGGCCCCTTGCTAACAGCCAGGTAGACGGGCGTCTGTTTGGGGGGGATGGTGAGCTTGTCGACGTGCTTCCTCCACTGGGTCTGGAAGTATTCGCTTTTCTGCTTTTCACCTTTCTTCTTCTCCTGGAACTGCATCTCCTAAACACAGCAAACCCCCAATTACAGTGGGCCCTTTGCATTTGACAAACCTGTTTTGTCACACCATAAATCATTTTTGTAACCACACACTGTATTCAGTGTCATGAAGAAACACTTCTAGAATTTTAGGGTAGAGGTAAGAGGTAAGAGTTGAAATTGTTGAACCACTTTGGATAACATAAGCTCCCCTTACCCGGTACTCTTTAGAGAGTCTCTTCATTTTCTTGTTGAGCAGGAAGTAGACAGCCAGGGTGTGGCAGGCACGGTTGGTTAGGACGGCGCTCAGCACCTCGCTGTGCTTGTAGCTCATCTTCTCCGTCATATGCAACAACACCGTGTGGTTGATTTCCTCGATGTGGATCCTTAACACAGAAAGGAAAAACGAACGCTTTAGACTGTTGAAAATTCAGAAAACAAATAACCAAGAATAAGTTGCAACAGTGTGTGGGTCTACCTGTTGAGGTATGGTGCCCCTGTGTTCTTGTTGGCTAGTTGTAGCCATGAGTCAGCCATCACCTGATGGATATTGGGACGCTTGTTGGGATCTGGCTCAAGAAGCTTCTTCAGAAGACAGATGGCAGCTATGACACAGAGAGGGAGAGCACATGTTTATGCGTTGCCACGACACTCAAATCACTGCAAACAGAAATGTTTTCCGTGTACGTATGTCACTTGTTCCTCAAAAATATGACTGCTCTCCCAATGAACAAGTACGGACGTAATCATCAAATCTGTGATGATTAATTATTGCCTAATTGCTCTTCCACGAAGCACACCACGCACAATAGTTTCTGAATAACTGGAGCGGAATATACCTTTGTCTCGTCTTGCAGGTACACACTGACCACAAACTTGTCCTTATCCGCTTTCATTCCGTTCTTACGTAAGACAGATGAGGTGACACATGTATATCATAATCAACTTAATGGCATAGATGGGACATTGGCTTAGATAAGGTTGCATAATTGGAGCTTAGCCATCTCCTACTTTGAATATTAGCGAGTGACACTGTTCTTGACACGCTCAGGAGAAGCAACTGTGGTATTTGAGTGTCACAGCCAGTTTGGTACTCTGCCAGTTTGGCTCAGGTGTGCACTTTAACTTGTTGTTTTGAATTTTATTCCTCTGTTTAATCACTATTAATGAAATATAGTATCACCATTTAGATTTCATTTATATACAGTGTATGTATGATGTAATATTTGGGCATACACTAACTAATTCAACGGTAAGTGCGGGGGTGGCTCATTGTATTTTGTATTTTATTGTATTGCCAAGCCTTCTTGAGTTCTTGAGAAATGTCTATTCATACTTTCTGTTTGTTGTACACATGCATAGCTATCTGTGCAACGATCAGTTATTTTGTTTCACGGGAAACTGGCCGTCATTGTTTGCTTTTAGGCTCATGTGCAGTCATAACCTGAAATAATCTTGCTTACATGCCAGTTATTCAGTCATGTTTCACATTCACCTCCACCCTGAAGGGTGATTACAGTGATTACAGCGAGTATTCGAGTGGGCACGCTAGTGCACTGTCTGCAGTCGAGAAGTCTTCACAAAGGAAATTCTTATTTACCTGTGGAGAGCGATGGAGGTAGAGGGTTCATCTCCTTATCCACCATCTTCTGGTGCAGGGCCCGGAGACTGAAGGGCTCCACGGTGAACGGCAGAGTCCCGGTCAACATTGCGTACATGTTCACACCGCTGCAAGATTAAAATACACACTTGAGCTCTGCGTGCATTCGTGAAATAAACAAATGCATTAAAACAAGTCGACACTTGACAACAACTGATTGCATTTAAAAAATATACTCACATGGACCAGACGTCCACCTTCGGCCCGTACTTCTTCCTGGATAGCAGCTCTGGGGCGGCGTATGCTGGACTTCCACACTGGGTGCTGAATGGGTCCGAGTATCCCAGGATACCAGCGCAGTTACTGAGGCCAAAATCTGAGGGACGGAGGAGGCGGGGTGAGTGTTGTTTCTGGGTTTATTACTGTCTTTTCAGCTCACCACTAAATGAGTCACCTCATCACGGTGTTACACACACAAACAGAAGCAGATTAGCACTGTGGTGAGAGCTTGTAAAGGTTTTAACAGGATATTTAATTGCTCTTAACGGTTCACCACATGTGGGGCACACTGACACTCTGCATGTCCTCTCCAACTGTGATAATCTTTTTAGTTCTACTGTAAAGTAACTGGCATTAAAGGCCTTCTATTATTATAAACTGCTTAACTGGTGTCTGTTGTTCTTTGCTGTGGGAAATTTTGTATTTATGAATGAATTCATTATTTCACTTTGCACTTTTGAGTTGGATACTGTAAATGTAAGAGTTACCTATGAGCTTGATGTTGTCCTGCTCATCCAACAGGAGGTTTTCTATCTTCAGATCCCTGTAAGGCAAAGACAGAAACAAAGATGATGTCAATGCCTGCACAGTACCAGTATTTACTTTAGATAGCTTATCTGAGTCACCATCATCAGACAATGCAAAAACAGGCGAGGTCAGCCGCCACCCCCCCTTCAACAAGCAAGCCCCAAACACATACACAAAAACCCCTCCCAATGTGGGTCACGCTGGCTGATTTTCAGGGTCTATTGTGTTCCTCCAGATCCCTCTTCAAGTCTGAGAAATCCTGTTATACAGTTATCTACATAGGCCATCTCAGCATGATTGAAATTTAGTTCCCAGGCTCTCAGCGACAAAGAATCGAACGTTCCCGGGAAGAGCTCTGTAAAATTTCTATCTGAAATCTGATTTAGAAATGCAGTTTATGTGTCCTATTATTCCCCAAATCAAATCAAAACATTTCATTGGAAGATGTAATGCTGTTTGTGGGAGAAATGCGCTGGAATTATTAAAAAATTCAGCTGTTGTATGAGTCTTTTTTTTTTAAGTCGTATTTATTAAAGTTCTTAGAAGGTTTCTTGGAAACCTCTTAAAGCTTTGCAGCAGTTATGGTGCAGACACATATGGGTACTTGTGGATTAACAATAATGTGCACAATAGGGACTTAACCCACACTTTGATAAAGAGGATCATGTCTGCGAGATCTTAAAGTCAGCTTTTATCCTCTGAGATATGGACTGTTTATAGTTTCTGACATATTAATATATGTATATATATTTTTTATTACCTGTGCACCACACCCGCCCTGTGCAGGTGCTCAACGGCCAGCACCAACTGCCGGATGTATTTCTGGGTCTCCCTCTCATCTAGGCGTTTCTTGTCGTAGATGCGGTTCATGAGGTTGCCACCGGGACACAGCTCCATCACCAGGTAGTAGCTGTTCTCCGTCTCCAGGATGTCGAGCAGTTGTGTGATGTTGGGGTGGCGGATCATCTGCTGGATGTGGCCCTCCCTCCTCAGGTTCTTGGTCACGTACGAGTCCTTCTTGGCCTTTCGCTTGTCGATCACCTTCACCGCAACCTGGAGGTGTTGAAACAGGAGAGGTGAGGATGGTGGTTTACACAAAAGCACTAAGTAAAGTTTGTCTCTTGCCTGCGAGAGAGGTTTTCGTAGAGTTGTGGTGTAACAGGTGATGAGCTACTCAGGCTTCATTGCAGGATATATAACTCGACACTGACCTCTCCGTCACAGCTGCTCCCAATGTGGGGCAACCCAGGCGCTATAGGGGCCTGAGGCTACGAGAGGGGGGAGGTGTGTATATATGAGTGTGAGTGTGTGTGTGTGTGTGTGTGTGTTGGAGGGGTTACTGAACCATCATAAACTGGGGGAAAAGCAAATGTTACCCTATCTGCTGGGGAAGGTGCCGAGGCCAAATGGACATTTAATATTCCCCCATTTGCCACAGAGTTCAGCTGCAGCCAAACACACATGAGGAGCGGCGACAAATGTAGAAGCAGGACTGAGAAAGAGTAAAAGATCCAACACAGTGAGGAGATTCCCAGTTAGACATGTTAAGTTGTTCTTTTTTATTTAATTACTCATCCCAGCATCTTCTGTCTGTGTTCTCTGTGCCCTTGTAGTTTAATTGGAGATCTCTCCTCATAAAAACCTCAGAACATGTCCTTTTACCTTTATGAGAAACACTTTGCTTCCCTCTGTAGCTAATTACATTCAATAACGTACCCATCTACTCTATTTCATCCATTGCCCAGGTCTCCTTGTAGCCCGTCTAGACTTGAGTTCAAGAGCATGGCTACCAATGACGGCAAATCATCTCAAGGAGAGCCCACAGACATGGAAAGGCACGACCAATGAAACTAATCACCATATCCATTAATGAAATGGCCAGCATGGTCGTCTATGTGTGCATGTGTGTGTGTCCTCTCTTTCTTCTGTCCTTCAGCTTGTCTTTCTTTTTTACTTCTCGTCCTTTCATCTTTGATAATTGATCCACCTCTAAAAACCTTTTTTACGGCTGCTAATTAAACCTGGCACTATGTGCCCGTGCATACGCGTGTGTGTGTGTGTGTGTGTGTGTGTGTGTGTGTGTGTGTGTGTGTGTGTGTGTGTGTGTGTGTGTGTGTGTGTGTGTGTGTGCGTGTGTGCATTGAGCTGTCACAATACAGTAATAGATGGCCCGTGTTTACGCCAGGCAGGGCAGATAGAGAAGGGGTGTGGGGTATGTATGGGGGGTGGGGCACTGTATTTACAGTAGGCTGGTCTATATGAGGAGGAGGAGGAGGAGGGGGGGGGATGTGGGTATATAAGGGGGGGAGGGGTGTGCCCAGCCAGGGGGCTTCTGGGGGATTCAGTTGTTTATCAGGCACCCCTCAGACAGAAACAGAGGGAGATGGGGGCAGTACGGAGGGGAAAGTGGGTTACAGACTTCAAAAACACATGCATGTAACCTCAACAGCCCCCCCTGACCATGACAACACCATCCCTCACCTCTCCTCACTTTCATACCCCCTGCCTTTAAAAACACACACATCCTTTCATCCCCGTGTCCACATGTGGGAGTCCTCCTGTATTTCCTTTCCCCTCCCGACTACCCTTTTGCTTGAATAAACTCATTGCCCTCCGCTCCACTCCAAGCGTCTTTTGGATCCCTGCATTCTAGTGAATGAGAGTGAGTGAGAGGAAAGAAAAGGGGGGGGACATGTGATGTGCTTGGCTTGCGCGATTGCCAGTGTTTGCATCATCCTCAACAAAGAGAGTGAGGGACGAGGAGAGGAGAGGAGCGCTTTCTTTTCTCCTCACAGCAACAGAATGGGAAATTGTGGGGGGGCACAGGATGAGATAATCTTTAATATGGTAATTATTACATTTAAATGGCACATATTGTGTTTTTACACATGTACAAACTAGACATGGATCTACATGTAGGAACACATAAGGAAGAGGAGGTGGGCTACTTGTTTTCCAATATGCAAATGTTCTGGTTGCTCCTCCAAAAAAATAATCCTGGAGAGACAAAGGCAACCAGTGGCCAATGGTAGCCCATCAAAGCCACTGCACTGGCGGAATCATAATGAACCCGAAGCCCATTTATCAACGACACGATTTCATATGCAAGTAGCAGCTCTGTCCTCTCATAGGCCGGTCAATTTCCCCCTCTGTCCCTATCGCAGGCTTGCGCGCCCAGGAGCGGTGAGCTCATCAGCAGGCAGCGAGAAACAAAGCAGGAGGGTTCAGACAAATAAATACCCATCCAACACATGTTGAGAAAAAAGACTTTCTCTCTCTCACACACACACAAACTAAAAGTAAATATTGTCACTGGAGTTTGGCTGGAAAACAAGTCCTGCTGCGCGTTCAACAGCTGCTGGTACCCACATAAACTCGTTTAACAAAGCCTCCCTTTGCAAACAGGGCTGATCACTCTCTCTGGTTAGACTGGCATGGTGTAAAATCATCATGTACAGTATGGATAAATAGGGAAGAGTTATCTGTGGTTCACATGCAGGCAAGTGACAGTTGACACTGAAATGAAATTTAAAACTACATCAGACCCTTTTGCTGCATGCCACTCATATTTTTAGATGTTACACTGACAGTCAGAACAAACTCAGTTTTTCCTTCAAAAGTTGGTTTAAAATTGTGCAAGAAATCTCTAATTAACTGAAGAAAATCAGATCACAAGATGAATTTAAATCATGTCAAGAACACAAGTATAACACACATTTTCAACATACACTGTTGCATTTTCCACTCTGACAGTCCGCTTACCTTCTCCCCAGTCAAGGCGTGGAGACCCTCTCTAACTTTGGCGAACGACCCCTCTCCCAGTTTCCTCCCAATCAGATAGTTCCCGACCCGTTTGGTGTGGTAAAAGTTCTTGAGGATGTCCGCTGCGGGACTGCATAAGGAGGCCGGGAGGATGCCATCGTTTGGGGTTTTCCCCTCGTGTAACCCGTGGCTGTTGTCCACTACCATGTCGCTGTCGGCAACTGGCATCACAGCTCCCTTGTCAAATAACTCCTTTTAACAAGGGAGGGTGAAGACTTACGCAGCTCGTCCCTCAGCCCAGCTTAAAGCCAGGTATTAAATGCTTAGCGTCCGGTAAGAGAGAATAAACACTCCGCTCTGTCTGCGTCTCGGCCCTAATAACAAATTAAGAGAACCGGAGCTTGCGCCACCTGTTCGCCCAAAGCATCCAGTGAGCGCACTCAGCAGGTTCCGAGACTTGATGAGTGTATCAGCTTAGATTAGAATGACACAGAAAAAAATGCCAAACTCAATCAATGCAAAGTTATTAACTGACGCAGCCCGTCTTAATACAACAACAACAACACACACACTGTGGCTCAGTCAGAGGTAGGCTATCACTCAGTGTCCCTTCTCCGTACATGAGCGTCTCCTGAATGCGTGCAGGCAGCGTGTTTTTCAGTTTGAAGCCACTTTTCCCGGCTCCTCTGGGTGGGCGTTTCTTCTGCTGAAAAACACACACACACACAGACACGGTCACACAGGCACACATACACTGTGGTAGCCGGGGTAATTTCCAATCCAATCAGCGCAGGCGGGCGGAGCACATGTGAGAACAAGGGGGACGACTCCACCCGGTACCGCCGATGCACAGCCGATTCGCATGGTGCGTTCAGGCTGTACGCGCGGCCACGAACAAAGAATATGGCATGTTTGTTGCATGAAGAGCGCGGCTGCAACATTGTCACTACATATAGACTGTTTTTTTTTTTGTTTTGTTTTTTTGCGACATGATTTCTCGCAGACTGTATCTTAATTTTTGTTGTCATTTGGGTAGAATTGTGCGTAAATGACCAAAATGTTTGCGCCATGCGTTGCGTATCCACAATTCCGTAACTCCACATGCACTGAGGGTTGGCTACATGCATTGTGACAATAAATGATCACATAAGTGTTGTCTGAGGGGATTGGCCAGCACCACCATCTAGCTACACCCATTCCTTTGCATTGTATTGTTGGTTGTTGCTAAACTTGGAGTTCTGCCAGCAATAGAAAGTTGTACTCCTCTATACCATTGGCAAACAAAGACGCATCCCCCCCCCCACCCCGACACACACGTTCAGTGAGGTGTTCACTGCCCTAATTAACATGGTGTTCATCATCACTCAGGAGGACACCTGCAGGGAGGGGCAAGAGTTGAAGACAGATTTTTTTCTCTACATTTTTTTTCTACCTGTATTCGGCTTCAGGTCAGATTAATATGACCTGTAATGATTATATCATATGTTTTTCTATACTGTGAACCTGCAGGAGGTAAACACATTTACAGAAACACCGGAGACTAACATCAAATCTTGCTTCAAGTTTGTTATTTTCTTGTCTGTGTCCGAGGTGTTGATGGGACTAGTTTGTGTTGCAACAGTATCAGATTTATTTTAAAATACAGGTGTGCTCTGTTTTATTCACTCCTTGTGTGGATTCCTCGAGGGAGTGAGAGGTATTCATACACACATATTCTGACTTGCCTGCTGGACCATGCTTTCTAGACACAAGACCAGACATCCAGACATGGAGCCAAAAGTGTAAGTGTAGCACCATCTATTGGAGTTGTTGTGTATTACAAGGACGTGCAGTCTACTACAACTTCAGCCATGAGTGAACTGATGGCCATTTTTAATTGTCCTGATAACTTCTCTTTACTTCTTCTGCTTGGAATATACCCACCAACATCAGACAGATAATATATTTTCTTCAACAAGTCAATAAAATAAAAAAATTCTCAGCTGAACTTTAAATGTTTTTGTTTTAGTTTCCATTGTACTAAAATAATAAAAATGTTTCACTCCATGTTATTTCAAATTATTTGAGTTTATTGTTGCATAAATCCTTTAATGCGTTCTGAATCTGAAAGGTACGGAAGCCCTAAGCGGTCATGCATTCATACATTTTATTTTGTGTCATTATGTCAAATATTCGTGTCATATGCATGAACAAATGTTGTTATCCCGACATAAAGAGAGCATTTTTTTTCTCGAGATCATGAGATAACGAAACTTTGTTTTTCCGAGCTAATGACATAATTCATACAAGGTCGAGAAGCCTCAGTTTCAGTGACATGTCAGGCTGACTGTGGAAGGCTTTGTCCGTTCCCAGCATCTGATTGGTGGCCGCAGTTTGACGCTGGGCTGCATTTTTGTTGGATCCGGCGCAACTTCTCACTGCGTTGTTTGGTGGACACTCGGACTACTCACATGAATGGAAAAAACGCGTTTTCACCGGATCCTGTTTGAATCAAGCAGCAACCTCCATGCCAATGCGAAATGCTAAAAACTGTAATTCCCCGAGCGGCCATTCGAGGCTGGCTACAGAACATTTCAACCTCCATAAGCCTCCATGTTGTCCAACTTCACAGCAGAAATAAACATGTTTACAGCCTGGTACAAAAAACAGTTTTGGTCTCTATAGATAATTTACTCATTCATGATAACTGTACTGAGGGTGAATTTTTTTAACAGACCTGTTCAAATTATATTAAAGTTATGCAGAATAAACAGTGTGGCTGCTTTGATGACAGGTAGGTGCTGTCACAGATGGCTTATTAGAGCACCTAGGTGTCATTAGGCCTAGGTCTGCTGATGATCCACGTCTTTGCCGACTTTTAGATTAGCGGGCAGGCAGCAGAGTCAGGACAGTCAACATGGCGGCGGCCAGTGCTGCATATTTTGAGCTTCAAAACGGCACTTTGGAAACCTAAGTGATGTCACTCATGCGCTGTCCATTTTTATACTGTCACTGCTCTGAATGTGGCCTTTTCATTGCATCCTGTCTTAGTCGACAGCGATGGAACAATCATCATCTGAAGAGAAAGAAAATCATTTTAAAGGTCCAGTGTGTAGAATTTAGTTACATCTAGTGAACTAATCGCTGCTTTGCAATCTCCTCACATCACCCTCACCTTTTTAGTGTAAAGTAGAAACAACACTTTAAGGACCCTGTTCAGAGTCCCAATTTGGGTTCTGGGCTACTGTAGAAACACGGTGTTTCAATATGGTGGCCTCCATGAAAGAGGACCCGCTCCCACTGTAGCTATAGAAGGACAATTTTAAGTAACAAAAATAAAAAGATTCTTATTTTAAGGTGATTATACGTGCATGAAAACATAGTTATGAATATTATATTCCATGTTTGCCTTACTCTGAAAATAAAGTCCCCAAATCTTACACACTGTACCTTTAAAAAAGGAATTGTCACTTTTGATTTGAAGTATAATTTCAGTCTTCAACTTGATTTCATGGTTAAATCTGTTGAACACCAGCAAAGCAATCCTCGTTGGTATCTACGAGTTGGCAAAATATAAGACTGCATATGGAGTTTGCTCTGATTGGCACTTGGGCATGACTGGAGTAGATACATAAAGCAGACAGAGAATGGGGGGAACAGAGGGGGGCAAAGATAATTCTGTGGGGCTCTGTTGGGTTAAATCCTCCTGTCTCATGTCCTGTCCACATTATGTCGAATCCCCGCAGAACTCTGCCACCGCGTGGACAGAACCTAGAACAACAACATTGAATCCCATCATGCTTTGCCGTGCCCGCCGACCCGAGAGCTATCGATGCTAGGCTAACTGTCGTTAGCTACCGGGAGCGGACATGTTGTACCGACCCTTCCTTGAATAAACTCCGCTGCGAGCGAGGAATTTTGGGGTGTAGGGGGGAGGCTCGGAGCGCTGGGCAATCATGGACGCCGTCAACGCCTTTAACCACGAGGTAAGCCGCCTTCCAGGGGCTCGCAGAGACCATGAAGTCACCGAGTGTTGCGGTGCTGGTCACGGTGCTGTGATGCACTGAAGCTAGTCGAGCAGGACCGAGCAGCGGGCCTAGCTAGCTGGACTTGTCCGTCTTAACCTGTCTTGGGGGGCTAACTAAGTTAGCGTTTGTGTTGTAGTTCCACCTGCACCGCGATGAATGTCACTGAAAATATGATTTTTCAACGATAGCTCCTCCACACTGGTTCCAGTCACCTTGCACAAAGTTCGCGGACTAACATGAATGTTAGCTGGAGGGAGGATAGTCACTAACACTGGTGCTAGGTGGCTACCACACAGCGAGCAAACACACTGTGCTGTTGTTATTGGTTATTGTCACACTGTGGGCATACAGACACGTTCATGTGTGATTGAATCATGTGCACAGCCTGTTTGTTAGCAACACGTAAAGGCCTGAGGACTGACGGTTCATACGAGCCCAGTCCAGAGGCAGGTCAGGTCTGGTTCTGGTGTTTGCCTCTCGTTGCTGCTGGTGGCTTCTTTTCTTTTTTTTTTTTTTAACCCTTGAGTGTAACAGTTGCCTTGGCTGAGCCCGCTGTAACAAACCTGACAAACAAACCTGTCACCTACTATCAGACCCTGATACTTCAACACCAACCAGCCAACCAACCATGACCATCTCACAGTTTCAATAGCAGTTTGTGAAACAGAGAAAGTTTCTTCTTGTTGATCGTGGATGCAAATCTCTGTTAGACAAATATGTCAGTGTGTACTTTTTTTGCATTATGCGTTTTTGGAGCGAGTGCACATGAAAATAAAAGTTTTTCGACAATAGAAAGGGAAACTTTCATTCATTCAGCCTCTCTTCACGCGCTGCGTTCATTCCCTTGCTCCCACGTCAGGGAATAATGAACAATGCAACAATCACAGGATACAGAGTCCACTTAACCAATCATAGCGCCGGCTTTCAGATCATCAATAGTCACACCCAATAAAAGATCAGTAATCCAGTTAACTTGTTGAATGATGATAAGCCCGTGGAGGTCGGGATATTGATTGTGTAACTTGTTTCTGTAACATTTAGTGTAAAGAGTTTATCTTTGCTGTGGTTGAACATGGAAATGAAACATCACCTCTGAAACTCCTCAAGCGCTGTCCTCCCTGTTATCATTTTGCTCCTGTCCCGTGGCTGTCCACGCGTCACTCATCGGTTAACTACTCTGTTTCTAGTTGTTCTCATTGATGGACTCCAAGCCCCCGATATCTCGGGCGAAGATGATCTCCATCACCAAATCGGCCATCAAAGCTATGAAAGTAAGAATGAATTCAACGTTCCTTGTGACTGTCTATATCTATGTGAGCGATATTCTCTGTATTTCTACAATGAAATCCCTTTTTTTTGAGCCTATATCGAGATGATAACATGCTCACTTGTTTCCTCTTTCCCAGCTCTACAAACATGTGGTCCAGATTGTGGAAAAGTTTATCAAAAAGGTGAGACACGCCGTTTTAATTCAACGTCATCTCTTCTCACTAAACAGTCATAAACTCAAATCCGGTTTCTCATTCTGCTTTTTCCAGTGTAAGCCTGAGTACAAGGTAGCAGGCCTGTATGTGGTCGATTCCATTGTTCGGCAGTCCAGACATCAGTTTGGAGCAGACAAAGACGTGTTTGGCCCAAGGTTCACTAAAAACATTACGGGAACCTTTGAGAACCTCTGCCTTTGTCCAGTGGAGGACAGGGTAAGAACAGACAGCAAGCTTGTAGTGCTGTAGTCATAAATTCTACCAAATTTTTGCCTGCCGCCTGTTACTCCCCCTCCTTCACCTGTGTCCTTGCTTTCCTTTGTAGAGTAAGATTGTACGAGTGTTAAACCTGTGGCAGAAGAATGGGGTGTTCAAGATTGAGGTTATTCAGCCCCTCCTGGACATGGCAGCTGGTTCCAGCAGTGCTGCTGCGCCGTACACAGGCACTGATGAGCCGGGTAATTTGTGTGTTTGCACGCATGGGGGAGTAGTGATGACTGTAAGTCCATGATTAACTTGAAAATTGAGAAACACGTGTTAATGCTGTGTATCTTCCTTCAGGTTCTTCCCCTCCTCCAGCCAAAGAGCCAGTTGCTGCAGTAACGGCGAACTCCACCACCGCGACGTCTGCTGCTCAGCTGCAAAACTCTGATGCCTTTGCTGCTGTGGCACAGCTCTTCCAGACCTCACAGGGTCAGCAGGTGCGTGCAGGCCGGCGTTAGCTTTGTCCACGGTTGTTTTGCTTTTATTATCATTGCTTGCATACCTCCTAGACACTCGCTAATAACCTCTTCTTTCACTCTCCGCCACTGCCATTTTTAGCTTCAACAGATGCTCCAGAACTTTCAGCAGCAACCAGTGAAGCCCGACACCAACACACAGCCTCCTGCGCACAACATTCAAACACAGGCTCAAAACGTTGCTGCCGGCCTGGGCATGGTCGCCCAGCAACCTCCCCTGCCCAACCAACCCACACAGCAGAAGACGGCCTTTGACAAGGTGACAGTGCATTTTTGTATTTTCAGCATATCAACAGATAAATGTACTGTGAGCAACATGGCAGACGTCAGGCACTGTTCAGAAACTTTGTAACACAGTGCTTTGAATAGAAGTAATGTAAGGCTGCAGGAGCTCGTCCTCATTTGTCTTACATTCATTACCTGTGTCTCCCAGAAACTGCTGGACCGTTTCGACTACGACGACGAACCAGAAGTTGGAGAAGAAGCAAAGAAGGATGAAATCTCATCACAGCCCTCGTTGTAAGCCCTTTTATTTATCACATAAACCACAGCAGCTCTGCAATGCCAAGAAGCTCTGATTGATTTTTTTTTTTTTTAAAGAACTAAAAGCTCTGGTGCTGATTGAGTATTTCTTTCACCACAGTTTGCAGCAGCCGCCAGCCTTCCTACAGCAGATGGAGCACTTTAAACCACAAATGATTAACATGTCGCAAGACCTCTCACAACAGGTAAGCACAAGCATTTTTAACACTAAAGTAGATTTCATGACACGTCTAGTTGTCAAATCTTAGAAAAACGTAAAATAAACTACACGTAGTTTCACTCACTCTAATTATTATAGAAGGCAACCACAATATTTATCTCAATTATCTTCCTCAGGTTCCTCTCCCTCCCAACGGCCAGCTCCAGGCCTATGGTTTACCGCCAGGACAAAGCTTCCCAGTTATGATGCCTCCTATGGGGCATGCCTTGCCAGGGCAGCCTCTCCCTGGTTCTACTGGGCCTCCAGGCTTCCCTGGAGTATACCCTCCCCACAGTGCCGCACAGCAACAACAGGTAGACGTAAGAGTACTACAGAGGATATGTAAACTCTAAACACTTAAAGTCCGTGTAAAGTCAAAATAAATATGTGTTTTGAGTTTGTCAGACTAAAGAAGAAAGTGTTACTAACCACCCAGCCAAATTTGAATGATCAAAACAAGTTTATGAAATTAGGTGTCAAAATCAGGTAAAAATTAATTCTCAGCTCCAGGACTGTGGGGGTGTGTCTGCTGAATGTGCTGAAGCCACGCCCACTCAGCAGAGTGGTCCCGCCTCCATGAATAGTCAAATGTTAATTTTATGTAAATGATCACCACGTGACATCATGCGGTCTCGTTTTAGGACCGCCCACAAAATCCTGGACTGAAAACTGGTGAAAAACTGTTTGAACCTCTGACTCCACATTTCAGTGATATATCGTTCAAAGTCTTTTCACATGTTTCCAGCAACTATTTTACAACATATTTATTGTGTTTTGAAAGAAAACATGGAATTGCCTTTAGACGGACTTTAATCTTTATATTTGCATTCAAATTGTAATTTGATGCCAGAAAATTGGAAAATGTCTAAGAATTTGCATCAAACCATAATCATGTCTTTTTCATACCGTGTCAGGATTTGTCAATGGATGTGGACCGTTCATCTATGAGGGATGGCAGACATGGTCGACGGTCACACTCAGGCTCCAGGTAAGAAATGGGACGTGACACGTCAGACTACGTTTCGGTCTCAGCTCTGTAATTTGTTCTCTGCTATCATCTTTTTTTGTTTTATCCAGACATGCTGCTCGGTGCTTTTTTCTGATGAACATATCATGAGTTTTGTTTTTTTCCTCCAGGTCTCCAAAGCGGAGGAGGTCGCGGTCTAATTCCCGCACACGCAGATCCAGGCACAGGCGATCCCGCTCGCGCTCCAGGGACCGGCGTCACCATTCTCCACGCTCTCGCTCGCAGGAGCGCAGGGAGAGAGAGAAGGAGCGAGAGCGACGGCAGAAAGGCCTTCCGCCTCCCAAGAGCGAAACACTAAGCAGTGAGTCATGATCTATTTATGGTCCAATCCACTGAAGTTGATAGACATGGCCCTGAAATGAAGTGTTAGGTGTGCAGTGTGTTTTTCTTTAGTAATCTGAAAAAATTACTGTTTTTCAAATAATTTCTCCCCCTTTGATTCCAAATATTGCACGTATTTAAGCATTTAATGTCACCTTCTCTTTCTTCTTTTCAGTTTGCAGTACGACTCTCTGGGTGGGTCAGCTGGACAAAAGAACACAACAACAAGATGTTGCCTGTTTACTGGAGGAGTTTGGACAGATAGAGTCCATCAATGTAAGTGAACTCAAAGAGATCAGTGTTTTGAATTTTCTCATTCAAAGATGGAAAAACACAGATTCTTCTATGTTTTGGTCACTTTATGGTACATTTGTCATGATAATATACATCATATTTAGTATATTTCATGCACGTTGTGGCCTGCTCGTAGTTTGCTCTGTTTTGTTGTTAGTTTTTAATATTCATGCTTTATCAAACATTTAGAGACTTGGATAACTAAATGGAAATCACAGTCTGTTTTTTTGTCCTCACCTGTCTGTCTGTCCTCTTCTCACGTTAAGATGATCCCTCCACGTGGTTGCGCCTACATCGTCATGATACATAGGCAAGATGCCTTCAGGGCTCTCCAGAAACTTAGCAGAGGAACTCACAAAGTGAACCAGAAAGCCATCAAGGTGAGTGAGGAACACGGGTTGATGCCGAGTAAACGCTGCTGGATTAAAACTGATCAGATCAAAGAGAGAACTGAGAATTTTCTGTTTGTCATCTTCATTTCCTGGCAGATTGCTTGGGCTTTGAACAAGGGCATAAAGGCTGAGTTTAAACAGTACTGGGATGTGGAGCTGGGTGTCACCTACATACCTTGGTCTAAAATCCGAGAGGTTCAGTTGGAGGAGCTAAAAGAAGGAGGAATACTGGATGTAGACACCTTATCACCAGGTACCAACTCTGACACGTTGTACTTTATTATTAATGTTTTTAGTGTGTTTCTCGAGTCTGAATTGTGTCTGTGTTTAACAGAGTGGAGTGGGGTGAGGAAGACTCTTGACCTTCCAGAGGAGCTCACCCACAACGGCCGTTCAGAGCCACAGCAGCTTGAGGAGACTCAAGTAATGCCTGTGGCTTCTGCAGCTCCTCCTCTTGCTCAGGTAAAAAACAGCTCCAGCATTTTAAAATCACATTCGAGACATGTTGATCTTGTTATGTCCATCTTGTGGTGGTGTGTCACCTGGTCAGAGAAGATAGCTTTTTGATGAAGTAACTTAAGTGTCACTGAAGTATAACTAGTAACTTCCTCGTGTGAGATCTCCAGTAATGTCCTGTAAATGTTTTCAGGTTCCTCCCATGCAGCAGCCCATGGTTGGTGTGGGTTCTCTCCAGCCTCCTGTCTTTCCTGGTCCCATAGGCATGCCTCCGCCTTCCTTCCCCCCAGGCGTCCCCCCTCCTCCTTTCATCAGACCTGGCTTCAATCCCATGCAGATGCCTCCAGGTAGCACCTCCTACAGCTGCCGTTAGACCATCTCTGCTGTCATTTAGTTTCTCTCTCTCTCACACAGAGCCAATTCTCAAGCGATGTTTATCAGTAAATCTACACTCAGATTAAGATTTCACACCTGCAGTCAGTTCATTTAGTTCAAATTGTACAATCTGTGTTTATTCTGGCTAATTACAAATGAACCATGAAGTTCAGTGGACTGGTTGGTAACAAATTCAGTGGGCAGTTATAGTGACTGTCATCCTGCATTATCAGCTTTTCATTACTCATGTGGAAGTCACTGCTCCTTATGTGTTTATTCAGGTTCTTTAGTGTCCTAAAGAGCTTATGAGAAATAACCATTGAGGTCAATGATGCATAGATAGTAAGACTAAAAGCAGGACAAAGTAGAGGCGTCTTGTTTTGCTCATTTGAGGTTGATAATTAATTACTCATAAATAAGAAATCTTTAGAAGTCATGAAGTCATGCTGGTGTTAAAGAGTCTGACAGCTATTGGAATGAAGGACCTGTGGTAGATCTCCATCTTACATGGTGGGAGTGGCAGTCTGTTGCTGAAGGAGCTGTTTAAGGCCTCCACAGTCTCATGCAGGAGGTGAGAGGAGTTGATCATGATGGATGCAGCTTTGCTAACATCCTCCTCTCCCCCACTTCCTCTATGGAGTCTAGAGGGGCAATCCAGGACAGAGCTGGACCTGGTGGTGGTCAACACCAGCCCCTTCTAGCTTCCTCCTTAGCAGTGACAGCTGCATTGGTTTGAAAGCGTTTGCATCCAGTAAATTCAGTGTTTTATTTTCTCTGGTGTGGCATTTAACTTACTGGGTGAATTGTGAATGAGCTCACAGGCCGCTGAAGCATCGGTTGAGGGTGGGACTTAAACAGTTATCATGATCCAACTCTGCACTTTGGCAGGGATCACCGGTCTTTCCACAGAAAGTTTGCTAGCGCTGCGTAGTCCTAACAGCTGTTCTCGAGTGAAAACAAGAGAGGTTTTTTTGAATGGGTCACCAGATGTATTCATGAAGCAGAACAACACAAAAAATGAATCCATAGTTCCATGTTTTCACAAAAAACAGATGGAGATTGGCATTGGCTGATTAATACTTTAAAACTTTTCATTTATGGTAAAGTTGTGTCAAGTATCAGGATGTCCTGTGGTTGGTCGGCGTCCTGCTGTCATCATAGTTCACTTGAACTGAATCAAACTTCTCTCACCCCTCTTCTCCCAGGTTTTCCTCCTCCAGGTGCCATGCCTCTAGGTCCCCCACCTCCTTCCAAAGGTGGAGCTGAAGACCTGTCTCTGGACCCAGCAGGTCTGGGCAACAGGAAAAATGACGAGGTCCTGGAGAGTCCAAACATCTTCAACAACCAGATGGCACCTATGGGTCAGTGCGCCTTTGTCACGACTTTACACCAAAGTGGTTATGGATTTGTTGAACATTGAATATTCTGGTGCTTTTGGGGTGTGAGGAAAGTTAAGTGTTAAAATTAAAGCTGTATTTTGTATTTGTTCCTCCTTCAGGTAACCAGGTCGGTGTACTTCCAGGTGCACCTCCAAGTTCTCTCCCAGGTGGTCCTCCAGCAAACCTCCAACCTCCTTCTGGTGGTCTGCTTGGCGCACGGCCCGGTTTAATCCCACTCCAGCGTCCCCCGGTTCCCCCACCACCACACATGCAGCGTTTCCCTCCACCCCACGGGCCACGACCCCCTCACCCCAACATGCCACCCATGCCACCACAGATGATGCCCAGAGGGCCACACCCTCAGATGATGCACCATGACACCCCTCCACCTAAAGGAAGCTTTGGGATGCTCCCTCTTCATAATATAAGGGCTCCTTTTCCTCCACATGGGCACGGCCCTCCTCCTCCTTTTGTCAGGCCAGGTGTTCCTCGTGGCCCGGAGGTGCCAGAAGAGACGGATGGCAGGCAATTCAGGGGAGACAGGCCTGGATTCAGAGACCGAGAGCCAGAAAGGGACAGAGACTGGGATCGAGACAGGGATAGAGAGAGGGACCGAGGCTTTGGAGGTGGAAGGCGTCCATTTGGTGAAGGAGGGAGAGGGGGCGGCAGCGAAAGAATGGATGGGAGGGACAGGCTCGGAGGCTGGCAGGAAGATGGAGGCGATCATCGGGGAGGAGGATGGGAGAGAGACAGAGATCGAGACAGAGATCGGGACAGAGACCGTGATCGGGACAGAGACAGACGGGACTGGAGGGAGAGGCGAAGCAGCCTGGATAGCGACAGGGAACGAGGGAGGGGCGATGATGGCGAGAGGGAGCGAGGGAGAGGGGAGGGAGGAGAAAGGGGAAGGGGAGAAGGCGGGAGTCGAGAGAAAGAGAAAGAGAGAGGGAGAGGAGCCGAAGGGGACAGGCCAAGGCGGTCAGAGCGGCGAGAGAGGACCACGCGATGGGACAGAGACGATCGATTGGCTGAGCTGGAAAACATGGACAGATTTCGGACCTCTAACAGCACAGAGCAACCTTGTTTGACTCCTGCTGTCACTGCGGAAACCAGTAAAGAACCAAGTGTGGAAGCTTCTCAAAAGAAGGCCGAATCAGAACTTTTAGCTCCACCCCCAGAGGTGACTACTGCTGCAGGAGAGCCGACGCCCTCTGAGCCCTTACCTCCAGCTCAAAGTGAGCCCACAGAAACAAAACAGGAAGCAGCTTCGTAGACTGGCTGACTGCTGTGAACCACTGAAAGTAAAAAAAAAAAAATGTTTTTCACAACGATAACCAGCCTCAACTCCTGGAAGGTGGAAGAACTAACCAGTCACAGTTTGTCAGGTGGTAATTAACAGTTTCTGGGCAGTAACACATTTCTTGAAAACAAACATCTCCCACACGGGAGACTTTATGGCTAATGGTCAAATTTTGGCTTCGCATCTGTCTCAAAACACACGACCACGTGAAAATCCGTTTGGAAAAATGGCTGTAGTTAAGTGTTGGCTGTCAGCTTCGGTCGTTCTCCCTGTAAGTCGTAAGAATGAACCGAGTGTTTGCATGTTAACTTGCCTCTGTTCATCTGAGGTTCATTTGAGCTTATTTTTTACTCCAGACGGAGGAAACAAACGATTTCTCTGACACAAATGTATTTTTACTTCATGGCCTCATCTGTGTGATGGGCACTCCTCAACAAGGTAAATATGTTCATTTTAAAATATTTCTTTTTAATTTGCCAAAATACTATGTCCAACACTGAATACAGGCTCCCTTTCTATTTCTTTCTCATATCATCTTGTGTCTTATTTCGTGTCTTCATTGAAATATCACAGGCAGTAAGGCACAGCTTTGACAGGACTACGGTGACCTTAAGATCCAATCATGTTACTTGCAGAAGGGCATGTGATTTAAAAAAAGTGTACACGTTAGTTAAGACATCATCGTCTGACTTACATTGAGAGTTGGGCCTGGTGCTCTGTTTGATTATATCCTCATTTGTCACCCTTTGAGCCACAATTTATTTCAGGCAGAATAAACATGGTGCAGTAAGAGTGAGGCATGTAATCTGTGACATGTCCACATTTTCTGGCTACCCAGTGTCCTTAAAAATCCACCAGTATACATTTTTATGTTTTTAAAAAGTGTTTTCCACTAGTCCTGAGACTCTTACTCTCTCTTAAGCCTTATTCTCACAAGACCTCAGAATCTAACTTGGTACACACATTTTATTGATGACTGGAATTGCACTCAGTTCCTTGTGAAAAAGAAACACGCCTGCCATTTTAATATCATTTAGGAATCAAGAATGCTTCAATCTTTGATCAAACTGTACTTATTCAGATGTCAGTTTACAGAAACATTGTTAAAAATATAATCATTTTGTTTTGTTATAAAAAATATTGGACACTAACCATCGTAGGAGCTCTAAACCAAGGACTTTAACAGTGGCATAATGGAATTTATTTTGGTTAATGGACATTGTGACTGATACATTTTAAATAAGACATTTCAACTGAACATGCACAAAAATGACTGACTCGTGTCCACATGTGTCATGGTATGTCTCCCTTAGAATATTTAGGACATAAAGAAATCTGATGTTCTACATGCTTTGTTTCAGAGGGTTGATCTAGACAGAGATATTGGTGTGCAGAAATAGACAGGTTTATTCATTTGGTAAATGACATTGACCCAGACAAACACCCGCTGTTTAAAAATGCTGAATATATTTTTCTCTGGATTTTCATCTTGGTTTCTGTTAAATGTTTTTTTCTAAACATCTAAACATTAAAGCTTAAGTGGAAGTCAAATTCCATTGGAAATTCTAGGATGTGTATACTTAGTATTTTTTCTTGTCTAAATTTCACACCCTTGCCTAAATATGTATATTTTTATTTTTCACTTAAATAAAATAGAACCTTTTGTAGATCCAACAGAGGGATATCCAACACACGTTTATTTTAAAAGTATTGTACTCGACATGTGCCAGCTTGGGTTTTTGAGCATTTTGCAACAACACAAGTTAGCAGGCAGACTTGATAAGCTTTATGTTTTTGGATCAGACAAAAAGCTTTTCCATGTGCATCAGTCAAACTCCTGAAATCCTCCTGAAATCCTCGTCTTTGATAAACTCAGCTTTCACACTTGGTGTCTTTTTCACTGAGGACATACTGTATCTAACTCGTTGACGTTTGAAGCCCAGATTCTGCAAGCCCCACACTTGTTCTTGAATTCAACACAGAGGCCCAGAGGGCAAAACTAAAGCGATTAAATGAAGAGTGCTGCTTGGGACACACTGCTGTAAATATGCTTGTATCACTGGCAATTCCGAGGTGTAATGGTAATTGTTGTTTATGATCTGTGATTCGTTTGTCTGAGAGAAACAAATGGACTTGGAAGGAACAACAGAGGCCCTTTGCTTTAACGTTTTTTAAATCCTAATGGTTTGAAGGTTGACTGATGTTTCTATGATTTGTTAAAAATACAAAAGACATGGACATAGAATCTTCAATATTTCAGCCATAGGAAATTGTTTTTAATAAACTATTTTTGTACCAAATCATTTTCCTTGTTCAAATTCTATTTTGTGCTTAACGCATGTTGTTACCATCTGGCACACAGTTGACATAATGGTCTATAACAGGCGTGTTATTTACTGTCGTTTTGGTTCAGTTCAACTCATGCTTACGGGCTCACCCTTTACCATCTGTGCCTACGAGTAAAACAGGTAAGTTACTGAGTCTAGGTGTTCATCTTCATACTACAGTCATGGCTTTAAATGAGCTTTGTAGTAACGCTGTACTGGTCAGCGTGTAGTTAAATCATGCTACTTCACCACTGACTGTTAAGAGGCTTATAGACGGTCTTGACCCCTCGCTTAGTTACTGTATAATACAGATCAGTATTTCATAAATTGTTGGCTGGAGGCAGGAACATCTAATATTATGATAAATAATAATTATAGTTTTTAAATTTTATTTAGCATATTTACTACTAGCAATATAGCTTGACTGGAGGAAAGATTATGCAAATAATAGGTTATATACAGTATGAAGGTAGGGATATATACATGCATATATAAATTATAGTGTAAGTTGAACGAAATGAACAAAAGAATGTTGAATATTAAAAGTGAACTCATTGACTGTTTTGGATTTGTTCGCCTCTTAATGGGCTTCTCTTCGCCGCAGTCACCAGTAACCAATCAAAATGCGTCTTTTTGATAGTAGTTGATTCTGATTGGTCGTTTGTATTACACGCCCTCCCATCAGTTATCTACGTAGGTTGGTTGTCTAAGAAGAGCAACACCGACAGAAACTTGGTGTTCACTTCGAGTTGCTGCACAGATAAAGATGGTGCTGAAAGCTGTGTGTGTGCTGAAAGGGGATGGAGAGGTCGGCGGGACCGTGTTCTTTGAGCAGGAGGTAAGGTGTGCCACACTGCTTTCAGAGAGGTTTGTTATTTAAATGAAACTGCACGAAGGTTTGACGTGCGTCCTCCTGGGAGTGTTAGCTCAGATGCTAAGCTGGCTAGCTAAGTTATCCGTGCACGAGCCAGTAGTTACAGCAGAGCTAGCTAACTAGCTAACCTTACATGTTACTATAAAACGACGAGGCGTCGAACTGCGTCACATCTACAAAGCCGCGTTGACTCTGCATGCATTACATCACACAACAGTGTGTAAATATATTCAGTGCTAACGCTCGTTATTCTGCACGTTACATGAACGTTACAGTTAAGTGCGCACGCCTTATGTTACTTGTTATGTTTCATTCAAAGCCGGCTGCTCTTATGAATGAGTTCATATGACAATATGACAGTATAATATTAGCTAATACAACAGCCAAAAGAAGAATGGCGCGTAATAAAAGTCATAACCTTTGTACGCATAGGGCCTGTGTTGTGTTAATGATCTACTGGAGTGTGTATTGGAAACGCCTGTTGCACAAGTTCAGCGTTTGTCATGTCAACTCCAACATGACTGATGACCGCACCACACCAAAGCAGGAAGCACTTCTGTCTGTAGCTTCACTGAAAAACTAGTAACGGCATTATTAATGGCATCTTTTTTAAAACAAGAGCAAACGACAGTTTTACTTTTTTTTTTTTTTTGCTGAGTCACTGCTTGTTTGGCCTTGTTGATAAGGGGCTGGCCGGTGATGTGTCATCGGTAAAGCAGCATTTGACAACCCAAAGAAAACGGCAGGAGATGGCACTCTTGAATATTCCACATCATCCATGATGATCTGACCCCCGCTCTATACTTTGTCAAGTTAAATGGAGTTTATGATGGAAATGCATGTGCATACAGTGATATCCTATTCTTACAGACATGACACTGCAGTGAAACCCCTGGGCTACCCTTTAAAATAGACATGTTATGGTCACTAATGCAGATTAATCATTCTTTGTAAAGAGGAATTTGGAATTAAAGTTCCTGTTCCTATTTTTTTTTCATAGAGATGTCAGGGTCAGTGACAGCACCCAGTGCATGAGTAGGAATGTTCTAGCTTAAGCAAGGTGGATGTTACTGATAGAAGAACTTAAACGCAGATCTCTCAAGAGCTGCCTTTCAAAGTCAGAGGTCTGCTAAACGTAATCCTTGGATGAGTGAGTGAAGTCTATATGAAATAGAGAGAGGTGAACTCAAAATACTAAGTTTAAAATATGTGTATGTCTGAAGTCTGTTTGTTTTTGATGCCCTGTGGCTTTATTATTTATTAATTGTCTGTTTGAGTTACTAACAAGAATGCCCAAGGAGTACAAATAAAATGGAAATGAGCCTTGTTTATTTTAGCCTCAGGTCCTTCTGGTCACCTGGCTTTGACAGCTGTTAATTCATGTTGTCTTGATCTGTTAGAGTGAATCAGCGCCTGTGAAGGTGACAGGAGAAATCAAAGGACTTCAGCCCGGTGACCACGGCTTCCACGTCCATGCTTTTGGAGACAATACAAACGGTAAGCATCTGACAATAGTCCCCTCTCGGGTTTCTGTAATTGCAGGAAATAAATGTACTGCAATGCCTGGTGTTATGTTTCCTACAAACGGACTCAATCTGAAGTGTTTCATTAAACTGCTCTTCTTTCCCAGGGTGCATCAGTGCAGGCCCTCACTTCAATCCCTACAACAAGAATCATGCTGGTCCTACTGATGCAGAGAGGTGAGTCCAATCTGAGGGAGGAGTAGTTAACAGCAAATCACTGTGCCCGATGATGTCCATTTAAAATGAGTTGATTTGACTGGCTTATATTTAGCAGAATCTAGACTCATAGATTAAGTAATCAATTTAAAGCTCTCTCACATTGATTTTAAATCATGATATAATTATGACCTGAAGATAAATGAATACACATCGAACAGTCACAGAAGATATTTAAGTCAAATAGACCTTTTTTCACCCCGAAGCACAGGTCAAACTACTAATGTTAATGAAGGCTGCATATCATCACCAGGATTCTGCTTTTGGAACAATAAATAATATACGGACATTTCAAATGGCTTCATTAATTATTCAAAAATGTAATGAAAGCTAACAGTTGAGAATTCATATTGGTGGATTTGACAATGTCCGTCGCTTTCTGTGACTAACTTATGATTGCAGCAGCAAGTCCCAAGTATGCTGTCTGTGTTAAGATGGTTGAATGTAAGTTAATGTTTTTTCTGTAAATAGGCATGTTGGAGACCTGGGCAACGTGACTGCAGGGGAAGATAAAGTTGCCAAGATCAGCATCACGGACAGCATACTCACTCTCACCGGCCCCATCTCCATCATTGGAAGAACCATGGTGGTAAGGAAATCTATCATTTTCCAGATAGACTGATATACTTTATTGTCCCTATGAGGAAATGTGACTCCACAGACCCATCAAATATCACATATTGATATTAAAGAATTCACATGTAAATATGTAGGTGTGTATGTCACAAAAAGCATACATAAAAATACACGTACTGGATTCTGCATGACGGTAACAGCTCATACTGGGAAAACAGTATGTGGGATGGATGACGGTGGATTCTCTTTACGCATTTAAGCACACACTGATTGTTGAGAGACTGAATATCATGATGATCTTTCTGAGATCAGCCTTTCCATACCTGATAACACTCTTCAAAACAGACAGCCTGATAAAATATAGACATAATTTTATATTCTACCCTAACCATGCATCAACCTTTAGAATTAGGTAACAGATTTGAAAACGTATTTCTGTTAGTGCCTGGATGTGCACTCATTTGTGCACAGGGTAAATGTGAGGTGACAGTCTTGTGGAGCTCCAGCACTGTTTTTAGCTGAGACAGATTATTATTAGAGACCTGAACCTGCTGAGTTCTGTTTAAAGTTGACATCCAGTTAAGTTCCTGAATTCAGTCGTCTGCCTGAAGGTGAAAGCAGAGCTAAAATCAATAAAGCAACCATGCATTCAAAGTCAATAATACTGTGCACAGTTGACAAACAGTAAATATAATTTGACAGTATGTCATTGTCTCTAAATCAGTATCAGGATTTGATGAACAAATATGTGCGATGTGTAACTGACTGTCAGCTGCAGCTTTATGTACTGAGCTGAATATTGAAAGAGATGTCTCACTGAAGGACTACACTCAGTGTTGTAATTTTCATTTAATTTTTTTAGTGAATAATTAAGAATGGTAGACAGTTTCACGGGACCTACATAGTAGGTGTCCTATATCAGGGATCGATAGACACCCTGCAGCCAATGAGAATAAAATATTTACCAGGACCATGGTATAATGCTTGAAACTGAGCATCTCTACTGTATGTAAGCTGTTAATGTTCTCTTCTCTGTGCTGTGTTTTAGATCCACGAGAAGGCTGATGATCTGGGAAAAGGAGGCAATGAGGAGAGTCTAAAGACTGGCAACGCTGGTAGCCGTCTGGCCTGTGGAGTCATTGGCATTGCGCAGTAAACAGTCTGCCAGAACACAAAGCACTGGAAACAACTTTGCCCCATCGCACTTAAAAAGACCAACCTGGCTACTTGATGTAAGGGTGTGTTCTCCTTCACTACTTCTTCACTGCTTTTTATTGACTAGTCAAGAGAGTAGGTGAGCCATACTTTACCCCTGTTTATTCTTCACAACAGTTCTTAGTTTGACTTCTGTTCAGTTTTGGTCCCAAAGAATTGGTAACGCACAAGTACTAAACAGATGTACACTGTTTTGAAAAGATAATCAATAAATTGTAAGTTCATCCAAAACGTGTGATAATTCTGTCCGTTAACATTTTGACTCTAAACATGAGTAAGTGTATACCATTATAGGTATGCTAGTTCTTGGCCCTGCTATACTCCTCAATGGCTGACTTCCTGACAAGCCTAAATAGGTGGAGCCATTGTTTGTGTTGATCGTTACACCCGGGGCCTGTTTGTTTTGGTAACTGAAGTTTATGTGGTCTGTGGTCTTCTGTGAGGACACTGATACTCTGTCAGACTGCGATCAGGACTGTCAGTTTAACTGCCACTGCATACAGTGAGGGGAAACAAGTATTCAACATGTCAATATTATTAAATATATTTCTAAGCAACTTTTCTCATGAAATTTAGACCACACATTAATATTATTACTGAAACTAGACATAAAGAAATGAACCTAATCCATAAAAAACGTGCAGTGAAGACACAGGTGTAATGTTATAAATTACATACTATTAGTTTCATTTGAAAGTAATAAGTTACTTTACAGTATTTAGTCTGTGTAGAGTAATGCATTAGTGTTCACACTACTTTCACTAACAGACAGCAGAAGTATGACTTGGCAACTTTTCATAGCGGCTTTTCTCTGGAGCACAGGCCCATTCATGCTTACTCATGTTAACAGTGTAACACCTAATGTATGTATTTCATCAAATGACCACAAACTAGTGAGTTTACACGTAGCCTACAGAAAATGTATCACCAGGTACAATCTAATGAAGCAGGCTGCACCTCATGGGAACTTTGAGGCAGCCAGGACCCAAGCAACATATTTTTGTCCAGGTCCCCTACACAGGTAAGTATAGTCGTTGTTGGAGCAGCGCGCCTGTCGTAAACGACCTCTGACGGCTCACACATTTCGTTATAACACCGGTCCCGGACACGTTAGCTAAAGGTGAGACCAGCCTCCGTTAAAACAAGAGGAATACGTTTTAAGCAGGTAAGACATGTTTATTTACGCTGTACTTCTTAGATGCTTTAGTTTGTCTGGAGTTCAGAAGTTTGACCCGCTTCCGGTCCGGTCACCAGAGCTGTCGTCGTTGACGGTGAGTAATTAGCTGCTCGTTAACTGTGACTACACCTCGTTTGCTTCTATTTCTAATGGAACGAAATGGTTGTAGTGTCGAGCATTTAAATTACCTTTTTTAATGAGTAAAGTCCGTTATGAGTAGTAATAATAGGTTACATTTTTAAGGTACTTAGCCTTGGTAATTAGTATGATCTCTACTTAAAAAATACTCCATTACAGTTAGAGCCCCTGCACATCTCCATTGGGGAAACTGAAACCAATCAATGTTTGCTAAAATAGACTTAAATAATGAATCTATTATCAAAACAGTCACTGATTAATTTTGATAATTGACTAATCAGCTAATTGATTAACCTGTATGGAAGCCCTAAGCGGTCATGCATTCATACATTTTTATTTCCTCCGTTTTTCATTTGTTTTCTAGAGTTATTTATGTCATTATCTTAAAAACACAAAAGTTGTAATACATTTTCTCGAAAACCTGAGCTAATAAAACCTTGTTTTCTCGGGATAACGACATAATTAACATTTAAACCTATTTTCTGTGTGTGTTTAATGACAAATTTTACAACGCATACATTATTTATTATCACATTTCAAATATGATTTTAAATCACTGAAAAATTTAAGAACATTTTGTAAAGTACGTAGTAACTAAAACTGATGATGAAAATGTGAAGAAGGATAAAGTGCCAAAAACTGTCTGAACCGGGTTTTAAACTGGTTCATCCTCTAGAGGGCGTCGCTACATAACTCACTAACAAGTACAGGATGGCGCTCCATGAATCAGATCATATTTTATCCTCAACACAATTTAAAAAAAATGCTCTCTTGCCGGGGGGTACATTGTAGAAGTGAAGCTGTGCATACCAAATATCCACAAGCTAATGCTGTAAACATTGGTTCTCATTATTGTAGGATACACATGCCTTATTACACTGAATAGTTTAATTGTGAACTGATTCTGCACATAAAAACATTAAATATCACGATCATATCAGACAGACCTACTAAAATATAGATAACAGTTTCTATATGGAAATTTTGGGTTGAAATTGGAATGCTGCTCTTTGCTCTTCATCCATGATATTAAATTGAGCAGCTGTGGCCTGCACTCACCAACGCACACACACACACGGACACATGCTTATACAGTACACACATCCCTGCCTACAGACAGGCGGCCCATGGCTGCAGAAATTGCATGCTCTAAAAGCTTTTTTCTTTTCACTTGAATGGCGGATGCCGTGAAGTGACTTGGCACTCTCTGCTCTTCTCTCGGGGAAATGAGATATTGGAGGGCTTTCAATGGAGTTAATACCTCAGGGAACAATCCAGAGGCAAGCTGCAGAGTGTGTGTGCGGTTTAAACTCGTATGTGAAATGTTTAGCTCTGAAAATGTAGTGGAATAATCATATAGGAAGACATTGAAATCAATTGGCACACTGGATGTGTCTCTTGCTCTGCTTTCTACTCAGCAGTAGATAATGTACTGCTCATAAATGTCAGCTTTGAAGGCAGTCAGGCAGCAGAATTGATGCCAGCGGTGAATAAAAATTAGAGAACCTTGAGCACTTGTTATTTTATTAGCATAATTAACATCTCTAGCTGTTTGTCAATAATATCCAGTGGTTGTTTTACAGTTTTTATAAGGTGCATTAGTGGTGGCAAAGGTTGATTCCATTTTTATAGAGAAAAATGTAGCTTTTTACAACAGAGCAATTCCGTATTTCCCTTTTTTATAAGGTAGCAGGTAGTCTTTATGCATTCAAGTCAGTGTACTGTGTCACTGTGCCCGAGGATCCGTAGTAATGCTGTTCCAGGCAGCCCAAAACTGCATATACAGGTTGAAATATCTGTATTTGTGTAGACGGATGCAGCCAGCAGGGCAGAAAGACATAGTGGCTGTAATAGCTGGTATAAATAGCCTGGGAGTGGAGGTGATGAATAATAGAGACTTGCAACGCTGCTGACAGTGAAGGAGAGAGGCCGTGACAGCGAGAGAGTCCAACGAAGCTTCGTATAAAAGAATAGAATGAGAAAGGCAATGAGAATCATCTGTCCAGCTGCTGACAGGAGATAATGTGAAATGTCATATGTCAGTATAATATCATAATGAATGTGTAATATCAGATGTAAATGATGGACTTCGCTGGATTAGATTTTTGATTTGTATTTGGTTCATATGAAAAGTGTTCCACATAAGGTGTAGGCTGTATCCAAGCTGTGTTTCGATGACTTCACTTTCACAGCACAGGCCTTAAAAGTCAAATCAAACCCGAGCATGAGCCAACACAACACAGACATAAACTATACTTATGTAAGCCTTGGAGCAAAACTGTCACTGCATCTCAACAACAAGGTTTCAGGTGAAAGGTAATGCTTAAGGTCTTTTCTTTACAGAACCGGTGAACCAGTCTTGCAGGGTTCAGTCCTTTTGTTGCTGACCTTTAGTTGCAGTGAGTTTGTATGTGTGTGCATCGTATCAAGAGAGAGGTGAAAATGTCCTGCTATTAACTGATATCCAACACCCACATGAACACAGTCTCACATGGAGGAGGTAAAGCTGTCCCTCTGGTGTTCACTGACTCAGACGTGGAGGTTCTTCTTTTCAACCAAGTTACATAAGTGGAGTGAAGTGCACTTTACTGGCATGCGTGTATCTGCCTCTGTGTTTACACATACTTTGTCTGTGGTCTTTGTTTTTCCCCGTACTCATCCAGCATTAGGCCCCAAAGCACTGCTGACAGGAACCAGTGTGATCACATTTCTGGAGGTGGTTTTCTACCGTGCCCCATCATGTGACCCGGCACTTGAGCTGAACACTCAGGCTGTTACTTGTTTAATAGCCTATATGTACTACATTCCTACCCGTCTTCAAGCTGTGTAACTGACTCCCCTCAGGTGGAATACTTTTACACTTACCTGGGTCTCAATCATTTGTGAAATGAGAAGCAGTCATTTAGATGTGTGGGTTCCCGACAGATGTGATTGAGCCAAAATGGCTGACAGGAATTAAATTATAACCATTGAGTAGTTGGTCTCAGCCAGAAGGATTGTATTTAGGACTGCAACAAAGAAATATTTTTGGACCATAAAGTGTCAGAAAAACTACCCCAAATATTTTTCTCCTTTAGTTACTTTTTTGTGTCCAAAAGTCAAAAATATTTCATTTATTTTCATCATTGAATTAAAAAAAACGACATTCACAAAACAGGAAGCACAAAACTGTACAATTCTTGCCTTCAAAAGTCCACTCCACACATTTTCTTTTTTATTATTATTTATGTTTACTGAGTCCCCATTCATAAAAAATACGATACAAAATTATTGGAGTATCCTTTCATCTGCTAATCGTTTCAGCTGTACTAGTATTGGCACAGGTTTGTGTGATTTATGATTGTTACTCTCTTGAGAGGCAGTTTATAGTCTGGTAACTGCTTTCTCACAGATGCATGTTTTGAAACAAACAGGAAATCATACTGCTCTCTATTATGAATAATCCTCTTTAGGTATTAGTGCTCACTCCCCTGTGACCCTCCTCCGTTCTCTGGGGTGAGAGTTCACCTTCCGGTACACCATCTACCACTGACATTGTTGGGGATATTTTAGAGACTAGGAGCCATAGGTCAGGGGTGAGATGCCATAAATGGTACCTATACTATGAGACATGGTTGGTTGGTAGACAGACTAATTACAAGGCCCCTGTGACCTAACCTCTGCCCCTTGAGCTGTGTGTCATGTGATCATGAGAATGGAGCCCCTGAACACCCCTTTGCATTTTAAATTTGACAACTAATTATTTTTTTTGCTGATTAGTTCATTCTCTGTTACATTTCTACTGCTGATATCATTTTTCGCTCTCCATCTCTCACCAGCTCTCATAGTTATGACAGGATAGTGGAGAGGAGATATGTTGGATTCTGAATCATGTGTATGAACATGGTTCAGTAGCCTTTCAGGCCAACAGACCAGCCTCAGCAGGCTGTAGGATGGAGCTCTACTGTGTGGAGGCTGTGTAGAGATGACTCCAGAGGGATTCAAAGGCCTATTTAACACATTACTACCCCTCTCTCATCCATGGTCAAACAGCAGTCTAGGGGTCTGACCTTTGAACTCAGTGACCTGCTAACCCTGCACGACCATAACTCTCACTTTTACTCAAGAAAATGCTCATTATTCTTTGTAGGATGATTGCCCTTAGGATTTTCAACACTGTTTTGTAGATTGCTTCTTGAAGAAGGGCAGAGAGATCAACATGATTGGATATTGGGCCACCAAGTAGTTTGCCAGACGCTGACCTTGCGTGACATTCCAGGGATGCCTCTGTGTCGAAGTCCTGAATGGTCAATGGCAGGAATATCGCATATGTTGATCACAGACGTGACAGCATAGTATCCCATGGGAACAAAAACTATTACATCAATCTTACATGTTTTTACATGTACAGTTAACTTTTATTACCAATTTAATCTTTTGAATAATTTTTTTTAGCCAAATGTTTGCTGTTCTGAGCTCCTTACATGTGATGATTTGCGGGCATGGTCACAATCTTAGTTTTGCGTTTTAGCATGCTAACAATAATTACCACAAAACTGAAGGTGATGGGAAAGTCAGTAGTTTTACAGGTATTTGCAGTAAAATTATTGGACAAATTGAAAATTTCCCTGGTGTTACAATTACAATTCATCCTGAAGGGGACATAAATATGTACTGAATTTCGCGGTCACTCATCCAGACATTTCACTCAAAACCACAAATGTGAACCTCCTGGTAGCACTCAAGTAAAAGTCAGGGGATCAATCAAAGTCATTGGGATTCATCTGTGGAAACTATGAGTGCCTGTAAAAATGGCGTGGTGACAATTTATCTAGCCAAGTGAAAACTTTTACCTACCAGTGACGCAAGAGGAAAAATCAAGATCACCAGTATTTATCTACTTGGGACCATGTGCAATACAGAATTTCATGGCCATCCATACAGAAGTTGTTGAGAAATTTCAATCTGGATTCAAAGTGATGCTAGTGGGCCAACATTATAATGCCTACAGCCATGACACTAGCATGGCTGTATGGTTAGAGTGAGATGTAGTCCTTATCATTAATTAAAGATATAAATCCTGGTGGTTAGGGTTAGGCAAGAGGTTCAGATGGTTAGGATTAGGACAATCTGTCAATGGGGAAGTGATGGATCCAGGTAAGTGGTTAGGTTTAGGAGAGTCTAAGTGGCAAGGGTTCCAAATGGTTAGGGTTAGGCTAGTTCATTAGTTAGATATTGGAGGTCAGACATCGGGTTCAAGTGGCTAGGGTTAGGAAAGGAATCAGGATGGTTAGGTTTAGGGTTATTGAAAGGTAACTTTGGTATCTTTCCCATGCAACACAACAAACTCTTCCTGGTGCATTACTGCGCTCACGTAGTGGGTGTGGGTGCTGACCTCCTGCAACAAGTCACCTAATTTCTCATCTCGACATTTTGGGATCAAGGGACAGAAAGGGTTTAATTTCTCAGTGAGGTCGTGTTGTCAGACACATATAATAACAATCTGAAGCTGTCAGTGGAAAAAAATAAGCATGGCTAGTGGATATATTCTGATGGTGCACAATTGCCTCCAAGGATTACGTTGTTCCCCGTTAAAAGTGGCACAAATGGTGCATTTTAAAACATATGTTGATGTATATGACATATATCAACAGTCTTACAGATTGTTTACATAACTGATCAGATCACAAATGGTTCCATTGCAAATTAATTTCCTCTTTTCTTCTGCCTTCCCCTCCCCCCCCAGAGTCTGTTCATGCAGATTTTTCCCTGCAGACAGATGCTGGATTCCGTTATGCAAATTCACTGCACATGAAAATGTTATCAATGCAAACATTTATGGAACTACAGAAAGAGGAAGTGGTGAACAAGCTTAAGAGAATAAACCAGTTTGCCAAACGTCATCTTAAATCATGGGAGGAGGAAAAGGGTGTGTCCCAGTCCATCGATACTGTACTTTCTGTTCAGGGCTCTGGTGACTGAACCAAGAGGACAGATCAGTTTTTAGTCACACTAACCTACAACAGGAATGTTAGCTTCTGTACAGGCACACCATGTACAGTTCATGCTTTTATGATTATTCTCTCTTGAGAGTTGATCTTATAGAGCACTTATGTGCGTCTGTTTGTGAGTTTTCAATTTAAGACTCTCGTATGTATGTGTGAGATGTGCCGCTCAGGTGTGAAGTGGTGTGCGGTTCCCAGCAGAATGAAGCCTGCGACACACCCTCTCTCATCAGGGGGGGAAGGGAGAAAAACAGGAGAAGGAAGGAATGAAATAGAGTGAAAGGGTCACTGATGCTCCTGTTCATCTCCCAGAGAATAGAACATCTACACTGCACATGGCCACACTAGCAGGAATATTAATATTTCCCTCACAGACTGTCCTCTCTCTCATTCTTTAGTCCACTTTTCTGATTTCTTTCCTTTTCTTCTGCTCTTCCTTTCTGTCCATTACAGATAATGTAGAGACTCTGTGCTCTGACCCCCACGCTCGTGAGATGAAGGAGGAAATTACTGTGCTAATATGCGCATATTTTGCATTTTTTTGAATTACCCAGCCCGAAATTATACACTTCACCCCACATTTTGCTTAATTATTCATCTACTTGTGAAAATCTTTTGGAAAGTATGTTCAGGGAATCTGAACTGTACGAAGAAGACATAGGGCTGCATGTGCTATTTTCTCAATGAATCATCTGTTAACTGGTCCGTTAACCATCTCAATTCAAGTTGACTTTTTTTCTCCAAACAACAAAAATTATATAACTATAAATAGCCAGCAAACTTTCACAATTGCAAAGCTAGAACCATCAACTTTTTCTCATTTTATTGCTCATTGCTCTCAATTAATATTCTGGCAGTCTATTGATTAATAAGCCTAACCAATGACAGCATAATAAATGGGCAGATTATGAGTGACATCACCCACAGGTTTCCGAAGCGCTGCCACCATCTTGGCTATCGTGCTTCTTCCGCCTCCCGGCTAATCTGAAAATCGGCAAAGATGTGGATCATTGACTGATGTAACGTTGGCCGAATGACACCTGGGTGCTCAGACAAGCCTTCTATAATGGCACCAACCTGTCAATCAAAGCTGATACGCTGTTAATTATGCGTAACTTTAAGTCTTAATATAATTTGAACAGATGAGTTCTATAAAAATTCACCCTCAGTACAGTTGTCATGAATGGAGAAATTAGTCATAGACACCAAAACTGTTTTTTGTGCCAGGCTGTAAACATGTTTATTTCTGCTGTGAAGTTGGACATTTTAACATGGGGACTTATGGAGGTTGAAATAGCCTCCATAAGTGGCCGCTCCAGGAATTACAGTTTTTGGCACTTTTGCAATGGCATCATTTCCCAGCCACGGACGTTGCTGCATAGGTCAAACAGCTAAACACTTCTGTATTGCATGTGCTTACCAGATTTGATCCCAAATGAACAAAAAATGTTACTCAGGTCATCTATGAACTGATGGTGGCCAGTACTGCCTCCAACGGCCCTTGACCTCTACTGTGTTCAAAGCTTTGCCCAAGCCCAACAGCTAAGGTAAATCAAGGCCATCCCTCATGGGATCATTGGATAAAACAAAACAACCAGTATACTATACTGTAGGCTATGTCATTCCTACATCAATTTGTGTACGTGCAAACCGTGATCCTATAATTGTAATTTTCTTTAATATGTAAACTGACTGAACACATAATGGGTACTGTATTTTTGTCTTTGTCCTCCCACAGATGTGTGGTGACCATTATTCACAGTTGGTCCTATACTGTATGTGTGTGTGTGTGTGTGTGTGTGAGTGAGTGAGGATGCACTCACTGGTGTTTAACGTTATCGTATTAATTACTTGTGGTGCCCTCAGTCTTGTTAGTCCTGGACAGCAATTAACCTGTTTTAATTAGAGTGGTGTTGCCGGAGGAGGTGAGACAACAACACCTGCAATTCCAGAGAGGAGGTCTGCTACTAGCACAGTTGCAGTGTACTGACTGTGTTAAACTGAGGCTTTTGTCTGATCTGTGAGTGTACGCAAATATTGATAGTCGCCTTTAATCTACTCCCAAATGCTCTTGGGTTATCTGTAAGTACTCTTTTTGTTATAGCTGTTTTCTGACTGTGATTTAGAATGGAGTTTTTCAAAGATGAGCCTGCTAACCAAGTTAGCCACTAGCTGTCTGGCTCTGTTGTGTTGCTGACACTAGATTGTAAATAGCTAATGGGCAAAAACAGATAAACACCATTCATAAAATACAAGTACATGATAAAAAAAACATGATTTATGGAAATCCAAAACAACCCAACACCGATTAGGTTTGATTGGTGTTTCCTGGATTGTATACAAACAAAAATTTGATTTAGGAAAATAAATAAAAAATGGAGATTTTGCAAAATGGAGACTGTTTTTGCAAATGAACCCATCCCATGTGATTTATTCCCTGTGGGGATACTGTTTCTGCCTCGTGTGCCTGAATGCAGCTAATCTGACAGCTAGTCTATACTTTTCTGGATGCAATTTCCTTGTTATTGTAGTAATTCACTTTTCCAGTGCCTTTGGTCTAACTGTTGTTTATGAAATTTCATTGTTTTTTGATTTGTAATCACTATAATTGAATTTGTCACCCCGCACTGTTATCACAGCTTCACTGCTTCCAGTAAAAACATTCAGTCGCTGCGCAAGCTTCAACCTTTATTGGAAATGGGTTTAGCTTGCTGCATTGCATGGTAAGTGACGATGAGCGATGATGGAATGACGGTGACAAATTGAGTGTATGTCTATTGTGCAACCCAAAGTCTTCCCTAAGATGAGAAAAATCCTCAATTTTTTCGGGTTCTCACTTAAAGGATCATTGTTCAGGACTTAGTGGCATCTAGCAGTGTAGCTGTCGAATGCAACCACCTCACTTCACTGTCAAGAATAAACAATGGTGGCTGTGAAAAGTGGCTCTTTCTAGAGCCAGTGTTTGCTTTGTTCGCTCTGGGCTACTGTGGAAACATGGCAGTTCAACATGATGGACTCTGTCAAAGCCCTCAGGAAGAGTGCCGGGCTTCAGAGCCAATTTGACTTCATGGCCATACCATGTAACGACAGCATTCGTCACACTGGCCCAAAATGACATTTTCCCATAAGCTTACATTCTGAAGGTGGTGGCCGTAAAATGGTGGATACCTTTTTTTGAGCATCACAACTCTCACAGAGTGATGAATTGTGTGAAATGTTCAGAAATTGATCCAGTCAGTCCAATGACATCTGGAAAGAGAGCCATGTACAGTCGGCGATGGGCCACATAATGCAGAAGATCCAGGTAAATTATGCCTGGAAATCTGACTTTTTTGGCTCTATGCACCATTGAGTAGTAGGTAGTAGTAGCACCATAAGAATGAACAGAGCCCCTTCTCCAACGCTATCCAGTTCTCTTTACATATCCATGGCCATCTGTACAGATATGAAGTGAATGTAGATATAAAAGGCTGAGTCTAAGGTAACAAAACACAATGATTCTTTGGGCGATTATGCAATAATGGAAACATAGTTATGTATATTATATTATATTTCTTTGTTTGTTTTTATGCAGTGTACATTTAAAAGAGCAAGTTGATTGGTATGCTTTATGTTAAGATTGAAATTAAAATAACATCAGGGTAAAGGTTAAACCTGTGGTCTTGAACCTTCGATCACATATTGACGTCCTTTACCAGGATCAATAGCTGCTCATTAACTGTGACTTTGAAGCAGGTTTCATGCTGCAACCACGGCTCAAAACGAACCAAGTCAGTCGAAACAACAATAATAGATCATGGCTCATCGGGGAGCAGTTTATTATTATTGTATTATTATTGTATATAACACATAGAATTATATGGTAATTGAACAGACAGCTTTGTACACTCTTGGCATTCTCTCAGTCAGCTTCAAGAGGTCGACACCTGGAATGATTTTACAACAGTCTTGAACGAGTTCCCATATACTCTGAGAACTTGTTGGCTGCTGGGTTTAGGTTGGGTGATTGTGGAGGCCTGGTTATCTGATGCAGCACTCATTACTCTCTTCTTGGTCAAATAGCCTATACGTAGCCTGGAGGTGTGTTTTAAGCTCAAAACCAGATTGTATAGCATCTCGCTTCAGAATACTAGGTAGCCAAACTGGTTGAATGTACCTTGGATTTTTAATAAATCACCAACAGTGTCACCATCAAAGCACCCCTACACCATCACACCTCCTCCTCAGTACTCCACGTTGGGAACCACACATGCAGATATGATCCTCACCACATTTACCTTTACCAAAAATCTCAAATTTGAGTCATTAGACCAAGATACAAATTTCCACTGGTCTAATGTCCATTCTTTGTGTTTCTTGGCTCAAACAGTTCACTTCTTGTTGTTGGTCTTCCTCAGTAGTGGTTTCTTTGCAGCCATTTGACTTGAATGCCTGTTTTACACAGTCTCCTACTTGAACTCTGTGAAGCATTCATGTGGGCTTTAATCTGAGGTCCCATTAATTGGTGATTTCAGAGGCTAATAACTGTAATGAACTTCTCCTCTGAAGCAGAGGTAACTCTTGGTCTTCCTTTCATTGGGTGGTCCCCATGATGGTTTTTTGTGACTGCTCTTGAAGACCCATTCAAAGTTCTTGAAATTTTCCGGATAAACTGACCTTCATGTCTTAAAGTAGTGATGGACTGTTTCTCTTTACTTAGCTGAGCAGTTCTTGCTATAATATGGATTGCTACTGTAGTTGAATAGAGCTATTTACTGTATTCTAGCACTACCTCTGAACAACATGACTGATGGTCTCAGACACATTAAGGTAGCTACTTTAATGAATGTAAAATATATAACATATTTTGCTTTGTTTACATAACATTTGTTTACATAGTTCCATATGTGTTATTTCATAGTTTTGTTTCAGTGTTAATCTACAAAAATAAAGTAGCAAAAATAACAACCTGTCAGACTAATAATAATAACTATCCATAAATAACAAGTAAGAATTAGAAATAAGAAAATAAGTCAAATATGTATGGAGTTTTCGTGAGGCTTTGTGGGTTTACTGAAATAAAACTCGCTTGCCAGCTGACACGGCACAGACTTACCAGAGCAGTGACAGGTTAACAGGATCACACCAGTTCAAATCTGCCACAGACGTGGTAAACAGCAGCACACAACAGCCCTCGGTTTTGCTGATGTACACAGAAAGCCTCAGAGTTGGAGGGTGCAGTAGGTGTGATAGCTTCCACTTTTGCAGTCTGAAGGATTTTATCACACAGTGATGTGTTTGTGTACATTTAAAAACGTACTTTAGTGTAGTATTACTGAGTATTTTTTATTTCACAGAATTATTAGCTCATTTTCTGTCTGGTATTTTCACCTTGATAAAATTTTTAGCACAGTTCACGAGCAAAATTTGACATGTGCACTTGTTTTTGTGCTTAATAATATTAAAATAATATTTTTGTGTCTGCATGTGTATGTATACTACATCATCATTCCTGGTTTGTATGTTTTGTGTGTCTACATGTGTAAGTGCACATGTACGTGTCGGTGTGTGTGTCTGTTTGCAGGCATCTTGTCTCTGTCTCGGTGAGTCTCTCTCAGTGGGTGGTAACTGTTAAACTCTTCCATTTGGTGGGATTACTCCTCCAGTCAGTCCTGTGGGAGCAGCCATCAGCCCGTCACAGTTCAGAGGAACACTACACCTTCTGATGCTTTAATCCCTTCTTCCCTCTCCTCCCCTCCTCCTTTTCCCACACTCAACCTCTTAACCTCACCTCCCGTTTTTCTCCTCCCTACCTCCCTCCCTTTCTGCTGGCACCGTCAACTTTCAGCTGAAGCGGCTGAAAATCGGTATACGCAGCAGCGGTTACGCTAAAAGCTTTGATGTTAGAGCGCAGTCTGACAAGTTCATTATCGAGATGCATCTGTTCCATATTCTTATGGGATGCATCCGTCAACTTTGGGTTAAGTGTCATGTTCAGGGAATCTGAAGACTGAATCTGAAGAGGAGTTAGGCCTACATGTACTGTTTTCTCAATTATTGTCTGTTAACTGGTCTCTAAAATCTCAACACAAGTTGATGTTTTTTGTCCAAACAACAAGAAAATTATCTACAGCGACCAAAACTGTAAACATGTTTATTTCTGCTGTGAAGTTGGACATTTTAACATGGGGGCTTATGGAGATTGTAATGTTCTGTAGCCGGCCTCAATCGGCCGCTCAAGGT
This sequence comes from Sciaenops ocellatus, assembly GCA_033000465.1. Taxonomy (NCBI): domain Eukaryota; kingdom Metazoa; phylum Chordata; class Actinopteri; family Sciaenidae; genus Sciaenops; species Sciaenops ocellatus. Next base: position 4,384,794 of record CP136870.1, read on the forward strand.
ATTAGACCCAGTTTTTGGCACTTCTACATTGGCTGCATTTCCAAGCCATGGAGGGTGCCGCTTGGTGGAAACCCGAGAGCTGCTGAATTGGGTTAGATAATATATATTGGAGATGGCTGTGTGTTACTGACAGTGAATGATGTAAGGAGACAAGCACAACTGGGGGACAAGATAAGGTCTAATTCTGTCTCTGCTGCTTGACCTGGAAACATCCCATATACCAAGATTTCTTAAATGAGCAGGAAGTATGTTAGAATGCATGTGTGTGTTTTGTGTGTATGAGATGGTGGAAGCCGTGAGATGGAGACCCTGTATGAAATGATGAAGTGAGAGGCTGTGCTTTGGCACATTGGTGCTTTGAGATAAACCTAATGTGCTAACATGTTAACAATGACCCTGCTAACAGGCTGATGCTAAGCGTGTGTAAAGGTAATCGCGCTAGATTTCCCAAAGTCGTTACACTTCATCATGTGGGGAATACCTCAACCGAATGTCATCAGAATCCATCCCACACTGTGGTTAGTCTGTCTGTCTGTCTGTGTACATTATGTGTCCACTATTTCGGTCCAGAATGGTGAAGATGAGTCCTGATTTGATGATCCCCTGACTTTTTATCGGTGCAAAATGTGTTTCAGAATGTTATATTTTCATTGTATCTACCACAGTGGAACAACCACAGGTTGACTACTAATCTGTATTTGTACGAGTGTGTTCCAGCTTTCCATTCTTGCTGTGGAGCCGAGGCTTTCTGTCTTTTGTGTTTGACTTCTTACACATGATATCAGAGCTTAAGGCCATCAGTTTTTCCAGGATGCCGTGTCAGAATCCATTTTCATCCTCTGTCCAAGAGTCTCTGATGAGCAGAGAAATCTTTTGATGTGTGTGGCTGCAGCCTAATAACAAAAAAGCAGAATGATGTGTATGTATGTGTGTGTGTGTGTGTGTGTGTGTGTGTGTGTGCTTTTGTGTCTCAGGAGAAGCCGGGTTACTGGGCTGTGTGAGTAATGAAATGGACTGTGCAGTTTGCGCTCATGAGTTTGTGACAAGGTCAGGATGTTGTGTGTTGTGTGTGCAGCTGTCTGTGCAGAGCTACAGCCTTATCTGTCTCTCACTCTTCCTCCTCTCAGTCGACTTCCTCACATCCTATGCTGTCTTCCACTCACACACACATTCTTACTTCCAGTCTTTGTTCACTTCTTTACGAATGAGAGTCAGAGAGCAGAGGTAAGCTGCCATGAAAACTAAATAGACACATACACTTTTCCCACCTATCCTATGTGCGAGTATCCCAGATAATCACCCTTCAATGCAGCACCCTAATTAATGCTGCTCCATGTTTACATTGACGAGGATTATAATTGATGAATATGATACAGTATATTTACTCTACTGAACTGGAAGATACCAACATGTATGGAGGATACATAAGTCTTCATATCCAATACTTTGTCTTGATGGTTATAGTTGATTTTCTGTTATGCCGGTTATGCCTGCCAATACATGACTCTGCAGCTCATATCCGCTCTTATATTGTCCTTTGCCATTATTGGGTACTGACTGAAGTTGATCCGGCCTTAACAATTTTAAAATTCGCCTTCACTTTTGCAACATATAATTATTTTCTTCCCAGAACTAAAGACATTTTAGGAGATCAACATGGATAGAACTGACTGAACCCCCGCAGCAATTAGTCAAAATGCTTGGCTAGTTGGTTGTTGAAGGGTTTAGTACAAAGCCTCTACAGATAGATCTACATCTCTGCTGACTCTTACGAGACGCCTTAAGTATTATTTTTGTTTATAGCCTATTTTAGTCCTAATCTCAACCCACATTTGGACACTATCTTGAACCCAGCTGATCCTGCAATGGCTTGGCTTATTCATCTTTATGTTTATATCAGTATAACCTAGAAGATATACTGTACATGAGTTTGTAGTATTAATTGCGTAATGTCTGCATGGGAAGAATTCTGTTGTGTGTGCTGTCTGCTTATTGGCCGAACATTGTTGCTAATGTGTTTGCCTACTTGTGTGTTTCAGTGAAGGCCTTATTAGTATGGACTGAAGTTGCTGTGTGAGCGTCAGTCCATCTGGTTTAGGGATAAGTATAGCAGACTGTAATACAGTCCATTAGTTTACTAAGGGAATGGGGGATTTACGTACTGATTGTGACAATCACAACAAGACGACACTGATGCCATGTGTTTGTTTGTGTATGGAACTCTTTCTGAATGTAAAATAGTTAATAAGATGGTCTCATTCTTCAGATATGATGTGTGTAATGGTATGCACACTTGATCTAATGGGGGATTATGGGACCAGTAACTTTCTGGAGACTTCGCCGGTTGCCTGGCAACTGCTCAGAAACAAGAAATCTGGTACATGATCCCCTGTTAAACAACAACTTGTCATTTTTACAATAATATAAAAATGGAAAATCAAATGGGATACAACGTGCAATTGGTTCAGAGGGTGAAGGTTCAGAGTTGCTGGTACCTTTTGACAGAGCCAGGCTAGCTGTGATCCTCATTTCCAGTCCGGGTGCTAAGCTAAGGCTTCATATTTGAACCATGAGAATCAAATCAAGGTTCTCTTCTCCAACTCTTGCCAAGAAAACAATTAACCTGTTTGTGTTTGTGTTAGTGGTTTGTGCACAGCTCATGGGTCTTTCATTGTTTTGAAATTTACCATGGTAAAAGCATGGAGGTGACTTTAATTATGTTATCTGGTGACACCTCATCTCCAGACTGTTTACGTGGAGAGTCCATGTTTTGATTAACATTTCCATGACTTTAGTTTTGTTGCACCTGTAAGGACGGGGCAAATTACACCTTTATCACTCTTATCAGTACATGTAGAGTCAAGTGAGCGCTTGTCATTGCCAGCATAGCTCTGCTCACCTTTAACCTGAGCAGAGGTCCAATCAGCCAGATACTAAAAACACACTGTGTGGGTTTACAGTCAGGCTGCAAATCACAACTATTGGCTTGTGTCAAACGGAGCTTGTGTGTGCTGCTTTTTCTCAGCATCACCTCCTGTGCCTTTACATGGTTTGTTGGAGAAAACTGCTACTGAGTGAATAGCACAACACATGTAATTATAGGTTGAATAATTCATGATTCTATATATTGGTTCTGTTAATTAAAAACATAACAGTTTGTAAAGGTGTTTAAGACTTCCTGCTCAAATTAGTTGTGCATGATTTGTACCTTGTCAATACTAGATCACTTACTTCCACCTCATAATCAAGATTCATGCTGTGTCTCAATCATATTTCAATACATCCATCCACATACTTGCTATTTTGAGTACACAAGGTGCGTTCACACCAAGCGGCTACCCCGTGTCTGTGAAATGAAACCAATGTGGAAATGCCAAACTCTGTAATACCTCGATGAGCCATTTGAGGCTGGTTAATTTAGTTAGTGTGGCCGCTTTGATTGACAGGTGGGTACCATTACAGATGGCTCGTTTGAGCACACAGACATCATTCAACACACCTCAAGTCTGCAGATGATCCACGCCTTTGCCGATTTTTAGATTTACTGGGAGGCGGAAGAGTACAGCCAACATGGCGGCAGGTAGCGCTACATATTTTGAGCTTCAAAACGGTGTTTTGGAAACCTATGGGTGACGTCACTCATGCGCTGTACATTCTTTATACTGTCATTGGTTCACACTGTCAGTTATGTCATAATGCAATGTGCTGTACCCATAATGGTCAAGGGAGCTGATGCGGTTGCGGTGAATACCTCAGTGTACAAATGTAAGTTGTACATAGTATGGTCTATATTTGGGTAGTCAGATGTAAAATGCAAACACAGTTGCAAATTTGGGGCGAAGAAGAGGTAAAAGTAGTAAAATGCAAAAGCACAACAGCTGTAGTCAAATTGAGACAACACTGCTGTGCTGACATTAGCGCACTATGCCAGGAAGTACACAGTGTACATAGAAGTGTACTAACAGACGTGAGACACAGCATCTGATACTCTCAGATTTCTCTGTTGTGCCCATGTGTTTTCACTTCTCTGTCACAATGCATAATACGTGATGATCGCACAGCAGCGCTCAGAAGTGGACACATTTATTATATTAATGACCAGATTTTTTTTTCTTCTGTGCCAACACACAAGGGGCACATTAAACCACACGGGTAGTTTAAGAGCAGCACTGCAACAATGACCAAAGTAAACAGTACAATATACAATGTTCCTGTTTGATAAGTGCAGGTAATGAGCTAACCTCCCCCACATGAATATTAATTAGACTCATAGCTTCGGGCTAATATTGCACAGATGTGTGCTGTATGACCTTGCAGTCTGAGGACAGGAATACACAGGCTCATTATCAAATGATAACATTAACTTGACTTGCTCGTTTATTGTCCATCATCTGCAAGGTGCCGTTAGGATGTCAGCAGCAGCAACAGTAAACACAGCTATGCTTTTTGACACATGGCTGAGAAATAAAAGTGAACATCAAAAATCAGCTTAGACGAAGCCGTTGAGCACAGGTTTGACTACTACAACCCTGCGTGCGTGTGTGATTGTGTGTGCTTTTCTGTGTGTACATGTAGGTGAAGGTGAGGGGCCGCAGAGGAAGCCGGGTCCACGTTTGATCCGTTACGCCGAACGATTTAAATAATTGACGTCCCCCCCCCCGACCCATATCGCTTCCAACCCGAGCTGTCAATCACGGCGTTACATCTGATGCGTGTCATCGTCTCTTTGTGTCGATCATGAAGGGACGCGGTCTAACACCTGATGCTCGCTTATTCTCCAGTCCGGGGGTTCTGTCAGTCACATCTGTCAGTCACATCTGTCGTTATTATTAATGAGTGCGGTTGTGTCTGCCTGTATACCTGTCTGTCTGAATGTGTCTGTATGTGTATGTGTGCATAGCACTGTGCATATATAGTGGTGTCCACGCTAATGGAAATTGTAATAATGGTAGACAGGGATTAGCTGATATGACCCTAAGCAGTGGAACTAGAGTTAGCTGCAGTGACTCTTAGAGGAAGGTAGAAGGCCAGAAGCAATGTACTATTGTGGCCCAGCGGTACATACATTATTCATTAGTTGTACTCGCATGGCTGCTGATAATGATTTTATCAAATCTGGCAAGGTGGGTGGTTGGGTGCAAGAAACTGGTATCCTGAATGTGTATGTGTGCATATCATTTTAGTCCCTTCCAATACAGTATGTTCATGAATTTCAATATGATATGTTTACCAGAAAGATGGCACGCGGCACGAAATAGGAACCCAATCTCATCCGTTCAGTTCTTAACTGATATGGACGCCCCCCCCCACCCACGCACACTCTCCGCGATAACGTCTGATAAGGATTGAACGGTCGGGTCGATTGTGCTGAAAGGCTAGCTCAGGTGTGCAGGGAGACAGGAGAACAAAACCGGCTACACTTACAGCACGGCTACCGAATAGTCTGTTCATTCAGCAGAAAACGCGACTGGTGAATGGCCTTGGATATTCATTTACTCCTCGCTGTCCTAACTGCCGCCTGCATAGCTGAGAACAAGTGAGCGCAGCGCGTTACAAAAGATGAGAGGAAAACAAGCAAACAAAAAGAACCCCCCCCCGCCGCCGTCCTGATGTTTCTCCAGCGCTCCGCTTACATAACATCCTCCACCTGCTGTTGTTCTTACCTCCTCTACATTCTGCTTGTGCCAACATGCCATCACAGCTGAGTTGTCTTCAAACTACTAACCAATTCCTCCCCACTCTTTTACATAATTGCATTACAGCCCAATAACCCAATGTTTGGTTAGGAGTGTGGGAACTGGTCGTCTGAGTCGCTGTTCATCCTCCTGGATTGGTTATTTCCTGTTGTAGCCAGCTCCCAGCAGGACACGACCTTCTGCGGCTAATTTGTTAGATAACACAGAAAGAGACAAACGGAGGGGGACACAGACTGAAAGGAAGGGGCTAGACCGGGGAGAGAAGGAGCAGACAGGTGCTAGGAGACAGCCAGACGACATATGTGCACATACACACAAGCTTCGCACAAAAGAATTGTAACAGGCGAGAAGCAATACAGTGGTATCGTCTGAGTTAGGTGATGAAATGTCATCATATGCCTGGGGGTACAAAGCTGTGACTGTGTGTGTGTGTGTTGTGTGTGCACTTCTGTTAGCGACTTTGTGCTTCAGACTGTCTCCCCTCTCTCCCCCGTGGAGGAGGCTGTGTCAGGTCCTTTTGTTGAGTAGATCTGTTACCTTCCTTGCCCTTTGTCCCGACATGTTTGCCCCTATAAATGTTAAATACTCCCAAAACACTGGTTATTTCAGGAGCTTCAGTGTGCAGCAGACTGAGATAATAGGAAGTCATCAGCCTATTATGTAATCGGCCCTGTTTTTCTCATAAAATCCTGTGTCCTCTAGCCAAACATTTTGCTAAGTGATTTGATGATACTGAAGAGAGAATTGTTTTGGACACAGAACTGTAGACGTTTCCTCCAGAGAGAAAGAGAGTGATTTATTTTTCTACTGTCTTTTATCTAATTATTAGCTCATATTTGTATATTTACAGATATACACAAGGCTGAGTAAAGCCCAAATGAGAATTTATCCACACTTTCTGTCTTTTGTTTTAGACATTAATGTACAGAAGCTATACAGAACTGCGTCAAAGACCCAGCTTATTGAATTTACCGTACCCTGATGAGGATAAGCGGTTACAGATAATGTGTATATGGATGGATGTGTGTGTAACATGGCGAGAAAAGCCTCAACAGTGAAGTCCAGGGTAGCAAAATAAACTCATGGCTGAAACCATTTCCTTTCTGCCAAACATAAATGTATTGGATTGTCATAGTCTTGGTACGAAGACACCTTCAAACTGTGTCAAACTGACACTCTTGACAATATGAAGCTGTAAATTTACCCATATTTTTGGGTGTTTGAACGTACTGTGCATAGGAATGGACAGTGAAGTAGTTGTTTGAATATGTTCTATCGACATCGTCTTGATACTTTTTTGGACATAAAACTGGGTCCCTTTTGGAATCTGTTGTAACTGTTGTGTATCCAAGCTGACTACAGCTGCAGTCAGTGAAGGAGCAAACTTTTTCAGAGCCATGTTTTGAGCCTACAGGTGGCAATTTCATGAAAATGTATGAGAAAATAGCAAAAAACAACTACTTGAGGGTTCATTCCTTTTATTTGAAAAAGCCTGGTGGGTTATGAGATAATAAAGGAAAGATGAGTGGGGGAGAAAAAAAAAAGACAAGAGTGAAGCAGCAGCGTAACTCGAGCTGCAGCTGCTATCGTGGAAAGTTTCCAAGGAATGAGATCGATTCTTCTTCACTGTGCACCTTTCTCACCTTTCTGCTCAAACCACATTTCTATTCTGGCGCATCCAATTTTGGAAGTTAAGGTGACATTTCCTACCCACTTACTTTGCAGCGTGTCAGCCTATAACACTTTACTAGCGGGTGGATGTGTTTGCGTCTGTGCATGTATCCAGTTTGTGCATGCCTGTGCTTGTCCACTCTATCTGTCTGTCTTTGTTTTTGTGTAGAACTTTGAGGCCAGAGAGGCAGCAATTAAAAAAGAGGACTGGGACATCTAAAGGCTTAGAGGCACAGACCCAGAACACATGCTGGCAGTCAATTGGCAAGCCGGGGGAGGTGAAATTGGAGAGAGAGAGAGAGAGAGAGAGAGAGAGGGAGGAAGGAGAGAGAAGAGGAGAAGCAGAGAAAAAAGAGGGCGGGCTCAGACTCAGGCAGCAGCACATACACACACACACCCTCTCCTCAGCCTTCAGTCTGGTCTAGGCGTGCAAGAGACAGCATGTGTGACTACGCGCTGTAGTATGTGTGTGTGTGTAGAGTTGAACACTGGTGCTGGTGTCCGGGAGAGACGTCTCATTGATGCAAGGATTCCCCTGTTTTCTGTCTGAGAGGACACGTGCTGAGTGTGTGTGTTAACCACCACAGGGAATTAACTGTTACACACACAGGAAACACCGGAGTCAAAGGTAAAGACATACATTTCTTGTTTTGAGGATGTTTCAGGAGCTTTGTAAGTGACAGGAGCAGAGAGGAAGAGATGGAATTGCTTGGGTGTTTAAACTGGCTTCATGTATATCTACTATGTGTGTGTGTGCATACCAACGTATTTGTAAGATAGGATGCTTTCTTGCACAATGTATCTGTCTGTGTCAGTGGGAGTTCTTCTTTGCTTGTACAGTATACTACTGTTTTGTGGTTTCTCCCGCTCCCTTTCTCACACACACACAAATATACTCACACACACACACAATCATATATACATTTATATCAAAAAGGAAAAAAATCTTCAACACGTTTTGTCCTAAAGCTGTCCTAAATGGGCCGGTGTGTGTGTGAGTGTGTGTATTGATTAAAGGAGTTTATCAATCATTAATGTTCACACTGGGACGTTGCCTAGTTTCCTACTGGAGGTAATGTGGTGATAACAAAATACCTTAACAGCCCTCTGGACTGGCACCACCTGACATTTCCCCGCCATTGAGCAAACGGCTCAGCTCAAAGGGCAAACATAGTAATGCGCGCTGTATCAGAGCACATGTTTGATTGTGTGCTTTTACGTAAGAAGTACAGGAGAGCTGAGATTACTTGAGATAAAGTGAGATATCAAAAACTCAAGAGGCACTTATGGTAATTACGACTCGTCAAAAGCTTGTTAGAGAGCCGCAGCCCTCTGAAGACATTAAAAAAAAGCACAGGTCAGTGCTCGAAATTTCTGCTTATGCCATCAAAGGATCACAATGCAAAACGAAGAAAGAGAGATCATGCGCTAACGGATTTGGATCTGATAAAGACATTAGCCTACTTTGTGTGTGTGTGTGCGCGCTGTGTGGAAATATGAAGAGAGGAGAAACAGCTAAAGGGCAGAATAGAGAAAGACTAGACAGACAAAGAGGGACCGACAGTAAGGGCTCCTGAAAGTCTTGAGGGAACAACAGTTAGAGGCGGTGTGATGTTGAAGACTTGGCAGAGAGCGACTGCAGCCGACAAGACGGGGATAAGAGAAAAAGAGAGAGAGAGAGATGGGATGAGGGACGAGTTAGAGCAGGTACACAAACAAAAACAAAGTCTGCAAATGTTCACTTTTACCTCCCACTGAGTACCTCAGACATGTTTACCAGCTGACACTCAAATGTGTGTGTGTGTGTGTGTGTGTGTGTGTGTGTGTGTGTGTGTGTGTGTGTGTGTGTGTGTGTGTGTAAGGTCTCAGCTGTGCAGAGGGTCATCCTCTGGCGTCCAGATAGCCAGAGACTTATGAGGGGTCAAAGGGCAGAGAGTCTGTGCTGTCCTCTCCTCCTTCACTTTCAAACCACAGTCTTCTGTTTGGTTAGGTCTGATCAAATGAATATACAAAAATAATATAGGATCATGACAATATTTGATCACAATACTGGTGAATAGTTGTGGCTTAATATCGACAAGTCAATAAAACATAACAAGAAGTCAGAATCTGGATGTGTTTATACAAAACTTTTATCAATAGGGCTTAATTATTCACACACGGGGGGCTACCGGCTGACCTAACCATCAGGAGCCGTGTGGGATTCAGTGTCTTGACCAAGGACACTTTGACACATGGACAGCAGCAGCCGGGGATCAAACCCGCCATCCCTGTGATTAGTGAACAACCCGCTCTGTCTCCTGAACCACAGCCGCCGTAACTTCAGCTGAATACTAATGCGCCGATGGAGTTCCTTATTTACACTCAGATCTCTCACAGCTCCCCCGATAAGGCTGTAATTCATAAAAAAGGCACTCATCACCGAGATTTAAAGCACTATTAAAGAACTATTAGTTTGTTTTGATTCGGAGGAGAGTTACAAACTAGCCATCTCTCTCACTCTGTCGCTCTTTCTTCTTATCTTTTCTTTGGGGTTATCTCTTTTTTTTTTTGTTGTTGCTACAATTCACTGCTTCAGTTGCTGCCACGGGGAAGTTGAATATTGGCAGGGCGTTTTGAGGAAGTGATCCGTGAAAGGATTTATAGTGGCAGATAAAAACCGGCGTGTGTGTGTGTGTGTGTGTGTGTGTGTGCGTGCACTTCTTTTAAATTGACAAAGACTTTAGCGAAAGCCCGAGGCTGTGGAAAGGAGGGTGAAGCCATTATCTCATACACTGTTACAAACCGCTCATCCAGGTTTACGTGTGTGTGTGTCCAACATGTGCAAGTGTGTGTGTGTGTGTCTGTGTTCAGGACAAATATCTGAATGTGTGTGTGTGTGTGTGTGTGGCTCCACACAACCATGTGCACTATCTATGTACAGTCAGCTAATATAGTGTGTGAGTGTGAAGGGGAGGGGTGTGTGCTCTGCTAAGAGCCCCTGTGGGGTGTGAGAGTGTGTTTGTATTGTGTGTGTGTGTGTGTGTGTGTGTGTGTGTACCCATACTGACCCAGATTGGTATAATGCTCTCGTGCTAAGTCAGCTCACCTATAGAGCAAATATAGTGTAGGTAGGCGTAGCCTCTTTTACACACATCCCACACTGTTTTGTGTCTTCAGAGGACAGTGTATCCACTTACATTCAAGTGAAATCACAATATAACTAACTATAAACCCAACCTCACCAAACAAATGCACACACATGCACAGTCACTGTGTATTTTGCTATATTAACTGCTCATGTGAGGCTCCATACAGTGAATAATACATGGTATAAATAGAAACAACATGGAACTCTCACATCTTCATCCCCTACAAAGACTCCTCTGACCTTGTGGCAGAGCACACATACAGTATAAAAGATGCAGTTTGATGAGCGTGTGGCGGGCACGATAAAGGGATGATGCAATTAACACGAAAGGGATGATCTCCCTTCTTCCTTCTCTCATCTTCGTCCGCCCGCCCGCCTCTCTTATTTTCTAACCCGTTGCTGGAGGATGCTGCATCCCTCTCCCTCAGTGGTCCACTTATTTTTGCTGCTAAGCAAATATAGGGCTTATGCAGCCCCCGCTGCCCATCTCCCCCCATGCAATCAAGCTGTTTAAATGTTTGTGTTTGCCTTCTCTCTATGTGTGTGTGTGTGTGTCTCAGTCTCAGTCTCCCAATTCTCTGCTGATGTCACTTGCGGCCCAGTGGCAGACAGATATTGTTGAAGCCTGACTTGGGAAATCCAAGACAAAAGTGACAGCTGAGGGTGGAGAGACACTGAAATGTTTTTTTTTTCTTTTCTGGTTTCACAGAGTGTGTCTAATTAAGGTGCCATTTCTGTCATAGCTGCACTCGATAGCAGGGGGAATCCCTTCACTGTGTAGCTGATATAATAAGAGGCAATGGTTCCCGAGCTGTGGGTCGGAACTCCCCTCCAAGGATTGAAAGATAAATCTGAAGGACTGGATCTTTTTCTCTTGTGAATTATTGGATAATTTGACCTCCTTAGGTCTTTTCAAATAAAACTGTTTTACATATCTTGTCTGTATCCCCTGGCCTCTGCCTTTTTTACAAGGAAATATGTCAAGTTGTGTAACAAAAGAGAGGCTGAATGACTCATTGTCAATATTATGTCACGTTGACACGTTTGCATATGTGCGTAACGTTCGTAATCTCGCTCGTCTGGTTGAGCAGGACTACAGGAGTAGTTACCTACGAGGGGGGTGTGTGCAACATCATTTGTTTAGTGCCAGAGCCCTCAACGTGAACCTCCCCCCTGATGAGGAGAAGAAGATGCAAAAGGAGTAGGAGAAGCAGAAGGGGATGCCTCTAATTTGTGAAGGGGTCCAGACGGGGGATGGGTGTCTCAGAGCTGACACGAGCTGGCATGTGCCCTCTTCTGTTTCCTATCTTTAGTCTGTTCTGTGTTTGCTGATGAATTGGGAGTTTCTTCCTTCCTTCCTTCGCTCCCTCCCTAGTTTCTCTCTGTGTCATTCTTCTTTTTTCTTTCTCTCTTGCTCAATCATCCCTCTTGCGTTCCTCTCTGTGTGTGACAGCATTGCCATGCCTGTCATGTCTGCTAATTATCTCCGATCAGCGTTGTGTTCCAGCCCACACATCGGCTCGGGCCGCCATCCCATGATGTGTTTATGTATGTGTGCATTTACATCTCATTTGATACACACAAGGTTAGATTGTGTTTTTCCAGGGTGCCCCCAGTTCAAAAGAGTAACAGAAGAAAGTAGCAGAGGAAGGTTAATGTGCATCATTTTGTTTACTGAGCCGATCGATACACAAAGGATGTTGACGAGCTGATATGTGTCATTCCAATGAAGTCCTGGGAGCCGTGGTTCAGTGGAAAAATGAAGCATGGGTGGAGACGAGGTGGGAGGTGGAACATTTTACCTGAACAAGATGCTGTGAAAGACTTCAGAGTGAGAGAGTGGAAATACATTTGTGTGTGAAGTGCTGAGTAGGGATTTAAGGGAGGAATTACTGTGGAAGAGCAAAGAGTGTCTTCAAAGATTGTCTTTATGCTTTGTTTGCACTGGGGAGATTTGGCCTTCCTGGATCTCCTTTTTTATCTCTGCTTGGAAATCTTTACACCCCCTACTTTGTGTGTTTTCACCGCTTTTTTCTGTCCAAGTTTACGTCCACGTGACTGTAATTAAAGCAGAGGAAACGGCCCACTTGGCCATTGTCTCGTCTCTCCTCTCCTCTCCTCTCCTCTCCTGTCCTCTCCTCTCCTCTCCTTCCTTATCTCCCCCCTTATGATTTTCTTTCTTCTCATTTCCTTCCCTCATTCTACTTCTTTTGTTCCTTATTTTCTTTCCCTTTCTTTCATCTCCTTTCTGTTCCTCTCCTCCTCTTTTTTTACTTTCCTTTCATCTCCATTTCCTCCTTTCCTTCGTCCTTAATCTCCTCTCCTTATCTCCTTTCTTTCCTTTCTATCTGTCTTCCATTTCTTCCATTACTTTCCCTTCTTCTCCTCTCCTCTCTTCCTTTCTTCTCCTCTGTTTCCTCCTTTCTCTCCTCTTTTCCTTTCCTTCTTTCCTTCTTGGCTTTATATTCTCTCTCCTCTGCTCTCCTCCTTTCCTTCAACCCCCCACATTACAGTAGCTGCTTAAAAAGAATGACCGGCGACTCACTGCTCATCACATAGTCACACTTCACGTTCCTGCTCGCTGACCTGGAAGTGATGCGTTGGGATCGTACAAGACGGTCTCAAAAGCCTATGTGTGCATTTGTAAGTGTGTGCATGTGAATGTGCCAGAATATGTGTGCATGGGGGAGGTTGACAAAAGCATGGATGAAGGCTTACGGGCAGAGCTGCATGGATTTTTTGGTTCTTTGGATCGAGTTTCTTTGGGGATAAAAAGCCTGTGGTGAGTGCTGGATAAGGTTTCTGTTAGACTGTGTGTGTTTGTTATTGTCCTTTGGTGCGTTAGCTTTTAGACACGTGAACGTGCGTGCATACGTGTGGTCAGATTGCCTTTGTCCTCTACCCTCAGGCCTGCACTCAGATGTCAGTGAGTCGTGTGGAGCTTATACAGGTCACTAATGCACTGAGAGGGGAGGCTCTATTCACTGTAAGCACTCAGAGCCAAAACAATAACCCCCAGCTTGAGTCCGCACAAGAGCTCAACTCCCAGGAAATGGACCCATTGACCTAGATCCAACCCCCGTTATTGAAGAGACGCCACGTTTCTGACATGTTGTTGACATCCTAGTCTCAGTGATAGTGTTCCTGTCATTAGATACCTTTTAAGCATCGCCTGAAATCCTACAAGATCCTTTGTAGTGAATAGAGTTTAGCCAATTCCTACCTCCATTAGTAGCTGAGGAAACGTTTTAGGAAGATACTGCTTTGAAACACGGTGTTTCTTTCTTATATCTTGTAACCTATTTGTTTGTGTCAATATGGAGCTAAAAAAATCAGAGCACTTTAATATTGCTATACTGTGTTGTGTGTTTAGTCATTATCGCATTCAAATGTGTCTACTGATACCAAGCAGCATCCTCTCTGGCTGGGAAATGAAGCCAATGCGAAAGTGCCAAAAGCTGTAATTCCTTGAGTGGCCACTTGAGGCTGGTTACAGAGCAGTTCAACCTCCATAAGTGCCCGTATTAAAATGTCCAACTTCACAGCAGAAATAAACATGTTTACAGCCTGGTACAAAAAAACGTTTTGTTCTCTATAGCTAATTTCCCCGTTCATGACAACTGTACTGAGGGTGAATTTTTATACAACTCACCTGTTCAAATTATATTAAGGCTTAAAGTTATGCAGATTTACAGGTGCCATTATTAAAGGATCATATGGCCAGCCTTAGGTCTGCTGATGATCCACGTCTTTGCCAATTTTACATTAGCCAGGAGGTGGAAGAGGCAGTACAGCAAACATTGCAGTGGCTACCGATGCATATTTTCAGCTTCAAAACAATGCTTCAGAAACCTACAGGTAATGTCACTCATGCGCGGCCCATTCTTAATACTGTTATTGACTGATACATAGGGTATATACTGTAGCCTTGGGTTCCTGGAACTGGACTTAAAGTATGCAGGAAATCGACTCACTGAAAATGTGAGTTCAGAGAAAATGATTTTGTCGTGGTTAAAATTTGCAGAACATTGATGCAACGGTTTGGGCGTAGGTCATTCTCTGAAATGCACAAATGAAGAAGTAGGTGGAGGGAGGGTTGCTTTTCTTGGTAAATAGCAGACCAAAAAAAGTACGTGGAAAGTTCAGCATGTCATGCAAATGTGTACCACCATCCTTGACACCTTATCTTATCTCAACCCCCCAGCAATGTATCATAGGTAAGGTATGTGTACCCGCACACCCGTTCTGGGTTGTTTTGGTGTCCTGTGTCCTGTGTTGGCCTCAGACGTAGAGACACAGCACAGCGAGCTGCTGTTTGCCTGTCACATTCTTGCTTGAACATTTCTTAGCAGCATCCCTCACTGCGGCACATTGTCTCCCGTCTCGTCTTCAAGAGGGTGCTTTGTTTGCAAGCACTGCTGTTGACTCAGGTGCAGGGATGTACAAAGAAAACTTCCCCTTCCACCTCCCCCCCCTCTCTCTCTCTTTCTCTGCAGTCCACCTTTGTGTTAGCCATTCCTCTGCCACTAACTTTGTTCTTAACACTACCGGCTCACTCACCTCTGTCAGGTTCATACTCTCATGCTTCGCCTCAGCATCTCCTCTACCCCTTCTCCACGCTTAATCTTTCATTTCCTTTCTCTTCTTTCTTCTCCCATACACACTCCACTTTTTCTCCCTCCCTTACTTGTCCTTGTGCGGCCATGCCAAAGCCCCTCTCTTACTCTGGTAATGATTAGGAAAATACTACAAAGGATTTGCAGGGTCTCAGCAGAAATCTTAATTAATAATGTGATAACAGTGCTGCTTTGTGTTTTATTAACTGTCTCTGCTTTACTTTAATTTGATTAAAACCAGAGTAAGCTAATAGCTGCATATTGCATTGTGGCAGCAGTATCCAGATCCAGTGTGTCAGATTTAGAGGGCACTATTTAAAGAATATGGCAGATAATAATGTGCATAACTATGTTTTCTTTTAGAGTTTTATATCTGCAGATGCCTCAGTTTTGCCATGTTAAACCACCATGCAGTGTACTGTGAGTACTCAGATGGTGCACTCATAACGGTTAAAAAGTTGAGTGTGGAACGCTGGACACTTCTCGCCCTCAGTGGTCACCATTTTGGATACATAGCAGAAGTAGAGGGACCACACTGTGAAAATGGCAGCCAAAGAAGCTGCCGAAGCTAATGTGAATGCAACAATATACAAATATAAGCTGTACATATGTTTCAGAGTTATTTTTTGGCAGTCAAATGTTGGCGATAATGCACCACACAGTTGCAATCTAGCAAAGAAGTGCAGTCACAAGTAAGTGCACAACGGCCGTAATCAAATTGAGACAACGCTACTCTGCTGAAATTAGCGCACTATGTCAAGAAGTACATACAGTGCACTACATAGAAGTGTACTTACAGATACTGAGACACAGCATGCGTCTAGGCCGCTGTTGTTTCTCCGTCAAGCTAGAAAAGACAGGTTGGAATGAGGGGGTTGTAGTCCGCAACTACATCGCTAGATGCCACTAAAGCTTACAAACTGGCCCTTTAAACCTACATACATGTTCTTGTTTTTATTACTGAGCCAGCCATTTCTCCTCAAAATGATCTCTGTCCTTCTTACAGACAACCTGGTCTCAACTAAACACACCAACACGAACAATAACTCTCTCCAGATCGTCTTACCGCAGTCATATCGTTACCAACAACAAATCGAGCCTGTTCACATCCGCCCTACTTTGAACTGACACAACATCTATCTCTATCTGCCCCTCAGGACCTATCAGCACCACTCCACCCCTTTTTCCTCTCATCTCTCCTTCCACCTCACCACACATCATTCATCTTTCTACCTGTGGCCCAACACTCGATTCCACCAGCTCCCATCCGCTCTAACAGCCTCTCATCCCCCCTTTCAACACCATTATATATTTTTTTTCAGACCCTCTTGCCCCACTCATCGCATCACCCTGTCTCAACCTCCCACCTCAATCAGTCTACCCTTGGCGAAAACCCTCTTATCCCTCTCTCTCGCTCACTCATCCACCCTGTTATTTGGCTGTCCCTTCAGCCTGCACAGAGCGGAATAGGAGGTATTACCCGCCAATTTGGCACCGTTCACACCTGTCTGTGTTCGTCTGCAGGTGTCTATACGTGTCTGTGTCTGACAATTTGTGGTGCCAAAATTTTGTATGTTTAAACTTTTGCCCCAATTACATTTATTTCCAGTATTTCTTGAGGATGCAATGTAAACAGATTTTCAACAATTTACTGCACACTAAAAGAAGAAATCAATTTCATGAAGACTGCCAACGTTATTAGATCCTTAATGTGGAAAAGAAAAAAAACTTCCCACAGAAGCTTAGTAGCTTAGAGATAATGGGAAGGAATCCCCTTTTCAAGATGGCACAACAAGCTGTAGTAGTACTCAGTTAACGCAGAAATTTCTCCCATCCCACTTCATTACATGTCAACCAAATTGAGAGACATTGTCTCAGTGTATCAAATCAAGTAAAACAGAAAAACAAGACAAATTGCACACATCATAACACAGCATATGATTGATAATGAGTCAGAAAGTGTTGAATTAATTAATCAGTTATTTAAAAAAGGTTTTTCTTTTGCTGATAAAACACCAAGGGAACCTCTACAATACACTGATGCTTTGTAAACCAAGAATTGATGGACACGGACAGATGGAAACCACTCTAATATTGGCTTCAGATGATACAGCTCTGTGCTGCTTAATAAAACCCCAGATGTACAAGTCCAAAAATGCACATGCTACTGTGCTATGAGCGTCTTTTTCCATCTGCATGTCTGTAGTTGCCCACGTGTCATTTCAAGAAATACAAATCTGCTGCCATGTCCGTTTTTTTAACGTCTTTCTTTCTTTATTTCTACACTACTCCCCAGCCGCTCCTCCCCCAGGCTGCATCTTGCCCCACAGGGTTTCTACGGTTACCAGCTGAATCTGGAGCATTTTCAGTGTCTCGTCCCCGACTCCTCCTGGATAATTAAACAACACTTCTTTAACTGCCACTCACATATTTGGAGCAGCAAATCACCACATGAATATTCAGCTGATTGGTTTCGGCGACTGCGAGGCGATTGTCTGCGCAATCACTATTTCATCAGGAAGAATGAGCGAGCGCTGATTGAGGCATGGCAAAAAGAGGAAGATGTGTTATTAACATTTAAGAAAAAACAGACGATAGTTTGAGATTTGCCAAGCGACCTACCGCACTTTATGTCTGTGCTCTATAAACAAAATGATTTCAAGTTGCATAATGCAGATGGATTTAATTGAGGCTTACAAGACTTGATCTCCACCCTCATCTCAGAAGTAGGAGAATGGAGTACTCTGATCATCCATAGTAAAAGCCTCACATTAAAATATACTGTACATCTTGAAAGATCATAATGGGAGGTTTAAATCTTTGGGGTTTCCTTCTTTGAATTCATACAGTTACTCACTGATCGCTGAGTTCGCACTCAGCAGCAGCAGCTACACACACTGAGGCTTCTTGCTCAATGGAGGATTTATGCTAGAAGGATTTTTTTTTTAAAATATGGTAATCCCTGACTGCACCGTGCTGCAGAGACAGTCAGCTGAAATCTGAGTTAAGTAGCATGCGGCTTAAGCTCCTCGAAAGACTGAGGAACGTATTTAATGAAGTTAGTGACACTTGAGGAGTAAAATGCAGAGAACTGGCTGAGACTGAGTTCTACTTTATCTTTTCTGCCTGATCCTTAGATGCCACACAGACGCTGACCCAAAATATAAAACCCATCGTATGTGTCATTATGCAGATGATGTGCCGCACTATATAACTGTTTCCTTATGTTTTTAAACTGTTATGTTTATTAGAGTTAACCAGTTTGGAGGGGGTTCATCGCGCTCTGGTACATGCTTTTTAACAGGAATTGGCATAAAATTATCTTTGATATTACTATCAACAAAGTCCAAAATCTTTACTCTTAGAAGAGACCGTAATAAATGAATAACAATCATCTCATTTCCTCACACTCCACTTCTGTCATTTGTGTGGCCTCAAAAATGAAAGCACTCATCAGGAGGGAGCTATGATTTGTCTGTCACCAGTTAAAAGATATTTGATTTAAGCAGCAGCTGGGACTCGCGCTTGCTGGCATGCTGTTTGTGTATGTGCATGCGTATGTTTAAGCTGGGGAGAGGGTGGGGGTGGGTGAAGGGTGGCTCGTGTCTTGTCAGATCCCGAAAGGATGAATAAGAAGCTAATCTCTCGCTCCCAGGGAATTCTGCCAGCGATGTTTCAGACAGTCCCGTCTCAGAGGGACTGTGGGAGTGCAGTGGAGTGTGCGCTCCCATCTCCACAATGGGATGTTTTCAGAGCATATCTAACTGTTATCTCCACACTGGATGGATATAGTTCCTCCTCAAATGTGAACAATACACACACACCTAGGTGTGCACATACAGACGTGCACTCACGAATAAGCTGATCCTCATTTGTTCAGTCCATTGAGCCTCCCTGCTCCTCGTCCTGATTCACATGTTGTTTGCGACGTGTTTGTTATCTTTCAAAGCAGGTTTTGCACGGCGTAAACAACAACAAGGGAGTCCTGGTGTACATGCATGCATGCTTGCATGTGTGTATTTCTGTATGTGTGTGCAGGTGTGTATGCAAAATCAGGGAGCATGGAGACAGTCTGATAAAACCGTCTCCCAGGTTCCCATCGTAGTCTATTTTGACTCGCCTGGAATGAAGTTTGCCCCATCCAGAAATTCCTTTGTTTACCCCCCAGAGTGTTGACCTCAGCGACTTCATTCGCTGCCCTGAAGGCGGGGGTACGGTAACCGTTTGAGGAATGTGAAAGGTGCGGGAAAAGGCCCTGAAGGAAGGGTGAGTCCAGTGACTGTGTCATGTGTTTTGAGGCTTGATGGGGGGGTCGTAGTTGTAGGGTGCAGAGAAAGGTCACATAGATCAGTCAAGCTGGGACCTTCTCTGGTTACAGCAGTGTCTGGAATGGTCACTATTGTTAGCTTTAATGTCTCTGATAGTGCAACATTGGGTACTATTGTTTGTTTGAATGATTCAGTTCTAATGAGGCTACCGGTAACCTCATTACTCACGTTTATTTCATCTTTGGATTAAGCACAGATGTTGTCTTGACGTTGCTCGACATGAAAGGCGCGGTGTGAAGGTGTTTGAGTGACTTCATAATTCGATTTCAACAGCCACTCCGGTTTGCAGTCTAGACTATGACAGGCTTCAAATAGCAATGAGACAGGTTTTCTTTGGCTTCATTCACAACACGACGCAGTACAGTAGCGTGCATCCACGTCATGGGTGGTTTGAATTTGGAGAGCTGAGCTGTGTGTCATGTAGGGCGGAGCTGTGAGACAGGTGCAGAGATGAAGAAGACTGGCAGTGGGGAAGTAGGGTGTGACTGCTCTGTGTCTGTTCTGACAGGCCTTTGGTATTTTTCCAAAGAGTGTGAGAACGTGTGTGTGTGTGTGTTTGTGTGTGTGTGTGTGTGTGTGTGTGTGTGTGTGTGAGCCCCGGAAAACCTGCTCATATTTTCTCTTGGGATTGTGCAGGTGTGTGTGCCTTTGTACTACCTGCACACAAAGTAACCTGCTCGTGTGTGTGTTCTTGTGTTAGATGATAGACATGAGAACCCATAGATGCTGAGCGTCTTTCCAATGCAAGCGTGGCAATGTGGCAATCTGAGTTTGACTGCTCCGGTACTGAGTAGCTTCTGACAGTGTAGTTAAGACACATCCAGTCCCAGTGCGATGCTCAGCGCCGTCTCCGTCTCTCTGAGTTTGCATCCATTATACTGAGAATGAAGAGCTTTCCACACAGCAGATGTGTGATTTAAACATGTTGGTAGAGATTTGTATAGAGGCTGTGTTTTTTAGTAAAACATTTAACCGATATGGAATTTTGTTTTCACCAACATTGGTCTTTGTCCCCCTCTTGGTGTGTGTGCTCGTGTGTGAGTAGGCACGTCTGCATGGTAATGATGCTTTGGCTGCTGTTGCGCAGGCCATTGTGTTAATACACTCTCTCAATGTGTTAATATACTGCGAAAACGGGAGACTGAGAGAAAGAGAGCGAATAATTATGTTTCCCCTTTTGTCTCGGCTCCCTCAATTAAGCCTGAAGAGAGAGGCAGCCTGAGCACATGTCTACTTATCCACTTAAAGCTCGGCAACAATAGGACCCCCCAATGTCTCTCTATCTATCTCTCCCCTCTCGTTCTCGGTCTGCATCTCTTCCTCCCACTCTTTTCTCACTTTTCCATATCAAACTTCTATTCATAGCACCGTTCCCCAATATGTTTTTTTCTCTCTCCTTCTGTGTTTGCACCGACCTCAGCGCCCTCCCCTCTCTATGTGTTTCTCCTCCAGCCTCGCCTCACCTCTCAGCTCTACGTGGGTTTACCAAAGAGCCCCCCTCCCTCCATCTCTCCTCGTTACCCTCCTCCCTCCTCCACCCTTCGCTGCAGGGCACGGGGAGAGGAAGAACGAAGAGACTAAACATTTTAGACTGTACACCGCCAGAGGAAAGGCAGGGGTTTGACGTCCCCCGTGTTGTGTCAGACAGGATTGTGTTGTTTGTTTGGCCCGTGTGCGCTTTTCACCTCCACTAACGGAAATGTACGGTCAATGTAGCCAAGAGTTCTCAGTAGTAAAACAGCGGCATTTGATGTAGAAGTTACAACCCAAACGCTGTATTTCTGTGTGTATGAGAGAGTTTTTTTTATGAGTGGGTTATTTTTCTTTTCATTCACCCACATGATGCCAGATTTAAAGCAGGACTAGTTCCAAAATAAATACCCAGCACCTGTCAAGCATTGTGTGCATAATACTGTGTGTGTGTTTGTTTTTTGGGGGGAGGGCAAGAGCCTGATCAGGCCGGATTGGATGCAGGAGAGATGGAGGGATAAAAGGTGGAGCGAAGAAGAAGAAGAAGTAGAAGAAGAAGAATCAGGGTCAAGTTTAGCTTATGTAACCACATCCCACCGCCGGGGCACAAAAATGTGCTGCAGTGGCTTAAGTTTAAATACACGAACGCACACGCTGGCTGGCGCGGTGCAATGTCAGGCCTGTTGACCTGTGAAACTAAACACTGTGTATGGTTTCAATGCATTTGCTCAGCATTAGTATTCACTTCTCTTTATTGTCCTTTCTACTTCTGCATCACTGAACTCTCATTTCTGTGTCTTTCCCAGAACTGTACCGTGGTTGACTTATCATATTTCTGCCTCAGAGAATAAACAAAAAAAGACGGCGTTATCTGATTATGATTGATAATAGAAATAGCAGCTGTGGTCAGAGTTTACCTGATAGAACAAATGCTTCTTTTGCAATCGGAATAAATGGTTAGTAATGACCTTCATTGACAGCCACGGCTCTCTGAATGCCAACGACTGAGAAGAATCCGCCACGTTCTACGTACAAACTATATTTTTATCTGCTTACAACTGTATAATTTGTGCAGAACTACACACGAGCAAGCATGCTCGTACTTGCATACCTTCACACTATAGCACATTATGGAAATCACTCTACTCTACTAGCAGCTCAGGGCTGGTATTAGGGAAAATTAGGTCGTGTTGGCATGGATCATTTAATTGAGACTTAAGCAGAAAATCATACTCCATGGCTGCTTTCATCTTCTGTCATTTTATCAACAGCGTGTGCGTGAGTCTGTGTGAGTGTGTGTGTGTGTGTGTGTGTGTGCGCACGTGCACATCTCTTTGTCTGCAGGGAAACAAGGGGTGTTTTCCCAAAAATGTTCTGTGCACATGCCAGTACATGCCTGCATGGTTTTGGGTTGGCAATGAGTTTCAGGGTGCAGTTCAAAGAAATTGCGGTTGTTTGTGTGTTTTTTTTTTTTTCCACCCTCGGGCTCAGACAATACCTCTGCGCTTTGTTTCTGATGATCTGTGAGTTTGTATATGTGTGTATTTACATGAGTGTTTCTTGGTTTTTTTGCTTGCCTCACTGAATTATCTAAAGTCCAGGATTACTGACCACCGTGTCCTTTGTTCTCCTTCATCCTGTGCACCGTCTCTTATCCTATAGACTCCCTCTCTCTCCAGCTTGCTTCACAGCTTTCCTTTCAACTTGACTTCACCGGCTTTATGTGACGTACGTGGCAGATCCTCTGCAGGAGCGCCTTCCCGTTCTCGTCGTTCTCCTCCTCTGTGTGCGTTTGACATATCGGGTCACTTTGAAGTTGTGAGAGCTCCACTCAGACACTCCTCTCTCTTCCTGTTCCTCTCAGGGCAAACTGACACCACCATTTGATGATGTGTGGAGGATCATGCGGTTGGTGAAAGATGACACTGCACTGATGTGGAGAAGCTGGTGATGCGGCTGCTTAACCACAGGTAACCACAGTTTGTACACATTGGTCTCTCATGGCTGCAAAAAAACTCGACAAGTAATCTGATTGTGTATTGAACTGTAAGATCTGAATACAAGTAACACTGAAGAATTGTTCTCAGAAGGTTTGATTCTTATTACCATGTTCAGTTATTTGTAAAAACAGATTTTTGACTTGATACAAGAGAGTTTTGTCAGTCTCTCTCTGCAGTTTGAGCCCACACTGAGAACCTGATGGTGTGGGTTTGATGATGTGTGACTCACAGAGGACCAACTGATTTGACAGCAGTTGACTCAGCATCTCAATGTGCTTATATAACAGAGAGCATGAGGTGAAGCAGGATGCTCACATAACTTCATAATCAGCAGAATGCAGTTAAAAACAGATTTCTCTGATCATTTTAAATGTTTGTTAACTAAGCCGATGGCCGTTCATCATATGTCTGAGATTTAAACAGCACTGTGCAGTTTCAAAACACTTAAATTAATCATAATGTAAATGTACAAGACTTAGATTAAAATAGAATTAAAGCAGCATTGTGTAGAAATTCGTATTTTTGCAATTCTGAGCCCATAGTTTCAGAGTATAATCCCACTGTGGTAAATATGGACAGCTATACACATGTATTTGTTCTGATTATATTATTTCTGATCCAAAACTAGCGAGTCGGCAACTTTGCTAACAGCCAAACATCAAGCAAGTGCAACAACACAAGGCATAGCAGCCAGCTAATATTACTTACTAGTCCAACAGCAAGAAGCCCAGCTCGGCATCTGTCTTTCAGCCTTTTATTTCACCAAGCACCCACCAACGACTAAAAGTCAGTCTCAGATTTACTCTTGTCTGGCGGCTTGTTGCTCAGTCTTTTTCCCCTTTTCTCTTCTTAGCTTCCTTCGTCAAAGTCCTGTTTGGTCTCTTCTCCTCTGTCATTCCGTCCATAGGGGCTGCTGAGCCTGGTTACATTGCCTGCTTGCACAGCTCCAGTTCTGTCAGGACTCTGGCTCCGCTTCCCATAGTCCAAAATGCCTGTGGTATAAACACTAACACTCCCCCCGGTGCTCTGAGCTCACATTCTGGGCAGCCTGGCTAACAAACTGAGCTAACAGTAGCTAACAGCAGCTGCAGTTGGCAACAATTTACTTAACTGTCCATCAGGAAACTCTGAAAACCAGAAAACATTTTCTCCATAAAATATGATCCAGTTTCACCAAAATCAGTCAAATAGTTGGTGGTGTGGTGCCGTATAGCATTACATCCTTTTTCGAAGGAGTGCGAATGACAAAGCAAACAGGTGAATGACCATTCACCTGATTACAGGTCAGTGAAGCATTAGTATTAGCATTATGATTTAAAATCTGTTGCTTTATGGTAGAAAAGTTACACAGTTTTACTTTGGCATTTTAAATTTGAGATGTCTTCGTAGTTTTGCTAAAAAAAAAATGAATGTGATTTTGATGCATTCTGAATAATTTAACGGGACAACACCAGAAAACCCTCAGGAAGCCTCTGTGAAACATTTATGCTCTACATAAATTCTTCATAAACTTCCCCTGTGCTATCTCATTTGAGCTCGTTGTTCTGAGCAACTTACCAAACATCAAGGTCAGTTAAAATGGCCATAAACTAGGGAGGGAATTTCCACCTCAGCGGTGGATACCTGATCCCTGATCTCATCTGCCTGACAGCTCGACTCTACAAGGCGTTCAAAGAGATCCTGGATACCTTTGACATGCCGTCGTTAGTTAATGGGCCATCAAATGTTACTCACTCATCCAGCACATAGATTGACCTGGTTTTCAGCAAATTTAACGCCATTCAAGGGCAAGCCCTACAATTTGGTAATGATTTTATAGACACATTTAAAAAAACAAAACAACTGCAGGCTTGGCCAGTTCAGCAAGGCACAAAGACTTATTTTGACATTTAATAGTCTGACATCAGTAGATATCTTTTCTGTCTATTTTTACTGATGCTGCAACAGTCCTGTCTAGTACTTGTAGTCCTTTTACTCAAGAGCCTCGGGGACAGCTGTGGCTCAGGAGGTGGGTCACCCAGCAAGTCGATCCCTCCAGTCTGCATGCTGTGCATCGGTGTGTGAATGTGTATGAATGGTTTGCTCCCAAGAACAGATGAGCAGTTGTCACCTTGCATGGGAACCAATGGCATCAGTGTATGAATGCATGTATGAATGGGTGAATGAGATATGTAATGTCCATTTACCATTTAAGTATTGAGGTTTGACACTTCTCTCAACTCAAGATCAACCAACCAAGGACAATGCAAATAAAGTTTTGTAGTCTCTAACTCTTCTGACAGTTTCAGTCACACTCATAAGCAGCTGTGTGTTCTTCAGTCCGTTTACCTGACCTCCACAAAGCCACCAGCCCGTTGAATAAAAAACACATGACAGACAGCTGGCTGATACAAGTTTCTGTTTGAAATGTGTGCTGATACTAGTAAATGTAATACTCCTTTCTCCATTTTAAACATAAGAGATCTGGCACAACAACTTCTTTTCACACGAGTGGTGTCAGTGCCTTGGTATGAGGTGATGAACTCAATAAACATAAATGTAAATTATAGCAGTCTTGTTGAGTTTGGTATGAGGTCACAAGGATAGGTGATCTGTGGGCCAATTAACGAATACAGATGTTAGATATAAATCGCAGATGTGGACCAAGACGTGGACCACATGTGGACAGACCAATGAACATAATAAAATATTTAGAAAACACTTACATCATTACTTTCTAAACTTACAAGAATTAGTCATAGCCTACAACAAGAGGTTACTATGATAAGTATGTTTCACAGTTTCACTTTTTTTAATTTACAGTTGAATCATGGGAAATGTGGAGAGTCAGAATGGGGACAGCGGTTTCTACGGCGATGTGACGGGACATATCTCCCGTAAGCACACGTCCCGGTCACTCCGTCTCTCCAGCAAGCAGCCAATCACCCGCCGTTCCCGGCACTCTTCTTCAGTGAAACAGGAACACAGAAACTCCGAAGCCTCGACTCGCTCCTCCAGCACCCCGAGCATCCCACAATCCTTAGCAGAGAACGGACTGGAACCTTTCAACGGAACAGATGCGTTTGGAGAGTTCGGCATCAACCCTCACTGGACACAGCGCGTCGCCATGACAATGAGGCCGGAGTCCTATCAAAACGACGACGACCCCTTGGCCACGCCGACTCCGGAAACTTCAGAGGCGGACACTGTCGCCCAGGATGGGGGAGAGGACTCCATGGGGGAGGGGGAGGGAGATGTCCTCGGTGAGGAAAGATACCTCCAGCGAATGACTGAGGGTCCGCGAGAGGGAGGGAGTTTTAAAAAGAAGCGGTCCAAATCAGCTGACATGTGGAGAGAAGACAGCCTGGAGTTCTCTCTGTCTGACCTGAGTCAGGAGCATCTGACCAGCACTGAGGAGATAGTAGACGGAGGAGAAGAAGAGGAGGAGGAGCAGTTCACACGGCCCAGAGGAAGTGCAGGTATGGATGCACGTAATGGTGTCTGGTCTATTTGTTTTAAATCTGTAAAATGCATGTTTCTCATGTATTTAGAAGATACAGTATAGGAGTGAAGCAATTTTTACTTTCAGAAAGCACCACTGTGGCTGACAGTGGTAAATAATCTTCATATATTCTGCAGAGTGCAGGGGTGTTCGCTTGATTTGACTCATTTTGTGGGTGATGAGGTGGATGGAGCTGAGAAAAAAAATTGCAGGCAGTCGCTGAGTAGGGAAAAATAATTTGAAAAAAATGTCTTGATTGAAGGTTAGCCTCCATCCATCAGGTGCAGTAGTTGTAGTTGATCACAAGGTTGTTAGCCTAACTGGCGCTGTGCAGGAGCTGCTGGAGTTCAGCGAGGCAGTGGGGCAGTAGCTGGTAACTTAACTAAGTGCTGCTGCAGGCAGTAGGCTAGCTTAGAATAATGTATGGGCTTCCTGCACACACACACACACACACACACATTCACAATTATGCTCACTCACCAAAATCATACAGATTCACAGCAGGACACAGGCACACATGGAGCAGGTTAATTTACATGTCAAACGTGGCAAAGTACTCCAAAAGTAACCCGCAGTAATCAGAATACAATAACCTCACGCACACACACGCACACACACGCACACACACACACACACACACACACACACCTAAATACACACACTTGCTGTACATTAACCACCTGTGTGTGTTCCAGGCTCCGCTGAAAGGGCATCGTCTCTGGACCATCTGTGCAGCCAGCAGAGTCCTGGCCTCAGGGGGCAGAGGAGCCGCTTCGCTAAGAACCGGAGAGAAGCAGAGTGCGATGGAGACGGAGAAGGGGAGGAGGGGTTGATGTCTCCAACCGAGGAAGATGGTGGCGGGTATGGGGCATTTACGCTCCCCTGCCGACGCTCCCATTGCCTGTCTGAGGGCTTGGCAGGGCTCGGCATCCCGGCAGCACCGTGTCCTGCTTTCCAAGGACGCCGAGCACAAACTACCCAGGTTAGATCAGACAATCAAATTAAAAGTCTCTGCTGTCTGTCCTTTCATGAATACATACCCCTAAATGTAGAATGATAGAGGACTTTGTTTACCAGCCGTTTCCGGGAAGTTCAGAGAGTTCACATGACATGACAACCGCTGCAGGATTTAACATTTTGTTGACAACCAGAGACATTTCCTGTGCAAGCTCATGTTCAGTCTTGTGTAATGGGGAAAGGGATTACAAGGAGTCAGATAGAAAGTGGCTGTGGGGCTACTTGTCTAACACTGGCCTGGTTTCCCGCTCCAGAAATTAAGGCATTAAAACATAATCTTTCATGGCCTATTCACTAACCACACACACACACACTGTCCTAACACACAGAAAGACATTTTGAACATCATTCTCTTACGATCGCACAAAAGCAGATCCACTCAAAGGGTAAAAGAGGAAGCTGTAATGCATCACAAAGATTCTATTTAAGAGATTCAGTGCACCAAAACAAAACTAGATCAGCAGGATGAAGAATGTTCCTGTGCTTTCTATAATTTTCATTTGTCACTGATAAAACAGAAATGTTCCCAAATAACTACTAAAATAGCAAACCAGGCTTTTCTTTCAACTCATTCCCAGAACCCCCAAGCACCCTTGGATAGCAGAGCACCCTAAGTGCTTATTATAAATTCATCTAGTCAGGCTGTGGGGGTTGTTAGACCGGATATAAATAGACCTACAACACAGCAAAACAAAGAGGAAAAGAACAGAGCGAGACTCAGTTTGGTGAAAGCAAAGTGTGAAGGCACAGAGAACCACACATTCTAAACTAAAAGCTTCTTTTAGCAGATATTCATGCACACAAACACACAGAAACATATTTTGGCAAAATTTCTGTATATTCATAATCTGTAAGTAAATGAGGTGCGTTTCTGTCCTCTTTTTCCGGCTGACAGGACATCTCAGGTGTTTTGGGTGAGGGAAGCGAGTACGGCGACAGCGGCATCGATGGCGTCGCCACGGAGATCGACGGGGATGGAGAGTTGGTGTCACGGCGCTGTAAGGCCATGTCGGCTTCTTTCTCGGTATACTCGGCCACCGAGAGCAGCGTTTTCAACGGGAGCGACAGCGGGAGCAGCAGCGCGGGAGGAGGAGAAGGAAGAGGGGGCGAGGCGGGCAGGGGAGGAGTGTATGAGAATTTCCGAAAGGAGCTGGACAATCAAGCCTGGGTTAGCTACTTTTTGTGTGTGTGTTATTCTTTTTTTATACACAGGTATTAATGATTGATGTTTGTTCTCACACGATTGTTCCATCACTCTCTCAGACACATCAGGGTCGGGACTGCACGGAGGAGGCTGGCTCTGCTGTGAGCGACGAGCAGAGCAGCGGCACACTCAGCAGTGCTTATCCATCGGACAATCTGATTGGCTGTGCCCAAGGCACGGTGAGGAAAGCAGGGGCTCTGGCTGTGAAGAACTTCCTGGTTCATAAGAAGAGCAAAAAGGTGGAACCAGCAACGAGGCGGAAGTGGAAGCACTACTGGGTCTCTCTGAAAGGTGTTGCATAGACTCTTATACTTTAAAGCAAGAGGCTGCAGGTCAAACTGAAGCTGAAAATATATCATATATACAGTATAATAACTAATTAGGCAAAAATATCTTTGACATGAAACAATCATGCAGCCATGTCACATTCAGATAAACATCCTAACCCGACCCCGGCCTGTTTAATCTCTCACTCTCTCTCCTGTCAGACTGTAATCACATCAGTCCGTGCCCTTGGTTGTCACCTCTGCTGTCTTCTCGCACTCTTTTCTGTGTGGCCTCTTACATTTCCTCTTCTAGGCCTCATCACAATTTAATTTTACGGAGGCATCCGTGTCTAATCCAATCTCGTCCTTGTGAAATTCACAAGATGCAGCTTCTGCGGCTGCATTCCTGCCTGTCTCCTGTCCTTATATCCACCCCGCTAGAAATACTTCATCAGACGGTCTCATAGTATTCCTCCTGACCTTATGCTATACAATAGCACCAAAAACAAACAATGTAGGCCTTTAATTATTTATTATTTGTATTATTTAACTTTTTTTTTATTGTATTGTATAAAAGTTGTGACATCAGTATAATTTCTGTCTTTCTTTTCTGCGTTCTTCAAGGCTGCACTCTTTTCCTGTACGAGTCAGACGGTCGCTCTGGGATCGACCACAACAGCGTTCCTAAACATGCTTTGTGGGTGGAGAACAGCATTGTCCAGGCTGTACCTGAACACCCCAAGAAAGACTTTGTCTTCTGCCTCAGCAACTCAGTGGGAGATGCTTTCCTCTTCCAGGTGAGAGACACTACCGTTTGAAACATCTGTGAGACGAAGAAAACTGGTAGGTCCACAGTTTTTAATCAGTGTGAAGCCAGTAGATCACCAAGAGAGATGAAGATGGATGGGAATAAGAAGAGACCTCATTTCCCAGAGGGGTTTGTGTGTGTATGTGTGTCACACACAAGTACATGACATTTAGCCACATGTGGGAGATAAGCCAGTCCTGTGTCCATGTGTTTGTTTTATGTCTGACATGTTTAAAGGCCACACTGTCACACTGTGACAGTGATCCACCACAGTGACCATTGTGTAATATTAAAATGTCTCTATTTATATGCATGGCATCTGTCCACTGTGACATTCAATCAAAGAATGGGAAGATAAGTAATGAAATGATGATGAGATTATAGTGACCACCCTCTCACAGTGGCTTATGATGGGACTTTGAGCTGTCAGTTTCTTAATTTCTTTCACTCACTATTGTTACCTGCTTTCTTAAATTCTTTGACTTTTCCTTCAGAGATGTCACCTGTCATTTTCCCCTTTTTTTCCTCTTTCCTCCTGTCAGACGTCAGGCCAGACAGAGCTGGAGAACTGGATCACAGCGATCCACTCCGCGTGTGCCGCTGCTCTGGCTCGGCAGCATCACAGGGAGGACACGGTGCGACTGCTGCGAACCGAGATCCGCAAACTGGAGCAGAAGATAGATATGGATGAGAAGATGAAGAAGATGGGAGACATGCAGCTGTCCACAGTGACTGATGCCAAGAAGAGGAAGACCATACTGGAGCAGGTATGGACCAGGGACACAGTCTTTTTCATATTGTGTCCATATGATGCTAACATGATCCAGGTTTGTGATCACATGTGTTGAACACCCTGCTGAGTGTCTTTAGCCTCTAGTTGAGTTGAGTGAGAACACCTAAGGGCCTTCACAGATGCTCATCTCCATACCTTTGAACTGCATCAATGCTCTCACACACCAATATCTCGGCATTAAATCATCTATACTGCATGGCGTCACTCAGACAAAATGTTCTTAAGGAGTACTTGCAGCAGCAGATGTTTTCAAATATCCCGGCTGGTGCTCATTTATAAACACACCCGTAAGTGCAGCAGAATGCAGAATATTCATAGCACATGTTTAAACGCATGCGATGCACACATTAGCAGGCGAGCGAGCCCGAAGTCTCTTGCTAATCTTTCCATATTTAATAGCTGTTTTGAAACGAGTCACAGCTGGAATTTCAAAGCTCTCCTAGCATCAGGTTTGTTCACTTCCAGTGGAACACAGTGTATACCTTTATTCTTACTTCTGCTGCTCAGTGTTAAAGCAGCAGCGTTGCATGTAAACATTGCAGGAGAGCTTAAGAATGTGTGAGCAAGCCTCCGTGTCTCTGTGTGTGTGGCATTTAGTTGACAGTCAATAAAAGAAAACAATATTACGTTAAAAAAAGCACCAGGAGGTGGTTAAACTCAATCATGCAGAACGTTTCCTTCATTTCTGAGAAAACTCAAGCACATTAACTTGAATTGTTGGATCAAAGCAGGGAAAAAAACTTGGTTGATTCCATCATATCATTATCCGACTTATTTCAAGATCACTATCTGGAACCACATTAACCTGCTAAATGAGTTTTCGTAAATAGAAAAGGCCTGGGATTTGATGTTGACTGAAGACTCAAAGAAAGAGCAGTTGTGTATTAAGTCCTGGAACAAATAGGTGAAGGCAGTAACCAGTGCAAATTAAGTCTAGATTATGTGTGTATCCCTGTGTTCCACCTCCCACAGCCCACCCTGTGATACATTTCACATAGCACAGCAGGTCGGTGACTGGTGGGGGTTGTGTTGGTGATTAATACCTCTCCACAGGAGCTTCAGCACTCCCACATCTCACTTCAAATAAACCAGCTAACAAAGAGTGATCTTTTATCCATATTTTTTCTTTCTTGTCTTCATCACTGTTTTGTCAGTGGCCAAATCTGGAACCGTTCCATAGCTAAATCTGGATCCAATCAGCAAAGTTTGCGTATGTTGCATAATAACAAATTTGTCTCTTTTGCTGCTTGTTTTCTTCTCATCTTGATCTCATCCCTCTGTTAGATCTTCCTGTGGGAGCAGAACTTGGAGCGCTTTCACATGGATCTGTTCCGCTGTCGCTGCTACCTGGCCAGCCTGCAGGGCGGTGAACCCCCCAACCCTAAACGCCTGCTGGGCTTCGCTTCGCGTCCCACCAAGCTGGCCATGGGACGACTGGGCATCTTCTCTGTCTCTTCCTTCCATGCACTGGTATGATTCAAAAAATGCCCACTCACATTCATAAACACAGGATTTTAGTACTTGTGTATCCAACTGTCTCCATAACTCGCTGTAATTTTACTCCAAAACTCAGATTCTGTCCCACATGTCTCCACATGCTCCAGTAGGCATTGCATGAGAGGTTCCCAATTGATGACCTTTAATAGAGGCCCAGCTTGCAGAGTGGGTGTGTTTATCTGGCTGTTAAAGTGAGCCTCTTTTCACATACTGGACGCCTACTGAAAGCAAGAATTTCTACTTGCCTGACAAATGTGCAAACTAATTGTACGTAGCTGAAGTTAAAACACAGTACAGCTTACCAATGGTTACATAAGAGCGGGGGAAGGGGAGGGCTACATAAAGAACACTTCTATATTAGTTATATTAGCTTTGCACACTACACTAACTGCTATGTTCTATGTTTTTAGATGTCCTGAAGTAGCTTGTTTTTTTATGACACGGCAGAATCTGCCGGGGTACAGTACATTAATTTAGTGCTCAAGAGTGGATCTGATTCTCAGCCTCAATCGACCCACGTCCAAAAACCAAATTTTATAGCCATGTGTAACAGAGCAGGACCGGCACAGTCTGAAGCATATGGCTACCTGGGCAGAAGCACAGCTTTAGGTTACAAAAATATCCATCCGTCCATCCATTATCTGTAACTGCTTATTCTCATCAGGCCTATCACTTTGGACTTTGGGCGAGAGGCGGGGTACACCCTGGACAAGTCACCAGTTCATTGCAGGGCACATAGAGACAAACAACCATTCACCTACAGGCAATTTACTCACCAATTTAGTCACCAGTTAACCTATTAAGTGGCTGTCTTTGGACTGTGGGAATGAGAGAAGACACAGGAAGAACATGCAAATAGAAAGGCCCCAGCCGAGGTTCAAACCAGGAACCTTCTTCCCACCACCCTTACAGAAATACTTTAAAGTTAATATACTTTATTGTGAACATTTTAAGTACATAATTGTCCTTTTGTTCATAGTTTGAAGTTCAGTTCAGAGTTTTCATTAAACAATCCCCACTAAAGCTCACTGCAGCTGAGACATAATTGCCTTCTGTTGTGCCTCGGTCTCACTGCTGCATTCTTTCAGTTTTGACCCTGACAGTGTTTTGTGAAAATTAATTTCATTTACTGCGGGCTTAAATTAGTTTGACTTTCAAAACTGCTGTTCTCAGCATCTCTGACTCCCGACAGATGAGACAAAGTTGAAGATCAATGACACGTCCATTTAACATTTAATTCTACTTCCAAGCCTAAACTCGAGTGTAAGTTGAATCTAAACCAACCTTTTAAGAAAATGCGAAACAAACAAAATTGTCCTCAATTTACAGAATTGAACTATTTTTTCCCTTTCATGGCTTCTTGTAAGAATACCTAACTACATGTGCGGGAAGACAAACACACACCTGCGTTTACATGCCTACACACTCTGTCCTCACCTCTCACATTCAGATCATTCTCTCCACAAACTGTCCTGATGGTGACAGCTTTAGCCTGTGGCTAAAAGCCAACTCATTAGCTCATTGCTCTGCAACCTGCTCTTGTTGTCACCTTGAGCGCTCCAAGAATGTACAGAATGAACGGCCACCGTAGATGGAATGATAGGCTGTAAATGATGCCGTGCATCCTGTGGTTGTACGCCAAATATCATCCGATGAAAACAAAGAGCAGAGCGGAAAGAAAGAGGTGGAAACAACATCTCTGCAGTTTCATGCAAGCAGACAGTCACACACACACACACACACACACACACACACATCAGAGGTTGATAGTGTTTTTTTGATTGGTGGATCAATACGAACTCTGTTAGTAAGCTGCCATCCCTGAGGCACTTTCCCACAAACAGGCTTAACACTCTGCTCTGTTGACACCCCTCCTTCCTTTCACTGCCTACACCCTCACTTCCTTTGTCTCGCTCTTTGTTTCCTCCTCGATCTCCCTCAGTTTCTCCTTCTCCTTATCTTCCTTCACCCTTTCCTCTTCTCTGTGTTGATAATCACGACCCTTTTCCTCCCAGATTTTAAATTTTATCATCGCATTAGTCAAATGCCGCTAGAAATGAGCACATTTTGAGGACAGTTATGTAAGTTTATGATATAAATGAACTAAATTCAATGAAATGCATTAACAGAATAAAGAAGAGGACTTGGTAATTCATTAATGAGATACAAAAACATTAAATGAACCCATTCATGTTGCCTATAGCGAGTTAACTGTCCTCTCTCTCAACTCTTTTCCTCTATTATCCTCGACCAAATAAGACATGGGAAGAAGATTGGCTGTTAAAACGCCTCTTGCGTGCCACTTACATAAGAGTCTTGAAGATAGTTTGACCTATTATGTTTGACGTGCGTGTGTCTCATGAGCAGTGACTAGCAGAGAGTACAATGAGCACACGCCCACAGAAGTACAGTATGTGCTGCGATGTCTGCGTACGCAGTACATACATGTGCATCAAAGCATGTATTTGTGTAACATACAGTGAGTCAGAGCTGCTCACAGCCCAGTAGATCAATGTGAACTAACCCAGAAATGACAAGAGTGGTTTCTCGTACAATGTGCAGTGGGTCACTGAAGGTGGTGGGAGGTTGAAAGTGTATGCAGTTAGTATACACAGCTGAAAATGTGTGTGTGTTATTCATGCACGTGCATTTATAGAATATACATATACAGTATATACTCAGCACAGATGTTTTATTTATTAAAGTCTATCAAATGCTTGATAGATACTGGATTTGACAGTACCATGCTGGACCTGGATAGCAGCTTGTTGATGTAAAATAAGTATCGTTTAGCAATAGATATGGATGAGTGCATTGTAAGTGGATATGGGTTTAATGTAACCGCTAAAAATCAATTTATTTCTCTGGCATACATGTTATAATTAAGTTTCAGATACCCCGTCCATTGGATTCATGTCATCTGTAATTTTTTCCGTCACAGGTCTCAGCCCGCACAGAAAGCAGCATCAGGAAACGTAACCAGGCCATGCCTCGCACCTTCAGTAAACGCCGCAGCCGTTTCTCCTCCCTTTGGGGGCTGGACACCACCTCGAAGAGGAAGACCACGGGGCATCCCTCAATCAACCAGGTTTCCATAGTGACACGTTCATAACTAGCTTCACACAATGCGCCTTCTGGTTGTAGATGCTTGATAACTGCTCTGTACGTATGTTTGGATGTGATTTTTATGTACTGCTCTCTGCGTGGTTGCAGGTGTTTGTTGATGGGATGGAGCCGGCGAGAAAGCCATTGGAGCGCATGTTTGAAGACTCGACCAGTGAAAAATCTGTAAGAGCTCAGCTATCTTTTACTAGACAAGAGTACTAACACAATACAAATGTCCCTTTATATTCAGAACCATGATATAATTTACATTTTTAGATGTGTTACTTAATATTTTGCCTCTTCATTGCGACAAAGATGAACTAAAAAATCACAAATGTTTGCTGCTGAAAGTTAGAGGTAAAAGTGGAGTGTAACTACGTCTGAACTTGTCTCCATTGTAGTCTCTGCCTGTCCTGCAGCCAAAGATGACAAAGGCCATATCAGATAGAGTTAATATTTACGACTATACGAATATACTGTAATGTTCCCAAGGCTAGACACATAGTTTGGCATTCACTTCAGAGAAGCTGTGCTCACGTAGCTGAAGGCTAATTCTCTGTTATTGTTTGCCTTTTTTTATAAGCTATCATGAAAATCACTGGGGCATTTGATGAACCTTTGTACTTGTATAATAGGTTATGGGCTTCTTAAGACCCCGAGGCCAGCAACTATGCTGGATTTTCCACCTCTTTTCACTTAACTGAGATCCCATTGGTGCTCCGGCTCTTCATTTGAGCCGTTATCTGGGTGAAGCGCAAAATCTCTTTTGCATCAATGAGCATTTTTTGAGGTCATTTTCATTTTTCACATTCACTTCTCTCCTTGCTGAAACGTGATAGGAGAAATTTGCAGACTATAAAACTTTAAAAAAGCTGCAGACTCATCTTTTCTCAGTATCATCGGACGACTTTTGAGTGTGTTTGTGCTGGGTAAACAACCTTTTTCATCTGCTGGAGGTGTTCCTCCTCCTCCTGCGCCGGGCCAACAAATTATTTTGGGTCGATTACTGCTCTCCAGTTTTTTCTCCCTGCTGACCGTTCTGCGTCATAGCCAGAAATAATGCCGTTATTCTTATCCTCTACCTTTTTTAACATATCAAACATTGCTCTCAGATCAGTGTTGACAGATTCCCATTTCTTCTTCTCATTTGCTTCAGGCAATTCCAGCTCTATCAGCATCATAGGTTATCGACTGGAGGGATATTCCTGTCTGCTAATCCCGCCGAGACAAATTTGATCTAATATGTTCAGATCATTAGCTTTCTGATGTTTCAACAAATTTTGCAGGCATTTGCTACCAAAGGACCTGGCAGTCTCACACCATCTGTGCTCTCGTGTATATGTCGTATTGACCACAATTTACAGACATTTGCAACTAGTGGATACTATCCTCTATTATCCAAGGCCACTGCAGGATTTCAGGTTTCTAGAAGTACCTTATGACAGCCTGGTGATGATGAATTTATATGAACTGTAGGGAAAAATGTCAAATTACCCATGGGTTGTGCAAGGACAAGCATGCCAGCTACATATTTTATGAGAAGTGAGAGAAGGCAGCAGAGATGGGGAGGAGGATGGGCAGGCCTCTGTCTGAACTCAGTAAATGGAAGGAAACTCTGCAGCACTAACCCACTCTGACTGTGGAGTCCCCCCGTGACACCATGGTAGATTGATTTCCTTCCACCCACGCCTAGCTTCAGCTGGCAGGGTATGGGATGACAGTAAAGCAATGCACGGGAGGGAACATTCTTCAGTTGGTTGTAAGATGGGGCTGGAAATGCTGCATCAGTAGCTTTCAGCATCTCCAGCAAATTTCCAAATGTTCAGATGTGATGTTCCCGGCTTCAATTCTCTGTTTGTTTGGGGGAATCCCGCTGATGGCAATGAAAGGGAATGAGCGAGCGAGAAAGAGAGAGTTCAGTGTGCTGCCTAGGACCCCCCGCCCCCCCCCTAGCAGAGGCATCCTGGATGGGCCAGGAGGGGAGCCAGATGGTGCCGAGGAGGGCTGGGGAGTTCAGGGAGTTGGGGGGAGGTACTAGTTACGGGCCCCCCGGTCTGTTCTCTGTCTGAGAAAATGTGTGTGTGTTATTCTTTCTAACTGCATGTATCTGTATTTTGTTTGTGCATGTGAACATGTGTGTTTGTTTGTGCATAAGCACTTGCATACAGTTCGCTCTGTCTCCTTCCCTGTTTCACTTTCTAACCAACACACACATACACACACACACACACACACACACACACACACACATAGTTCATTTAAACAGCGACCACTGGGCCAGATTGTTAACAGTCAGCAGATTGTATGGGGTGAATGGAAGATGTGGAGGAGGGAGATGATGGAGCGATGTACAGATAGAATGCAAGGGGCACCATAAGGAGATGGGCGGGTGAGGGGGAGGTGGGAGACGAGAAAGGGGAGTGAGAAGGATAAAGGAGTTTGTGGATGCTGTTACCTGAAAGAAGGAGATAAGGTATCAGTGACAGACAGTGTGAGGTCGAGTAGAAGAGTCGAGCGGGACAGAATCCGAGAAGAGGCAGACATGGCTGCCAGATTGCGTGAGGTCAGACTGATGGGCTGAAAGGTTATGGACTTTACAGAGTGCACACACACACACACACACACACACACACACACGCAAAGATGCAAATGCACACAGATATGTAACACACACCCACGCAGGGAGACAAATATATTAAGAGGCTCTCATCAACACAAATGAATTTGATTTTGTAATCAGATCTCCTGCTGCTTTCAGGCCACCGCCAGTTTCCATCATATTAGTTTAATCAATTTAAGCAAATCTGGTTTCTTTTATGAACATGAAGGAAATAATGATGGATTAGGAGGATTACGACATGATTTTTAATTATGAATAACAGAAAATGTTTGTTGTTTGGATCTCATTCTTCCGATAATATTGACTTTATTATGGGGAGCCTTCTGTTTTCATTGAACACAAAGGCTAGTGATAAATCCTGTGTGTGTGTGTGTGTGTGTGTGTGTGTGTGTGTGTATTTTCAGAAGGAGAGAGAAGGCTCGGTGAAAAGTCTTCCTCAGCAAAATGTCGACAGCGACATTTGGATTCCTGATTACCTGACTCCCTCCTGGGTTTGTCTGCCGAACAATCAGCCTGTCCTGGCCATCATACAGCCCGGGGAGACGGCGCTGGAAGTCCTGAGCGCCATCTGCAAGGTGGGCCATTAGCGATAGCAGTGCAGATGACAATTTATGAGCCAAGCCTGCCTCTGTAAGGTTGAACTGTTACTGTAAAATACATTGTGTATGAGGGTGATAATCACAGACCAAACCTCATGGGATTTTCAACAATCTGTGTGTTAGCCCGCACACACACACGTGTAGGCGTTAAGCATGCAAATCATTCATTTTAACAGGTTTGTCAAACACATGAAATCTTGAGGAATGAATCTCATAAAATCGCACGTAGCTCCGGTGAGCCGAGTTTAGAATAAGTGGTTACATAAGGATAATAAATTCTTACCATCTTACAGTGTGTTGACAGAGTACGACAGGCAAACATGTACAAGTCAATTTTTTAAAAATGGAGCGACGCCTGTGAGCTGGTTCAGTCAGACAGCTCGAGTCGGACTGCGTACATACACACGTGACGTGCCTCACCCTCCACAATCATCCAATCCAAATCCAAACACAATCTCCCAATTTGGCGGTATATTCAAGCTGCAGAAGTTTCCCATCTCTCCCTCTGCTCTGTCGATGCCATTGCTACCCTGCATCAGCATCACTGCCTGTTCATCTTCTTCAGCTGCTGCTGTGATAAACATCTGTAACAGGAAAACAACATGAATAATTGGATACAGATTATCAGAGGTTGTCTTCTTGCACGTCAATCTGAATACGAGAATATTCGAGATCTGAGTCTCTGGTACTGTGAGGAAGGCGTGTGCTCTTACACTGACAGTGTCACAGACAGACTTAGTCATTTTCTTACCTTACAATATACACCGCATATTACAGTCTCACACAGTCTTGTCAGACGAAACCGCACTTCATCTCCTCGTCTCTCTAATTGGTCTCAGCCAGAGACACACTAGAATAATCATCCCTAATGATACGTATAGGTTCCACTTAAGAGTCCGTGGACACATGTATAAAGCTGATTGAATTGAAGTGTGTGTGGGCGTTTGTGTGCATACATGCCATAAATATGTCACAAGGAACTGGAGCGTCTAATTCATGGCCCCTGTGTGTTACATGCATGCAGATATAATCAGTACATGGGTCATATACATGGATGGATGCATATATGTCTCTGTCTTTTTGTCAGGGGGTGGCATGAGCTATAGAGTGTGGTGATAGGAAAAGGAATTGTCTTTTAATGCAACATTGCTCCAGTTCAGTTCAGAGTGAAATACCAAAACGCCTGTGGTACAAACACTAACACTCCCCCCGGTGCGCTGAGCTCACAGTCCAGGCAGCCTGGCTAACAAACTGAGCTAACATCAGCTAACAGCAGCTACAGTTCACTTTACAG
Source organism: Sciaenops ocellatus (assembly GCA_033000465.1). NCBI lineage: Eukaryota > Metazoa > Chordata > Actinopteri > Sciaenidae > Sciaenops > Sciaenops ocellatus. Next base: position 4,424,389 of record CP136870.1, read on the forward strand.
TTTACTTTACTGGTCATTCTACAAATGACAGAGACACCGTTCACCTGATTACAAGTCAGTGTAGCATCAACAGGATTTTAAATCTGTTATTTTATGGTAGAAAATGTACACAGTGTTGCTTTAATGGATGGATTTAAAATATTATCCAGGCTTGGCTTCACATTGCAGGGAGAAGAAACCACAAGTAACTAGAGTAATTATGTCTTATTTTGGTGGTTATGATTGCTCATTTTAGTGTCTGCCACTTAACTTCTTTTCTGCATTTCCCTCCTGTCTCGTTGCCTTCAGACCCATAAGATAGACCCCTCTGGACACTACCTGCGCTTAAAGGTGTGGATTGACGGCCAAATGCTCATTTATGTTCCCAAACTTGAAGAGGACATCTCTGATCTGGTGAGGACACACACACTGAAACACTGTGGTAAACAGGTTGTGACATCATAGAGCGAATATCTCTAATTTTGGAGTCTGAGGTGTCACATGATGAGCCATGAAACTGTGATATTTCATGACAACACCCATATCAAGTAATGAAAGATATGGACTACAGTTATATCACTTGGATTTTGGGATCTTCACCTTATTATGAATAGATTTTTGTTTCATTTCAGGCAGATTTGGATGCGAGTTTGTGTATGTTTTATGACTTGGTTGCAGATTTGATTTGCAATGCAAAATGCAAATGCAAAAAATTCCCAAGAACGCTTCATTGCATATGCAGTAAATTATGCAAAACAGTATTCCGGGTGTATTATGTGCACTATGAACTGTTAGCATTTGTGTGTCCGTGTTTGCACTTTTCTTATTATTCATGTAAACAATCATTCTCATCCACATTAATCAGCCGCTGTAAACCCCAAAACCAATTCTCTTTGTGACACTGCTTTGTAGGTGATACACTGAACTCTGTCTCAAAGCAAAGTCATTGTATAACTCGCTCTTTTTCCTCAAGAGCTCTTTTATCCTCCTGCTTTGATCAGTGACTCATTTCACCCTCTTTCATCCTTAGTCTATGATATTAGATTATTATTTCTCCATAGTGAAGCACATTACACACTGCAGACCTCTGTTCCTGTCTGTTGCTTCATACACACAGCTGTGTCTATGCTCTCGCCCGATCTGAGGTCAAACCCTCATCTGAGCACCCACTCACTTTTCAGACTTGACCTGGATTCTGACCCTCGCATGTGATTGCTCTGTTAAGGAGCTTGAATAATACATGAATCTGTCCATTTGTTATTAAGAGTGATAACATGACCTTGACCTCCATCCAATAACACTGCTATCCTTCCATTTTTCTGCCAATTGAGTGTAATTTTCTTGTGTTTTCAGCTCTACAAAGAGATTGAGATTTGCCCCAAAGCTACCAAGGTGATCCGATTTGACAAAGCCGAGTCCTGCACCATCGGATACGGTATGCTCGTGTCTGACCGTTTCCCTTAAAAGCCCCTTTAATATTCTGAATCAAATTGATTTTGTAATAGAATTCACCTCTGAATCTAACATGTACATCTTTAGGTTTTTCTGTGGCAGTCATAGATGAGGATGGTACGCAGCAGCTCCATATTACTGAGGTGAAAGCAGAGGGACTGGCCTCGGCTAAAGGTACATATTTCTTTATTTATGAACAAACAAACTTGAAGTATGAACTTTCACCGTAGGTGAAACTCCCAGGAGTTGATATTCAGACATAACAAAACAAAACAAGGACACGACAGTCACCACAGTTGAATCTGAGTGCAGTAACAGCAGGGGTTACGTAAAGGTATGCGAAAGCCGGGTACATATTTCTGTCATGAGTTGACATTGTGCATTCAACACAGCAGACCTGAGAAACACCTGAGCCCACATGACATCCGTGCAGCTTTGTGTGACTGCAAACACATCAGCTGCTGAGCCAGCATAGCTGAGTCTCTTTTGTTTGAGAGAGGAGAAGTAGAGGTGAAGAAAAAGACAAGGTTTCCAGAAATGAGTTGGCTCACAGGAAGATGCTAAAGAAATTTGTAACTATCTTGCTTTCTTCAGGATTTATGAGGAAATCAACTTAATCCAGAGTCCATAGAGAGGTGGAGCTCACAACAGAAAAACAGAAATTAGAAAAACATCTGGGTGCTTGCATCAATGCATCTAAGAAAGACTTGAATGTACACTATATTTGTCAGTCTGATGATCCATTAATCCATAAAATAGGAAAGAAAAACTTTGCATAGGAACTATAAATCTGTTGCGTCCGTCTCCTTCCTGAGAGCAAAGAAGAAAAACGGCATTCCTTTGTCTGCATCTGACCGCTGTTTGAAAAGCCGGGTGTAGAGATCAACCCCCAGTCGTGTTTTTCTATCTTCTAACTGAGCCACAGACACCTAATGGGTTTGAGAAACATACGGCTGCTCTGTAGATACAACACTAATGTATAGAAAATAACATGCCCCACTATTGTGCCCCAGGGTCAGACCAAGGTTACTCAAGTGTGAGATTGTGTCCTCCGGTGCATTAGCAATCTAAAAGCTGCTATCTTAGCAGGCTGCCAGCAGCCAGAGCATACAGCTGCATTGACTCTCTACCTCTACAGTATATGCGAGTAGAGATATGTGACATAAAGACAGCACAATGCATCTTTTTGGAATATGACACTATATTTTTGCTGAATCACAGAATTAAATATGTCATACACGTCATAGTAGGTCCATGTGTACGCTGGGATGAGCCTGTGTGTGTGTGTGCATGTGTTTTACACAGAGTAAGAAGGATGAATGAGCCGTTAAAGAGATTCTGCAGGGTATACGCAGAAACCAGGCCAGCGCTGGACGACGAGCCCCAAAGGGTCTTTTCTCTATCTCTTTTTCTCCCCCTCCCCCTCCTGCAGAAGCACACACAAGTACACACACATGCAACACACACAGCAGTATATGGCCAGAGGGGTCATCTCTCTCTGTCCAATAAAGAGTCAGCTACAGCTGACATTTCACATCCCAGACAACTAGGTCATAACTTAGGGCTAAATGTGTGCCTTGTGTGTCTATATATGTAACTGTTTGTGTGTGTGTGTGTGTGTGTGTGTGCGCCTGCATTTCTGTAGCTTTCAGTGCATCATGGAAAGCCACATCACAGAATGTATGCTGCTTTTGTTACAGGCGACGATATAAAAGCCAGAAGAAAGGATAACAAGCCAACATGTGCTCACGTGAGACTGTGTTAACAGGCCCAGGACTCTTTGTCTTACTTAATTCGGCAGTGCTATCAGATCTACTAAACAGCTGTCACAAACAATCAGGTTTATTGGGAGAGGTTGGCTGCTAATTGGTCAGCTGATGGAGTGCTAATTCGCAATTAGCCGAGATGGGCACAGGTGGTCGAGGGGAGGGGACAGGAGGGAGAGCCTGAAGCTGAAGCTGTGTTTCGGTGACGTCTGTGATTTATTTTTCATATATAGAATCACACACGATGACAGAACAGTAATAGACAGGCACTGCACCCTCTTCTTAAACCCATCCAATCTTATTAGATCAGTATTTGCCTCGAGCAAACAAGCATAGAAAGATGTATTTTTAATGTATTGGAACACATTATATTCCCAACATGTCTGATTATCCAGAGAGCTGCCGTTGATGTGTTAGTGAAGTTTTCTTTGTGTAAATGGTTTGTACTTATTAGCACTCATGAGTTGATGGCCCACAGGAAAGCTTCTGTGTTGGAGGGCGCTTTGTCGTTTGGTCATTTGCATTTTTTTACATATATATTACAGTTACAGTTTTTCAGCGTTTAAGGAGGCGAGGTTCGAGCTGAATTTTACATTTACATTTGCTTTGCTCTGTCGTTCTCTGCCAGGTTTGAAAGCGGGGGATGAGATCTTGTTGCTGAACGGGAAACCCGCGTCCGCCCTCCAAATGGACGACATGAGGGCTGCGTTCGTAAACCAAGCGCTGACCTTGAGCGTCAGCACCCTGCCCCAGCTGGACCCTCTGGTGCTGTGCGCCCTTCCACCCCGGCGCTCTGAAGGGGAGCAGGACGCGTCCACGGACATCTTCTCCCAGAGCCAAGGTACAGCTTCCTGTTCTGCATCAACAAGGTTGTATATGTGAAGTTTCATTAGATGATACATACAAACAGTGTCCTCTAGTGACGTCATGTTAGAAAGAAGCAAACAAAACCCTTTGGATCAAGATCTAAAATTGCAAAGGACTATTGTCCTCTTTAGTTTTTGTTCATGTTTTTTGTTGTCTGCCATCATACTCCTGACATTTTGTCACAAAAAAAAGTGAGGATGTAGATGGTGATCTTTTGAAGCAGAGGGTGAATAGGGCGATCTGCTAATTATGCATGGATGCTGTCTGCTAACCAACCTGCAGGCAGCCGCCAGCTTTCCTCTGACCTGCTTCTTTTTATCCGTGCAAGGGCGCCATTTGTATTCCTTATAAATTGGGGCTTGCAGTGCACGGTCTGACACGCTGGCATTGTTTATACAGGGACTCAGAGCAGTATGAATATTAATATGAATCCTTCAGCAGCACGGAGCTGTCATTGTGTAGGATACGCCATACGCAAAGGGTCAGACAAAGAGTAAAAACATTTTCAGCAGCCAGATGGAGGTTATATTATTATCGATGATGTCATGCTTAAGTGGAGACGGATGTACGTGTGAGGCCTTCATCATGGAGAAGACGTTAAACTGAAAATTTCTCTCTGATACAGACAGAATAATAATCTGAGTATACAGTCATATCATAATGAACACTAAAGGTTACAGGGCTGTAACTCCGTGCTTGTTGGAGGAGGAATATCTACTTACAGGTTATTTTTTTAAAACACGAGTGTACTGTGCATGAATCCAGACAGATACCCGGACATTCAGATTTCCCTATTAAAGGAGGAAGTGTAGAGAATCGAATAAATGAGAGCAGATTGAGATGTGGAATTTAGAAAAAGGTATTTGGGAGAAGTTCTGATTTTTGAGTACACACTGCATATATGTGCACTCGTTCCCTAGTGAGCTCTGTCCTTTGTCTCTGTCTCTGTAGAGGACATCCTGGATGAGGTGTCGGGGTTGACGGTGAATAGCCCAGATGAGAGTTTGGAGGAAGGACCTCGGCTGATCCTACAGAGCCCCAGAGGTCATCAGGAAGACAAAACCTGCACGGGGACTGGACAGAAGGTAGGATACAGCATACAGCGCACATACATAGACACATACATGCAACAGAGCAGAGGATTAACAGTGTTCCACAAAGGATGGAGTATCACCTACAGCCTGTCAGATGTATTTTTGCAGATAAAGAACAGGAGCGTTGTTGTTGTGTGTGTGTGAGAGAGAGAGAGAGACCTGAGATCAGTGCTGGTGTTTGAAGTGGCTGATTAGCTGCATTGTTGTGTCGCCATCTTTCAGCAAATGACTTGTTTTTGTCGAAGCTTCAGGCGCTGTTTGGTTCGTTTCTCACTGATCTCAGATCTGTCAGGCAGAAAATGAAACGCTGATGTCACCGATCAACAATCCAACGCATTTCTGGATGTATGTTTCAAATGCTGTAGAATCCATGTGTTTATGATTATATAAAATTCCCCTGGTTCTTTCTTTCTTCATGCCGTCAGGTGTTTTTTTTAGTTTTTATTTTGTGTGTGTGTGTGTGTCGTCTAGCTTGTAGCCAGAAAGGGGAAAGAAAACAGTGTGAAAAGCTGGGAGATGTTCAGAGACTTTTTTTTTCTCTTGTGATACATGTGACCTTTTACACAAAGGCTGTTTTGGGACAGAAAGATCTGAGACATGAAACACAAGTGTGTGAGCGGTCTGAGCCATTGCACCATAACTCACACGCGCGCGCAGACACGCACACACAGATCACTGCTTTGAAGTTGCTTTTTAGCAAATTCAAGTGTCAAACTCGAGTAACAGATTAGTTTTTGTACAGTGTTGACAACATATTACACGACTGTACTGTGCAGTGTGTTCAATAGCTTGTGTGTAGCTGTCAGTCGCAGCACTTGAACAGGTGTGTGTGTGCGTGTGTGTGTGTGTGTGTGTGTGTGCTCTGGAGCACAGAGATCATGACAGACCGGTGAGTGAACAGCATCACTTTCTAATTAAGATTATGTCTGGTCTGATCAGGGTTGGCGCAGTGATTGCTGGGACTCGCCGTGTGCCAGTCGGTCTCCCTTGGATACGGTTGTCACTTCCATTACCATGGTAATGTCTGATAACCAGTAACCACCGGAAATATTCTTTTTTGTACCTCTCTGTCGATAGCCCAGATATGAACAAAAGACGAGGAAAGGGCAGGGGCGGCTCTGTGTTCTCTCTCAGATTTGTGTCAGTGAGCTTCAGTGTCGAGGGAGAACTAATAGTTGAGGTCAGAGCCAGCTCTGGTCTAGACTCAGTCCCGTTGGACAGTGGTGGTTCTGTGACTCAAATGTGTCATTACTAGCTGGAAGCAAAATATGAGAAGATGAGAGGGAGACCGACAGATCGCGTTGCCAGGATGGTTGGATAGGCACGAGAGGCCTGCTTGAGTCTCATTTGGTGCACTCGATGTGAGAAAAACGTTCAGCTATTCAGAACTTGTTAAACTTTACAAAACAGTTTGTTCCTCTGCACACTTCTTATTAATGTTTAAAGGACTCTCTTAAGCTCAGTGTTTCTGCATATGAGAAGAAGTCAAACCGTAGAAAATGCAACATGCAATCTTTATATAACACCTTTTATAGTGTGTGGTTTAATCATTTTAATGTTTAAAAGCTTCTGCCTGAGTAGCAATGTGGTGTGTTTGTTGTGTTTGTTTAAGGTTCTGAAACTCATTATAGCATCTGATCAAATGTAATCTCTTTGGAGACCCAATAATAAAGGCCAGAGACAGACTGTCTGTAATGTTGTCCCAGCTGTGTAATGTTGTTAATTCTTAGAATAAACCAAAAAGCACACGGCTAATAGGCTGTTCCTCATAAATAATAGGAAAAAAAAGAAGCCCTGCAAGCAAGTCCGTGTAGGGCTGAACGGTGCAACAGTGCTATCAAATCTCTGGAAATCTGTGATCTTCATCTCACCTTTCAGTCTCTCACCTCCTGCGCCAGTCTCTCCTAATTTCCATCTGCGCTCTCCCTCTTTCATCCTCCATTTTCTCTACCCTTCTTTTTCCCCGGCTAAGTGATTTATTGTCATATTTTGTCCCCATAATTGAAAGCAACAATGTGACCACGTCCTGTCTCAGATACGTTGTTTTTTTCTCTTTGTCCTTCCTGATCATCCCGTCTCCTCATCTGCTGTCACTTCTGTTTTGAAAGCTCTTTCTTCTCTCCTGTCCTTGCAGTTTCCTTCTGACTTCCTGTCCTTCTTTACCCTCTTCCTCCTCCTCCTTCTCACTAACCCCCTGCTGTTCATTACCATAAACAACATGAGGCTGCCGTTGGCTTTTCAAACAGTTCTACTCCCTGAGCTCTCCAGCCCGCTGTGAGCCCCCAACCTTCGCCTGAAGCACTTGGATGCTTCCTCCCTCAACAAAGACAATCCAAACTTACGACAGCATCCCTGGGAACTTCCAAAACCATGTAATTTCTCTAAAAATTGCCCCCCCTCCTTTTTTTTTTTGGTTCATGTCTATCAATGTTTGTTTCCCCGCTCTGTGCTGAGGACTGCGTCTTACCTCATTTCACCCAGTGCCTACGGTCACATGGTGGCAAGACAGGAAAAAAGAGGCAAAGTGGGACAATTTTAATTATCCCCACATTCTAATTACTTCATTCTCCACAGTGTTTCACATCATTTAGTGGAGATAAATGAGTGTCTGGCTAGCCGGAGGAAACATGGGGGTTCATTATTTTAGACAAAGCACAGAGCCACCTCCTCAGTGTGATAAACCAACCAAAGAATAAAATGGTGATTGCTTGCGATTACGGCGATAATGGAGATGACGGTGATTGCTGGTGTTCTCCAAGGTGTAGTCAGCCCCAATGACAAGTGCTGGTTATAATTGACAAACCTATCAGTTTGGCTTAAGGGCATTTCAAATGGAAAATGCATTATTCAGTGTGTGAAGGGTAGTTTTTATCGAGCTTTTTTTTGATTGACTCCTCATGGTAGATCTCCAGTTAAAAAGCTCCTTGCAGTGCAAGTAGTTTAATGTAGTGTCCGTCCACTGAGAAGTCATAACTTCAGTGCAGTATGTGTGTGACCTTGTTTTTAAATCGCTCTTTCACTTCACGTCTTCTCACTGCTCTTTAATCAGGCCGTACAGCTTTGTCCCAGTTGTTGCTGTTATTTATCAGTCAGCCACTAGAGGGAGCACTGTGCTGATTCATGAAGCCTGGAAGACAATAACAATGTTCTAACACTGAACATGTACACGGGTCTTTGTGTGTAATATGTGGTAGTTATAAATTAATTTAATAAAAAAAAATGTATACACTTTATGAGCCTGATCAAAGAAACTCTTTCTCAGTACAGACTGCAGTCTTTTAACAGACAGACACACACTGGTCTCTATGAAACCTGCTCTGTGTACTCACTGCACTGTGTTCTTATAAACTCTGATGAACTGATCGTGGCTTGTTCCTCTTCATCTCCTGCAGCTCTCTGCATTAGTTCTGCTGGTTGTGGAGCTGCATTCTCACACAGAGGTGTTCAAGTTTGCTGTCCTGAAAAGCTTGCTCTAAATGTAGTTAATAACTAGATAAGCTACAGGTCGTCCTGCCCATTCAAATTAACCGCAGGTTTCAGCATCCTGCAGATCATCACGTAAGATACCGCTGTTTATTAGGTGTCCATCTTTTGCCATAACTTGCTAATATGCTTATATGAGTGGGCAGGAGAGAGAGCGACCATTCTCAATCTATCAAACACTTTGTTTCACGTTTATATTTTAATTCTGAGCCTGATAATGAAGTCATTTTTCACTAGGTTGTCCACGTTTCTATATCCTGCGTCAAACAACACGGCAAGAACACACAGAGAATATAAGAGTATCTAAGATGTGCTTTTTGTAGTCCATCTTGTGAACATTGTAGTTTTACCACAGACTACTTCAATAACGTCTGCCATCACATGATTATGTAACCTAATGTAAGTGCAGATCAGATTCTCTGAGCACTGTGGACATCTTGTCTTAAGTCCTCCTTCACATCTTTCCTTGATCTCTTTCCTTCGAGGTCAAGGAAAAGTGTTCAGGAAATGAATACTTAACTAGTCAACCACACTCAAAGTATTGACACTGGCTTTGCAGAGTTGCAGGAACAAACTTGCTAAAGTCTAAATGCTCAGATTTGCGAAGACTCATGTCATAACATAATTATCCTTTCACTTGAGATTAAATGATTAAAGTCTCTCTCTCTGTCGTGGTGTACATCCCATCATTCCTCATAGGGATTTATGGATTAGCATGTTTCCCCTGATTTCAGATGAAACTGAACTTTAAGACGCCCCTCCCCCTTCCTCTCTGTATTCACAGACATTGACAAGTACATGCCTGTTCTCTCTGACTAACAATGTCCAAGGAGGGCTAAGGTATAGAGTGTATGGCATCAAAATTGCTGTGTTACTATTAACTTATACATGTGTGGATTTCTGTATGTCAGAGTGCAATACACTGTGTGTATAAGTGTGTGTTGTGTGTTCCTGTATGCCAAGTGTGTGGATCTGTGTAATCTCTGTTTAACCTGCTCTCACTATACGTGGTTTCAGCTGACGGGTGTGGGAGCAGGTCTGTTCTTGTCTCCACGCTCCTCCCTCATCCTGTACTTGTGTCTCTGTGTTCTGAAGGGCGGGCCTGCATGTAGTACATTTTGTGTAAAGATTTGTCTCTGGCTCTAGGAGATGCATGTGTTGGACTGACTTGAGAAAAGGTATCGCCGCCATGGCCTTCTTTATTTACTTTTTGCCTGCTTCAATTGTTTCGATACTCTTTACTCAACTGTCTCTTTTCTCGTGTCTAAGGTCAAAGTGCTGTGTGTAGCATATGTGTGTGTGTGTGTGCTCATATGCTCTCTTCAATCAGACAAAGATCTGCTTCAACTAAGATTTTAATCATAAGTGTTTGTAAATATCACTGTTAGAATCAGCTGGCGTTCTTGCTTCAGGAGAAGAAAATTCCTCGACCTTCCCTCCATATTCAACAATCCTTACATTCTTTTCTTATCTGCACTCTCTGGTCTACAGATAAGTCTGAATTAAGGCATGGTCTTATTCCTGCACGTCTTATGTAACTCAGGAACGTCAAGTGTGCAGCAGGTGTGTGTGATCATTGGACTGACAAGGGTGACGATGGAAATTGACATTCAGGCTTCAGATGGAAGCAATGACAGGAAATTGTCGGAGAACCTGAATCTCGAGTCAGACCTGCATCAAATGTCGAATTTACTTTGACTACCAGGGGGAAATGTTCAGTGGATCTAGGCGTTTCTTCTTTGGCTGTGTATGTTTATTTAAAATTGATATCCTGATTTGTTCCTTTTGAGCACATAATCTTTCTCTAACTGTTTTGTGCTGTTGGCACACACACAGTTGATGCTCAGGGCTGTTCAGTGACATGAGAGCGAGCTCGCGTACATCATAGTTACCTTTTTTGTTTAATAAGGCGTCTCTCCGGGCTGTGATGGGAGTGAGAGAGGGAGAGAGAGAGAGAGGGAGAAACCAGATGCCTGTTGTCTTTTCCTCTCACTGTGTTTGGCTCTCACCACCCACTGCTTCCTCACCTCCCATTCTCTCCTCCCTCTTTCCTCCTCCTCCCATCTTTTCTTCCATCTCTCGTGAGGATGTGATGTTTGATCTTATTTAACGTCGCGTCCTGTGTTGCTGCTGCTCTCAGACACCTGGACAAAAGTGAGGTAGGCAACAAGGACGGAGACGAAGAGAGATGAAGAGAGTGGAAGCGGGGTGATGACAGAGTGTGCAGAGGCAGTCAAGGGGGAATTGAGAGAGACTGATTAGATGGATGCTGTAGGATAAAGTTACATGTGAGCGCTGTTGTTTATTACAATCTGTTCTATTTAATCTGTGTAATGACCTATTTGTTGAGCTGGGACAGTAACGATTTCACCAGCAGTAGTGTTTCGCAGGGTAGTGTGAGTGTTGAACAGTAAGAATTTACTTTTACACTTTTGACCAGTTTGGCTGTACATGTTTAAAGATCCATCAGTCCTGCACAGTGTACCAGTCGTGCATTTTGGAGGAAGATGCAAACAAATCCTTCTGGCTCTGAGTGGCACAGAGGAACAGAAGCTACCTGTCCACCTACCTCTACCTTGAACTCTGTTTGACTTGCCGGCATGAGGAGGAGCAGGAACTCCAAACGCTCGACCGAATCCATCTATGATATGTTACAGCTGGTGAGCCATGCGGTCTGAGGTGTGTGTGTGTGTGTGCGCACGCTTGTATTTTGAATGTGATCCTGCAGATGTCAGCGATTATGTGATTGTATCAGAATCCTTTTAGGTTAAAAACAATATTTAGCATTTTGTCTTTGCTCATAATCATTCATTAATAAGTTTCAGAGATAGTCACATCTCCTTTGTGATAAAGTGTTACGCAGCCGTCCTCCACCCTGCCCCTCTGCCTCCACCTCCATCATTATCATCCATCTCTGTCGCTGCTCCATCTGTCACTTGGCCGCCAGTCACTGATTCCTCTGGCTGTCAAGGGCAAGACCTTACTTACCAGCAGCAAGACTGCCAATGTCATTGCTCAGTTGTGTGTGTGTGTGTGTGTGTGTGTGTGTGTGTGTGTGTGTGTGTGTGTGTGTGTGTGTGTGTGTGTGTGTGTGTGTGTGTGTGTGTGTGTGTCTGTGTGTGTGTGTGTGTGTGTAGAAGTAGATAAACAGCATTCAGGGTGGATCAGTGTTTCTGTTTGCATCATGTTTGTTCAAGAACAGAATTATTATTATATTGAACATTTTTGAATATTACAATAAAGTTAATAACACTTTTGTAGATGTTGACTGACTCTGTATGTGATGCTCTCAGTACAGTGACTTGGACTTGGCAAAAAATTACTAGGATATGCTATATTTTACTTGCATTGCTTACTTTTATTATGTGGTAGTTATTACTCTCTAAAGGACAACTGAAGGAGCTCATCTTGACTCTATCGGAGCACCATCAGCATGTCAAATTATGCGTGTGTGTGTGTGCATGCATCCAGCAGCGTTGCGAAACTGGTTTGAATACCACAATGGAAAATTGTGTTTGTCATTGCGGCACTCCAATAGGAGACAAGCCATGGAATCAGCAAAGACAAGCCGATGTCCCCAGCTGACCAGCTATCAGTCAGCTGGAGCACACGAGCAGGCGCGGTGTGTTATCACAGATTACAGTCGATGAACATTTTCACTGACCCCGTGCAGATGGGGGATGTTTGTGTGATATTTGGATAAAAACACTTCTGGTGACTGCAAGGATTAAATCAGACGAGTTTAATCCCGTCAAACTAAGCGGCGGATGAAAATGGGATCGCTCCTGCTGTGTGTTCTCTGCGCACACAGATTTTGGCTTGCATCACCTGATCGCCTGCGGATCCGCTACAGTGACTCGCTGCGTTTCTTTGCGGCGGTTTCACTGCACTTGTTTTGGCTGAGTCGCAGATATTTCACAAAAAAAGAAAGCGCCTGGAAGTAATCCTGCTCCATCAAATCGAAGCTTTAATGAAGGACAATTAGTTTAATTATGGTTTGTAATGAGTTTTGTTTAACGTGGAAGTAGGCGTGCAGCGTTGGACAGGAGTTCCATTAAATGAGACATGGAGTATGAATCTCTTGCAGTTAGTGTTCTGTGTGTGGGCTGAGCTCATTCATTCTCCCACATTTCAAGGAGATTCTTTTTACTAATTGTCTTTTTAATCTTCTATTTCTGGCTGAGTATAGACAGTGAAAATATGTAAATGTATGTCTCTATTTCTCTCTTTCCTTCCCTCAGCAGACCTCACTGTCGTAGCAACAGCCTGCCTGGACTTGGCCCGCAAACCGCAGATTCACCAATGTTTGACGTGAATCCAGAGATAATGGAGCTTTTTTTTGATCATAGCAAGTAGATGATTAGTTTTTGGTAGGATGATTGGTCTGATTTGTTATTGTAGGAATAAGTATTGTTCTATTACTCACGCGCATTTCAGATTTGCCTCAACACATCCAACCTCTCACTTTTTATGACTCTCCTATGTCACTTTCTCTCTATTTTTCTACCTCCGGTGCCTACGCACTATTGTGTTCACCTTCACAGCCTTGAGGCTAGAAAGAAACAGTCCGATGCACACAGAACCTCTCGATCCAGTTTATGTTCCTGTGAGTTGTTGGTCCACATTTTGCAAAACTGAGCTTCTCATTATCCTCATCAAGGAATATAAAACCTTTTTATTTTAAGTCTGCAGAGCCAGAGAGAGACGAAGGGGAAAAGCCCCTGTTTTTTTTTTTTTTTTAACATTAGGCTTACTACTAGTTTGACCTGGCAGGTCTGCTCATGCTTGGTATTTCTGATAGCGGGGATGTAAGTGGGTGCTGTTATGGCAGGTCTCGCAAGAATGTACTGTATGTATTGTTGGTGGTGCATATTTTCTAGTTTGTTGCATGAACATTCTAAATACTGGTGTAGCTGTGATTCCTTGTGTATTTCTTTACACAAGCCGAGAAGCGAAGGAACTTTCTGTTTTCCTTTCCTCTCAGGAGAACACAAATGCACCGTCAAAGCAGCTTCCACTGACATAAATCGACCCTACAAATGTTTAGAATGTGACATGTTTTCGTGTTTTTCTCTCTTTCTGTGCAGAGCACAGAGCAGGTCACTGCTTTCTGCCGCAGTCTCCATGACATGAATCCCCTGGACTGCCCTATGTCATCCTCCTCATCGTCGTCTTCCTCGTCCCTCTCCCCGAGCCCCGTGTCAGCTTTGCCGCCCACAGCAGGCGCCGCCACCCAGAGACAGCTCTCCCACGCAGACAAACTCCGCAAGGTCATCAATGAGTTGGTGGAGACGGAGAAGACTTACGTCAAAGTCAGTACAAGTCCTCCTTTACCGCACAAATCAATGCTTAATAACAATTCTGACACACGATGTCATGATCGTGACTTCTCTGATGAAACTACACTCACTCACACGCCTAGAATGTTGACATGCCTTTAGTGTCATGTGGGTTATGCTCATACTTGTGAGAGCTGATTTCTTTGTTATTCAGAATCTTCCGCAATGATTCCTCATCAAACAGAATTCTCGCCAACACCCACGCATGCCCTTCCTCATTCATCATCATCTGATCTTGCGTATGTGTCTTTTTCAGGACCTGAGCTGCCTAATAGAGTGCTACTTGACGCCTTTGCAGAAAGAGAGCTTCCTGACGCAGGATGAGGTACTTTCTATCTGATCTGTATAATCCAAGAGTTAAAAATATTGTATTTATACATAACATGAACCTTTAGAGTGCTCTGAAGGTGGTAGCAGTGTCAGAATGATTCTTCGTGTTTGCTGCAGCTGGACGTTTTGTTCGGTAACCTCGGGGAGATGGTGGAGTTCCAGGTGGAGTTTCTCCGGACGTTGGAAGATGGAATCAGACTGGTACCGGATCTGGACAGACTGGAAAGGGTGGAGCAGTTTAAGGTGAGGGAATGTTGAAATGAAAATTCTCTTGAACTCGATGCATCATTCAGTTCCTCAAATAATTTTGTCTCACTTTGGGATTACTTCCACTAGGTGTCGCTGTTCAAAACTCATACTTGAATAGTTCATGATGTTATTGCCGTTGTGCAAACGAGTTTTCCTTGAGTCATTTTGGCCAAGCTCAGCAGTACTAATGATACACTTCACTAGCCCCCAAACAAAACACTTGGTTCACTTTGACTCTAAGGGGATCAAACACAGTTGGGACATTTGCGTAACTGTTAGTCAAAAAAGTTCTTTTCATTTATCTAAGTGCAGCCTTGATTAAAAGCAAAGATATTTAGATTGCCGGAGTTAAACATGCTGTTTGTTTCCACAGAAAGTGCTGTTCTCTCTGGGTGGTTCATTCCTCTATTATGCCGATCGCTTCAAGATCTACAGCGCCTTCTGCGCCAGCCACACCAAGGTCCCAAAGGTCCTGGCTAAAGGTAAAAGCACACACACATTTTTGAATGGTATCAAGCATGCAGCTACTTCTCACTCCTTTTAGATAGTTATACAATAGTTTATTGTTCTCTGTCATGCGTGACATAGTGATAGCTCGGAGGCTAGTGGATTACAGGAAGCATGTTGTTTTAGTCACATGCCCTGCAGGTGCAGTGGCTTATCTTTTAGATGCAGTTGTCTGTATCTGTTTCAATGTTTGCTTTCCACTTGTACACCTGAAGCAAAGACAGAACCGGATTTCAAAGCTTTCCTGGCTGAGAGAAACCCCAGACAGCAACATTCATCCACTCTGGAGTCCTACCTGATCAAACCTATCCAGAGGGTCCTGAAGTACCCGCTGCTGCTAAAGGAGCTCTACTCTCTCACTGACCCAGACAGTGAGGAACACTACCACCTGGACGGTAAAGCCAGTGTCTTTATTTATTTTATAGTATAGTCCATGCTCCACACTCCATTAACCTATAAGTTATGAGGATGCCAGCAATGATGGTAATTATGACTTGGAGATGATAAATTTTTGTCCCGTACAGTTGCAATGAAGGCCATGAACAAAGTTGCGAGTCACATCAACGAGATGCAAAAGCTTCATGAGGAGTATGGAGCTGTTTTCGACCAGCTCATCAATGAACAGACCGCAGACAGAAAAGAGGTAAACATGATCATTTTGTTCAGCGTTGATCCATTATGAATCCAACACATTATCAATTAGTTTTTTTTTTTTATTTATTTTTTTTACTGCTATTCATCTCAGGTGGCTGACCTCTCCATGGGGGATCTTTTGCTACATTCTACTGTGGTGTGGATCAACCCTCCAGCCTCTTTGGTCAAGAGCAAAAAGGACCCTGATTTGGCTGCTTTTGGTAAGACTTAATGTGGATTTTGGATTACATTGTGGAATTGATTCTACCCTATCATTGTCTGTCTTCTTCTTCTTCTTCTTCTATATTTGCATTTCTTAGATTAAAATCTTTTTTTAAATCCCAAAAGTTGAACCTGTCTACACAGTCGAGGAATAGAGACCTTTTACATAATTACAGCAAGACTAGAAGAATTCTTCATGCATTTATGAGGCTGGAATTTAAATTCAGAACAGAGTTATTCTCAGACGCTAATCAGATGTTTTTTTTATTCATCTTGCAATATCCAGCGCAGTAAAATTTAGCAGTCTGGAGTGAGTCCTAAGATTTAATGATCTACCTAATAAAGATTTAAATGAATAATTTTTTTTTTGCATTGCAGCTGATAAAGTGCATGTTTTCAGTTATGATGGGTAAAAAGTTTCACAGTCAATATCTTTAGCTAATTACAGAATAGTTGATGAAATGCCGATAGGCATGTTTTATGCACAGGATTGGTCAAAACATTCTATTATTTCTGCCACAGGATTTCAGATATCAGATCCATCATGCTCTAAATACCAAAACACATAGATGACGATCTCGGCAATAAAAGTCCTGCCATGTGTTTGAATGTTTACTGCTGGAGAGAAGCACTGCAGACTGTATATGAGCATTTGGCACTTTACTGTACGCCACGTAACGCTGTCATGCACAGCGTGATGCTCGGTGCTATTTCAGAAATAGACCCGGTAAAAGGAAAACCCAGTCGGGCATGTCACATGAGGGATCTTTGCATTTGTCGCCTTTCATGTGAAGTGCAGCACGTTATAGTTACATTAATGGGATCCTGTCGAGTTCACACGCACACCCAGAAGTGCCCTCTGTCTGAAGATTTTACTCAGCTCAGACACTTCTGACAATAAATATTACATCTA
This sequence comes from Sciaenops ocellatus, assembly GCA_033000465.1. Taxonomy (NCBI): domain Eukaryota; kingdom Metazoa; phylum Chordata; class Actinopteri; family Sciaenidae; genus Sciaenops; species Sciaenops ocellatus. The sequence goes on from CP136870.1 coordinate 4,441,223, forward strand.
TATGGTACGCAGGCTTTCCTTGACAAGGCGATAGTGAGTGGAAGTGTGTGTGCTTTGTGCACGCAGTGTCGTGACTTGGGTCCACTTTCATCTATCGCAGTGCTGTTACAGTATGCCAGCAGTGTCAGGCTATTTTTCCACAAAAGCTCTGACTAAAAGCATCCATTGACATGCTGCATTAAGCTGTCACTGTAGTAAATTGGGTAATGAAATGTCTTTTTGATATATGTGTGAAAGGAATGCAGACCCTCCTAATGGTTCCTTTCATTCTCCTCTTCATCTGTCCCTTGCCCTCATCTAGTGTTCAAAACAGCAGTTGTATTTGTGTACAAAGACTGCTCCAAGCACAGGAAAAAAATCGTGAGTACCGATATTTTTCTTCTCATTTTCTTTTGATTAATCCAGTCAGAAACACTGTTTGGGGTTCTGTGTGGGTATCTGGGCTTCCTCTGAAGTTAAAATCACTATTTTAGTTTTGGATGGCGCACAAAGACATTCAGGTTATTGCATTGTACAACAGACTGAATTGAATGAGGACAGTTATTGGCAATTTAGACTTTGCGTGCACACTTTACTGGTATACAGGACCTGTTGTACAGTTAGTACAGACCATGCTTCTGTCATGGCACTCCTGTGCTCTCTGCTGTCGTGTTGATGTATTGCAGCGGCTCTCCAACCAGTCTCTCTTTTTCAGGGTGGATCTCACCGTGCGTCTGTGAGCGATGACAGAGATCCTTTTCGTTTCCGTCACATGATCTCAACGGACTGTCTGCAAGTCCGCGCCCTCGCAAGTACGTTATTTAATGATCGTAACATGAAAATGTCCCAGCCTAGTTGACTAGGTAGGTAGGTAGTACTTTTTCTTTCTCAGTCACTAAACACTGCAGAATTATTGGAATAGACGACTTGTACCGAAAAGATTCCACCAGAGAAACATTTTAATGATCTGATCATTAGTCTAAAATATTAAAATGTTTGGACAAAACTCTTGAGGCACCATGTGCAGACTATAATTTGTCTTGCCAGGGAAGCACAGACCTCAAAACTGATATTGTAAGTCAGCCAGATGTCTCCATAATAAAAGTCTGTTCAGTTGGCAAACTTATGAAGGGATTTCTGATATTTGCATGTGTTACAGATTGTGCTTAATGCATACAAAGTGTAAAAAGTCTGTGTATTTAACCAAAGTTAATATAACCTCACATGTTATGTCCATTTCAAAGTATGCAGAAGTCCTTATTATATTTATATTAAGGTCATAGATCATTTATATGCTCCAAATCTCAGATTTGTTTATGAAGACTCAATGACAGTTGCTTCAAAGCCTCTATAGTCCACTCAAAGTTTTCTCTCCCACTGCAAATGAATGCTAACCTTTGTACACAAAGCATATGAATACCTATTAGTACGCCTGCATGCAATCTACCTCTGCCGTCTTATCTCTGTCCTTGATAAACCTTAAATCTCCCTCTGCAATTCAGCGCAAGTGTTCTCGTTTATCTGCCTAATGGCCTGTTGTTAAAAGGGAAGAAATTGATGACGGAAATTACCTGAATGCTTTTATAAATGTAGAACGCGTCTCTCTCCTCTCAGACTCCGAGGGCACCGCAGTGTGTGAGATAGTTCACACGAGATCCGAATCTGAAGGGAGACCAGAGAGAACCTTCCAACTGTGCTGCAGGTACGACCATATTTTTTTCAAAAACTCTACACATGTACAACTGGAGGTATTCAAACAAAAGAGCCTTCTCCAGTAACTTATGAAGTTCTGGTGTTTTTGTCCAAATTGCAGTTCTCCTGACAGTAAGAAGGACTTTTTGAAAGCAGTCCACTCCATCCTTCGGGAGAAGCAGCGCCGACAACTTCTTAAGACGGATTCTCTGCCATCCAACCAGCAGTACGTCCCATTTGGGGGCAAACGCCTGTGTGCCCTCAAAGGGGCGCGACCCATCATGAACAGAGCAGGTGACAAAGCCTCTCTTTCACTGTAACTTTAATATGCTGTTACCAAAAGACCTTCATGTTGTGTCATTAAATCTGCAGACAGTGTCAGTGTGTTTGTACATGACATTACCGAGGTGAAAAATGTTGTCCTTTTTTCTGTCTGTTCAGCATCAGCTCCATCACGAACATTAGCTCGCAGGAAGCTAGTGAGGAACCGCTTCACCATCGATACCGACCTGGTTTTCCATGGGAACAACAACAACAGCAACGATTCAGAGCCCTCCCAACACTTGTCCTGCCCGCCGCTGTCCCAGCATGCCCTTCTTCAATCCCACAAACCTCAAGGGGAGGACACGGATCGTTGGGTGGAAGAGCAGTTCGACCTGGCTCGCTACGAAGACCAGGGCGATGGCATCGACGTGGGCCAGGTGAAGGAGACGGACATTTTGAGTGACGACGATGAGTACTGCAAGTCCGTCCGAGCTGCGTCAGCAGAACCGGCTGACCTGGACGGGAAGATGGAAGGACTCGGCTTAGAGGGTGGACAGATGAGGAGCCACAACCCGAACGGACCTGTAGCGACTGGGAGTGAGATCGCACACAGCGTGACGCAGGACGAGGAAGTTAATCGAATAAAGCACGGTGATGATTCACGCTCAGTAGACTCCTTCACCTCCTGTGGTGTCCCTCTGTCCCGCTGTGCGAACCCAGCTATAAAACTTGCCCCCTTGAAGCAGTGTGCTGTAGAGGGGGCCACAAACAATGACCATGATGTCATCTGGGTACGGCGGGACGACTTTGCCAACGGGTGCAACAGCAACGTCTTCTGAATGGCAGTGATAGAAGATGAGATGAAGCAAGTGCAAGAAAACGGGGGAGAGATTGGATACAAGCTTTAAATATGTAGACTTTGGAGGGGAACGTGTATAGAAGGTCTTAAACCTCGGCCAGTCATCCCTGTATCACAACACAACCCACTTCTTCCCACCTCACCTGCATCTCCCCTGTCCTGACAATCCTAAAATACTGAAACACAGAGTGAGTAAGGAGAAGTCAAATGCACTCCGCTTCATCTGTTAAGACCTAAAGATTCTCATCCCGAACTGCTTAAAAGTGGAACAGAAATAAACACAGGGTCCTCACTGGTTTGGACATACACCCAGACTTCACACACACGTGTGGAATAGTATTTGAACATATGAACAAGACAGCACTGCATGTACACGCAAGTAAACAAGCAAAGTGTGTGTGTGCATGTGTTCCGTAAGACGCGCATATCGTACACAGGTGCACAGACACTTAGAGACAGGCAGCTACTTGTAACATGCACATGTTGTATTAAAGCGACGTCATCACTGAACTGTGACCTTGTGGCCAAAAATGTCTATTTTTCAACACGGGAATGTGTGTGCTCTATTTTTTTGACTCAGAAACTGTGTTTGTATTTTAACACTCTCAAAGGGCTGCGTGTTACTGAACTTCTCTTCAGGGGCTTTTGGCTTAATGACTGCTGTGTAAAAAGACGGTGAGATGCAACTTAGCTTTATCGTGCTCTTTAATGTTTTAACTTAATATCAGCTGCACATCGGTGTATAGTCAGGAGTACAATAGTGTGCTGTTAGCCTCTTGTATGGAACTGTCACTTTTGTCTCCTAGCATATCCTTTTTAAAAAGATAGTTTGGACACCAGATAGTCAACCTATTCCTTATTTAATTATTGCCTTTTTACTGTCATTTTTTTATTGTTTACACCATATTGAGCTGTCCAGTGTTACAAAACACCTTTTGTGTGTTCGGTGCCAGAAATGAGCTCGAGAGAGAGAGAGAGCTGACACTCGTGCCCTTCACATGAATGTCCAGTCTGTACTTTTCTTGCTCAAATAAAATAGTGTTGTTATTTCCGTAGATGATGGATTTCATCAAGGTCATTAATATACTGGACCCATTTCTTGCCCCCACAGGCTACGCTCTCTTCATGCTCCGTGTCCTTGATAAATAACATAATAATTCCTACACCAGTCCTGTTTTACTTGAATTTTCTTTGGCTTGAAAGGAGGCATTCAGCAGAGCCATGTTTGTGACTGTACTCTCCAAGGATTCAAGCAATCATGCAGTAGACCTGTCATCCTCTGACCCATTCAGACATAATCTTCTGCTCTCTCCAGCTCCTTTGACCTTTTGACATGACAACCACAAAGGAGCTGGAGACGCACTTCACATCCACGTCTCTTGACATCAATCCCGACTGCATTTCCACTTCACTCGTCACCTGTATTTCTCCCTCTATCCACCAGGCTGTGCTGTTTCACTGTCATCACAACAACTTTTGCTGAGATCTACACAGTCCTGTACACCTTAATGGATGTATTGAACATGCACTTAACACCGAACTGTGAGGGGAGAGAAATCTGTGAGCTACTCTGATTCAGAGTGTGAGGAGAGTGGAGGGTAAAAATACACTGGATGTTCTTCTTATCTCTTTGTTACGATGCTGGTTTCTTAGATTTTAGCTTACTGGGTGATGATGCCCAGTGAGGATGTTCAGACTGTGAGGTACAATCACCAGGCCTTGGAGGCAAATCCTGTGAGAATCCCTTCAACTCCTTCCTTTGTACTTTTAAAAAATTGTGTTCGTACATAAAACTGTGGAGTATTATCATTTTTATGTTAAAATAAATTTTCTAAATTTCTGTTTGTGTGAAGGTGCTAATTATTTTTCATTTTCCGAGTGTGACTCCCAGTCGAAAGGCTGTTTTTGCTCCTCTGCGGCACTGATCCATAGCTCGGTAACCAAATTTCATTCAGATTTTTATTCATTTCATTAACACAATAACCGCCTCACAGAGGTTATTGGAAGATCACATTCAGGTGATCAAATAAAAATGATTGATGCCAGGTGATTGCAGATTGAATTTGTTCCTTAAATGTATTATGTTGAATTGAAGTCATTGCAAAAGATGAAATGAAAAATCTGAAACAATTTTGATTAATACCTGAATATTCTGAAAGTAGAGGCTTGATTGAACTCAGAGAAATCAAAGAAAGTGGAGACTTCATTTAGTCCAACCATGGCAGATGTGTTCTGGTATAAAGTAAAATATATACCATTACATTTCAGTGTAAATTATACAGAGTTATACAGAGTAAAATGTCTTTGAAATTCAATTTGCAAAATCAGAAACCTCATTTCCACTGTCTATAAAGTTGCTGCATAATTCTGTCTCTGATTCAGTATTTCTCTTTCTCTTGCAGACATTTACATGTATGCCACTTAACACAAACTCTACTCGGTATTCATGTCAGGCGTGTTTAGTGTTAGGGCTTTTGACCAAGGACTCCGTCTGGAGAGGCTGGATGGTCATTTTCTCAGTTAATTAAGTTTGTCTATAGGCTGTTTGTCAGAGGTCCAGGTTGAGTTGGCAGGTTTTTTTTTTTTTTTTTTTTTTTTTTTTTTTAGATCACTTGGCTCTCAGCCTGGAGGGAGTTCACAAACACTGTGATAAACAAAATGTCAATTCTGACGTGATTCAGATTTTGCTTGAGGAGAGCAAGGATGTGAGATAGCTGGCACTGGGAATCTTTGCCTTTTTTAAAAATGTCACAAACAGTCAGAGTAAATCTACAGTTTTAAATCCAGCTGTGAATTCATGCTGTTTGAACACATTATTCCATCAGTCCTCTATGAATATGTTAATTTCTTTTTGTTTTGTGAGGGTGTGTGTCAGAGCTCATCAGGTGACTATTCACTTCATTTAAAATATATTCTCAGGTTCTGCAGTCGTTATTTGAGCTGGATGGATTGAATCTAGTGACCCTGTCGGATAAAGACCTCGCTTGTGCAGTGAGAGATAATCTGGCATCTGCGCTAACCTGAAGATTATTCTCCTCTCATCAGGACCGGTGGGGAGAACCGCTGCCAATCCATCTGCTCCTTAATCCAAATCGAATGGAGACAAACTAGCCAGAGATTACCAGAATCAGACCGCGGGTACCTTCAGTGTAAAAGCTCGGGAAAAAAACAGGTACCCATTATTTGGAGAAATGTAATAAAAACGTTCATTTAATGTTTTTTTTACAAATAGATTACCTCCATTCCTGCTGCATAAGGCGCAAATCTTTATTCTAACCGAAGAAGTGTCACAAAAAGTTAAAATATTGTGTGTCTGTGGCCTGATTATATGCCATACAGTATCAGTCTACCGGTCACAAACATCACATCACATCTTTGGACAATAGAAAAACGAACAGAAACACGTGATTCAACGGCGTAAAGTGTCTTTTTTCAAATACCTCAACGACCAGGTGGCTTTTATTTTGAAAAGGCAGACCGGAAACTAAGTACATTTCAGCTTGCTTGTCACTGATCCGTGCGCTCTCACTCCATCCAGCTCCTGCCACCTTGGAGGCGCACTGACTAGTGAGTGAAGTGGACGCGTCTGCTGACCGCAGATCAGTCTTTGTTTGAAGATGTGACTTGATTTTGTTGAGCAAAGTTGGCTCCACGTGAATGCTGTTTTTTTTTATTTTCATTAATTTATTCGGTGTGACGGAGTGATGCACAGTGGAGAGGATCGCAGTGGGAATAAAACTTGGGTTGCGCGCCGGCATGGCACGTCAGGTGTTTCAGCGCTCGGATAGAGGCTGTTTCCTTCTGTCATGGTGTCGCTATCCGCGGTGAGCTCGCCTGGAACACGATGGAGGAAAGAAAGAGACTTTTGTTCTGTCTTCTCCTGGCGGCGCAGCTCTGTCTGAGCTCGACACAAGTCCTCAGAATCGGTAAGCGCAACAGCTGTTTACGCACGGTGTTTGTTGGCTTTTCTGAGAACCAGCAGGGTGTGAGTTTTGTGTCAGGAGCACCTGTGTGTGAAAAATCACTGTATATCCTGTTCCAGGTGTGGTGAATCCAGGTTGTGTGAATTTTTATAGTTTCCTCTTTTTCCTCATCACTTTTTGTGTTTTGTGTCTTTGTATTCGAGTGATTATGGGATTACTTGTTCTAAATATTATCCAGGTTAGACAGTCAGCGAGGCTGTTTCAGAACAGAGGATGAGATTATCTGCATCAAAGGACAAAATTCACTTTGACAACCCTCCTCGCCCGCTGATTAAATTTAATTTAGATATAAATGTTGCCTCCTATATACTCTAATTGAGTTCACAAAGCAAACGCAGAAAGCAAAGGTGGTGCAAATATTCAGAAATGAATTTCAAATCAAGATCCAGAATGGAATGTTCCCACTGAACTGACAATAAACACTCTCCTTAATTAATTCCATCACCAGTTTCTACAAAAATAAATGCCAATAATGAACTCTAAGCATGAGATCAGTCTCCATGCAACACCTGTGAAAGAATCTTTTGAATCATATAAATTTTATTTGGACTCCGAGTTACATTGCAGCCACACACAAACAGCTGAAAGTAATAGATTATTGATTCCTCCTCGTGTACTCCAGAGGTTCTCCACACCAGAGACTCCTCCCGTTGGGGCATTTTCATTCAACAAATGTCTTCAAGCAGTTGTCCTTCACAGACTTTGAAAGCTATCCATCACTGAGATGGATGTAACACGGAGAGAGATGTAATCATCCTCGGTTCTGCTGTCATAGGATGTGGACTGGAGTGGAGTGGAGTTCAGAGGAGTGAGAGAACTTCACCTAGACTTGATTAGACATGAGGTGGCTGCTGAGTGCTGTGGGCTGTGTTCATTATCCAAGCGTCTCACTTTCAGGCTTTGAATCAGACCTGAGTCGATCTGTAATATGTGGATTTAATTAACTAAATAAATTGAGAATTTGTCTCGCTGCCACCTGTTCTTAACTTGGAGAGCTGGAGGTTCACATACAGTACTCGTGCTGGATTGGAAAACGTGCATACATTTGCATTTTTAGGTTTATAATGTTTGACAATATAAAACGATTTATCTGATAGCGAAGCTGCAGAAGTAAACACCACTTACAATACTACAAATAAACATTTATATACAAGGTTTAATTTTATAGTAAAGGAAGCCATTATGATCCCGTGTAAAGAATTTGGGGATTCATGTTGTGAGCCTACATTTAGGTGAAGACTGGTTTAGTGTGCCTTTTGACAGAATAGCAAAGCTTTTTAGTTAAGAGGGGGGGGCAAACTGCCTGTGAGTGTCTATATGTTAAATGTTTGAAGACATATGAAAACACTGCTTTACTAATCTGTGTCTGACGTGTTTTATTCCACAAAAAAATCTGCTTATTAATTAAGTGCTATTATTCTCACTGTTTCATTAAATAAGCCAACCCATACTGGAATTTTGATACTGATTGATGTTGATAGTACTAAAAAAAATCTGCTGGCCAAAATGGTTGATATTTGTTCTTTTGCATAAATGCAGAAGTGGAGCAGTGCTGGACCAGCAAAATATGTCAACAGGATATGTATGAATGAAATGTTTTAATCTGACTTTTTCTTCACTTATCAGCCTCTTCACACACACTCTATACACAGAAATGTCTTTTTGTAAACTGGTACAGAGTATAAGAGTTCTATTATAGGCCATATTTCTCGATGTACTCTCACCTACATGTCAGATCTTTTTAGCATGGACAGCATTTGTTCGTTTTATCTGGTGAAGTCCACATTCGCACATGCGGGGGGTTTCTGATGTGGAGTTTAGCTCTGGGTCACACATCAATATTCAGGACCATTCAAGGCCAATAAGTTCAGGTTTGATGGTTCAGCTCAGACCCCCTTGAAATAACACAAGTCTTGAAATTCACACGATTTACATACAAAGTTTGGCTCCAGGTGTCACTTTCTTTTAAATGTAGTTGCTTAAGTTAACTTGGAGCTGTAACCTACATTTATAAAGAGGCTACCTGTTAATTTTATTCATTAGTTCCTTTCTCTCCAACAAATGGCCATTAGGAGAACCGATGAATCTCTCTCCAGCTAAATTGCCAGAGTTTTGGAAAGTTGGCCTCACTTCTGTTGAAGATATATACACAGATAAACTGTGGAATTGGCTCCCTCAGTAGCGAGATCGTTTATCACGCTGGCAGGAATCCAGGAGTTTTGGTTGTGAGATGGGAGTGGGAGCTGTAGTTTGTCCTGGAATCGCCTGGTATGCATTGGTATTCATTTATAAATATCGATCCTGTGGTCTCATTAGGCTCTTCTACCGATTGATTTCAGGGTGGAGACTGAAACGCAGTCACTTCTATTCATCCTTTTCTTTGTCTGATTTAGTGGCACGTGTCTGTTCCACTTGTGAGCACAAAAAACAATCATTTTGGAACCTGACAGACTCGACGTGAAAAGAAGCTGTGTTTTTTTGTCAGCTGCAACACATGCTGCTCTGGTGGTACAAAGCTGGACCTCAAAATTTCAAAGTACAGTTTGTTTTTTTCTGTCATTTTAGTTGTAAGTCATTTGAAATTGCAAGCTGGTATGATTCTGCCAAAATGCTACAGATGGGGCCAGTTATCTTCTAGTTTTTTGCTTCCATGTAGCATCACACGTTCTGTATTTTGTCTAAAATGATTCTTCTTGTACACTCACTTCTTTAAGTGCTCCTTTCAGTGCCCTTGCAGTCAGTTTCAGTTATTTCTGTCTCGGTTTTCTCCTCTGACATCCCTGATTGCATTTTTGGCTTGTTAGCCCATTTGTTGTACGGCTCCCTTGATTTGTTGTCAGGAACAAAATGTTTCCCCTGTGTTTTCACAAACCAGAGTGCAGTGAAATGTCTGTCATTCAGTTTGACACCTGAGACCCCCCCTCTGCCTTTTATTGTTATCCTCTCAGATGCATTTCCTCCCGCCTTTAGCAATCGCTGTTTTCAGAGACACACAGATGGCAGTAGTTTCTGTCTCTGTCAGCAAAAAGGAGAACTCTCTCACTTGTCCAGCTCAGTGAAATTTTTAGAGAGACGAGACAGATCCACATTTCTTAAATCTCGGGTGAGTGGCAGTTTGATGTGTAACTGTCCTTCAATGAAATGTAGCGCTAAATAAAAGATGACTCATCTACAGTGAGCTCTTTAGTGATCACCATGTGGAGGTCAAACAGGGTCCATTACAGAGAAGAAAGGAATTATTTCACATTTTTTTCCACCCAGAACTTCCCTTCTCTTGCTGACGGCTTGTAAATCACTGCAACCTGCTTATACATTCATTTGAATTAAAACTCTGCGTGCTAATAATGGCACATAATCATTTCATTTTTAATCACTAATCTAACGATGAAAGAGCAATGTGGAACAATATCACACAATACACATCAACACCTCCTTAGCACATGTTCTGCAAGTCAAGAATCCTTTGTTGGAAAAAGGAGAAATACCTTGAAACATTGTTAAATAAGTCTTACACAGACGTTAATTACCACTGAGGCAAATGGAAGGTTTGATGTTTACACCTGTCCTCACTTTGGCCATAATGAGCTGCTCTGTATTTTACACACCCTTGGTTGCAGCTTAAGTGTGCTTATATTTTATGCAGATGAAATCTACCTGCAAAACCTGAGTCGCATGTTAAAAGGCATTTATGGAGTCCCATGGGACGTCTGAAACTTTTAACACTCATTTATGCCGTCTTGTAGGGCCAGATGGATGTGTGCTCCCGAGGCAAATTATTCCTCATTATTTGGGAGCTGAATGAATGCTTTTAGTGCTCCGGGGTACATTAATTCATTTGTAAGGGGAAAAAGCACCTTGTTTTAAAACAAGTCCATTTTTTGTGACTGCAACAGTCACAACCCACAGGAGAGTTCAAGAAGGGATGACGGGTGAGTAATGTAAAACATAATGATGTTTGTATGTTATGTTTCTAATTAAATAGTGAAGTGACGGTTGGATGGTGCTCGCTCGCACACAGACAAAGACACAAACAAACATATTTATCTTGGTGGGTTGTGGAAGAGATTGATCAGGTCTGCGTGACAGGTTGGCATGAAGCTCAGATTTGTTCTTCAGCTTTTTGTTTCATGTTTTCTTCCCACTGCAGCAGACAGTGTGTTGTACTGTACCATGTATCCACATTTTTATGGCACAATTACAGCCACGTAACTGGTAATCACAGGAATTGTAGAAAAAATGACATTTTTATGTAAATGGCCTAATGGCCTCTTGATTATAATTACTAATTGGCTGCTGTTGAATTCACAAGAATTAATTGTTTTTTTTAGGACATGGCCTGAATGCCTGTCTCTGTGTTTCTTTCATGTGATAAAAATGTGGGTAATATATCTAAGCGTGCATGCTTAGTGATTGCACTGGAATCTATGGTGTTTATAAACAGATTAATATTCCTTAAGCACGCGTAGAAAAATGATCAAAGATAAGTCATTTTGTGTAATCTGATCTGAGGGAGTGACATGTCAGCCATTGATCATGATTGCACAGCCAGATATTAAATCAGGTTAGTCATTTGTAATTTTCAATTTGTGCAGTGTAACTCATCTTGACGCAGCACATGGAGCTCCTCAGGCTGCACATGTATAATACTTGACCAGCAGTTGTTATATACAAGATTCTGACGATCTTATGTCTTGTTTTATGTGATCAACAATTAATCATTTGGGCTGAGCCATCCACCTGTTGACGGCTCAATAATTTGGAATGCCTCGACTCCCTTGGAGCGTCATCACTAGCTGTTTGTGGAAAGGAGAAACCGGCCTTCAAAGGATGTGATACAGTAATACAAACTCTGAAGTACCACGCAGTGTCACTCCAGGGACGAGGTTCAAAAAGACGAGTGTACTTCCAGTGAATACATTTGCAGTCTTTGCGCTGGATTTGTAAACAGTTTGTTCTGTGTTGCACTTCTCAGTTGGGCTGGGTATTGAACCTCATGCTGTGTTGGAGAATTGCAAATTGCAAATTGCAAAAAAAAAGATTTGTAATCATATTAGTTTCTTCTTTGGTCCGACAGTTCCTGATTTAAATGCTATTTTGATAATTTATTCAGTGTTCTTCTGTGATTGCTTGTGTTTGGACATGTGGGGAAATATGCTTAATTGCTTTCTTGCTGAGAGTTAGATGAAAAGATTAATACCCCAGTCCTGTCTGAACTATGAAGCTAGATCCAGCAAGTGATTAGCTTAGCTTAGCATAAAGACTGGGAGTAGGGGGAACCAGCTGGCTGGAGCCTTGTTGTCTCTGTGTTGTTGCCAAGGCAAGAAAGAGTTAGAGCGTGCAAAACCATCCCCCAAAACCACAAAAACTCATTTTTAAATTCACATTTTTGTACAGATTAAACAAACCAGATATAATGTGTTAATTGGTGAGCTTCATAGGAGCTGGTCGGGGGCTAAGATAACCAGCTGCTGACTCGAGCTTCATTTTAAAAACAGACATAAATCTTCTCATTTTAAGCAGCAACCTCCATGGCTGGGAAATGAAGCCAATGCGGAAGTGCCCAAAGCTGTAATTCCTCAAGCGGCCACTTGAGGCTGGCTACGGAACATTTCAACCACTGTAAGCGTCTGTATTAAAATGTCCAACTTCACAGCAGAAATAAACATGTTTACAGCCTGGTACAAAAAACAGTTTTGGTCTCTATAGCTAATTTCCCCGTTCATGACAACTGAGGGTGAATTTTTGTAGAACTCACCTGTTCAAATTATGTTATGCAGAATTAACAGTGTAGCCACTTTGGTTGACAGGTAGGTGCCATTACAGATGGCTTATTTGAGCACTGAGGCGTCATTCGGCCTGCCCAGTCCACCGATGATCCACATCTTTGCCCATTTTTAGATTAGCCGGGAGGCAGAAGAGGCAGGAAAGCCAACATGACCTTGGCCAGCGCCGTATATTTTGAGCTTCAAGCCGGTGCTTTGGAAACTTATGGGTGACATCACTCATGTGCTGTCCATTCTTTATACTCTCATTGATTTTACTCTCTTTTGTTTTTTACAGAAAAAAATTATGTTCCATAAAGTAAGGTATCATGTATTGATGCCAAACCTCGGGTAGCAGATCAATAGTTTCTGTGTGGAAAATGGTGTGTTTCATTTTGCTGCATACAGTAAATATAATCATAACTAGAATGTAACGATACTGCTGCTGTAGTGCTCCTGAGCAAAAAAAAGAAAAAGCAGAAAAAAGAAGAAACATTTTTACTAAAACTGAGGAAACAGTTCAACAAACAGGTCAAATTGCTTATAATTAATTTCAGTCAGACATCTGAAAAATGTGACCGATCAGCAGGGGAGCTGAACCTGTCTTTTTCATGCTGAAGAAAATACCCTGAAAAATGTAACTGCAAGACTGACAATTACTTGTCCCATGATATATATTTTTTTAAATTCCTTGTCTCGACTGATGTGACTTGACTCATCTTTCAAAAGCCTGTTTTCAGCATCCATGAGAAGCTCTTAAAGCCTTTTTATTTCCTGCCCTTTCAAACTACGGGAGCAATTACGCTACTTCCATTTCATCTTGCCTCCGAGTCCAGACTTCACGTCTTCTGCACCCGGATGACAGGATGTTGATGAGGAGATTCGGGGCAATTTCAGAAGTCTGTCTGAACAGCATTGTTTCTTCAAAGCCTGCTGACAGCTGGTCCATGCAGTGAGTCGTGTGTGGCCTTGGGTCTCCGTACTGTAAAAGTAGGAGAGCAGCTACCTTTAAATCTGTGTGACTTTCTCCCCACTTTGAGAAACAAAGTGCTTAGAAGAATGCTTTATGCCTCAGAGGAAACGTCCGATTGTTCATCTTCGAGCACTTAATATTCATCTTCGTTTGCATGCTTCTGCGGGAATTCCCAATTAATTCTCTGCTTGTGTTGACGATGGAGGCATTGAAATTACAAATATTATCTTTAATTGTGGACATAACACATTTATAGCTTTGTTTATGACTGGTAGATCCATTTGCATTAAAATAACTATCTGAGGGGCGTTGATTAGCTCAGTTAGTAGAGCGTTTGCCCCATGCACGAAGGCTCGGTAGTGGCCCGGGTCCAATTCCCACCCGTCGCCCTTTGCTACATGTCATTCCCCATCTCTCTCTCTCACATTCCTGTCACTCTTCGACTGTCTCTATCCAAAAAAAGCTTGAAAAAGGCCAAAATTCATTCTGAGGATTCAACCAACAGAGAAGAGAAGATCTGGTGGAATTTTAGGCTGTTGTGCTGTTTTCTACAACGATTATATATGAACGTTGGGATACTAGAGACTTATACTACTGTCTGCATATCATTACATGGGACATGACCACTGAGCACCATTGTCTACTGCAATTTTGTCTACTTCCTGTCTACATATCACTTTCTAATACAGTGCTCTTTACAATGAATACGTTTTTCTTTATTTTCATTCTTTCTACATTGTTGAATACAGAACGCATCAAAACTATGAAATAACACATATGGATTCATATAGTAAGCAAACAAAATGTACCAAAAGCAACAGAATTGTATTTTAGATTCTTCAAAGTAGTCACATTTTGCTTTGATGTAGCTTTGCACGCTCTTGGCATTCTCTCAGTCAGCTTCGTAAGGTCGACACCTGGAATGGTTTCAATAACAGGTGTGTCATCAAACGTTCATTAATTTCTTGCCTTCTTAATGTGTTGGAGACCAACAGTCGTGTTTTTCAGAGGTAGTGTTGGCATGCAGTAAAGCTATATTCAACAGTAATTCCTATTATATCAAGAAAGCAAAGAAGTAACAGTCCATGATTACTTTAAGACAGTCCAGAGTATGTCAAGAACTTTGAATGTGTCTTCAAGTGCCGTCACAATAACCATCAAACTCTATGATGAAATTGGCTCTCATGAGGACTGCCTAGAGTTACCTTTGCTGCAGAGGAGAAGTTCATTACAGTTACCAGCCTCAGAAATCACCAGTTAATGGGACCTCAGATTAGAGCCCACATAAATGTTTCACAGAGACACACATCTTGGCATCAACTGTTCTGACTGTGTGAATTCGCCTTCACCACTGCTGAGGGAGACCAACAACAAGAAGATAACTGCTTGGTCTGATGAGTCAAATTCGCAATTTTTGATACCAACTACATCTCTGTAAGACGTGGAAAAGGTGAACTGTTCCCACCTTGATGGATGGAAGAGGTGTAGGGGTGCTTTTCTGGTGACACTGTTGGAAATCCAATCTGGTTTGAGATTCAACAGTACATTGACCCAAAACACAGCTCTCTGGGCTCTGTAAGTGCTATTTGACCCAGAAGGAGAGTGATGGAGTGCTGCACCAGATGACCTGGCTTCTACAATCACCTGACTTGTACCCAGTTTAAATTGTTTGGGATGAGATGGACCGCAGAGTGAAGAAAAACCAGCCAACAAGTGCTCAGAATATATGGGAACTTCTTCAAGACTGTTGGGAAATCATTCTAGCTGACGACCTCAAGCTGATTGAGAGAATGCCAAGAGTGTAGGAAGCTGTCATCAAAGTAAAAGGGGGCTACATTGATGAATCTGTAATATAAAACATATTTTTGTTTACCACTTAATTCCATGAAAAACCAATGAATGAGAAGGTGTGTCCAAACGTTTGATTGGTGTATGTCTTCCGTCACAGCAAACACAACCCTTGGAATCTGATGCCAGCACATTGTCTAGTCTAGTGCTATCAGGGCAGGGCCACCCATGCATATATTAATGGCTATAGCTACGGGCTAACCTGTAGCCTCGTATAGCCACAGCTATAATCCATCATTCGTCGCTTGGTCAGCTCACACTGCCTGGTCTGACATGGTTTACCGTCAGTGCTTCTTTCACAGTTCATTTGTTCATTTAACTTAATCAGTCTTGCCCCCGCCTTTCAATCTACACTGAATTTATGTCTAGGTAAGCACACGCCCCTAGCCTGACAGCCAATCGGGAGATAGTGTGCTCTGACACTGATTGTTAATAACACTTTCTTGGATAACTTTTGTGCAAAAACATACCCTTTTAGTGACTATTAACTGTACACATGACAGATTGGGAAATGTAAGAAAAAGCAACCTATCAGTATGTGTAATCATTATATAGTAAGAAGAATTTTACAACCAGGCAAAACAAAATATGTTTTTCTTTCTTTCTTTCTTTCTGGCTGATGGCTGTTATCTCTTTAATGGGGCTTTATTACAAAGTGATATCAAATAAGTAACATCCACAACATGAATTCAGTTCATTTCATTTTCAACAGTTGATCAAATTAAAGCAAATTCATCAGTGCAAATTATTTCTTGTGTTAGTTGTTTGCTCAGTTGTTGTTTGTGCACTTGCCCTTGTTAATTTGAATCTGAAATCCAATAATAGGAGGACATAATTACCAAATTCCACAAATTATTCATGTTTCAAACATTCATTCAGTTGCACTTGGATTTTTTTCACAATTTTCTTCATTTATGGTATCCATCTAACTTTTAACACATTATTTTATTCTATTCAAACTTCTCTTTGTTCCTATTTATCTTTATCAAACTTCACACTTTTATGTCCTTCTCATATCTCTCTTTATGAAAGTGTGCAGCTGCCGAAATGAGTCCACTCATGAGTGATGATACAAGACGCTTTTGGAAACATGTAGTAAATGCCATGTTACTGACAGGTGTAACAGCCAGCCGTTTGTTTTGCTTTGAGTGGTGGGTTTTAAAAGGCTTTCATTTCACATTAACATTAGCACAGGATCCACTAAATGAAGATCTGTGACTGTATCACAGAGACTGCTGCAGTTTCAGGGTTTGTGTGCACTGACAGTGACAGTGTCTGTGTCTTTGTCCTCCATTTCCATGTGCAGGTGGTATTTTTGAAACCCGGGAAAGTGAGCTAGTGAGTATGGACGAGCTGGCATTCAAGTTTGCTGTAAATAACATAAACCGCAACAAGTCCCTGATACCCAACACAACTCTCACCTACGACATTCAGAGGATCAACCTGTTTGATGGCTTTGAAGCTTCGAGAAGAGGTAGGAAATTATTACGAGATGTAGTTATGCTAAATGCTGACAGCATAAGTACCTAAATCCTGATTGTGTCCTTTCTGGATAGATGAGTGCTCTGAAACTCCAGAATAAAAGGGCAATGAGAACTCAAAGGTTTAAAGGGATACTTTGTTTTGAGTTTTTTAAAAGTATTTTCTTGGGGGACAATTTTATGAATGTGATTTTGATCATGCTGTTAATAACTAGGTTTGCATAGCCTACAAAGTCTAAAAGAGATAAATAGCATATCTAAAATGTAAGGAAACACACCTTTTAAGTTCTCCAAACATGGTGTGTATTATGTATATGATAAGTTACGAAAAGATACGAAAGATAATTTCGATGAACCTATTAAACCCTCACCAGTGGAAATGTGTATTTTTGTGTATTACTTTTAATAGTTTTTTTTTACCATTGAGAGTGGATGCTGTTCACATGATAATGTTAATGTTAGGCTAAGAGTGGTCATTAAAAAGGAATTTTTTGTCTCACTTTGGGTTAAGACTGAAATATGTATTTTACTTTTGTGGTTCCTCAGTGTAGAGCCAGTTTAGATATCATCATATCATGCAAGCATAACTTTTTTTTTTATTTTTTAAATATAAATATAGTGAGTAAAACATTCCCTGTGCACTGTTTTTCTCACTATGTTTCAAATGTTTGTTTACTCAAGTAAAGATCAAACGTCCAGTGTGTAACATTTAAAGGTATCCCTTGGCAGAAATGGAATACAATAAGCAGAACTATGTTTTCATCAGTGTATATTAGCCAGAAAATAAGAATCATTATATTTTTTATTACCATTGAAGGAGCCTTTAAAATCTACAGAAGGAGTCCGCCATGTTTCTACAAACCTTTTGGGTTTTCCAGCCCCCGTAGTTCCTCCTTCATGCTTGGAACAGGAGGGTGAGGCGAGTGGGCTTAAGTTGTTTGCATTCTGCAACTTCATCACTAGATGCCACTAAATCCTACACACTGCACCTTTAAGTATGTCAAAATTGTACTTGTGTACATCACTCAGAATACTTGTTTCCATAGATGAAATGTGGTTGTGAAACTCTCACAAACCTGTAAACAACAACTTTGTGTTGTTCGTCACCACTAGTGTGTGATCAGCTGGCTCTCGGGGTGGTCGCTGTGTTCGGCCCTTCTCACAGCTCCTCGGTCAGCGCCGTTCAGTCCATCTGCAACGCCCTGGAGGTCCCTCACATACAGACACGCTGGAAACACCCATCAGTGGACAACAAAGACACCTTCTTCATCAACCTGTATCCTGAGTACACCGCCATCGCCAGGGCCATCCTGGATGTAGTCACTTTCTTCAAATGGAGGAAACTAACAGTGGTGTATGAAGACAGCACGGGTAGAGCCCATCAGTCATACTGCCATTGTAACTTACGAAACTGATGCATTTAGGGACATAGAGGTAAACTAGCTTGATTTAGTCAGCTGTTCATGTGGAAATAGAAGCAAATTTGCAGGAGCAAAGTAGAATCAAACTGAGTTATGGCAGGATTTTGAGGAAGAGAAACACCTCTAATGTAGATATGATTTGTAGAATAATGTAGAAATTTATCTGAATACCTACAATGCTAACTGACTGAAGACTGCACTTTGCTTATGATTTTATTTCCCACTGCATTATTGGATATCAGCCATAACATTGCATGACATTTGAAGAGAAAAACTGAAAAGGGAAAGAGGTCAAAAGTGCTGCCTTGACTTTACGAGGCCTGACAATATATTAATATGTCGTGGTTATAATTACTCACAAAATGCAATTGGACTGATAACCACAGTCACATTCCTCATGCTGACCGCTGAACCCAATCTGTGAGCTATGAGCATGAGCGCCTCTTATCAAACAGCTTCCAGTATTTCTGACTTTGAGCCAAAGAATGACACTAATGGCCATAAATTCAGCGGTCAGAGTTCCATATAGAGTTCCTGTCCATGACCTAGAGAATATGAAATGCAGCTGTTGAAATGTCATAGCTTATAGATTTCTTTAAACCTTTTTTATTCATCAGAAATGTATTTTCCTGAAATGTCACGCAGACACACACCTGCACAGTTACACACTGTCGTGCACACACATATACAAAATACAGGGAAATGGGGTGATGCGCCTTTGATGTGTGTGAAAAACAAAGTAGAAGACGCTGAGAAAAAGATGTAAGAATTTGAGCAAGACGTTGGGCAGCAGGGTGATGCAGTGAATAGAGATCACGTCCTTCAGTTAAAGGAAAGGGATCAAGTCCCCCAGCTGAAGGGACCTTGAACTTTAGATAATGTTCTGCAGCTGACACATGACCTTCCTGCAGCAGAGAAGGGAATAACAAATATTTTAGAGGCGATAACATCTAATTTGGTCATTTTTTTTTTTTTTTTTTTTAGGTCTGATGCGGATGCAGGAGTTGATCAAAGCTCCGGCAAAGTTCAACCTAAAGATCAAGATCCGCCAGCTGACACCGGGTAATCAAGATGCCCGACCACTGCTAAAGGAACTGAAGAAAGACAAGGAGTTTTTTATTCTCTTTGACTGCTCCTATCGCATGGCTGCAGAGCTGCTTAAGCAGGTGAGTGCTGGGATTGATCTTTTCATTTGTTTGTGAAACACATTTATGTATCCTTTGGGGGGGCAACACGTTTAATGAATCTTTTCAACACAGTGTCTGTTTATGTTGTAGGAAATCATATAAAACCTATTACCTTGTTCACTAATGTTGCTTATATTGTGATTTGAATGAAAGCCATTAAAGGATATGATAAAGAAAAGTTGTGGAGTTGCCTCGGCAGGATGATTGTCATCATTTTAAATGGTCTTAAACTTTTTTTTTTATCAGCACATGGATTTATTTCTATTTGTGGAAAAAAAAACTAATTCAACTTAAATGATGAAGTATTTCATCTTATGATTTATGAAATTATCAGACACATGGACAAATATTTATGACATTTCTTGTGTACATCAATTCCAACATGACCAAACTTTAATTAACCTTTGCATTAAGTCACACTTATTCATACTATTTATAGTGGCACCCTCTATTTGAATGTCATGAACTAAATTAAATCTACACGTATAAATTTGGGCCATAATTAATGCACCATGCAAAAGAGAAATGAGCCAAACAGCCTTGTTATTGAAGATGACACTTTAGCTGCAGCACTGTGCCCCTCTTTATTTTATTTTCTCTTTTCATTTTGCAGCTTTCATCAATGGGAATGATGACTGAGTACTACCACTTCTTCTTCACGACTTTGGTGAGTTAGAAAAATGGAAAATAAAGTCAAAGTAAAACCACCACCATCTTGGCCTTGAACTAGTTTTGTAAATTCACTGTGGAGGTCTCAAAAATGTTGCTGTGGTTCATCAAAGGCTGAGAAAGCGACACACTGAACTAGAGCTTGAATATCTATCCTGCTCTTTCTCTCACACACGCACATAAACACAACACACGCTCTCTTTCCCTCCTGCGCCTCATCTCCATCTCCTCTCTCCACTTGCAGGATTTGTTTGCTTTGGATTTGGAGCCGTACCGTTACAGCGGGGTCAACATGACAGGCTTCAGACTGCTGAATGTTGATGACCCCTGGGTAGCCTCCACGATGGACAAGTGGGCCATGGAAAGACTGCAGGGTCCAAAGCAAGAGAGTGGCCTGATGGACGGAATCATGACTGTAAGCCTCGTACTGTTATTCTGCATTTCAGAGCAGAAGCAATCCAAGCAGGTGCTCTGCTGAAAGCCACCGATGCTCATTTCTATGCTGCATGCATGTTGATTGTAAACTGCAAACATCTGCTAACCTGTAAATCTTTGTGGGAGCTATATTTCAAATGCTAAAGCTGGAATCCATTTTCATCTTCAAGACATGCTTTCTCACTGTGATTTAGCTGTTTAGACACACACACACGCACACACACACACACACACGTACTGTGAAAAAGAATCCCAACATCTTCCTTCCACTGCCTCCTCTGCAGACAGACGCGGCCTTGATGTACGATGCAGTGTTCATGGTCGCCGTCGCGTCCCAGCGGGCCACTCAGATGACTGTCAGCTCCCTGCAGTGTCACCGCCACAAACCCTGGCGCTTCGGGCCGCGCTTCATGAACCTCTTCAGAGAGGTCAGTGTCAGATAAGGGCACCGATCACAGAGAGCTTGTTACGTCACCGGCGTGACTCAAGAATGTCTTGCTTTAGCTTGACTACCATGCATTTTGTTTTGAGTGTGCTTTTAAAGCGCTCCACGAGCACAAATTCACCAAAACTGGATGTCAGGTCATTTCATGTGATATGTGGCTTTATCGGTCCCCTCTGACAGCCAATGCTTTGCTTCTCAAAGTACACAACATGAAAATATACGGTATTTATGTACTTATAAGTTGAAAGCATGAGGTCTGGCCCGGCTGTCAGCCTTGGATGCCTACAGACAGAAATGAGGCCTTTGATTCACGAGTGTTTTGATCTCGTAAGTCTTAAATCCAGCAGAGGACTGTTGCCTGCCATGAAGAGGGAACATTATCATTCAATCCCCTCACTCATATTTTTCTCTTCATGCACCCCCAAACCAACAAACCCCCCTCCTCCACCCTTCCCTTCCTCCTTCTCTCCTTTTTTCTTTTTTTCCTTTGCACCTCAGTGTCTCTTCAGCTTTCGTTTTGTTGCCCATCCTTTGAAGCATCTGTCCTCCTGTGCTATTCATCACTAGATAAGAACCTTTTTGATCGCAATAACCAGTAATATGTTTCACACAGCACTCAATTTTAAAACCGTTTCAGACAAGAGAGCGGAATACGAGGACACGGCTTTCATTTCAATGGTTGAAATTAAATCCTGAGCACCATAACCTGTGCGTTCTCTCTCTGTGTCTCTCCTCTAGCTATTGTAGTACACAATATTCAGTTTGTTTAGGTGGACAAAATTAACTGAATATTGTATGTGTGGATACACTATTGCTATTCAATGCGCATCATTTCGTGACAGAAATTGGAGAAAAGAGAGGAATATCCTAGATTTTAAAGATTCAGATTCTATTTGTGTGTTTGCTGTTTTGATTGATATCCCTTGGTCATGTTCATAACATCTTCATGTAATGAATTTCCTGCCATAAGGAACTTCTTTCCAACTCTCCAGAATTGAGAAAGAGACAGTGACATTATTATTTTTTCAGTTTCCACACGAGAATTTGACAGTTGATGTTCTGTGTGCTGCGTCTGGCTGTATAATAGGGTCAGTTTTAGCATTTTTAAATTCTGCTTGTTCAGGTTTGAAACTTTCTTGTTCCAAAGGGGAAATCTGGCTTACAGCAGCACATGAATTCACTCCATACTCCACATGAATTAGGATAAGGTGGCGGTGGCTTGGTGTAACATGGCACCACTCTTGTTTTACAACCCTGATTCCAAAAAAAGTTGGGACGCTGTGTAAAGCGTGAATAAAACCAGAACTCAATGATTTGCAAATCCTTTTGACCCATGTACAGTACAATATATACTATATTTCATGTTCACACTGAAAAACTTTATTGTTTTTTGTGAATATGCACTTATGTTGATGTCTGCAAAACATTCAAAGAAAGTCGGGACAGGGGCAAGTTTACCACTTTGTTACATCATTTGGGAACCAACAACGCTGATTGCTGAAAGTTTTGGAAGCAACATTCTTTCCCATTCTTTTGTTGATATACAACTTTAATTGGGAGACCTTCTGGAGGCCAGTCTAGACTAGTACCCACACTCTTTTACTATGTAGCCAAACTGCTGAAACACATTATGTGCCTTGGCATTCTTTCTACAACAAGCAGGAATGTCTCTGAAAAAGATGCTGTCTGAATGGCAGCATATGTTGTTCCAAAACCTGTATGGTGCTTTCAAAAATGTGCAAAATACCCATCATGCCATGGGCGCTAACACACAACAGATGCTGGCTTTTGAACTTTGAGCTGGTAACAATCTGGATGGTCCTTTTCCTCTTCAGCCTGGAGGATACAACAATACAACATCTTTGATTTCCAAAAAAGCAATTTCAAATGTGGACTCGTCAGACCACAGCACACTTTCCCACTTTCCATCAGTCCATCTTAGATGAGTTTGTGCCCAGAGAAGTCTGTGAAATTTCTGGATGTTGTTGATTTCTGTCTTTCTCTTTGCATGGCAGAGTCTGAACTTTGTTGAATTTGTAGATAGATGCATAAGAAACGTTTTTAAACTGATGTCTGCCCACACAGTTTTTCACAAAGCGGTGAACCTCATTCCATCCTTGAAATCAACTGAATCTCACCCAGTTACTAATATCACCTATTTCTAACAAACCTGTTCACCTCTCAAATGTTCCAAACAGGTGTTTTTTTTGAGCATTACACAACTTCCACAATCTTTTGTTGTCCCCGTCCAAACTTTTTTTTGTGAACTGTGAATTCAGACTGAGTGTCTGTTTACAAAAACAATCTATTGAATTTAGGTCAAAAAGGATATACCCTGTGAATAACAGCTTGTCGCTTTGCGTCACATCACAAAATGTTGCCTAATATTGTGCCATCACCAATCTCAGCAATCTAGCTGGCTAACACATAGGCAGACACATAGACATTTTTTTTTTCGGTTCGAGCAACAACCCCTCAAAATATGCACACCCCTCCACATACAGTATGTGTATGAGAAATCATCCAAAAACATAAAAACATGCAGCATACAACAAGTTTAATTTAAAGAGTTCAGATCAGTTCAGTCATTTTCTCATCCCAAATGGGAAATGTGACTTGCAGTCTGAGACACAAGACAAAAGACAACGCAGAGTACAAAGTACAGACAAAATGTTTCCTGTATATACAATATACAAAACACAGTAACAAACACCTCTAAAATCTTCAATGTGTAAATTAATTGTCCACAGGAAAAATTATAGTAATTACTATCTAACAAATAGAACCTGTAGTCTTCACCTGATGTGATCCAGTGAGTTTTCCAGCTGTCTATCAACATTGACTTCTTCTGGCAGCCAGGATCCCCTTCACTCCTCCTCCTCCTGGGAGTCTGTTCCAGAGCTTCAATAAAGCTCCGCATTGAACTCAGATGGCATTTGAGACTATCTCACCCACCTCTCTCTCCCTCTGCATCTCTTCTCCGTAGGCACAATGGGACGGACTGACAGGGCACATTGTTCTTAATAAGACGGATGGCCTGAGGAGAGACTTTGATTTGGACATCATCAGCCTCAAAGAGGACGGCACTGCCAGGGTGAGCACAGAGGCCTGGAACAGCCAATTACTCCACTCTCATGCTGCTTCCACACCGGCTCATTCATTCCATTAAGGCTTGTGTATACGCAGGTGTATGAAAGAGAGCGAGCTACTGTAGAGATTTTGTTTCCTATAAACCATCCACACTTTTATTATTTGTTTTAGACTTGGTCATGAATATCAATAACGCTGCAACAACTGATTTCTCTCCACACTGTCCCCTTTTGCCCTCTTCACATTTTCAAAAGGGTGTTGTGGAGGGCGGAAGTCGCCTCACGAAAAGGTGGATCAAGGTTTGTGCAAGTGCCATGTTTGGTCCGAGCCTTTGTTGTTGGCCCCCTCCCCCTCCCCCTCCTCTCTTTCCTCACTCTGTACGCCACGCACCTTCCTCCTTGCCTTGTCAACCTTGTTTCTCTTCACTGATTTTGTGTGCAGCAATGCCATGTTTTTGACATTTCAGTTTTCCCTGTGTTTGGGTCCAGGCATTGCTCTGACACTTGTCGAAACTTTGTCAGAAGTGTTAGAGAAAAAATGTTTTTTTTTTTAAAATGTTACCTCTATTAAAAGTAAGAAGTAAGTCCTACAATTTCACTTAAAGTAATGCCATTCAGTCTCCACAGCTGCTGGGTGTGATTAATAAGAGAGAAAAATGAATTTCTCTGGCCAATCCTTCACTTTTGCAGAGATTTGTCAGTTGCTACTTTCTAATGTGCTTCACTTTGAGCCTGCCTTCATACATTCATGGAAATCGTTGTATTTAATTGCAGCCAAGAGGGATCCACTTTAAGTCGGACAGCTTAAGTCGGGCATCAAGACTTGCTGCAAAAGGAACAGATTTCCTTTCTTGGCCTTTGACTGACACATGGGGAAATGCAGATGTTAAGGAATCATTTCAGTGCGTCAATAGCTCCCTTCTTATTGTGTACACTTCTTAATTTAGCCTCTGAATGTACTGTAAATATACTGTATACTCTAAGTCCAAAATAATCTTTACTTTATACCTCTGGCTGTTACCCTGAAAACCAATTTGATGAGTGTTGAATTTAGTTCATCCACTCAAACACATAGTTTACTGTCAGAACTCGGCAAAATGTTTCCACTCTGTTTGCCTCCGTTGTCAGACAGACCCGCATGTAGGCAGACAGCAGCTGTCAAGGTGCAGAAGCAGTGATTTATACTGTAATTTTAATTCCATTCAGTACTTTTAGGCCTCAAAAAGCTTCCTCCCCGGAGGACATATCAGAACATGGTAAGAGCGTTACATAAAACGCTTGACTTCATGGTCATGAAAAATGAATTATCAGTCCGTTGCAGTCCTGTTCGTTCTCGGTCACTGGAGTGTTAAATACACTGTACATGGGGATGATGGGACAAAACAAAGTCTTCTGAGGAATAAAGTATTTTCTCTTAAAATAACACTTCTTCCTCTCTCTCAGCTTTCTGGGCCGGGCTTAGCATGTCTCCTGCTCTGCGGTAATGCTTTTCCAGTCTGATTTGGTTCTGGATGGAGATGAGCATTAGGATTCATAGATAACATTTGACTCCCAGTGCATAAGAGAGAATTCCTGTCAGTTTTTATGGCAGACTTTGTTGTTGGAAGCTTCTCTGGTACGCACGATAAATTTGCAAGGCTATGCACAGTAAATCCATGACTTAGGGATTTAAAAAGAGATGATGACTGTATGCTGTGCAGCCACCCTAGGCTATATTTTAACATTGATTTCATCTGCTTGGTCAGATTACTTTATTACTTAAACTTCAAACTGACTAATCGTGCAGTTGATATTTCACAGAGGCTGATATTCCCAAAATAACTGCCTTACAACAAACAACTTGAGATTATGTGAAACAGCACAGGCCAAATTACCCTCCAAAAATATTGTCCTCACTCTGTTCATTAATCTTTGAGATTGAGGACTATACAATTAATTAAATCCAACTCCATTCAGTGTGTTGCTCATCTGCAATGTCCACAGATAAGACAGATTTATGGACTCTCACACAGAGTGGACTAAAATGTTTTTAGCAAGGTTATAAGTGAGCACATTTTCTGTCTGCCTGAGTGGGTGAACAGAGTAAGATAGAACGTAATGAGGAGTGAAAAGCATGTTATCTTTTCCAGGTAATCCCACATAGTCTTTTGTCTGGAAAAGGAATTGTGAAAAATAAGACAGTACCTTCTGTGGAGCTCAGTTTAATAAGAGGAACTGATGCGTTCACCACTACTCATCCTCTTATACAGAGAATAGATGAGCAGGCCATTGTTTTTGACTGAAAATACCAAAATTCACGACTTTTTCTTCACAGACTTAATAGTAAAAGGAGCAGAGCTCGTCCCCAGCACCCACTTCATGTCTTATTTACAACAAAGCTTGACCATTTAATGCACTTAACTTTATTGAGTCACTGTCATGAGCCCTCTTGACCTCTGCTCCTCACTTAACCAGTGAAGGGATTTGAAAGGGTCAAAATCCAGCTGCCAGACGTCTGTTCTAATCTGATAACTGTCTGGATTATACCGCCTTTTCCCATGGACTGGATGCTCTCATTCACAGTTACAGTGTCATTACGGAGGACAAACGCCGGCGTCGTCCTCTATCCTCCCCTGACCTTGTCTGACTCTGCCATTGTTTATTCATACAGTCCCAGCTGCTGTGAGATCCAATTCATCATATTCAATCGCTCTATGGATTATTTGCAGGAAAAAAGAACAAAACAATGAAAAAAATATTTTCTAAAAGCAAGTATAATATAATCAACAGTCAAAAATCTAAATACATTCAGTTTATTATCACATAAACAACAAATCAGCAAGTCATAGAACCTGAACATGTTTATGTGAAAAATTAAACCACAATTAACCTGATGTGTATATGTAGGAATAAAAGGAGGAATATGTCTGAAAACAAAATTATTCCAACTTTATGGGCAACAGGATATATACCAAACATGTTTATGTTTGTACACAGCATTGGAATTTTGACTTCTTTCCGCTGTCAGTAAGATTTACCATATTTCAGTTTTAAGCTATAAAATATTAATGCCAACAGATGTCCATACCAGTCCGAAGCAATAATTCATTATAAAGAAATTGTAGCCTTCACAATTTGTTATGAAAAACAGCTCTATTGTTCAGGCTGCACAAATATGTTCAATATCTGAGAGTCAGATAAATCATTGCACACAACAGGAATGACATTTGGAACCGGAATGGCTGTAAAGTATACCTGATGCACACAATCAGCAGCTCGGTTTGGAACAAACTACGTCTTCATTTTCATATTCATTGTACAAAAAAAACATTTTTTTCGGCGCTTTGCCCAGAATCATCAGGGCAGAGCTGAGCAAAGGGAAATACTGTAGTGAAGAACAGTGAATGGAGCAAAAGGGTTGAAAATGAGCCAAGAGTGTCAGGCCTCTTAACTTTAGACTCCTTCATTTTTCTGTTCGACGAATCAGAAAATATAATTAATATGCAGTGTATTGGAGCAGTTCTTAGTTTCCTGTTAAGACTTAGAGACTAAATCAGTCTCTGTATTTTTGGTGTCAGAGATAATAAGAATAATCCTTTAACAACAACGAGTGTCAGTGATCATTCATGATATAAAGACAGCCTTATTCAAAGCTTTAACATCTGAACACCTAAATTTTGTCTTCATATTGACTCCAGTAGCAGCTGTCAAATAGAACTGGCTGTGGTTCTGATCAAAGCAGGAAATGTGGTTTAATAAATCTGAAGCCCTGTTTGTCTTTTCAGATTGCTGTGTGGAACTCGTACAGAGGGATGAACCTGACGGAGTCCAACCGAGACAAGAATAACAATGTGACAGACTCTCTGGCTAACAGGACTCTTATTGTCACCACGATCCTGGTGAGGAAGGAGGAGGAAGGTTAAACAGAGGACAGAACAGGGAGAAGGCGGCGTAGAGCACAAATAGGGAGACAACTGGAAGGAGTGGTGTTCAGGAGAGGAAAATCTGGCTGGTTTAGTTTTTAGTATGGTAGTAGAATAGTAGAATTTGTATCACCATGTGTCTAATTATGAACACAGGCCATACACAGACAAAAGGTTGCAGAGAATGATATTTGAGTAAAATATTCCGACATACTCATTCCAAGATAACTGGATTTGGAGTTTTCAGCACTCATTTGAGGGTCATCAACTCTGAGAACTGATGAAGCAGTGGAGCATCTTCAAGATTAAAACCCCAGTTGCTTTTAACTTTTGATAGCACAGAAATAATTAAATCAGAAACTTGAAAACTGAAATACAACATTTTCTTTTACAGGAAAATCCATATGTGATGTACAGAAAGTCAGACAAGGAGCTGGTTGGAAATGATCGTTTCGAGGGTTACTGCCTGGACCTTTTGAAAGAGCTCTCCAACATCTTGGGTTTTACATATGAAGTTAGACTGGTGGCTGATGGGAAATACGGAGCCCAGAATGACAAGGGAGAGTGGAACGGGATGGTCCGGGAGCTGATCGACCACGTGAGTTAATACCAGTCGCACGACAGGTTATTATTTGTTCTCTGCAGAAAAAAATCCCATGGAACTAATTTTTATATGTCATTAATACTGTTGCATCTGCGCTTACATAGAATTTTACTGTACTCGTCACACAAAGCTGTATTCACTTTTTCAAGGTTGCAGACCTTGCTGTGGCTCCCTTGACCATCACCTATGTTAGAGAGAAAGTCATCGACTTCTCCAAGCCCTTCATGACCTTAGGTATCAGCATCCTGTACCGTAAACCTAACGGCACCAATCCGGGCGTGTTCTCCTTCCTTAATCCGCTGTCTCCGGACATCTGGATGTACGTGCTGCTAGCCTGCACAGGAGTTAGCTGTGTGCTCTTTGTGATTGCCAGGTAAGTGGATGGATTGATGCTTGAGATCATGAGGTGAAAAATACAAGTTGTTGAGGGTTCATATAGAACATGTGACTGCTTACAGAACTGTCCACAGCTGTCAGCTTTGCCACGAGCTCTTTTGTTAATAAAAAGTACAAAGGACAGGTAAGCCATGAGACAGTGCCTGTGCTGAGCATTTTAAAACAATATGCTGAGTTATGCCTGACACATCAAATTGATATGACAAGAATCACAAATAGTCTGGAATAATTGGCATGACTGTACCTCAGCAAATTTCTAATTTTGCATAGCTATTCTGAAATAACTGAAAATATAAATTCTTTTAGCGGCCTGTCAGCTGCCAGACGGGCTTGTGTTGTGGTTGTGAAGTAGCTGGGAGTAATTGCAAGCTTACTCTTCACCTCCCTCTCAGGTAAAACCGGTGCCAGCAGGTTGCACCTAGCAACCTGTGAGTGAGATGTACTGTATTTTTGTAGTGAAAAAAGGCAAATGAAGTGTGGATTGCATTGGAGATGAAGCAAAATGAAATGCATGGCCAGCGTGCCTCCATGCCCGAAGATTAGCTACAGGACTTTCTATTCTGCATCTTTAGATTTTGCATCTTTCTTTCTGATATTGAAATCTAATATATTCTTTCATTTCCTTTTCTTTGTTCTTTGATTGTCTTGCAGGTTCACTCCATACGAGTGGTACAACCCACACCCATGCAACCCGTCCTCGACCCTCATACAAAACAATTTTACCTTACTCAACAGTTTCTGGTTTGGTGTTGGAGCTCTCATGCGGCAAGGTATTCAGCTCACAGTTAAAGAGATTATGATGAATATTTGGACCAAATGGCGACATGGATGTGAAAAGGGTCGCTTCAAAAAGACAACAAAACGGTATACGTTGCGTTGTTCATTAGGAGAACTTGCTAAAATGACTGATGCTGTTGTTCTTCTTGAGAGGACAGTCTTAGGCGGAACTTTCAAGTGTTTTTTAACTTATTTTTTCTGGTTCTGGTTTGCTGGTTTTAATGTAAGATAAAACCCACTGTTTTTCAAGTTAGTGACTAGGTGATGAACACAGTGCAGCATTTTTCAGCTGAAATAACAAATATTTCCAACTAGCCTAATGGAAACCAGATCGGAGCTAAAAGGACTTAAAGGACTAGTGCGTAGCATTTAGTGGCATCTAGTGGTGTAGTTGCTGATTGCAGCCTCATTGTCTGTCCTTCTCCTTCCATTAGCATGAAGGAAAAACTATGGTAGCCATGAAATATGCAAAAAACATGACCCGCCCTATTTAGAGTCAGTGTTTAGTTTGTCCATTCTGGGTTACTGTAATAACATGGTGGCTCAACTTGGCTTAACTTTTTGTGGAAGAAGTGTCTGTAAATATAAAAAAAAAGCATCCTAAGGTAACAAAAACAGAATGATTTTTATTTTCTGGTGATTATACAATGAACAATGAACTCTGTATAAATCCAGTTTCCAAATAATAATGTAGGTTTGAAGGGTTACCAATACTGAAGGTCTCACAGGCCACCAGACTCTTACTCTAGAGCTATCTAGTGTACTTCCTGTACCACAGTAAAGACTGTAATGACACTGTAAACTCTGCTATAAGCTGTTTAATTTAATACATCAATATTTGTCACCTTTTTTCCGCGAATGTCCTTTCCATGTATCCTAGATTCACTTCCCATGAATTGCAACCATACACTGTTACAAGAATTATGTTGCACTTCACGGGGGCTTGACCTCCCTCAAGGCTGGAGATTTGGACGGGATAAGTCTGACGTGCCTGATTGGATGACCAACAAACCTACTGACAACGCCAGTGTAGAACAGAAATACGATGCTGATGAACTGTAGTGATTTGGCTGACAGCGAGCTACATTTGTCAAATGTATTCTTTGGAAGTGCAACAGTATTGATAGACGAAGAGCAAGTGAAGCAGGATTCTCATTATACATCCCGTCATCTCAAACAAGCTCAGGCAGATTTTATAGTGAATGCAATGTCAGTAAGTTGTCTCAGTGTCGTGTGTGTGTGTGGTGTTTGTCACCCAGCTGTTTGGTGGATAACAGTGGCCTTAAGGTTTCTGTATGATGCTGTGTCTGAGAGTAACTGCCTAGAGGGAAAAAAAACCTGTAGTTTCTTTTACCCTCAAAAGACAGTTAAAGATTTGTCCACTCCCAAATGTTCGGCGTTTAAAGAAAATCTTCCCAAACCTGTCACATTCAGTGTGGTAATTGCATTCTTAAATTACATTCATCTTTTTCCATAGCTTCTTTTGTCTGTGCGGAGAAGAAAAGATAAAAGCTGCTGCTCCTTTTGTCTTTTTTATTTATTACATTTTTTGGCACCGTGCATTCTTTAATTTTCTTTATATTCAGCTTTTCTTTTGTCTGTCATATCTTGTTCTTCTAATTTGTATTATTTTGTTCTGTTGTGTTTTTCTTTATACTGATATATATATTTGGCAAGCGCAGAAGGAGAAAATAAACATACTGTATGAAGAGTTGCACAATTTATCATTTAGTGCTGAGGTGCAAAATCCAATTGGAGCTCTGGTGTGAATCCAGCTATTCTGATAACCCCATTTGGACCGGGGTACTTGACTTTGCTTTGGGAGAATATAGTATAGTAATATTGCTTTGTTTTTTTTTTTTTTTTTTGGAAAGAGCATCATGCACACAATTCCATGCTTTGTAACTGTTTTTTAACCTTTTGTCCCACATCACTGTGCCTCCAGGCTCGGAGCTGATGCCTAAGGCTCTGTCCACTCGTATAGTCGGGGGTATCTGGTGGTTCTTTACCTTAATCATCATCTCCTCCTACACGGCCAACTTGGCTGCATTCCTCACTGTGGAACGAATGGATGCACCCATCGACTCAGCGGATGACCTGGCGAAGCAGACCAGGATTGAATACGGGGCAGTGAGGGATGGATCCACAATGACCTTCTTCAAGGTACAACTGGTGTAGGCTCCGAGCTTTATCAAAGTCACAGCACGAAAAGTAATTGAAATTCCTATTTCGATGTTACAAGTTCATATGAAGCTGCAGATCCTGTCAAATTATGTTGTACACATTGACAAATTTAATAACTCATGCAGCTGAAGTCAAATGAAAACCCTCATTCATATACAGTTTAATTTTGTGTGTGTAATATTAAATCCTAATACTTTTATTGAAACCAACAAGATGCAAAAGACAGTTAGCCCTATGACTCTCGATTTGAAGCCATCTTAAACAAAAGACCTGAGATATTTCTATAATAAGCTTACAATCAAAAACTAGTTCTCATTTCAAATTAGACCCATGATTATGCCTGTAATCATAAATGATGTGATCAAGCTATCCTGTATTGTTGTATTAGACACCCACACACTAAAAATGTCATTATAAAGTAAATATTGATTGCACAGTGTAGTAGCTGTAGAATAATGACACTATCCGTGTTTTGACGTGGCTCGCTTTCACTGTGCGCTTCTGCCCGCCAAAAGTACAATATTTCCCGTATAGAAAAGGAAGACTTCATTTACGAATTCTATTTAGACTTAATGAATGAACAAACAAATTCTTTTTCGTTATCATCCTAACTTTACTTCCCCCTCCACCGCATGCTCGATTACTTGTTTGTACAATGCAATAACATTACTCAAACTGTTATTTTTATGCAGTGCACATCATTACAGTCTCTTTTGTCTGTTTTCAAATTCAATCTAAAATTGTGACAATTTCACTTTACAGCTTCAGTCAAAATTCTTTTTTATCACTCATTTCCAAAATGGTGTTGAACATTTATTCGCAGAGCTCGGAGGAAAACAGAAAGCTCTGTGTGACAGCGGCACGAACAATGATACCACTTGAAAATGATGTCTGTGAAAAGCTGTCTGTCTGTTTGTACTTTAAATGACGTAAATGGCTCTCTAGTACCAAATGAACCAAATATCAACTAAATATCATCACATAAAAAAGTTTACTGTCTGAATTCTGCCAGCGCTCTCATACTTTTCGATGAGTAATGAGTGAGTATGAGTCAGTGGTACGTTACCTTCACTTACATAACGTCAGGGTCATGAGGGTTCACCCAGTTATCCTGTATCTTTGCCAAACATCCCATGAATAAGAAAAAAGACAGAAACATAAAAAGAGAGACTTGATTAATTCGAGTATATGATGGAAGTGCCAAAAATGTTTTTTTTTTTGTGTGTGTGTGTGTCGGTGTTAACCATATATTAACTCTTTAGTTTCTATTATATAATATATCACTCTCCTGATGTCCTCAGGCAGGGATGTCACTTCCTTCCCCCATCACCACCCACTCCCCTTGCATCCCGGTGGCTCAGCAGGGGTGATCCATGCAGGGCTTTATCCTCCCAGATTGCAGCCAGTGATTATGGCTGCCTGGATAGGAGGAAGCAGGCTGTGTTGATGCTCGAACAAATTGAATCAGCTGGGGGAGATTAAGAACACAGCTGTCCCATTTTCTCTGACTGAGCAAAGAGAAACACATATACACTCAAAGAGAGTTCCACACAACCTGCTGTTCAACCTATATGTGTTTATGAATATATATAAAAATAATTAAGTACATATATGAGCAGCCACCAACACACAGCCTGCAGCAATGCATTAAACTTCTTACAACTTTTGCCTGTTTGGATCCTTTGACAGAAATCAAAGATCTCCACCTATGAGAAGATGTGGGCCTTCATGAGCAGCAGGAAAAACACGGCACTGGTTAAGAACAACAGAGAAGGCATCACCCGGGTTCTGACGACAGACTACGCCATGCTGATGGAATCCACCAGCATAGAGTACATAAGTCAGAGAAACTGCAACCTCACACAGATAGGAGGTCTCATAGATTCCAAGGGCTACGGAGTGGGAACACCTATCGGTAAGAAGAATGATACAGGCCTGTGGACAGAGTACCTTTAACCCCGCACCACTGTCTTTGTTGGTTAGCGGAGGATGAAAAGTTGATCAAGAAAATACACATTAACTCTTATCACAATCTAAACTAACATATGATTTTAAGTCATATTGATGTTACACTGACTTATAATCAGGTGAATGGTGTCTCTGTCATTCCTACTCTGCTCCTCATATGGCTGTTCTTAAACTATGTAACTTTATTCTCCAAGTACGATCACCCAAGATGTAGCCCTTCGCGGTGCTAGATCACACACCACCAATCAACTATTTGACTGACTTTGGTGAAACTGGATCATAATTCAATAATCAAATTTTTCTGGTTTTCCCTCTGATGGCCTCCAGCTGCTCCACCTCAACTCTCTGATTGACAGAGTTGCCTGATGGACAGTAAACTGCTGCTAACTGTAGATGCTCTTAGCTGGTGTTAGCCCAGTTTGTTAGCTGGGCTGCCTGGACTGTGAGCTCAAACACAGAGGGAGTTTTAGTGTTTGTACCACAGGCGTTTTGGGCCACCGGGAAGAGGAGGTTTTCAGGGCGGGGTAGTGTCGTGCTAGAACCTGAGCTGGTCAAGTGTGCAATGTAACGGAGCTCAGCAGCCTCTATGAATATAATGACAGGTTATGAGGTTATGAGACCGAAGAGTTGTTGACGGAGGAAGCTAAGAAGAGAAAAGCAAAGTGTGAGCGAGCAAGAAGCCACTGGACAGGAGTAAATCTGGGACTGACTTTTATTTGTTGGCAAGAGCTTGGTGAAATAAGAGGCTGAAAGACAGACGCTGAGCTGGCCTTCTTGCTGTTGGACTAGTAAGTAATATTAGCTGGCTGCTATGTCTTGTGTTGTTGCACTTGCTTGATGTTTGGCTGTTAGCAAAGTTGTTGACTTGCTAGTTTTTGATCATAAATAATGTTAAGTTGTTACTGTATCTGTTGTCTGAGGTGGACTGCATATATCACAAGTTAGTAACATTCGTAAAGCTCTTGAGAATATTAAAATGCGCTAAAGGCCTTCTGACAACCGTACTGATAGAATCGAGTTTTAATTCAAATTGTAAATGGAGGTTTTGCACTTTAGATACAAACACTACAAACTTCAGTTAATTTGGAATTTGTATTCAGATTCTTCAGGAGTTGAAGTAAAGAGCTGCTATCCTGGATCTTCAACATGCAAATGCACCACATCAAAGCGATCTGCCAACTGCTCACTGCAAATGTTCCCATCAGGTTTCAGGCCAGTTTGTTGGATTGAGAATTTAAACTGGAAGCCAGTCAATCCACTGGACCATGTTGCTGTTGGATGCTTACTTCAAGCAGTGCTTAACATCTTGTGCCCTCTCTAGATGTTTTTTTACTCTTTTATTTTCTTGTAATTTATTTATCTTAATATATTCCCCCCCTTCACTGTCTGACTCACTGAGCCAGTTCATTTTTTAAAACTGGGGTAGTTTTGCTGAGCACAACCAACCTGCCAAAAATATTCTACATACCTGCATAAAAAGCTGCACACGTCTAGGCTTAGAAGCTGCCAAGTACAGGGATATATTTCAATGTTTGGCCATGACAATGGAAATAATGACAGTGGGGCAACCCCCATCCAGTTAATTTCTGTAGTTACCATGAGATATCCACTGATTGCCAATATCTATGACATATATACAGTATATAAAACACAACAATTACTTTCATCAGCACTATTCTAAGGTAAGATACGGAATCATAGAAGAATATTTATCCTAATCATCATTTCATTGCATGACATGAGGATGGCATGCTGTAGTTTGACACATCTTCACCAGAGACTCCAGTTTCCACTCATGCCAGAAAGCATACTGCCCTGATGAACTTGTTGATTCTAGGGTTGTTGGCTGCTCTCACCCTGCTGCCCCTGTAAACCGCTGTGCGGGAAATAATGATGCCCCTCAGAAAGTTTGCACTGACCTCTTGCAGAGTGTGGCGGTGTTATTAATCCAGTCCAGTTTGATGTTGAGCTGCAGGTAGTTTCGACCACATCATCTGTCTGGATTCAGCTTCTTTTCCCTGCTAATATGTGCTAAAAGAACAAGCAAGCTTCATCTAAATGCAGAGATATAAAAGGTGTACAAGAGGGGAGACAGTTCAACACCTTACTTGACTATTTGACTTGACAACACGTGATTTACCTGTTATATACTGTGGCTGAGAACTCGGTTTTGAACATATAAAACTAAGTGCATCTACCTGTGTGTCCATGACTACTGAGGAGCAGGTCAGGTGATATGGAAAAACTCCTGTGTTTAGCTGATGGACAAACTGCACATCCAGTGATGGCTTCACCAGGGATCAAATGTGTGTCAGGGCCAGTCCCTCCAATTACTTCATGATTCAATGAGTTGTTTGGTGTGTTTGGGATAATGTTTTCCACAACACAGTGGAGGTTTAGGTTCAGTGTTAAAGACAAGTAAACACAGCTGAGTAGCAGTGCACTTTAGCACCCTGAGCCTGATATCCTGAGGGCAGATACAGCTGGTCCTAGACATAACTGAGGGGAAAGCAGTTGGAGGGGGGCAAGAGCTTCTTTCTCAAACCTATTAAGAGTAGATTTAGTTAGCTGTAGTTTTCTCTCCTTCTTGTAACGCTCTTCTCTGTCAGATATTTCCATTCCTGTTTTAAGATTATTCATACAAGGCTCAGCTTTGCGTCACTAACCTAAGTTTAGCTAAGGTGAAAAGCTTCTACAAGTTGCAGCATAAATCCATACTCAAAATACAAGTAAATCCTGGTTTTTATATTGTGTTAAATCAGGTAAAGCCAATTCATTTTAATTGTATGATGCAGTTATTTCTGTTTGAACAAAGTAAACAGAAGGGTGCCTCAGCAGGCTGCCATGCTTTATTTAAAGGTAATTGCGTGTCATTACATCACATCTTTCTATTTCCCTTCTCTTTCACCAGGTTCTCCATACAGGGATAAAGTGACCATTGCCATCCTTCAGCTGCAGGAGGAAGGGAAGCTGCACATGATGAAGGAGAAATGGTGGAGAGGCAATGGCTGTCCGGAGGAGGACAACAAGGAAGCCAATGCTCTGGGTGTGGAAAACATTGGCGGTATCTTCATCGTCCTGGCTGCCGGACTGGTTCTCTCTGTGTTCGTGGCTATCGGAGAGTTCATCTACAAAGCCCGCAGGAATGCTGACATAGAGGAGGTGAGTGAGGGCGAGAACTCCTGCTGTTCCTCTGCTGAGTGATGATGACAAATGACTGGATTAAAGGTCATTCTGCTCTGAGGGGACTGCCAGCTGTAACAAGATCTTTGTTTAAAGTATTGTTGAAAAAAGGAGGCGCTTTAATTGATTTGTAGGTTGTTTAAAATCACGAGTATTGTAAGAAATTAGAATATTTAGGCTCATTTATTCACACACACATTTTCAAAGACAAAGATAAGCAGTGTTTTGTTTTTCTTTTTTTCTTTTTTAGTTACTAATTAATATTTCCAAACTGTAAAAGTGCTTGTTAGATGTTGTTTGTGTGATCAAAGTCAACTTACACAGAATCATATTTACACTTGCTGGAAAGTCACTACATGGATTAATGACTTATCAGTGTGTGACAGTCCTACACAATAAACAGTGGATTGAATGTAGTGCTGAGTAGCCAGCTCTAAATGACAGACAACTGTTCACCCATTATTCTTTCTAATCAGTTCTGGATTATGCCTGAATTTTTACACTTTGGTTGTCTTTTTAGTCATCTTCTCTCTCTGTTTCTCAAGCACAAAATTTAAAATGAAAATGATTAATTGTTAGTCGACTTGTGCCTACAGCTATGACAGAACAACAATGCCATCCGCATGATTAGTTTCTTTGCCTTGTTTTTGTATGCTGTTTTCTTTTTCTCATTTGTACACCTTTGTTTATGCGTCTGTTTTTATCTCTTCTCGTTTCCCCCCCCTCCATCCTTTTTTTCTTTTTTTGCATGCTTCTGTCAGGCCTTTTGTTTCTTTTATGGGGTGCAGTCCCGTCAGTTCCAGCGGCGTGGCTCCATCTCCTCCTCCGGCACCTCCTTATCTACTGATCTGGAGAGCGGCAGGCTACTGGGGGGTGACACGGAGTAGCCACGGCAGCACATTTACAACACATACACACTCTAGATGATAGGTTTGTAACCAGGTGCCCTCCTCTCTGCCCCAGTATACCTGCACCTGTCTCGGCCAATCCCAATTACTACCACCATTTTACCCTCAGAACCTGCCCCTCGTGCTCACACCACTTCCCTGCAAAATGTTATTTTTTTCAACTGGTTTCAACTGAAATTGTGTTCTCAAATTTATTCCTTTTGGCCCAAGGGCAGTGTTAAATTCTGGCAAGGTTTAACCTCTTGGTTAGCAAGAGTGAAGATACTGGTATGGAACTAGAACTAGACCTAAGGCATCCATTGGTATCCATGCTAGCTTGCTGGGAAGGGTGCTAAATAACACTCCAAAGTCTGGCAATGGCAAAAAATTTTAAAGGGGTCCTTTGACCTCTTACCTCAAGATATGTAAATAAAAATGGGTTATCCACAAGTCTCCTCTTCACAGGCATGCTGACAAAAACCAAGCAGTTCTTTTGCATGCATTTGAATATTTCTGCATACTGGGGCCCCTGAGTAGACCTTTTTTACAGCAGCCATTTTGACATGAAATAGTAAACAGTTTTTACCAATGATACTAATTAAGGTTCCGTTAATTATATCATACATTTAGCTGATGCTTTTATCCAAAAAAAGGGAAACAGGTACAGTGCAACACAGACAAGGACATGTTAGTGCAACAATAAGTACTATTCACGTAGAATCAAGTTCTAGAGGGGGGTAGATTTAGCATGTCCAGTTGTTGGTAGTGTTGGAAAGGAGGTCCTCTCTGAAGAGCTAGAGGTCTTCAGGAGCTTTTTTGAAGGAAGAGAGGGACGCTCCTGATCTGGTAGAAACTGATAGGACATTCTACCAATGGGGAACAAGAAACGAGAAACGTTTGGATTGAGTGTACAGGTTGCAGAGCCAGGCAGAGCGCAACGGTCAGGAGGTAACATGTACCTGTATAAGGCCATTCAAGTAGGTGGATGCAGAACTGGGGACTACTTTGTAGGCGAGTATTAGCTTTCTAGTCTTTTTTAGGCCTATGCTTGAAAGTGACGTACCCAAAATGAATAGAGTAGAGAGGGTTAGGGTTAGGGTTAGGGTTCCCCAACTGGGAGACCCTGGGGCGTTAATTAGTGTGATTGGAAACACCTGTGTTAACCCTACTATTTCATGTCAAAATGGTTGTTGTGAAAAAGGTCTATTTGAATTGCATAAACAGTGAGCAATCCAATGAGCTAAACTGCATTCATGTGTGACGATGTTAGTCCTCATAGGAATGAGATCAGTTTCTGAAACATGACCTAACTGCATTCCTAACTCCTCTTGTGACCTCCAGGATAATCACAGCTCCATGAAACTTCACAACTGGAACCAGAAGTGCTCGCCATCCAGTCGCTGAAATTCAGTTTTTACAGAAATCAAGAAATGTCCAAAGTTTTGAATTCTTCTATGGTGCTCCTCAACGTCTTGGTGTCTTAATGTGCTATTTAGAGGGCTCTTTGACCATTTTTATGAATTTCACAGTGATTGAAAATGGTTATATTTTTTATTAAATCTGTGTAGCAAATGTTATCAACCCAACAACTGATGGAACAGCTTATGAGACTTGATACTGTATGGCAATGGCCATCGTATAGTTCTTTCATAATGTACCAAACGCTTTTACACTAAACTTTCATGTTGACAACACGAGGGTTAAAAACTACGAAGCTTGTGTTATGAAGTGAAGACAGGCATGTCTGCTTATTTAGTCACATTCCCTCTTATTTGCACGCTGTGTGTTATACAGCATGTAAGGAGCACTTTACTGGTGAAAGCTTGAAATTACAGGCTGTAATTAAAGAAAACACTCAGGGCACCTGGAGCTTTTTTAAAAGTTATTATAGAAAATGTGTGTGTCACCTGTTTGTGTCCAAAATGTGACCTTTAAGTTCAGATAAACAAGTTCATGCTCTGCAGAGCTGCCCAGGTGCTTTCTCACTTGTAACCTTCTAATACAAGTCCGCAAGTTTAGCTTGAGTGTAGTCTCAGTAGACATTTGTATACCCTTTAGAAGGCGACTTTGAAAGCCTTTTGGGAAATCAAAAGATAGGAGAAGTTATTTGAATATTTTCCTCCTCATTAGGTTTGTTGGTAGACTGGTTTGGTTGGCTGAAATGTTGATAACAGTGATGGAACAACATGTCAGGTTAAAATGTCCCTTGACGCAGATCCTAAGCCACAAGTTGTAATTTCATAAATAACTTCCGGTGACTGCAAGACATTTTAACTGAAGTAATGATGGATGAGGTGACAGAGTGGTGCAAACTTTTAAGGTCTTCACTGCTCCCCTGGATTTACCTTTTCTAATCGCGAGATCAGTCTCGCTGTGAAACGTACTGAAAAACACCAAGAAAATATTCAGTTATAGAAAATATGAACCACTATAAAGAGGAATAACAGATTCTACTGCCATTAAAGTCAGTGCACATAAGACAATTATGCAGGCTAAATCATTTGATTCATTTTCAGTGTCCAAAAGTGACCCGTAATTAAATATATGCACTGGAACTACCAGGTAGCAAGTTCATAGATGATTTAGTTTAGTTAGGTAAGTACGTATGATTTATGTTTAAACAGTGTTCCAGAAAGGTACCTGAGTGTTACTCATGGGAAAACCTGCAGGGAGCCATATCCCTGAAAGAAGGGGGCACCTTCTATGATCGCTGGATGCAAAGACCATCAGATAGAATACATAAGATAAGTTTGTGAATGATAATTTGCTCAAATACGTTTTGTGAGCAACCCCTCTGGAGGAGAGCAAAATTAATGAGTTCAATACGAAGTATTATTCTGCAGAATCAAATAAACCCGAGGCTTCTCATTTCAGATGGCCCTCTTTGATGATTTCAAATAATTACCATATCATGAATTCATAACCGCCTGCATTAGGATGTTGCATGGCAGACATTGTCCTTCATCCCTTCTGTGTGTAATTGGATTTCACGTTGAGACAACAGAGTTTGCAAATCTTTTACAACTCTTTACAATTCATGTGTGTTTTGGCATTTCTGGTGTTTGGCTGGTCAGATGTTAGATCTGACTCGCTGCCATTGGCTGCCTGCTCGCATTCAGCTGCAGGCGAGCTGAATCAAATGTCATTGCCTTAGGTTTATAATGAAATGAGTGTAGCTCGCAGTTAATGCTGTATCCAGTAATTCCCTAGTTGATCCAATTATAAGGCAGCAGTAATTTTTTTTTATGTTAGCACATTCACACAGTCTTTAAACTCATGGCCAAAACTCATAATGACTTTATTGGAAATCAGCTTTATTGGTGTCTTAACCCAGCCCTTTAATTGTTTTTCTCTTTGGCAGTGTGGCTCTTTTAGTGCCATGATGGAGGAGTTGGGTATCTCCCTGCAGTGTTACAAAGGCATCCGGAAAAGGTCGCGACCTCACAGCGGAGCAAGGTCAGCTTGCATCTTCTGTCAACCCAAACACGCTGCAAAGAGGGAGGGAGCGAGGCGGGACTCCAGCACGTGAGCCTTGGACCTAAAAAAAAAAAAAAAAAAAAAAAAGACTGATGGAACTTAGATCAGAGACGATCGATCGCTTTCCAGGATTTGTTTGTTGGCTGAATGATAGGAAGTTGTTTCCTCATGACCCCTGTCTTTATACTGTATGTGTATGGATAATACATTATAATGTAGATGTAGTTCACAGTCCTGGCCTTGTAGCAACATTAATAATGTTAAAAGAGGTGATGGTGAATGAAAGCTCCCTCATAGTATAGACCATCGCTGTTCCCTCATGGATGTTATTCACTCTTCTGAGCAGTTTGCAGAGCTGAATCTCCACACTTTATAGATACCCCCATTGTGTAAATGTATGACAATTTTCAGAGTAAAACGATTTTTGCATTTTTTAAACCATTGTCCAATTTTCTGTTGTTGTTGTTCATGGTTGGCAGCGGTGTGTGCGCATGTTTCTTTGCTTGCCTACTGGCAGGCAGCAGCAGAATAGTTTCAGAACGGATTGCTGAGCCAACCCTGGACGGTGAAGAGATAAGGACCTCTAAGGAAAGTCAGGAACACACCTGCTGTTTTATACCCTTCAAGCACCAACATCATAGACATCACCAGACACACGCACACACACACACACACACACATACACAGCCTCAGTTTGTGATCATAACATAGCTGTCTGCACCAGAAAGGATATGTTTCAGGGAGAAAGAAAGGACAAAATGAGAAGCATTTTTTTTATTATGCATGAAATTCTCAGGAGGTCAAAGACAAAACACAATTTCCTTCTTCCCCTGGGAGTAACAGTCTTTTTTTTCTTTTTCTGTTTGCAATTGTTGAATTTGGAAGCCTGGGGGAAGATCTTGTCTCTCGGTAGTGACAGTGGATCTCAGTGGATGTATGCAAAGTGAAAAAGCTTCTTTTAAACTACTTTACAAGTTGTATAGCTTATCTACCGGCAGATTTTAGGTCCACTATAATTCGTGATATGAGATTACAATCCATAATATCAATTTAAAACAGTTCTTTCATAAAATGTTCCTCATAAAAAAAACATTTGAAGATTACGTGCAAAAAATGAAAACTTCATTTGCATTTGATTTTGTATGAATAATTTACTTATTCAATTTGCCTTTTTCACACTTTTAAAACAGGAGGATTTGTCACCTGACAGCAGAGTAAGCTGCACACTATCCTTGACCTCTCTGCTGCAGGTAATCAGAATGAGAGATGAATATGTTCTCAGCAGCTGCAGCACAATTACCTCTCTGCAGCATGAATGCGGAGAGCATTGATAAATATTTTCATTGACATCAGTTCATATTTCCATTTTACAAGTCCTATAAATCCTCCTAGCTTCATGCTACATTAGGAACTTCTCCATCTCCTCAGGATTGCTTTAGTTCCCTCAGTCAGTGGATCTAACATTTAAGCCTACTGAAGCCAGCCATTCAGCATTCCTGACATTTTGTAAATACAGCCATCAGTGAACTCACAATCAAGTAAAGAATACAATCATTCAACACATTACAAATGCACAAACAAGTTGACTGTAGAGGGGGACATAAAGAGGACACTGCTAATGGTGTACCTTAAACATTAAATCCTAATACAGTTCATTATCAGTAAAGTCACAACTTTAAAGCTGACCTCTGATTCTGAGCTTTTACCAGCTAATGCAGTGACATTTCAAACAGGAAAGAGCAATAAATGGATATAAATACCTTCGAAATGACTCGAGTCAGAGGTTTTGTTGTGGCATTTTTCTCTGTGGATTGTGTGCAGTGGTTTGTGTGCATCCTAAGAGAATTGGACCGAGCTTTTCTTAATCTCTTCATGTAATGAGTTTTCTCTTTTTTGGTATTCAGATTAATTCAGGGATTGGGCTCGGTCCAATGTAATAGCGTTTGGTTGTCTCTAATCTCCTAACCCCATAATTCTTAATCAAAAGCAAAGTCAGTATTTTTTCTTTTTTATCATCATCTAATCCGTCATGAACGAGGCCATGGATTACAACTCTGACCCTGGCATTCTGCGTGGCTGAGCAGGACTCCCTTCCTTCTCGCTAACCTGAGACGACCTCACCTGAACAATTCTGCTTTTTGTTTCTGTCCTCACATCCTTGTTTGTTTCACCAACCTTGGCGATGGAGGTGGAGAGGTGAAAGAGAAATGGGGAGAGATAAAGGAATAGTGTAAGCGGTGTGTGTCTGTTTGTGCTGTCAGTAAGAAGGTCAGAGATTATGATCCATACTTCTATACCTCTGGCACAGATGAAGAGAAAGAGAATGAGAGAAAAATCCAGAGAAGGCAAGATAGAGAGACAACTCAAAGAACCTGTTTTTGACATTTAAACATGCTCCAAAGGGCAGAATATAACAGGCAGGATAAATTTGACCACCTTGTTTCATAAAACCTGCTGCATTTAAAATCCATTTTACACCAGAAAGAACTCGTACATTTCTTGTGGAATATCTACCTCTCCATGTATCTTAAATCTCACATATAAATCCTTTAAACCTGACAGGTCTGGTTCATGTATCATTACATAAGTCCCTCAAC
Organism: Sciaenops ocellatus; assembly: GCA_033000465.1. NCBI lineage: Eukaryota > Metazoa > Chordata > Actinopteri > Sciaenidae > Sciaenops > Sciaenops ocellatus. The sequence goes on from CP136870.1 coordinate 4,485,285, forward strand.
ATACAAGTAGAGAAGAGTCAAATCGAAAGTATGACTCCACCGTAAAAAGAGTGGCAGACGTTTGAGCGCGTCCCATCCATCACAATGAGATGAACAGTCTCTAGGGCTGATAAGGCAGGTCTGTGTCAACAGCCTGTCAATGAAGACAAATGAGGAGGAGGAAGACTCTTGGAGGTGCAGAGGATCATTTATCTCTCTCTGTTTGTCTCTCTGTGTCTCACTTTCTCTGCTACTATCTGAAAGCCTGCCTGTAAGCACTTCAGGGGGAATAGCTCTCAACTGCCAGTGTGCAGGTGAAGTGGCCTCATGGTCTAAAGTGTGATGCTATTTTTGCCTTATATACTTGTCCTCAAAGGCCTGAGTTCAGCATCATTATTAATATATTTAGAATTATTATTATTTAGCATTATGAATTATGATCACTCATGTCAGCCTATAGTAGACCACATGGAAGGCAGGTTGTGATTTGCTTTACCCAAGTTTTAAGTTGAATTAAATGTGAATTTTTATTTTCTTTATGACTTTGGATACAACTTAAGATCAAATGAAATGAAATGACAACAATAATTTTCTTGTGAGCAAAAGCAAAACCGTTTACAGCTCTGTGAAAATGCATTTTTCAGAGAATCCAATGGTTCATTGAGTTTAAGAAATGAGGGGATTTTCTGAAAGGAAGTCTTAATCCTTCACTTCATCTGAAAAATTTTAAATTGCAGAAATTGGTGGTAAGTGGTTTTTACTGGAAAGCTATGAGAAGTAAGCCATCCTGATGCCTCGGTAACGCCCTCCTGACAAACCTCGAAGCCTGCACAGTGAAACCTTTTCAGGTGCGCCTGGTCTACAATCAACCCAAAAGGTCACGTTACCCCGCTGCTCATCGAGCTCCACTGGCTACCTGTAGCAGCCCACATTAAAATCAAACCACTAATGCTGACTACAAAGTAGTCTCTGGTTCTGCAAACACCTACTTAAATGCTCTTATACAGGCATGTTACCTTCTGACCATTGCGTTCCTCCAATGAACGACGCCTGGCTCTGCCACCCGTACACTCAGGGCAATCCAAACTTTTCTCGTCTGTTGTTCCCTGTTGGTGGAACGTCCTACCAGTTCCTACCAGATCAGAGGAGTCCCTCTCTACCTTTAAAAGCCTCCTGAAGACCTCCAGCTCTTCACAGAGTACCTCCTCTTCTAGCACGACCAACAACTGGACATGCTAAATCTATCCCCCTCTGCAACTGTCACAGTACTTATTGCTGCACTAACATGTCCTTGTTGCACTGTGCCATTTTATGTAAGTCGCTTTGGATAAAAGCGTCAGCTAAATGACTAAATGTAAATATGTAAATGTAAAAGAGGATGAATAAATGATGAGCTTCAATCTGTATCCTCATTTGTATATGTATGTATACTGTATGTTTTATATGTATATGTTTTATTATAAAAGTTTACTTTATTTTAGTATTGTACCTCAGTTAAATTTGGGAACGAAAATTAGGTCAAAATTAAAGCAAAATATGTAGAGATAACCTGATTTATATCCTGTCCCGCCCCCAAAACACAGAATCCTACACTTCCCAGAATGCAACTCAGTCTATTTTCATTAGACCTGTCATGCCTGGTAAAGGCCCAATCTATCAGACTCCACAAACTGAACTAACCCCATGTAAATATGTGTCTGAATCACACTGCTGTATGTCTGCAGGAAACTCACTGAATGCATTAAAAGTGTATCACCTGCGTTGAGGTGGGCTTGGCCTGCACTTTAAACAGACTGGGATGCTCTATTTTCTTCCGCAGGAGTTATTATAGTCTGAGATGTTCATTCTGAGCAACTGTCTCATTGCACAGCTATTGCAAAGCCAAAGACCATCCCAGCGGCATGACCGTGTCACTCAAAGCTGTGCTGGAGCTCTGGGCATTTTTGTGGGCTCGAGTCATGTCATCTGAGACATTTAATTGGCCCGGGCCGCCACAGGGGGACAGCGGGCGGCATTCCTCCACTGCCTGCGCCCTGTTGTGTTGCTCTCCGCCGCGTGGCTGCAGTCCGTGGATAACATGTCCCATGCCCACCACAACTTGAGCTGCCGGAGTGCCTCTGACTGACACCAGTGTAGCGGACGCCTTGACTATGGTGGAAAACTTCTGAATGCAAAATAGTTGGTGTCCCAAGAGGAGATTGGTGGTCAACTCTTGGAGAGATAGTTGTGCCATATCTACTGAATTTGCGCAAGGACGCAACGGCTGAAGAGACCTCAGTGGTCCCATCGGAAACAGACAGCAGTCTCTATTGAGGACGTTCACTGCTACCTAAAATTTATTATACGGAATTTCCTGGGTCGGGTTCGTGCTGCTTCAGGTAACAATGACCTATTGGCCCAGATGGCAACTTTTCTGCTACCCAGTGCATGCTGGAGATAGTGTGGAGTCTGGGGATGTTTGAAATATACTATTCTCCAGCGCAGTGTGGATTATATGTCTACAATGTATGATACTATTTCACTTGCTAATGCTCATGTGCATGTTTTGAGCACTCAGCACAGCATCAACATTTGACATTTCAACCTTTTTCCAAGCAGTAGTTTTTGGATTAGTGCTTATTTGCTGGTGTAGAAGGTCATTGAGGTACGTTGTGTGAGACAGAGGGTTTACCAGGGTTAAAGCAGGCAAATGACCTGATATAAAAAGCCTGTACCTTCACTGGAGCGGGACATGCAAAATCCAGACCTCAGAGCCAGTCTGTCAGAGCTCTCTAATTATTTAATCCCCACTGCAACTCTAAATGCATGATGAAACTGGTGGCTGTGTGTGTGTGTGTGTGTGTGTGTGTGTGTGTGTGTGTTTGTGTGTGTGATCATAAGACTGTTTAATCACATGCTTTATCAAAGGGTCTGCAGGCTTTCATTCCAACTGGACACTACACCTGCTGAGTTCAGTGCTGAGCTTTTCTCTTTGGACTTTTTTCCTCCCATGTCAGATTTGGCACCATATACACACCACACACATAAGGACTAATGATCAATCTGCTAATTATTATTGAATCAATCAATTCATTGTTTGGTGTATAAAATAGTGCCCCAACAATTTCCCGGAACTAAAAGTGGCATCTTCAAATTGTTCTGTCCAAACAACATCCAGAAAATCAGCAATTTTTTTTCATCATAAATCTCTTTGCTGTCAATTTTCAGTCGATCGACTGATCGTTTGATTATTACATCATCAGTCATCTTTCATGAGCTCCTTTTGATCGTGCTAATAGCTCTTGTTTTGTGCCTGTGGCCTCGTGAAGGGATAAATGATCACCTCAACCAGAAGAGTGTCTCCTGATAAATCTGAAGTTAGAATCGCCTTCAGCCTCAACGACACATCAGGTAAACACACACACACACACACACACACACACACACCTGTGTTCCAGTATCTCATGATTGTAACAACTTATTTTGAGTTGCTCAGTCGCTCGTTTAACACCTGACGAAGCTTGGAGCTCTACTCTCACTGCATTTCCAGTATGTGTGGTAACACATGCACGACATTCTTCCCACCAAAACAGACCAGGCACAATCTGCCCCCCTCCCCGCCACCACCCCATCATTTTAACTGTGTTCATTCTTCTACGCTGTAGCTGAGACAGGTGCTCCCTCTATTTCTGTAGGACCATTAACAAACCGAGCGCACATGCATGTGCGCAGCTGTGCACTTACGAAATGCACACAAGCAACCGCAAAACCTTTTATGTGACTATCGTCATTTAGCTCTTTAATCTCTTCTCTTCTCTGTCCCACACATGCATACTCAAAGGTCTACCCTACCTTTGGTACAAGGTAGTCTGTCAGGATGTTTTACCGCAGTGGGGCCAGGCACTGGGACAGCAGCTGCAGCTATGCAATGGCAGTGTCAGGTTTCCCCTCTAATACTAACAGTGTCCCGCTGCCTGATTCACTGTTCAGCTTTTAGAACACTGGCCTATATTTATAAGCAGTTAACACTTCCAGTCCTACTCCACCCTGCTCTGATCCCCTTGTCTTTCTCTTAGGAAATTAGATGAAGGGCTGTAGTAGGAACGACACTCTCAAATCCCACTCCGAGCAGTGCGTCATTGAACTCCCATGACTCGGACTTGGACTTTGCTGTTGCTTTTTCTCTGTTTCATTCATTTGTGTGGATTCAGTTGAGTCTTACCTCCCTTTTCCAATGCCTAGTTATAGGTATGATTGCCTTATTTAGTTTTTTTGTTATAGCTCAGGAGGCACACTCTCACAAGCTGACCCTAACCTCCTAAATATTCCCCAGACGATCATGTTGTCGTATCTTTGAACTCGTGTTTCTCAGCAGGGGGACTGAGACCTGTGCTCCGTCTGGGGATCATCCTTTAGGCCCCTCATGACTTCATGCCAGGCATAGTTATAACCCCATGCTGTGTCAATCCTAAGCATGAGAACTGTATTTATTCCACATCATAATTGGCCCCATGGCTGCAGGCAGGCCCACTAATACTCCTGCTTTTAGAAGGTTGCATCATCCCAGGATTCTCCACATGTGTTCCACAACTCCAGGGGGACATTACTGGCGAGGCAGAGGCTGGTGCAGACAACCTGTCTGTTTCTGTCTGGCTGCCTGTCTGAATCCCTCTCTGTCCATACATCTGGCCTGTCTGTTCTTTCTGCCCACTGTGTTTGTCTGTCTGCTCATATTTTGTCCCCTTGTCTTCTTACCCTGCCTGTCTTTCAGTCTGACAGCTCATTACTGCTGTACAGGAGGAGGACATGGCTCATTTATGTAGCCCTGTGTTGCTATGTTGTGGTGTCATATAAGAGGCCCCTATAGTGTTTCACTTGGAGCCATTTTATGAGGCAGAGAAAGGCATTAAAGCAACTGTCTGTAGGATATGTCACTTGGCTGTACATCAAGGACACACAGCAAACAATGTTAATGAAAAAACAGATTTTGACTGAGAAGACATTATGCAGAAATCATTGTCCTTCAGCAGTAGCAGGTAAAAGCATAATTTGTTTGTCTTCCTCTTTTTTAAGGACATAGCTCACAAATACAACACTTCCCAATAAGAGCTTACTGCAATGCCTCCAGTATTTTTCATGCTGCATGTAATGGTACCACAGCACAATTCTAACCTAGATTTGACAATAAAATCTATTTCCCACAAGTGTGAAGTCTCTGCAGGTTGATTTTCCTCTTAAATGAATGGATGTCAAGACCGTCTGGAAGGAAAGAAATCAATCTGAAAACCATTGACGGAAAGTGCAAGTACTGTACTTAAGTATAGTTCTGAGGTACTTGTACTTAACTGGAGTATTTTACTCTTCTATTACTAGATACTTCACTATGCTTTAAACGGGAATATTGTACTTTTCACTCCATTACATACACGGTACATAAAAGACTTAGCCCCACCTCAACCAGCAACAACATTAACATGTCCCTTACATGTCAATGCATGCTAATCAATTATAATTACCCAATAATACAAAATATAAAATAGTATAGTATGATACTTTTTTGCTAATACTTCTTTATGTTTAAATCAAACTTTTGAGTGCTTAACAACTGTAACAGAATGTTTTTACAATTACAGTTTACTGCTAATTTTCCATAAACAAAAGATGTGAATACTCGTTCCACCACTGCAGAAAACATATTGTATACTTTGGAGAATAGTCAGCAGTAAAGTATATGCAATTTGTACTAATGCAAATCCAACAAAATAGCATGTTATTAGCATTGTTAGTATCATTAACCAGCATAGAATATTGTGTTTTTATGTGTCACAGGCTGTACTCAGCTTAACATTTAATAAATGATATGCTTAATATTATTATTATTTTTTTTGTTTTGCAATAATCAGTTGTAACTGAATAATGTGTCCCGTTTCAACAGATGTAAAAGATGTGGAGGACCTCCCTCAGACTTTCCCGGATCTTGAACAGCGACTACAGGTATACAGAACATACTGAACACACCTTTTATTGTTAGCAGAGCAGCACAAGAGTAACCTGAAGACCAGAACCGTCTGGGAAGTTGCCTTTGGAAACTGTTTGGAAAACGGAAGGCACTTTATAATAAATACAGCGTCACTGTCTATCACGTTAATATCAATCAATCAGATCATCAAACCAGCAGTCAAACTCTTACCTAAGCCAGTCAGAAGAAGATCGAGGACATTTTCCATCAAACAAGCTGCACATCGTCACACACCTTGTGTGAAACCACACCTGTAACTTGTGCTGTAGCTGCCAGTAGTTCATTAAAGGACACTGACTGAACTACAAATCCAAAATCCTGCTTTTTTACATCACGTCTGGCTCTGTGTTTCGGCTTCACACTGTTCTTTTCTTATGACAGTGGATTCTCAAACAACAATTAATCTACAATTCATTTCATCTTTAAAATTTGTTTTGATTTTGAATATTTTTGATCCGTTAATATTTACTATTGCTCTCATTGTTGTCCTCTCCTCAGATCTGAAAGACTAAATCACTAACTGAAGAAGAGTTGACCAAGAAAGTAGACCAAAAATTAACCTAATCATGGGATAAAGTGAACATTAGAGGCCGATTATATATTAGAAAGTGTGTGTGCTGGTGGGATTTTCCTCTCTCCTCTCTGAATGTGTACATTGATTTACAGGGTTTAGCTTATCAACCCCCATAAATCAGTGTTTTCACTGTGTGTTCTCACTATTCTATTAGTGTTGTCATTGAATTATCCTTCAATGACTGCCAGTGCCAGGGTCACATAAAGCACATGTTGGTTTAGAGTATCAAATGAGAACAGTAGTAGGAGGCCAATGAATGATACACTCCACACATTGTACTACAGGCTGCTCGAGGCTGGCAGGTTTGGAAATCTATTTTATTTTCTTGTTTATACAAAGTCAAATCATAATTTTTCATTTATTATTGAGGACTGGGATAGGATTTTTTTTCTCTTGTGACATTGACATGAACATGCAATCTTCTGATGTGGTGTCAGACATGCTTACTTGTCCCCAAGCACAGCAATGTCATGTTTCACCAGTAGTGATATCTGCAGCAAAATCCACAGACATTCTTCTGTTACTGTAGGATAGATATATATATATGGAGATATATTCTGTGTTTGTATAAAATATTTCAATTGTTTTTCTTAATAACCTGCGTCTCTCTGATGTCACATATCTGTCTCTGTCCTCTTCTAGCCAGTTCCCCCATGTGTGTCTCTGAGAGAGAGTGTTCAGGTCTACAAGGAACACTGCAGGATGGCGAGAGAGTTCCACCAGGTCAAACATGAGATTGCCGTGCTTGAGGACCGCAAGTGAGTCCCGCTGCAAAACGAGAGATCGTGTGTTGCAATGGTAGAGTGTTCAAATCACAGGCCAAGGACAAGTGTAACTGGACAAAGAAGAAGAAAAGAAATCTAGTCTTGTCACATCTCTAGTCACTGTTTAGATTGGTAGGCCTGTCGGCAGTCTTCTTAACCAGAAATGGCATGTTAGTCACTTTGACATGTTCACATATCCACTTACTGCCACACTATTAATTAACATTGACTTAAGGAGAAGTAATCAGATCTTTTAGTTTGGGAATAGTAGTGACAACAGTGTAAGAACACTCTGTTACAAGTAAACATACACAAGTATTAGAATCAAAATGCCAAAGTATTCATTATGAAAGGCCATAAATATTATTTTATTAGATTCTAATCCTTTATTGGTTAATATATTGATCACTAATAATGCAGCTGCTAAAAGTGGATACTACTTGGGGCTTAATCTATAATAATACATCAAAATTTACTTGTTAATTATATTTTGTATATATATTTAAATCGTCTGCTAAGGAACGCTGTGGAGGAGAAAGTACAATATTTCCCTCTGAAATGTGATGGAGTAGAAGGAAACAATAGCATACAATAGAAATACTCATGTTAAACAGTAAGACTGCAAGGCATTTTGGATAAAAATGACCAGCAGGTGGTGCATGGTTATAGCTTCCATACAGTGTTTAGCACATGATATACTGAGAGCAGTTTACTCAAGATGATATTTTACTAGCTGCTAAATTATGACTTTGAGATTTTTGACTTTCAGTTGTATTGTTCTCTAATATTATCAACAACCAGATCAGGCATGTGTGTTGAGTGTAGGTGTGAAGGTTACACTCAGTTTCTTTTGTTGGTTCTGGATCTCATTCGGGAAAAGTAGCACCTTTGCTGTGGTTAATATTACTATTTGCAGGTGATTTACAGATGTAGTTCAGGGACATCTGCTGCATGTTTTAATGCACATATGTGTAGGCTTGTACATAAGCATGGGTATATAACACGCTCGCAGTGCACATTGTCCCCTGTGCCCTCCAGCAGCTGTGGGTAGTCTTAGCAGAGGGATTTTCAAGGCCCTTGCTGTTAACCCACCACCACACCTACACACACACACATACACACACACACACACACACACACACACACACACACACACACACACACACACACACACACATACACACACACAACCTACACCACTTTGCAGTTCTTAAATAGAGACCAGCAGGCTCTGATGGGTTGAGTATAGCCTTGAGTTTAGATAAGAACATGATGAGTCAGGCCGGTAAAACTCTTGGTTCTCTCTGTTCACACTATTGCTCATGCCAATGTCCAGTGTCACGTACACACACACAGTAAATTAAAACATAACTAAACAGCAGTGATGGCAATGACAATAACACTTTTCATTGATTAGAATATTATATTGAATTGAATATATTTCTGTGGAAGAGTTTTTAATACATAAGACAATGAATGTTTTGTTACTTCCCATATGGGGAAGGTTACACAGAATGACAGGAGAGTTTCAGACGGTGGTGTTGCAAGAATATCAACAGGAACAACACATTGCACAGGGATTTTCCAAAATTCACTCACTTAGTCTGCTTTTGGTCAGTATCAGACATGCACATACTGTATCGTAGCAGTCATCTGTCTTGTAAATATAACTTTCCAATTTTGTACAAAAGCGGCCAGCTCTGTAATGCCAGTGAACCGAATCTCATTCCACAAACATAACATCAATAAAACAACTTCCAGAGAAAAACCCTGAATGATGACTCAGACATGTTGTTAGGCCTAATGCAGTTAAGCCTATTACTGGTAACATCATGATACAAAGAGATTACACAAGAGTCCCGTTGTGAAAGAACTGAAAACATTCAACACGACTTTTATTTTAAACATTCATATCCCTATTAGAAGTTTTAAATTCATTTTGCTACACTTTATAAGTGCTGCGATTTCACATCTGTGGATATCATTCAAATTTGGTGGTGTATGAAATGTTGTTTTCTTTATATTCTATTCTTTTTTTTAGATCTTCACAGGTACATAGAAAAGACAACACAAACGTACTAACGTGAGTGTGTAGCTTTTTCACTGAAAGTGTTTATAGCAGATTTGGTCTTTGTCTCTAGTTTCAGGATGAAAAAGATCTCTTCCCCTTTTTTTGGGGCTCTTTCTGTCACACAAACATGCCTATAGACACACGCACACGCATGCACACACATGCATGTTTCAAATTGTTCCTAACAAAGCAGAAGCAGTTTCTCTTTTAGAAATGACACTGTGTTTTGATTGTAATTTAAGACTTACAGTACAAAGCTGCACTTTAATTACAGTCATGTAACCCAATTGTAAAATCATAAATGACACTAACTACACATCTTCCCTTTGTCATTTAGTGCTACACTATGGGAAACCACAAACAAATCAATTTATAAATAAGCATAATATCGCAGAAATTGGATACAATTATTATTATAGTATTATTATTATCATCACATCTTCTCTTATTTATGTCTTCTTCCTTTGTTTTTTTTCCCCCCCTTGGTGCGTCCTGCAAAGCACCTTGGATCAACTGTGTTGTGTGTAAAGTGGCATAAAAATAAAGTTTTGTTTTTGGTATCTTACAATGAGCCTTCTACATCTACAAGCAGTAGATCCTCTTCCACGGCATCCATCCGCCATTTTGCTACAGTAGCCCAGAACTGACTAATTAAACACTGGCTCGGCGGGTTTCATGACCAACATAGTTTCTCCTTTACACCAAGAAAGAGAGGTGAGACGCAGCTGCAATCAGCAGCTACCTCGATGCCTCTAAATCCCACACACTGGTCCTTTAACATATTAACTTCCTGTAAATAAAAACCAGTATCATCTTCCTTAATGGTCGTGTCATTAAAGCTCCACAGACAGCCTGTATTGTAGTACAGAGACTCCCTTTCTTCTTTGTTGATGCTGCTATTGTGTGACTTGGCACTTCCCAGCTGTAATACAACACTAACCGTCAGACACTCTCTGAGGCCATGACGCGCACATTGTACACATAACGTGTGCGTGCGCGTATGCTTACACTACCTTTCAAAGTCCAAAGGCTGATCTCTTCCCAGAGTGTGAAATCACTGTTTGCCAGGCGGAGTCAGGTCATGCTGCCTAAACCGGAGCTGAGAGTCATTCAGTTTGATAGTTGGGATGGGTCAAAAAAATGTTGTTAGTTTGTTTAATATTCATTGTGTCATGCGCATACAGGTGCTCAGCCCACATGGACTGGGTGGAGAAACATTATGTTACATTGCAGACAAAGACTGTCTCAACACTGTGAACACTGTGAACACTGTCTCAAACTCAAGTTTCTTATAATAATTTTTTAAAAATCATCATCTAAAGATGATTATATAATGAATAATAGAACATATAATGGACTTCAGTCTCACCTTAAAGTCTTTCCTCTTCAGAGAGACCATGAAATCTGTCTAGCTTATGTACCTGAATGTAAAACAAAGACCTTTGACTTTTGGTGAAATCCTGCTCTTGCTCTACACTCTAGGTTTTTTTATTAGCTAATATGTTTAATATTACTTATCCCACAAGTCTGTTGCCCAACAGGATACATTTTTTGGGATATTTTGGTTTCTCTGGGGCAGCACGGTCACAGCAAAAAGGTTCCTGGTTCACAAGACAGATGAATGTAACCCTAGTGAGGATAAGCAGTTAGAGAAAATGGAAGGATGCATGGTTTCTCTGGTTTCCTCCCACATTCTAAAAACAACATTCCTGAGAAATCTAAATTACTTACAGGTATGATTGAGCATGATCGTCTGCCCTTACCTGAACTAGGAAGCTGTTATGGGTATTTCCATATTTCTGCCCAAATGTCATACTCTTCAGCTTTTCACAACAACTCAAAACGATCAAACATAGGGAACAAAGCGGGAAAAGACAGAAATAAACAAACATCCTGACTGTCTATTAATTGCTGCCTTTAGAGAAATACTGCACTGTTTTATGCATTCTGATGTCTGCTTTGTAACATAAATATAAACATTTTCTTTATCTCACTCCTCTACTCAGGCGTAAGTTGCTGGCAGAGCTGGTCGAGGATGAGAAGGTTGCCATGGAGATAGCCCGTCTAGAGGAGGAGTTTCGGCGCCTAACGGAGGAGAACCGCACCTTGGTTACTGTCCACAACGAGCGTGCTCAGCAGCTGGAGAGCCTCTGCTTGACCAATCGAACGAGGCAGGACTCCTCGTGACCTCTTACTGCCGCAGAACCTGAGACCTCCGGGCATCCAGCTGACGCCCAGTCAGGAAACCAATCAGAAATAAAGGCTCAGCTAGTGCTCACTCTACACAACAATAGTCAGTGAATCAGCTAATTACACAGAAAGGCGCTGTGTTTATTCATGTCTGAGTCATTTGTTTGAACCGCAGACGTACTGTCATCATCAGTGTGAAGTTATAGTGATTCCACCTTGTGACACAAGGCCACTTTTCTAGGTGCTGTTTTGTTATTATGTGATCTTGCAGCACCCCCCCAGTCGCTATTGCAATACCTCACTGTGTGTTTATATGATGTCAGCTGCTGTGAATATGACCAGATCTGTCTCAGGTCCTGTGGAGACTCAGATCTTTTAACCTGAGGTCTGTGGAGGGAGCCAAAGGTGGTATGATGTGGTCCAAATGTTGTATTTTCAGAAGCCTCCCCCCTTCCTCTCCCTCTTCTTCTCCCTCTCCCTCTGCCTCTCCTCCTCTTTTACTCCCGCACCCAACACATGCCTGTCAAGTTCCTGTTATTATTAAAACGGAAAAAAAGGAAATGAGATGAGTGTCTAAGACGGTGTCAGAGATCGGGGGAGTTAGAGCCACTTGTGAGGAACAGCGAAAGAAAAAGGGTGATTATCCGTAAGAAGAATCTGCTGCGACGCAACACTGTAAGAGTTGTACATTTTTTGATGTAGCCTGTGTGTCTCACCCACCTGTAGAAGAGGAAGTACATGACAAGAACTGTTGCTTAGCATCCTCGTCTATGAATAAAATGCATTTTATTTTAACACCAGCATCAGTTCCTAAGTTTCATTTCTCCAAGCTTGTGCTGTTTTGTTTTGTTGTGTGCTTTATGTCTGTATTCGCAGCACTTACATGGAAAAAGGAACTTTTTTTTTCATGAGGGAGATTAGCTCATTCTGGAATTATGAAATAGTCACCTGATTGGCCAGTTTGACTCTGGCAGGCTTCATTCTTCCTCCTTTCTATCATGTGACATTGGCAACACAATTTTGTAGTGATACTTAACTGCCTACTACTACAGCTTTTTTCTTTATATGAAACTCATATTGTATTACTACATTGTTTTTTAATCCTCATTAATTCCTTATCCTGTCACAGATGTTTTGTGAATATTTACATGGCCAATAACATGGCCACGTGAACCTCAATCATAGTCAAATATAATAGTAGTGTCTGTACAGCTGTTAACTTATTACATCTCTTCCAGGAAGGCATTCTCTCTCTCCCTCTCTCTCTCTCTCTCTCTCTCTCTCTCTCTCTCTCTGTCTGACACAGACGTACACAAAGAACAAAGAAGTAGAGGTATCCTGCTATCTAGAAAAAACATAACGACATCATTAGATATGAGGAAATATTCACCTTTACATGTAAATAGCCTCTGTCTTCTTGCGACAAGTCCGTTTACTTTGTTGTTTTTACACAAGCTGCACTGTGCCTGCAATTAGTTGAGTAAGCCCAGACAACTCTTAAATCAAAAGACACAGACAGTAGACAATATCCTGCTTAAACACTGAGTTTATATTCCAAACCTCCCCCTTAATCTCTGAAATTGTGTTCACGGTAAATCTATAAAAGGATTTGCTGTGGGGAAAAAAAGGGAAGCCTGTTAGTTTACCAGACAAATCCAAGGGTGGGATTGGTGTGGACGGGAAAACTGCTTGCTCATCCTATATCAGCAGGAGTGCATGAGTCAGCACTTGCTCTGTTACGCCCAGCGTTGTTGCGACACACGCATACAGACACACACACGCACACACATTCACGCACTCACACACACATACACACTCTCTCTCCCTCTATCTCTCCCTCCCTCTCACATACTCAAACACAGGCCATATGACTGAGTCAGGCACAGTTTTTAGTTTGTAGCTGAGTTAAGATAAGGCTTTCTGGGAAACGTAGCCCGGTTGGACAGCATTCCATTTAGAAATAACCATGTGGGCTCTACTGCTGGAACTTTGTTTCACACTCTAAGAAACCTGGATAGTCAGCTCTGTAAGGTAGGCATGTTTTTGTTGTTATTTTGTCATTTCAATGTATGACTTTTTAAATATCTTTTAAAGGGGAAAACTATAAGTGTTTGTGTGTGTGTGTGTGTGTGTTTTGACATATAGGTGTCCCTGATGGCCATGGCTGCTCCTCGGTCGTCTGTGTTTACATTTGAGTCTACGGTACATTCCTCCCATGTGCTGTGCTGGCTGGATGAGCAGCGCCGCCGGGACACGTTGTGTGATATCACGGTGGTGGTGGAAGGTCAGAGTTTCAGAGCCCACCGCTCAGTGCTGGCTTCCTGCAGCGAGTACTTCACACAGAGGATCTCCTGCCTTACACAGCATGGAGCGGTCATTACTCTGCCACAAGAGGTGAGATGTCATCTCATGATGCCAGTTGAGAGGGTACAGAGTAGACACGCACACAAGCCAGGCCACCTCACAACACAACAGTGTGTAAAAGTGAAGTGAGAAAAAACGAGGAGGTTCATTTCCTCAACAAGTGTTTACGGTAAATAGGATGACTGTTTGAAATTTCTTTCTTTTTTTTTTTTTTTAAATGCAATTTAGCCTAAAATCAGGACCTGTCACCTTGGAAACAACAATTTGTAACTGCAGTTTGAAGGGCAGTGTAATAACCCTAAATGTACTGCACCACTCTTACTACTTATCAAGATTAAAATGTTTGTAGGTCTTAGTGGTTTCCAGTCTGCATCCAGTAGAGACATCCAAGCAGAACTAAATATAATTCCAATTGGGACTCAAGTGAGGCTTCGAGAATAGGCCTGAAGTTAGAGAAAAAATACGAAGAATTAAAAGAAAGGTCTCCTTTAGCCATGCTAATAAAGCTATTTTAATTAAAAATGTTTCTGTTATTCTACAAGTCCAGTTTCTTTTTACACATTTCATTTACTCTAACAAGATTCCTGAAGTGGAACTGATATCAAACTTCATCTCAAACTGCAACAGCCACAGAAACTGGATTCTTTGGTCACATGTTACTGGCTGCTGAGCCAGCACAGTCCTACTATCCTGGAATTTATGTCGCTAAACATCTGGGCCTATAGTTTTGTGTGCAAGATTATCTGGCAGAAAATATTCCCTGTTGCTATCCTTTAGAATAAACTAGAGGATAGAAAGTGCTCATGTGTGTAATTTGTCCTCTTACACAGGTGACAGCTGCCGGCTTTGAACCCCTGCTGAAGTTTGCCTACACATCCAAACTTCACTTTGGGAAAGACGATGTCTTAGACATACGCAACTCGGCTTCCATTCTTGGTTTCAGAGACTTAGACGAGGCATGTTTTGATTTCCTCCTCCCTAAGTTCTTTTCCAGCAGCAAAGGCTCTACCCACTTTCCAAGAAAAACCTGTTGTAAGAAGAAATGCAAGAGGCAATTATCAAAGGAAGACTGTACTATAATCTCTGACAATGTAATGTTGAATGAGAAAGAAGTGAAACCAGTTGCTGACTCACTATCTCCGCAGGAAGTGGTTTGGCTCTGCAACAAATCAGTGAACAGCAAAATAGGAAGTCAGAACAATGCAGGCACTCTTACACCTGTAGCCGAAGTGACAAATGACTATTTCATGCAGTGTCCAAAGTATCGAAGGCAGCTGGCATGTGGAAAGGAAGAGAAAAGACTGAACAATCCAGTAACAGCCATCAGGGATGACTGTGATCTCTCCTGCTCACTGCCCTCCAGTAGTGCCAACAGTAAGAATGAAACTGAATTTCCTGGAAGTTCAAACTCAAGTCCCACCAGACAGAGCAAAGAAGGGGCTGATGACCCATGGAAAACTGATACACGTGACAAGAAAACAGAGGCTGCCATTGATATGGTTAAGGAGGAAACAAATGAAAAACTCGGAAAATGGAGTGAGAGGGAAATAGATATGGCTATCAGGGAAGACATCAGCCAGACAGCAGACAGATTCAATGTCAAGCGAGTCTCCTCTGGTCTGGGTGAGAGGTCATCAGGGTTAATGTTGTACCATTGCCCCCTGAAGACCTCTGGTGAGGGCCCTGCAATCACAGGGTCAATGGGGCATGAAAGCTTTGTCATGGACTTTACAGAGGACAGGAAAACAAGGGACTCGGGTGTAATAGCTCCCATTTTCACAGATCAAAAATCAGAGGAACTGGTGGAAACTGAGTGGAAAAGGGCAGAAGAAGACAAAGATTCTGGCTGGCTAGAAAGAGCCAAAGGAGGAAAAACAGCCAGCATGGAGGGGGAGCATGCCAGCGAAAGGAGCACCAAGGAAAGGGAGGTGGCCGAGCACTTAGCCCAGGGGCTGGGGTCTGATTCGAGCTTGTCTCAGCTGAGTTTCCAGGACCCCAATGCGGGAAGTTCCTCTGATGCTGGGAGCAAACAGGCGCAGAGCACATCTTCAGAGTGGCTGAACTTTCACGTCAACCTCAATTCCACAAGCACTAGCTGTCCCTTCTTACAGGATCTGGACCAAAGAAAATATTTATGGAAGGGAACAGAGCTGTCTGAGTGCGAGGGGGCATCTCAGTCAGGCGTGTCATCCCTCAACTCGGGGGAGGATGGAGACTCGGAGGCAGAAACAGAAGGAGACAGCGAGTCCTACGCGAGAGAGAGGGCCAGACAGGTGAGCAGTTCAACTGTTATTCAAGTCTGCTAAGACTCTGCTCCGTTCTTCTCTATGTCTGTCCTGCTGCCTCCTATGAGGTTCACCCTGTGCTGAAGTTAATGTGTGTCAACATGCGTCAGCAAACTCTTCCTGCACCTTACTGCACTATATTGGTTTTAGATAAGAAGATACAGGTACAGGTACAAGTAGAGATGTTGTGTGTGTGCATGTGGTGTGACCCTGTGCATGTGCCTTGCTAATTAGTTCAGAGTCCAATTCAGCAGAAACTAACAGCTCAGCCTGTTGAGTTACCAATGACGACAGGCAACACAAATAATAGGTTTGAGGAACCTCCCGTCCAGACTGACTGTGAGCAGTCTACAGTCATGTCAGAGGAGAAAGAGTGATTTTATTTACACGAGATAAAAACACAATTTAAGATTAAAACTGTTCCTGTAGCCTGGTGTGTGTACATTTCCTGTCAGCAGCAATAAGCCAGTGTAAACCCACCTGTGCTTTTAAAAGTTAACTCCTCGGTTGAGTTAATAATCAACAGCTTGGTAAAAATATAACTGACTGTCTGAACTCTATATGCATTTGACTTTTGCCTCACTACACTTCCATATGTCCATATAAAGCATGCTGCACATGTGTTTTTGATCATTACATATTCATTTTTTTTGAATTTCCATGAATTGGATGATGTCCTAAGATTAGTTTCACTCTCTTCAGAAAAGCAAATCAAACCTGTCTACACGTTTTCACGTTTTAAAGCAGGTGCACTGCACTTGCAGGTTATCTGAGTGCTTTCAGTCTCACTTATTCAACATTTATTCAACATACAACATACATTTCCATCAATTTAGACTAGTTTCTATCAGGTACAGTCCTTTTCAGCCATTTCAGCTACAGCGTAACTGTATCTAACTATTTCCTTGTCCGGGTGTCCTCAGGTGCAGTTGCCATTCTCTGTAGAATGGATTGTGGATCTGAGCAGAAATGACTTCCAGCAACTGCTGAAGCAACAGGTCTTTACACGTGAACAGCTGGAGTTTGTCCATGATATGAGGCGACGCAGCAAAAACCGCCTTGCAGCTCAGCGATGCCGCAAGAGGAAACTAGACTGCATATATAATCTACAGTGTGAAATCAATAAGCTGGTAAAAAACATTTTTTCTCTTTTTCATTTTTTAAAAAGCCTCCTCTTATTTAAAGACGTGTTAATCAGACTGTTTGTGTGATGCTTGTGTATGTCACAGAAAACAGAGAGGGAGAAACTGCTCATGGAGAAGGGCCAGCTGAGCCAGATGAAGTTGAGAACATGTCACAGTGTCTCTGCCTTATGCCAGAGGGTCTGCAACGAAGCCAACCTGCAGCCAGAGCAGCTCCACGTGTTAGCCAAATACACCTCCCCAGACTGCCCTCTGTCCTCTTTCTTTCCTCACATAGACGCACTCCTATCGCATCCCGGGTTCCCACCACATCTCCGGGCTTCGCTCTCGGCCTGTTCTGTGGGCCTCGATGAATATATGGCCTCTGAGGAGGGGTCGTCCAGCTCAAGTGGGAATACAGTGACAGGAAACGGTCAACAATGACTTTAGATGCACATCCAGCACACATGCTGTAGCTTTGTACCCATAGGATTCATCTTGTATCCAAAGACATTACCACAGATTGAGGACTGAGTGCAGACAGCAGAATAAAGTAGCGTCATACTTGTGTTATTATCAAATGATACTACATTTATAGATAGATAAGACAAGGCTCTAATCAGCACGTTTCAATTAACTCCTGCTACTTTTTTTCTTATGTTGAGAGGTCACAAACACATTCCAGGTGTCCAGAACCAGTCTTTGATGACCTTCTGTAGCGAATGCTTCCAGCTTTGCAAATGACTTATCACAGTTTGTTTCTGGTTAAAGGTTAAAGGTACCCTATTACAAATCAACGCATCCAGGGTGCATGTTGAGAAGGATTCGAGCACTGAGACAATCACAGCTTTAATCATCAATCAAAGGAACAAAGGTCTCATAACTGGCTTTCATGATACCTCAGGACACACATACACGTTTTATCCTTATGTACATATGAACTGTTTTTTTTTTTTTTTTTTGAAGAAAACATTTTGATACAGTTTAATAAGTTTAATTAACTAAGCTTCCTCAGGAAAATTCAGCATACAATACCTCTTGCAGACAGTGTTGGTTCAACCCTCTCCATGTAGGGTGCAACACAAAACAGCATTTTGGGCCAAAGGAGACAGACAACTCAACAAATAGACTTGACATAGTGTGCCGTGTTTACCTTCTGATGGTATGTCTGGCTGTCATATTTCAGGCTCAGTCACTGTAGTCGCCTGACCACTGTGACACAGCTCTTCTAGGCTGCACACTTCTCTCAGAGCTTTGCCTTGAATCACTAAAACAGACCTCAGAAATTTGTTTAAAGTGCTGTCCAAAGAAATGGCACATTAGCACACATTAGTTAAGCTTTTGTACGTGAACAAAGTGCACTTATAGCTGCTTCACACTGTGGAACAAGTCCCACATTATGCATCTTGTCCTGCGTTGTGGCAGGCATTGGATTTTTTTATTACATTGGAATAATTACGTGTTACTCAGAACCTGATTATCTTGAACACCCTTATCTAAATTACTGTCAAGGGTCAGGTGAACAATGTAGCGGTATCTCATTACAGAATGCAGTACAAGCAGAGTTATGTCTATATTTTGTGTCTCCTGTATGAACAGCACCATTATTTCTATTTGTTCTGTTCATCCCATTCATTACTCCATTTTCTGTAGCTCTCACCTTTAACCTGTTTTCTCCTGCTTATAGTTGACGCGGCTTTGCAACTTCCCTGGACCTCCTCATTCCTCACGATTAAGTTTCACTGTATAATATGTGCATATATTTATTAATATGTGCATAGATTTATTTTGACTCATGATAATCACCACAGTGCAGCTGTTCTTAAAATGATGTGTGTAAACTATGAAATGAATAATGCTGTAATTACACATTTATAAATCAGGTATTGCTTTATTTTATGCTGAGTAACCACGATGTATTTTTAGTGATGGTTAATGACACAAGAATGTTTTTCTGACTTCAGACGGCACAGTGAGTGAAAAGTACAGCATGGTAACACTGGTGCTTATTGCCCTCTGGTGGCAGTGCATGTTAATAGAGCTGTATAGATGTCTGCTACACCGTATGCTGCACAAACTGCTTGTCTACTGCCTTCCTTTATTTTCAATGCACAAAATTCTCTCTATCTTTCGATGACAATGTCCAAATGGATGCTTGTTGATTTTTTTTTTTTTTTTTTTAAGTAAAAGTGAAACAGAACCAACATTAAAACAAAAAAGAACAAACAGTAAATCTGCCTCAACGTATAGAGATGATTGTTGCATTGCACTATTATTGAAAAACCATCAGTAAGGTTAATGAGATGTAAAATCTGCCAGTGTTCAGTGTGAGTGATGAATAGCAGAGCGCACGAGGTCTTCAGATGACTCATCTTTCAACCTGGACAGCTATATTAATGATTTAATGCTAGACTTGAGTCTTTCATGTTCCTCCCTCCTGAATCTCAGTCACTCTCCCACTCCTCTCTATTACTTTTAATTTACTTTCCCAGTTTCTCTTGTCGTCTCACTCTTTCCTCACTCCTCCCCGTTCTCCCTCTCTCCAGAGGCCATTTTAATTAGCAGACACTGATATTTCACCTCTCAATTTTCTTTTATGTGAGCAAACATGGCGTAATAAAACTATACTAAGGTCCGTAAATCACATTAATCATTCAGTCATTCTCACTGGCTATTCATGCCCTCATCATAAAGAGAGAATTAAAGGAAGATCAACTTAGCCTAATAGATTTTGGCATGGGGGAGTGGGAACTGAGAGAGTCTCAGGTCTCAGGGCTTATAGATGAGAAAGTCACCGTAATGGAGGAGGTCATTTTCTTTGGAAGGCATGTGTTGGTGTTCACACACTGTCGTTAGGTTTCAAATCCACTTATCCTCAAGTGGCTGCGCTTGTGTGTGTGTGAGAGAGAAATGTGTGTGTGTGTGTGTTTCTGCGTAGACATCCGGCAGGCTCTATCTTTGTGGTTTTTCTGTAGAATTGATTATATATAAAGGAGAAGTAAGTAAATTAATACCAACAGAAATAATAAAATAAAGGTTGTTTCTAGTCAGTCAGTCATCCATACCTTTACTTCTGAATTTTCAAGCTAAAGTGAATAAAATAAAACGCCTGCCGTGCTCCTAATTTGACAACAGATGGCACCACATGAGCAATCACTGACGGTGAGAGCAGGGCGAAAGAAGCTTGATCAAATCTGATCAAGTCTCTTTATCATCTTGAGTTCTTGTAGCTGAATTATGTAACTTTCCAAAGACTCCGTTGGGTCTGCATGTGATTAAACTGGATGAATGTGTTGTGATTTAACAGACAGTTATCAGTTATAATCTGTGTGAATACTGTCTGGGAAATGTTTCAAAGGCGGTTCAGAGTGACCCACTTGATGTTCCTGCTTCTGTTTACCTGCATGCGCTCCTTCATGAGCTGTCTGTAACCTTTTGTTGCAGCAAGATTTAAGCACTGCTTTTCTTCCATATCATTTTCTTACTAACTGATCCCCCCCACCCTCACTCTCTCTCTCTTTCTCTCTGAGAGTATATGTGGGTGTTTTCAGTAGGTGGTTCTCTGGCAGAGCTTGAGAACTACAGCGAACACAATATGTTGAGCTCATAATCTCAGTAATGAATAGTTAGATCTGTGCCAGCTGTTGTCATAGGAAGAGTTAACAGACCAAAACTTTGGAGAATTTTCCACCAGAATGCAGTTTAATTGTATTGTTTCATTTTCAATTACGTCTTCTGAAATGTAAATACCACCCCTCACAACTTCATCAACCTGAAGAACATTGCTGAAGCGAGGAGTGATCCGATGTGCTTTATTTATGTACAAATAATTTATATCTTTTAGATACTGCTTGATGAATTTCAGATGACAAGCTCCCTCCAAAGTGGTTATACGGCGTCTTCTTGTATCGGATGATTTGATGCGTTGTTTTGATGGGTGGTGATGTCTTAATGTGAGCCAAGAGCAGACGACCAAATCTAATCCCTCAGGCAGAGAATAATCCACATGGTCATGTGGCTCCCTAATGAGAACCTGAAAGTCTTGGATCAGCCTTAGGACTCACACACACACACACACACACACACACAGACACACACATTTCTCAGTATAAACCAATAACATTTGGAAGCTGATTCACTGTCTCTTACGGTGATTTGTGAAGCTTGAAGGCTATAAAATTGTTTGTTCCAGGTTAAAGGGTAAATGAGTGAAAAACAAAATCGGGAACACGTGTGAGATGACTTAATTTATTTTCTTCATTTTCCTGAATGTGTGTTGTGCTGAGTTCAAATCAGTTCAGACATCTACAGTGTGACACCGTGCTGATTTCATACGATGCATGATGTCAAACGTCCTCATAGCACTATGAAATTGTAATTGCATTGTTGACGTCTATAAGGCCCTAATGTGCATGGTGTTGTGTCACCAAGAGCTCACACAATAACACATGACACTGCTGTTAACAGGCTGACAAACACTGTGAAAGCACTGCTGATGAACAGCAACCCAAGGAAACAATGTAACATATGCATGTCATTATACGCTTGTATACTGCTGTATGTGTGTCAATGGGAACAGGCCATGCAATTGATTTTATCCAACTTTGGCACACTCTATAACCGGGGACTTTGATTTATATATACACAACATTGAAGTGAGTTCAGCCACCTTGCCTTTTACAAAAGACACTACTGTCAAGTAAAACAGAGGTGCAGGGTCAGGACAACTTCACATAATGCAACCCGAGTCAACATGTTGGCTGATCAATAAAAGTGCTGCATCTGTGGGTGTGTAGTCGAGCCTGTGCACGGTTTACATAATGTGCTGTACACACTGTAGCCTATGTGAATCAGAGAATGAGAGAAAAGAGTGGCAGTGGACATGTAAAAAAGAAAAAAAAAAAGCCTTACTGAGAGAGCACCAGGGGTTTTTTAAGGATGAGGAACAATAATGGAGGCTGGAGCGGAGTGGGAGAGGAGAAAAGACGAGGTAAAAAAAGCAACAAGGACATGTAGGGTGGGAAAAAAATCGGTGTGTACGTGTGTGTGTGCGTGTGTGTGTACGCGCGTGCGTTTGTGTCTGTGTGGTTGTGAGCACAGCGAGAAATAGCTTCACAAAGACGTTAGAGGATACCCATAAAAAAAGACTTGATCTAGTTACCATGGATACAGAGGGTTCGGCTCTGGCAAGTCAGCTCATGAGAATGTCCAGTTTACATCCAGACAGATCAACACAATTTTCCCTCTGATGAAGAAAAATAACGCACAAACATTTTCGCCAATTCTGACGATCAAAAGAAAAAGCAGAAAGCACCGTGTTCGGATGTTGCAGCCAAATATCGTAGTTATGAGAGCAAACTTCAGACAGAAGGACGGCCACCCTCTCTTCAAATAACAAGCAAACGTCTGACAAGCCTTTTGTCACAAACTGGCTCAGGGAATGTGAAAGAGAAATTTATTAAAACTAAGGTTAAGACAAATGAACAATGGAGTGTGCACATCAGCAGTCTGAGCAATGCAAGCAGCGCACTGACGAGTGTTAATGTGCTGTGGAGGTCTTGAGAGTGCAGACCAAAGGAAAGTGACGTAGGAAGGGAGAGACAGGAGGAAGCACATGAGCCAGTTTTTGTAGCCTAAGGGCCCAGGTCAGCTCCATCAGCTGACAACCCTCCCATGTCAGAGACTGGACAGGACTACCTCCAAGACAGTGGGTGGGAGGGGTGTCACGCCTTTTATCACTGATACCTGAACTACTCCTGTGGAACAGCCCACAGGGCTTAAAAGACTGGTCACAGTTTTTAAAGTAATCATGTTGATGCTACACTGACTTGTAATCAGGTGAATGGTGTTTGTACGCCTAACTCCTCACACTCACACTTTATGGCACTAAGTCACACAACACCAACTATTTGACTGATTTTGGTGAAACTGGATCATATTTTATGGAGAGAATGTTTCTGGTTTTCCCTCTGATGTACACTACTGCTCCGCCTCAACTCTCTGTGATTTACAGAGTTTCCTGATGGACAGTAAACTGTTGTGAACTAATGTCAGCTCAGTTTGTTAGCTGGGGTGACCGGACTGTGAGCTCAGAGCACCAGGGGAGTGTTAGTGTTTGTAGCACAATTGTTTTGGACCACCAGAAAGAGGAGGTTGCAGGGGAATGCTGCTAGTGTCATGCCAGAACTGGAGCTGGGCAAGCGGGCAATGTAGCTGAACACAGCAGCATCTACTGACATAATAGCAGAGGTGAAGAGACCGAAAAAGAAGAAGATGGAAGAAGCTAAGGAGAAGCTGCTGGACAAGAGTAAATCTGGGACTGACTTTTAGTGGTTGGTGAGAGCTTGGTGAAATAAAAGGCTGAAAGACAGACGCCGAGCTGGGCTGACTGCTGTTGGACTAGTAAGTAATATTAGCTGGCTGCTATGTCTGCTGTTGTTGACCTTGTTGATGTTTGGCTGTTAGCAAAGTTGTCGACTCGCTAGTTTTTGATCATAAGTAATGTAATCAGAACAAATACACATGTACAGCTGTCCACATTTTAGTGGTATGACACTGGGGGGCGCTAAATCACAAATGTTATTATGTTATAAATGTTTTTTTTTTAAACTTTTATTTATATCTATCCATATATACATTGTATTTTTTATTTTATTCATTTACTTTTTAAACCGTCTCTAGTGTTTCCTGTTTAACTCTCCTTTTCTTGGCAAGGTCTCGCCCCGACCAAGTTTTTGCTGTAAATATAAATCGTCACTTAAATGGCCTGATTAAATAAGGCTTATACAATAGTCGTAGTTGTAGGTAAATATTTAGAGCAGAATAACATAATACATAAACCAGCATTACAATCAAACATTACAAAAAGCTTCCTATAAATAAATTAAAATCATAATAAAAAAAAGCAATGCATGTGCAAAATCACATAATTACACAATACAAATCTGTGATCCACGGAAAGTGGTCAATACTGCTTTCTTTGGCTCATGTAGACTGAATGGTAAAGGAAACCTGCATGTCTCCCACACTGTTTTTGTCACCAAGTGTGTGTGTGGAGATTAAGGTAAATAGATGGAGAACAGCAACACAATCATATGCCGGAGTGTCTGTTAAAAGTCCTCTTCCAAGTCAGACCAAGAAGAGGATATAATCTTGACCAGATAAAAAGAACAGTCACAAAAGGTTTTCTATCTGAAATAATGATGCCAAAGAGCATAGACAAGGGTGGTATACTTGTTTGTCTGCAGGGAACTCACAGTAGGGCTCGTTACCAAAACTCTGTTAAATAAATGTGCAACTTCTGAGTCCATGTGATTTTAGTTTGCGAGCTTTGGTTTGCTTGTAATTGAGCACTGAGATCACAAACATTCAACAGGCTAGCTCTGGTTTGGTGCTGAAGAACCTGTAAGGCTTAGGAAGGCCGCGTCGTGCGCCCGTCCCTCTTTGTCCTACTGTGTCCTTATTCTGTTCAGTCCCATCATTGTTCTATCACTTCATTATTTGAAGCAGCCAGAGCAGCCCATTTGCCTTTTGGAGTCGAGCTGAGGTGAGATGGTGTCCGGTACCACGCTTTTCAGGATGTCATTCTCTGTGGCCATGATGTGCTTGACCAGGAAGTTTGCAGCTTCGCTGATGTTGAGATTGTCCTAAAGGAGAGAGAAACCGCAGTTATGTGTGGCTCTATCATAAGTTTTTACTTTTATGTTTCATGTTCAAGTACCTTCATGTGAAAAACACAATGTGTGCGCCTTAGTGTGTTTGAAACTAATTCTTATGAATGCTGTAAACATGTTTACTGCTACCAAAAGGAGGATGTAGTATGTTTGTTTGCCAAACCAACCTCTGACCCCTCTGAGCTGAACATGCACTGTGTAACCGTTCACCTTTCAGAATGTTGAGTCTTGGTGCCACAAGAATGGCAGCACACTTATGCTGCTGCAACACATGCGTGTCAACAGAGGATGTGTGAATGAAGACAACATTTGTAGAATTTATAGCTATGTGTTAGTACTGCACAGTTATTGGATTCTTATTTCTTATTATTTGGCAGGTCAGTCCTTATAAACACATACTGAAGATAATGATTCAAGCCACATACAGTAACTAAATTTTAAATTCTAGTCAAGATTTCTGTTTCAGAGCATATCATAGATAACTATTTGGAAATATCTAATGCACAAAATAGCGATACTTTTTCTTATTTCCATGTAATTCTACTGCCGTAAGAAAAACATGACATCTTTCATTTTAATATTTCAATCAAGAAAAGTTTGTTGAAGCTTTAAACCATTTTGCAGCCTCATGATGACTGCAATGTCTGACTGCCCAGGCACAAAACAATATGTGATGAGGTCAAATAGCTTTTTATACTGGCTAACTTTTCTTTGATCGGAATAAAAAAAAGTTACCTTTTTACAGTATTTTTAGCTTCAGTAACTCATCCTGACCCTACTCTGTAAATTTATCTCACAGAGCCACTTTCCACGAGGATATGAAATTCCAGGTGGTTCTGTGGGGATGTTTTTCACTGACTGAAGTGACCTGAGTGGGAGACGATCAGCCACTCTCTGCAAATGGGCTACACTCTGGGCCATTCATTGTCATGCTGATGATTAATGCAAAAACATTTTGGGAAATACTCTAATTTGCATTCTTGCTGAGAGTTTCATGAGAAGATGGATCTCACCGTCCTATCAGTCTGTTAAATATGAAGCTACATCAGCTAGCTTAGCATAAAGACGGGAAACAGGGGGAAGTGGCTAACCTCTCCGAAGGCATTGAATCCACCTACCAGCACCTCTAAAGATCACTACGCTTTAATAGAGATAAAATAATGTCACTATACGTCCATAAATGGTCATACTTAATGCATCAACAGTAAAAGGTATTTGCCAATTGGTCACTGGTCTACAAACAAGAAAGTATGTTTATGCTACAGTAGAGGCTTCTACATTATGTAACTATAAGGGAGTGAGACAGCCCTATCATCTGACCTTGGTTACCATAGCAATGATCAGAATGGTGCATTGGTGCATCCCTACAGTGACCTCAAGACATAAGCTTGACCCTGTGTAACTCCATATGTGGCATGCTAGAACAGAAAACTCCCCCACAGTTGCTAAGTGTTAATCAGTGAGAATAGATATACGTGTAGAAGGAGTTACCTTTAGACAGGGCCAGCTAAGCTAAGATATGAAAGTGTGATTGATTTTCTCATCTAACTCTCTTTCCCAAAATGGCAAAAAACCCAAACCAAAACATATTTGACTACAAAGCTTCCAGGACAGGCAGGAATACATTTCAAGTCAACAAGAATACCTCAACCACGCTCTGGTCTCACCTTAGCAGAGGTCTGAAACCACCCGACGAAGCCGTGGTCTTTGCAGAACTGGTCCATTTTGATGCCGTTGTTGGGCAACTCCATGCCCTGGTCACACTTGTTAGCCAGCAGCACAGTAGCGATACTCTGTCCATCAGCCAGCATCAGTTTAGAGTCCAGGTCCTCTTTCCACTTTATGACGGCCTCGAAGGTCGTGTGACGTGACACATCGAACACGATGAAGGCTCCCATGGCTTCACGGTAGTACACTCGTGTCATGTTTCCAAAACGTTCCTGACCTGTGAGGAACACACACACATACACACACACACAGCTTCATTACCGTGGCAACATTGTGGTTTCCATCCATCAGCTTGATGAGAGATTCTCATTGTTTTCCTGCATTTTTTGCTGAAACAACTCATGCAGCGGGCATTAGGATTGCAGTTAGCAGTGCCTGCATTCCCATGAAACAGCACATTCCTGTGGTCTTACTGTCACGTTGCACTTAACCAGATGGTCAATGCGACCGCTTGTTCCTGCAGATAATAGGCCTACTTAAATTAAACCTGTAATTTGCCCCGACCTGTTATGAAAATAAACTTTGACCCAGACTATAACTATACAATATATCTGTGATAATGTAAGTGAAATGTATGTATGCATATGTATATATATGCGTGCTTGTGCATTTGGAATGAAAATGAGGTGCTTGAGGAGCAGGTTAGAGATGCTGTCAACATGCCATTCCCCAGGGGTGTGTGTTCTGCTGTCTAATATGAGTATATTGCTTCAAAACTGAGCGTGTAGGCGTGTGCATCCTGCTTGTTTTACATAGCATGCCCTCTCAGCAGAAAAGTTTACATGGTTGATAAATATTAATGCGTGAGAATCCACTTTTGGCTTTCCTAGAAAAATGAAATAAAATACTCTGACAAGGACAAAATGCTGCCGTTTGCCTCATGAGTAAGAAAATGGAAAATCTGACAGGACGAGGATTCAGAACTTCCCCTTTTGTACAGAAAAATGTGCAAATGAGTTACATCACTCACAAGGAACTTAGATCTGCCGCCGTGTGACAGACACGGACGTCACACATGTCACTCGACACGCTGTCATTCATTAAACTGCAATTTAAAAGCTTCAAAGTACAGCATGTTAAATTTATCACTCCAAAGCAAAATTTCACAGTCCAAACATGATCATACATGAAGTTTCAAGCAGGTAGATGAGCAGATGTGACCTATAATCAAATTTAATGGATCCAAATTAACCACGTAAAGCGTGTGTGTGAGTGACTGAGTAATGATGTTTTTATTTAGGCTACAATGACACTCCTGTGACTGGTCTTAAAATCTCCCTCACATGGGTACAATCACATGATGCACAATCATACCTTGAATGAGTGACAGAATGACAGTGTGCTGGTCTTTACTGAGCAACACAGTGTGTGTGTGTGTGTGTGTGTGTGTGTGCATGTCTTTGTGTCTGATACCAGCTCTCTGCAGTGACAGTGAATCTTTGAGATATGAATGCTTCATAACTGATAACAGTCATGCTTCACGGTAAGTCTGAAGAAACATCTTATCTCCCCAAACCATCAATATTTCAGGAACTATGACAAAGAAATATTTTGACTTTTTTCATTTAAAGTATGAAAGTGTTCCTTCTTTTAGCACAAAATACCTTAAATTTAATATAATAAAATGCAAATGCATCAGACCCTGCAGATGGTTTACCATGAGTTTCTGTTGTTGAAGTAGCAGATGATAAACCAAGAAAACAAAATATATTCAGCTCCCTTCACTATCCCACCTGCAATGTCCCACAGCTGAAGCCGGACAGTCTCAGAGTCCCAGTTTAACACCTTCAGGGCGAAGTCCACTCCGATGGTGGCCCTGTAGTTAGTGGAGTAGGTCTGGTGGACGTAGCGCCTGATGATGGATGTCTTCCCGACCCCCAGGTCCCCGATAACCAGCACCTTGTATAGGTGCTCCTTCCGGAGGCCCTGCATGCCGTTGGAGTGTGATGAGTGATTGGTCATTCCACCTGACGGATTCTCGGACGCAGCAGCTTTCAGCAACTTTGACTCGGTGCTGCTGAGTGAGGGTTTGTGCCCCTGATCCCGTGTGTGTCTCCCTCTTCATACTGGGTTTAGGAACCGCCCTCTCTGTGGGGAAGTGTGTGATCTGCTCAGGCGCTGCGCTCGGGGACTTGTGACCTCGCTTCGTCACGGCCCCTTTCAGACACAATGCGATCTGCGGCGTGCTCGCCGCTGGCCGAAGTTTAGCGCACCGGCGGTGCTGTGTGCCGCGCATTAAGGCTCCGCGGCGAGCCATTGGGAATATTGTGTCAGAGCGCAGTGGGCCATCACGCTGGGGAGACGCACAGTGCGAACGGTTTAGCACGGTGAGGTACATGTAATATATGTAACAGTTATCATATTAAACTTTTGTATGTTGGTGTGTTGCCTCCTAGCTTCAGTTGCAGGAAGCAGAGATGCATGGGACCTTGCTGTGTCCTTTTCAAATGCTGAACCTCCCTCATCTGCCCAAAGACGAAATGCAAATGCTTACAACTACAAATTAAAGTTATAATGCAAATTAAGTTGTAATAACAGTTATTTATGTTGATAAAAACACTTCTCACACTGTAAAAGTAGTAAGATAGAGTGTTTTCCATCTAGTTATTGAGGTACATTTGTACAAAATATGTACAAATCTGTATCTGATTCACATTCTCACCACATTTATCAACACACCTATGTAATAAGCTATAATGTACATTTATATCAGATAGTGTGGCCTATGTAACAGCATATACCACCATCATATTTCAAGGATAAACAATGAGATGGTCCGATGAGGTCTTTGCTCTCTCCCTGGACTCATGAAAGCTATTACACTCTAACTATGAATAAACCTTGCCCACCACTATGCGAATATTAATTTCACTGAACAATCTTGGTCTACAATTTACGGCATAGGAAATGACATCACATGTTATTTAATAAAGAGTGCCCTAGAAACCCTATTTCCCATTAGGTTTATTAATTATCGCACTGTGATTTGACACAATTATCTTCTTATTTAGAAAAAGGTTCACAAGTAACATCGAGTCAGGAAGTGTTAAAAATAACACCGAGTCTAAGCATTCAGAAGGAAACGTGACTCCTTAAAAGATGATAAACACTGAGCTTATAAATCTGTGTCACTGAAATATGAGTTATCCACCAAATCCACCAAAAAGAAACCACTTATTCTTAAAGTAAAGACACGCGGAACACTAGTATAATGATGTCATTTGTCATTTTGAGACTTTTTTCTTCTAGTTTTTTCTTTTCATTTTTCATAGTGAGATAGAAAGATTTCTGTTTTGGATGGAAACCTTTAATGCAGTACAATTCTAAATAGTAAATTCATTCTATCTGAAAGACAGATGAACAGATAAGACCAAGACACACGTCTTCTGTAGATTATGTCAGTCAGTTATTGGCATAAAGAAGTAGTACGCACCTGCGGAATTTCAGTTGGCACAAACCTGCATGCAAATATGGCAACCGTCTATGATTTTAAAACTGAAAACCAGTAGAAAATACTGCACATTTCAAAAACCATGAACACATTCCCGCCCGTGTAAACATACAGAAAAAAGCACAAGCTAGCTCCACACATGAACATCTGTCAGTTACATCTGCTAGCCCGTGAATCCAATCATCGATACACACCCACAGATGCAACGCAGATACAAAAAAGGGAATTAAAAAAAGGAATATTCATTGAATATATCAAGCATAAGAAACAACATAGTCAAAATGACATAAAATATTGTAAAAAATAACACCCTCCTTATAATGCCTGAAAGATTAGAATCTACATAGGCTCACATGTGAGCCCATTTATAGAAACACAATGTAAATTACTGCAGTGAGACGTTGGCACATATGTAGACATGAAGCCAGGCTCGAAACAAGCTGTTTCACAATACATGTCTGCAAACTCTGGCCCACTTCCAGTCTGCTTCTCTCCTCCTACAGCTAATCTTAAAAACACATCAATAACGCTAATGGTATCATTACTTTGCTACCGCATCTATTAATCTTAATTGGTTCGACACGTACGATATTAAAAAGTATTTCATTACAAATAGAACTCGAAGAGTGCAAACAAATCTTGACATCATGCAAATTGGAAACGGCGCTCATTCAGCAGGTAGGAGTTGAAGTCACAAAGTATTTTGGTTCAGACACATCCTGAGGTGGAAGATCATTTTGGTCCACTTGTAATGATAACTTATCTTACATTCAACTAAGTCACATCTAGAGAAAAAAAATGAAAGAAGACATCCAAGTAGTCCATAAGCTCTTTGTGGGTTAGACACCTGATGATGTGTCCACTGAGACAATGTCTTCATTCTCAGTAAATGTTCTCTTTCCAATAAAAAGGAAGGTCACTGAGAAATCTCCACAGAGCAGGTTTTTGCTTTGCATAATGCAGCATCTGTACACTTTCTCCTTCAGGATTTCAAATGCTCGCATGTGCCTTCCAGGAGTGACAACAAATTAGAGGGCAGAAGAACACGTGTCAGGTTTGACTTTCTAATTTCAGGCAAAGTTGTTTGAGCTATTTTCTTCTGCTTCACATGCTGATACAATCTGCATCCACCCGAGGCTCAAAATATTAAAGAGTCAGGCAACTGTCAGTAAGAAAAACATTACATATACAGAGAGTCAACGGCAATAATATTAGCAATAAAAACAAATCACGCTTTTTGTGTTTATGATAAGAAATGATGCAGAAAAAAAAAATCTTTAGTGTTCTAATATCTTACTTAAAGAAAAAAATCTAATGCCTTTTTGAGATTTAATATATGAGCCATTTTTGATGTAATCTACGGAAGCCCTGAGCAGTCATGCATTCATATATTTTATTCCCTCTGTGTTCTCGTGATAATGTGTTAATTTCATGTCTTCTCGAGATCTCAAGTTATTTATGTCATTATGTTGTAATAACGGGATAATTTTCGCAACAAAACTTTGTTTTCACGAGATAACGACATAATTAATTCAAGATCTCCAGAAAATAAAAGAATAGTCGAGTATATTACTTCACTGCAGGAAACATCATTCAGTGGTGCAATGTCAAAAGGAGCAGGAGTATATATCGATCAGCACGTCACATCCAGCAGTCAGCATCAGGTCAGCATGTCGTGACCTCACGTGTGAAATCTCAGGCGGATCACATTTGATTCATTATCTCCAGACCTCATATTAATTATGTCGTTATCTCGGGAAAACAAAGTCTCGTTATGTCAAGATCTCGAGACAATTATACCGTTATTTCGGGATAACAACATTTGTCATTTCTTGATAATGACATTAATAAACTCGTTATCATGAAACAGAGGGAATTAAATATATGAATGCATGACCGCTTATGGCTTCCTTGGTAATCCAAAGAAACACTGCACATAAATATTTGGTAAATTAAATTCTCCCACTCATGATTGGTAACTGTTTTCTGATGAGTTGTGATGAAACTTATTTGGTAATTTGACATTTTATCTGTGTTTCTTTGGAATCAAACCTGTGAAAATGCCCAAATGTGTGTGCGTAAGTCTTCTCAGCCTCACTTGTAGACAGAAGTTGAAGCACTGACCTTGCTCAGCTTAATTTCAGCATTTAGTATTTGCAGTTATGCCAATGGTACTTTTCTGTCAGTCCACTCAAACGAGGCATGTGTGGGTGCGTTCAGTCCAATGTGAAAATTAAAACATAATTCAAAAACTGTTTAAACATTTAGGATATCCACATGTAGAAAGGCATCCAAGTGTCTGATCCATTCTGAAGCTTTGTCTTTTGGAGTTTAAAAATGCTCCAAACAGATAAATAAGGTGGAAAAGGTGTAGAGAGAGCACGTTTAGAGAGAGGAGGAGCTCTGGCTGTAGTGTTTCAGCAGCAGCTGGTCATATTCAGCCTCAGAAGCCGGAGACATTGACGGTGGCGAGCTGCCGTCGGAGCTCAGAGATGAGTCTCTAAATGGGGATGGAGGCGTCAGGGCCACCAGCTCCTCCATATCCTTGGCTCGCCTGCTACTCACGCAAGTCCCAGCCAGGTGCTCATAAATCTTACCTGCTGGTCGATTCTCACAGATATTGGAGACGGCCGACACCTCGGCATATGTGGTGACTGTGGAGGGGGCCTGTCTGTTCCTGGGCGGGAGGTACTGAGGTGGGCAGGGGGCGGCATCTGCGGCTGCAGGCAGGGCGGTGGCGGGGGTGGCGCTGACGGTGACTCCACCTGGCAGCATCATGGTGTTGAGCTCACTGATGTTGGCGGTGAAACGGTTAACCACACAGCTAATTTGGTCCATGATGGTGGTGCCCTGAGGTTGGCTGCCAATCATCCCTATGCCGATGTCACCCACACCTATGACGCTAATGTCTCCACCATCCACCATTGCAGCACCCTGGTTGTTGTCCCCACCTCTTCTCCTGACCCCGGCGGGGTGCTCGGGAACGTAGGTGGGTAAAGCTTGTGCCTCCTCTCCATCCTCTCCTCCCTGGAAAGCCCTCGCCTTCACTGCATGCTGGCTGATGGCGGGCAGAGGCGACTGAGAGGGGGAGCAGGTGAAAGGCTGAGACACTTGTGGCTCTTCATACTGCTCTGTGACACCGGTGTCCTCAGCTGTATCTCCTTCTTTAGAGAAGGGCTTGATGATGGCTGTCTGGTTCACCTCTATATCCTTTTTCTTGACGTGGAATGACATCCTCTTCCAGAGATTTGGTCTGTAGCCGCCTTCGTTCTGCGCCCATGTCACCGATTTCCCATTGGAACTGCAAAACATTTGAGAGACAGATAAATAAAATTAGTTCAGTGGTTCATATTAAATATGACAGATCTACTGTCTTTTAAACACGTCTATACTGTATATTACATCATAACATTGAGAAAAAAACCTCCCCCATCTGCACTGAGGTTCATGTTCCACTTCTTCTTGTCACTATCTACCATCCCCCGTTCTATCCTTTGCTCTCTGTGTAATTTCACTCCTTCCATTTTCTTTTATCTTCCCTAGAAAGAGAAATCCTTTAAGACAGTCATTCTCCTCTGGGAGTCTTTAACCCAAATGAGGTAGCCCTTTCTCAGCTCAGGGAGCAGTTTTTCTTGGCATAACCAAGCTCTGATTTACTAGTTTAAGAAGAAACAGCAGATAGATATAGTCTGCTTCTTTGAAATATATGAGCAAATTCATCAATATTCATGGACTCATGGACAGAAACAACTAAAGTGTGTGATACAAGTGGAGTGGTTTAAATTGCCTGATAATACTAAGCCAATCAGGTCCTTTCTCTGCTATTAGAGTGTCCTTCTCGCTGGACTTTCGTCCTTACCTGAGGTAAAATGTTGAATGATTGCAATGTAAACCATGATTGTTATTTTTATGAAGCAATTTGTAACCTGATATGACAAAAATCAGAAAAAAGAACGCCAAATTGATGTTTGATCCATATGCCACAGTATGATATAATGAAATTACAAAGTAAAATAAATATGTAATGTGTGCAAGTTGTATCTTGTATAAGGGGTTTGACTCTTCTGCCACATTAGTTACCAGCGTCCTTATTATTAAATGGCTGTGCATGCAGGAGAAAACATAATTTAAGAGCTTCAAAATGCAACATATATAACATACATACAATATATACAACTCTTGTTCTATAGAAACAAAATAAGAACTACTTTAAGAAACTTTATGCAAATGGTAAGGCTGTTTTAGATACTGAGGCATTAATTTATTCAGAGTTAAATTCATAGTTACTTAATACCACTGAATTCCGCTCATATACCTGATGTTGTCTTGGGCAGACCCTCGGCGTCGAAAGAAGTTGGCCATGCTGTTGGAGGACTTGCCAGCCTTGGCAGCTTTCTTGGCATCACCCACGTGCATGCGCACCACTGTGGATGTTGTGAAAGCACTCCGGACATTTTTCTCAGGCTTGGCGAGCATGATGTACACCTGGCCATGAAATCGAACAGAAAATAACTTTTAGAATAGAGATGTGGGGATACAAAGACGATACCAAAAAAAGACGATTTTATTCATTATAGCTGTTTGTGTGTGAAGGTGTTTCCATTTCTTACCTTTGGGACAAACATGCAGCAGAGAGCCACTGTGGCGCTGAGGCTGACGCTAAAGCACATGGTTATGATCTTATAGTTGGAGCCAAAGTAAATAGGAACAAAGGCCAGCCAGATGATACAGGTGGTGTACATGGTGAAGGCAATATACTTGGCCTCGTTAAAATTAGCTGGAACATTACGAGTCTGTAGGAGAAAAGGAAGTTTTTAAGACAGTTTGAGTTGAAGTGGAAACGACAGGATACAAAATGAGAAAAGGTCTGAGTGCAAAGAAAGAAACATATATACTATAAATAGTATAAATGTATGCTGAAGTACCTTGAAGGCATAAAAAGTGCAGCTGAGGATAAGCAATCCATTGTAACCCAGAGGTGCCACCACCCCCAGAGTGGTCAGATTGCAGATCAAGTGTACCTCGCGGATACTGGGGTAGTCATAGATAACCTAAGAACAGTGAAAGGGAGAGGTCACTCTAGTTGTATAAATAAATGGAAATGAATGTCACCCATATTGTAAAATAAACACACACACACACACACACACACACACACACACACACACACACACCTGTGGTGGCTCTATGATAAGAAGTGCCACAATAATCCCCAGCTGCAGCAGTATGAGGAGGAAGGCGATGACCAATTGTGCGCAGGCGGACATAAAGCGTGGTTTCTTGGTGCAGATCTTCTTCTTGCTGCCTGCCAGGATCCGTGCTATACGGTTGGTCTGGATCAAAAATAGATCAAATGGTTATGCAGGCTTCACTTATATCGACTGTGGATTATACCTCTTGCGCTGATTCATAACAATAATCTCTTTTTCAGTTCACAGATCTGAAACATCAACCTCAGCCCACGCACAGATCCTCAACTTCTCCCATAACGCCTTTACAATTGGCCATCATCCAATAGCTCTTTTACTCCTGCCCTTATCCTCAGATGCCCTTCTGTGCATGCTAAAAACCACAAAAACTTTCGACTATGATCGTAGACACATTGTTTGATCAAATGTGGTTCTTCAAAAGATTAAACAGGCATCACAAAATTGAAAATAACTTTACTATATCAGTGTTATACTTATAATGAATCACTCACAATCAGCACACAGAAATGATCCCACACCACAAAAAGTCTTAAGTGATTTAGTCTCACAGAAAATGAAACACAACACTTATTTGAACTGTATTTGTTCCTCTATATACATTAAAGAAAGTACCTTGGTGACCAGAGCAGAGTAACTCATGGCAGGGGACAGGCCGATTCCCAGCCGCTGGAGGTAGCAGTAGACTATGTGGGGCTTGGCGATAAGGCTGAAGGTGCACAGGTAGCCCAGACATATTCCAGCCAGGATGATGTAGCAAAGCTCACGACTGGATGACTTGACCACAGGAGTGTCCCAAAATCTACAGATGGATCAAATCTCGGTTTACAAAATTACTAAAGATAGCTGGAGCAGTGAAGAGCATGATGATATTTGACACATAAGTCACAAGATCGCTGGTTTCAATGAGGATTACTTATAATTTCAAACAAGTGACAAACAAATAATACTTCATGTTAGATTTGTATAATTATACTGGAGTTATATATTTTCCTATGTAATATATGCACCACACAAGAAATCCGAATCTTAACTAAAAATATAGTTATTAATTTCTGTTATTAACAACTTGACCATTTTAGCAACACATACACACACTTAAAACCACTGCATTAAAAATCTACCCTGTTTGGGCAAAGCAGTGTTTCCCCTGGTGGTATGCACCACAAAAACTCTAAGAAGAGGTACGCTGGATGACCTATTGACACGGAGCAGTTTATATTTGTGCTCAGATCTTTATATTCTCTCTGTAGATCCAAGACCCAAAAGAAAGTAATCACAAGAAGAGGACTGCGTAAAAATAAGTGTTGTAACCGATGACCTTTCCAAAACATTAGCACATCATGAACACAGCGTGCATGACTCATTGCTGCACTCCTTGGCTTAGAGAAAAATTTCACCATGGCATCTGATATGGAAATTGTGCCACAGGAGGCCCATTTATTGAAATCTTCATGCAGACCTCAAAGTGCTCTCCATGCATCCTGTTACTCAGATCTGTTTTCCCCGACCAAAAATTAAAATTTAAGATTAAGTTAAGATTAAGTTATCAGTCCCAAAAAATTAACTAGTTTAGATTCATTCTTTTTCCATTTATTTTTTAAAACAGATTTACAAATGGGACTGGAGGAACTTTGCAATTGTTGGCTTGTGTTGCCATTTGTTGATTATTTCTTGTGACCATCATTGACATTATTCACTGAGCTGTTGTTCTATGTGAATCAATAACAGAGTCTGGCCCTTTCCCGAACCCTAACCCTAAATATGAAAATGAAACTTCCGCCTGTGTCGTTTCCTTGCTTGACTTTAGAGTTTTAGGGAAGAACGTTCATATATTTGGTTGTTTTTTTAGGCAACACCATGTTAGCTAATCTGTATCTCATATTCTCATTTTCATGCTCTGCAGTAGTTTAAAGAGACTGATAGCAATACACACACACATTCCATCTCCAAGGTTGAACTATATTTCTGAACAGTGCTGCACATATGCACGCACAAAGGCCTTATTTTTGGCATTCATGCCTTTGCCCTTTGATTTTTACCGTGTATGTACAGTATTAACAGACCAGTGTAGGCTGTAATTACTTGATAAAGACAGAAGTAACAAAAAGTGTGGCCATGAGGCCCAGGCAGGCGAAGACCACAGCTGCGATTGGCTCCGGATCCCCCCAACGCACATACTGCACCGGGATGGGCTCACAACCTGAGAGATATGCAGAGATCACGGGAGGGAAGACAGAAACATTCAAGCAAAATCTGGATTTATCTGAGTGACAGTGAACAAATGTGTATTTGTCCGCTTCAGAGCGTGATGTGGATGGAACAAAAGAAATTTACTCATATTGTTTTTTACTGTGAACAACAACAATTTAGTCATTCTGTATAACACCTACTATACAAGGAGGAATCAGAGAGACAAAGAACAGAATGGTAACAGGATGAACACACTGCTCCTCTCCTCTGGAGGATACACATAAAAAATGGCTTTATGTGTTTTTCAAACTACAGAGGAACAGAAAGATTGTGGGAGACAATAAGTGTTTAAAAGGGTAAGAAAGATTTCAAGCAGTTTTTTTTACCGACTTTGGAGTTCAAATCTGGCTTCAGCCAAATCCGGTATTCTGGCAAGGATCTAGTCTCTTGGTGTGTGTACAGTACATGAGTGTATGTGTTGATTTCTGTGCAGTAATGAGTGTTTGCCAGTTTGTGGTGTGTGTGGTACGTAAGATGTAAGGGGATTTG
This sequence comes from Sciaenops ocellatus, assembly GCA_033000465.1. Lineage (NCBI taxonomy): Eukaryota > Metazoa > Chordata > Actinopteri > Sciaenidae > Sciaenops > Sciaenops ocellatus. Next base: position 4,523,432 of record CP136870.1, read on the forward strand.
GGGTGCACCGTGAGTATGTGACCCAGATTCAAGGCTCCGTTTGGAAAGCTTATATTTGTGAAGTAACAGACACACATTAATAATAAAACACATTTACCAGTGAGGTCATCCGTGGGCCAGGAGCCAAGGACACAAGCTCGACAAGTGTACTCATCAGACACATACTCATTTTCCTTGCAGGGAGTGCAAGTCCAACAGCAGCTCACCTCTCCTTTACGGATCACCTGGAGACACACACATACACACACACACACACACACACACACACACACAGTATGAAAGGGTGGAAAGGTCTCAAAGCTCCACTGGCATTTTCTGTAACTAACCTTACACGCTGATGGAAAAAGGGATTTCTTCACCAGAAGAAGACAGAAAGAAAGCAAGATGTATCGGATATCTTCGAGCCTCGTTATTTTGAAAAGTTATCTTTGTCTTAGCAGCCGTTCAGTGTTCAAAAGCAATTGTGTGCGGTATTGTTTTGAAAAAATGCATTGCTGATATGATAGGAAGTGGGGAATGACTCCTATCTGTTGTCAAGGTCAATAGATCATAATGTGGGCTGAGATTTAAGGTACGAACACCAAAACCTGCATGAGAGTGGAGCTTTGAATTCACTACAAGCTGCCACAGAACGAGAAGTCAGTGCAGAGTGTGTAGGAAGAGTTTAACGTTAGAGACTTTTGGGATGATAAAGAGGAGGCAGACTGCAGTGTTCTCCGTGATTTGGATGGGCTGCAGGGAGTTACAAAAGCCCAGATGGGACATGATTAACGCTTGAACAAAGAGCTTTGCTCAGTCCCTGGTGGCTGGTGGGGTACTTGAGGATCTGATTGCACCGATTTTTTAGATTGCAAAACCTGTGGCACCAAGTCAAGTTAGCAAGTAGCTGTGGGGGTCTTGCTTGATAGTTTTCTTCAATAAAACTATGATATGTATTCTCATTCAGTTTTTAGTAAAGCATGAATGAATGAAACCATTTCTTTTGGTTGGAGATCATCATTACAGGACCAGCTGCAAATATTAGCAAATGATAATGATGTAGACTATTAATTTTAGTTTAAAGAAGTGCATGCATGTATGCTAATATAATGGCTTATTGAAAAAATAAATGAAACGTTAATAAACTCATCATAGCTTGTTAATTTTAAAGCCCATCTATGTCAGCAGTGTGAAGCTTCATGTGTTGAAGTGGTGCGTACTTTGATCTGTGCCTTCTGGCAGGGCTCGGAGCAGACTGACTGGATGATGTCACTGTCGTTACTCCAGATTTCCTCATCATTCATTTTTAGGCCACCCTGGTCCCAGCTTCCCACATGGATGTAAGCGTACTCGTCCTCGCCTATGTGCTTGAAGTTCATGATTTCATACCTGAGGTGAGACAACATACATTTAACATTTTGTTTTGACTTCATTCTTCCTTCCCTCCCCATCATAATCCTTACACACCTGCCAGGTGAGTCTCCATTCTGGTCAAAGAGGATTGTCTCCCCAGATACTCCAGTAAAGTTGGTTTTCATCAGGAATTCCAGCAGCTTACGGCCATCAATGGGTCGCATGCTCTCGCACAAACCCTTTCACAGAGGGAGGAAGCAAACACTGTTAGTACTGTCAGGCCTGATGTGAAAGCATACAGCTGTGCACACTGTGTGGAACCAGCTCCCAGTTCTGGTTCTTCATGCAGACACAAGAGTAAGGTCTGGACCTGCTCTACATGGAAAGTGCCATGAGATAACTTCTGTTATGATTTGGTGCTGTGTAAATAAAGTTGAATTGAACTGCTTGTTATTGTACCTTATATCCTGGACACAGGGCTTCCTGCATGGCGTGCAGGCCATAAGCCATGGAATAGATAGCATTTATGACAAAGCCCATCTTGGTGTCCTGGGCGTACTGATGGCGCAGAGACTCTCTCCCTGTGGAGAACAGAGACCTGCTCATAAGGAGATACCCAATAACAACTGAATTTTAGGAAATGTAGTGCAGTGGAAAGTGTGTGACGAGGTGTGCGGGACACACTCTCTGTGTGGTACTAACAGGTGCAGGTGCGGTTGTACATGCTGCTCTCCAGTGGATGTCCCCTCAACCTGCACTGGAAGCGATGCTGCCAGAACTCGGAGAACCAGGGGTTCCTCTGGTTGGCATCAGGCTTCAGGTTCAGGTAGTAATCATCAAACCAGGTCACGTAGGCCGACTTAAGCTTTATAGTGATTCCACCAGCTGCCTCCTTCTGGTAGCCATCTGTCACATCGTACCTGTCAGCCCAGCCGTCACTGGACGGGAGGAGAAGGGGAGAGACAGACAAAAGTGTGATCCCAGTAAGACCTTATATTTGACATGTTTTATATTTGTTTCTTTTAAAACTGTAGATTAAATCTGATTTGAATGATTTAAAGTGTTGAGATATGTACAGCCAAAACATGTGAATACTAGAATGATTATAACAGATGAAGACATACACATTCTTCTGTTGAATAGCTTTAGAATTTTCATTATTCAGTATATACGGTAGATTGTATACAACCGATGTATCTTGGTACCTGTTGCTCAATATTGCATTGCAGATGGAGATTTGACTGTTTAGACACTGTCACTGCAGCAAGACGTATAAAACTAGGAGTTGCTACTGTACCTGACACAATGCCAGAGAAGCACATAATTACAATGCTTATAAAAGAAATTTTTGTATTGGTAACTCTGCAGCATTCAGAACAAAGGTCAGCATCAACAGGGAAACTAGTTTTGAATAGCGTTCTTTGCTGATTTGCTGTAGATTTACAGGTGAACCTAGAATCTAGAACGTCAGACGTGGTGGGTGGTGAGATCATTAAGATTAGGACCATCTTTAGTTTAAATAAAATAACACCTGCTCCATGACTGCAGTTTTAATATGACCTGATGTAATAAGCTGTAGTTGATGCTTACGACTGAAGACTATAGTGACTATAGACTGAAGTGTTTTTGCAATGCATGCAAAATCTTCCAGCACCAGTATAACCTAATGACTGCTCTTCAATGGTACAGTAGAATTACATTTATGTTTAGTCATTTAGGTGAAGCTTTTATCCAAAGCGTCTTACAAAAAATGGAAACAGTCAAGGTACAGTGCTACAAGGACATGTTAATACTACTCACATAGAATTAAGTCACAGTTCTTAGAGGGGGTAGATTTAGCCAGTTCAGTTGTTGGTAGTGTTGGAGAGGAGGTCCACTCTGAAGAGCTGCTCTTCAGGAGGTTTTTAAAGGTAGAGAGGGACGCCACTGATCTGGTAGGAACTGATAGGACGTTCCACCAACGGGGAACAACAGATGAGACAAGTCTGGATTGCTCTGAGCATACGGGTGGTAGAGGCAGGCGTCATTCATTGTCTGTATAAGGGCATTCAAGTAGGTGGGTGCAGAACCGGACACTACTTTGTAGTCAGCATTAGTAATTTGAATTTAATGTGGACTGCTACAGGTAGGTGGAGCTCGATTAGCAGCGGGATAATGTGTACTGGGAGGCCTGTCAGGAGGGCGTTACAGCAATCTAGTCACAAGATGACCACAGCCTGTATCAGGAGTTGGATAGCATGCTGAGTCAGGTAAGGCCTGATTTTCTTTATGTTGTGAAGTGTGAAGCAGCACGACCGGGGCAACTGAGGCGATGTGATCAGAGAAGTTAGTTGATCATGAAATATTTACTATGATGACTCAGATGTACCACACAAGACTCACTGTGAGTGTTTACTCACAAATCCAAGTCGAAGAATTGTAAAGTGATTTTTAAAAAATGATTAAACTTGTTGTAAACCACCAGAGGTCAAAGATCGATGGTGCTTTGATAGAGCGTCCTCATGTCATTTTGTGTTTATGCTTTGTATGCATGTATTGCTTACATAACTATTTTTGCAACGTTTGTGTATGACTGTTGATTAATTAGATCTCTGTAGGCTCATTATCTGTGAAGTCCACAGAGACACACTTGTAATGAAGAGCATATTGGTTTACTTGATTTTAACAGCTTTAGGAGCAAATATCTCAGTGCAGATACAAGCCCTGCACTGCAGAAACACACTGTTCCTGTGAAACAATCTGTCATGTATTTTTAATTATAAGACACTATTATTGATTTGTATCTTGGAAATGTTAAATAATGACTTATTCGTCTCATTCTACATAAAGGCAGTTTGGTACAAAAAGACACCTGAAGACACCTCAATAAACTTTAAACAGCACAAGACTGCAGCATCTGCAGACACATCTGATCCACTGTTTATTCCGAAACCTTGAGGGCTTCGACTCAATAAGCTGTTTCATTAGTGAGCTGTTTTAAAAGGTTTCTAGTCCATCTATTATTATCTTTCCCTCTGGACGGTTGTCTACAATCAACAGAGACAGAAGGTTGATTACACCTCCACATGCATACATGTCAACACAAACACACACAAAGACATGAACTCTCTTTCTGACCGACGAAAAAAGCAAAAGAAGTCATTTTTGAAAACTTCGCAAAGCAAGCTTGGAGTTACACAACAGTTGTGTGGGTGTTTTTTTTTTTTTTTTTTCTCATTTTTTTCTGATGCCTGGTTCTCTGGGTGAGGTAGGAGATCATTTCATAACACATCCTTAGAGAAGCGAGCACAGAAATTGTACACTGGCATAAAAAAGACAGGAATGGATATGAAAAGCATGAAGGGCTTTGACTCTGGATAGTTTGAATCACTCTTGAACGATAGCTCTGAAACCCACACAACGACCTGGGAGGGCAGTATGCAGTATGCAGCATGTTGCTACACCACCTACAAGCCTGAAGACACACACACACACACACACACGATTTTTGCTCCTATTTCATACAGCGCAATGCAACTTATTCAGCCGTATGTGGACACTTCAGAACTCTGGAGTGGTACAAACTTGAGGCTGGAAAGGTTTTTGTCAAATGAATCTAAACAAGACATGAAAATTGAAAAGCTGTCGGAACAGAACGGAGGAAAAACACTCTCCCACGACCTAAGCGACTTTGGTTACTGTGTTTCCAGCTTAGTCAGATGACGACAACAAACGCGAATGCCATTATTTGAGTGGGAAGCCGGTGTGGGATCATGTTGCTTTAACTAGCCACCTCATTCCTCCTCTGATAAACACAGCACCTCCTGGAGCCAACAAGGAGAGGTAGCAGTTACAGGGAATGTAAGTCGGGAGGAAGAAGAACACAAAACCAGACTAACTGAATAGAATTAAACACCATTTTAACTGTGACTTTAGGATCAGTGGAAATGGTCCTTCTGAATGTCCATCATAGAGACCTACTGCCTCAACAGAACATTATTAGTACGTTTGATATTATTCAAGATATTGTGGCAAAACAAACCCATAATGTGACTGATTAAACCATAATTAAAATCACAGTGATTCTCAGCAGGGAATTTATGTGTTTATGGTATGTTTACCTTGTTTACCATCAATTAAGACACCTAATTTAGGGTGTTAGCATGCTAAAATGAATTTTTTGCATGGAACCTTCAAACCGAACTGACTAAATCAGCATTGTCACTGAATGACTCAGTTGCTTGAAGCAATGGAGTTCCCCTCACTGGTGAGTGAGTGCAACTTTGCCAACTAAGCTATAATCCACACAACACTTCCTTATTAAAGGCCCAGACAAAGGAAGTGAAAGAGCAAACTATGTAGTCAGTGACAAATCGTGCAGTCAGTGATGATATTGAGGGATTGCCAAAGTTATTACAATTAATCTTGAATGAATGTTTGCGGGGCAGCATGGTGGTGCAAGTGTGCAGTGTGCCCTCACAGCAAGAAGGTCCTGGTTTCGAACCTCACAGCTGGCTGGGACTTGGCTTCCTTCCACAGTCCAAAGACATACAGGTTGACTGCTGACTCTAAATTGCCGATAGGTGCAATTGTGATTGTGAATGGCTGTTTGTCTCTATGTGTCAGCCCTGGGATGAACCCAGCCTATCGTCCAATGTGTTCTGGGATCGGCTCCAGCCCCCCGCAACCCTGATAAGGATAAGTGGTAATGGAAAATGGATGAATGGGTGGAAGAGTGTGCCAAATTTAATGGCAACTTATCCAATAGTTGTGGAGACATTTCAACTTTGTGGTGCCATCAGAGAAAAAGTCAAGGGATCGCCAGTTGGGATTTATCCTCTGGGAACTATGAATGTTTATTTCATGGAAATGAAACCAATAGTTGTCTTAAACAGAGAGGGACTGTCTGACTTTTTGCCACATTTTGAAGAATGGAGCTTGGGGCTTCTCAATTCTATAATGTCCTTGTGACATTTGCAAGAATTTTCATGTTTCCACTGATTTGTACACAAAAAAAAAATCTGAAGGCTGACAGTGGCTTAGAAAAAACAGTTTTAAAAAACCCACCAACATTATCTGCTCCTTTTCATTGCACTGCACACATACACAAACTTGACGACAGTTCCTCAAGGCTGACATGAAAAAGATGGTTTGTGCAGGGAACTAACTAGAATAACAACAAAAAGCACTGAAGCCTATGTAGGACAAAACTGGACACGCGCATAACAGTGCACACTCGCGTATGTTCGCATTGATGCGTGTGCATCAAAAGAGACCACAACATCTAATTAGCCTGAAAAACAGAACAGCAAACATCTTAACAAATACACGATATTATCTGAAACTAAGCAGATGACACCACCACCGTCTGTAAGCTCTGTGTGGTAATACGGATCATAGAGTGTGGTGTTTTGTAAGATGTAGTTCAAGGTTATTTTATGTTTCCTGCTGTCAGATTTGAGCGACAGCCTACATATGTGGCTCCTAATGAGGAAAGGCATTTATAGAACACCAGGGACGAGAGTGAGCCAGAGAGCTAAACCTTAAAATAAAACATGTTATTCTCGGACGGAGTAAAGCCTCCTGCTAAATCAACCCCCTCTTTCCCGCTTTTTTATTTTTATTTGTTTATTTTAGTTTGATTCATTTTAATTGCATACTTTCACTCCTGCACCATATGCCCAGTCTTTAGTTCCCTAATAGAAAATGTCATTTTTTAAATGTGTGATCTTCCACAATGTTATATTTTTAACGATGGATTAGGACGCTGCGTATTTCATCTATTCATTTGTCTATTGAGGTGGCTACCACCTACCAGCTATACCTCGTTTTCTTTAGTGTTTTTTTTTTTACTGTTGCGACAGTGACAATGACAATATTATACTATTTAATATGGATTTATGATTCATGCACTGTACTGTTTATCTCTATATGCATCCTCACATTTTAAGGATTTAAGCACATTTTTTGCAGGGTGAATATTTTTCTCCATCTGAGTGCTTGAAACTGAATAGTCTTACCCTGCTGCTCCAATAAAAACAAAGCAGGCTATGAAAGTCTTTCTCAACAGCAGCAACAAGTGCATCAGTACAGACCAAATGTAATCTAATTTGAAGATAGAAAAATATCTGCTTCCTGGCAGCCTCATAACAGTTTGTGGCACAGTATCATAGCTATTTAAATAAAATTTAAAAAATCAGTTTTAGTCGGTTTCAATCAAATCAAATACCTCACGTTTCCTAGACCATGGTGAAGTTGATGGATGTGATGAAGAAGATAGCATGGATGATGATGGGAGGACAAAGATGGCGCCAATGACAACAAACACATCTTTTCTGATACTGGACATCTGAAGAGAGTCTTGGATTTGAAATGAATGCACAACACTATAAAAAACTGAAGCACAAATATTAATGTCAATTATTTTAGCCTCTAATAAAAGCAAAAAAAGTCCATGAGTAAGTTATTCGACATACCACAATCCACCACTCACCTTCCAACCAGCAGAAACTCTCCCACCAGATTTTGTCGCCTCATGGCCATCAGGATGCCTCGCACCGTCATGCCCTCACAGAAGCAGGCCACCACCCTGGCTTTGGGCAGGTGGCCTCGTAGCTTCTGCAATAGCTTGTCAAAGCTCTGTTCCCCTGCATTGCTGTATATCTTATCTGAGTGGGCAATGCAGATCCCCTCCTTTGCTGCCATGTCTTTAAATGCCTCCATACCACTCTCTCCATAATTACCTATGGAGGAGAAAACATGAGTGGACAGGAGTGTTCAGTGTTGTCATGACTGACAGCAATCTTGAAACTGGTCTCAATGCTACTTTTTGAAGAACTCTGGCTGGTCTCGAAATTGACCCCATTTTCATTTAGTCTTGTCTTGGTTTCAGACGAAGACGACTCAGGATTTTAATTCAAGACCCCTCAACACCACACTGCAGGAATATCACTGGCTGATTTATTTGTTAACATCATTCCTATGACTGGAATGTAATACTTCCTGCTTCAAATGTAACCGTCCCTGTCCGCCTTCACAAGCTCTCCGAGAAAATGATTGTGGCTGTCTGTGAGGAGACGTCAGCCAAACCTTCTGCAATAAAATTTTACTTCCTAAACCGCAAAGAGTTCGTCTGCAATGAGTCCAAAGGAAAACACACAGTAGTCTGTAAATGTTGCAATGCAATGCAATGTTTACGGAGACGGCTGGAATCACACCTCAGCTAAGAGAGATTTAGGGAGTATTTGATATATGTTCGTTACTTAAGTAGGCTTTATACTATCTGGTCTTGATTGGTCTCAACCCCTCAAAGTCTTGGTCTTGACTGGTCCTGGTCTCATTCTGACTCTGGACTTGGTTTTGACTACACCAGAGGTGTTCATGTACATACAAAATTGGGAGTTTGTTACCTAACTAAAGTCCTGGTGTAATGCCACGGTGAAAACTATCAAATACACTGATGTAATATCAGCACAACACTTGAAAATCTGGTCATTTTGTCCCCATTATGGCAACTGTCAGCGGTAAGACTTACGTGTTGTTGCTGAAAATGAGGTCACCTACTTTCTCTACTAACTCTAGACATGACATTGTCAGATAGATCCATTTCATTACTACTGAGGAAATTCATAATTATCTGTATCTGTATCTGTTCAACCAGTTATATAATCTGTATCTGTATCCATACTCGGAATAGACAGGGTTTAAACTTGGCATGGGCAGGACTAAGTGGAATTTGCCTGAAATTGATGTTATGAATGTCATTTGATTAGAAAACAATTCACTGAACAGCCTCAGAACTGAGCTTACTATTTACTATTTACAGTATAAGCTTTGTTCCTTTAAGATTTGCTATATTTATTCTTTATTAGAAAACAGATATTGACATATTTTTTGATGATACCTGTACTCGAGTTTACTATGTGTGAGTATGTATGGCATTTCACCTTGCATGGCCCCGTGACACCGTATTTCATTCTTTAAACTGTATTTTCACCTTGGTTCAACTCCCTGTTCATGTTGCTGATGATGGAGTGGAGCCATTTCTGTCTGCATGATAATTATTTTATTTTCTTCCTTGATACGTATTGTATCCCTGTCTAACTCGCCGACAATTAGTTTGTTGCCTGCAGGTATAGGCGAAATGTAATGCAGGGCTGAGCTGTACTGTGTTTCATAATCACAAACCATATCCTCTGGAGCTACAGTAAATATGGAATCTTTGCATCTCTGTGCTTCTTTAAAGAAATACACCGGTTCTGTCAATACTGACCACTTTTAAAGAAATTTTGTGTTGATACAATTTCTGAGTCATTAGTTTATGTAAACGCTGTGCATATTAACAAGCAAGGTGCATCTGCATTTGACAGATAGGGTATTATAATTGAGGTGTTGGACTACCATACAGTATTTGTAATCATTCATAGAGATTAGAAACCCAAAATAGATAGCATGCACATTGAATGTTGATCAATTTTACACTGAATGTTTGCCTTTTGTTTGGTTGCCTTGTAACTTATTAGCAGCCTTGTACATGACTGTCTAGTGTCAGATTAAAAAAGAAAGGTTAAAAATAAATAAATGAAAAAATGAATCAAGTGTGTGTGTGTGTGTGTGTGTGTGTGTGTGTGTGTGTGTGTGTGTGTGTGAGTATAATTACATGCATAAAATGACAAATGTGTCATTTTGACAACATCCCACTGCCTACTGCACTTCAAAAAGACCAGTCCACAACATAAACACTAAAACATTGGGCTTTTCTTATAATAAGAGTTACCAATGACATGAGCTTTTATCCTGGAAAAAAAAAATTGGCATGCAAAAGACATTTTTTTAAATCCTCCTCTACAGTTTGATATTTTTATGGAATAAACTGGAACGATCCAGTCGGGCTAAAGGATTTAGCATTTATTCTCATCAAGAGGGATTTATTTCATAAACATATGGCACCAAGCCGCTGAAAGGTTAAAAAGAAGCAGTAAACATATAAAATATTTAGGCTGATATTGAGAATGATGCCAATATCACATATTTTGTTTCTGAATAGGTGAGATTAGAGAGTCAGGGGCCGATGACCCAGTGTGTTCATAGTGCCTAGATAGAGTTACAGATCAGTCTTCTATCCACACTTGCAATTATCTATTTCAGTGTCGACAAAAACAATAAAGATGCTACTTTATCCAACTATTTTTAGAACATGTTTTATTAAGTTAAGTTGCTTCCTAAAATGACAGATGATATGATATAAATCTTTTAAAGCACTAAGTAACAATAAAAATAAAGTACTAAAATGTAAATCAGGTAATGAGTAACTGCTGTGAGAATGTGATCAGAGGCTAAAGCAGAGCTGAAATCAGTGGACAGAGTGCTGTGATAACCAGAGTTCAAAGCCTGTGGCAGATGTTCCCTGGGAAGCTTTGCCAGCTTTGCCACCGGATTACAGAGAATATATAATCAGAGCTAATTTCGTATGAATTTCATATTCATGCTACACATATAGTGTATAGTAACAGCTAAAATCAACAATTTTACAGGGGAGTGACTTTGTGCATCATTAGTGAGTGTTTGTCTGTGTATCTGTGTATGTGTACAGTATATCTATTGTGGCTCCAGTGTGCTTGCTTGCTGCAGGAGGCTATTTGCACTGAAAATGATACACAGTATGTTGTTTGGCTGAGCTTCCTCTAGGTCAGAATGTCAGTAAGTAAAGGTATAACGCTTCTCTTCCACCCTTTCAGACAGAAAACTCTCTGAACTACTGAAACTAAGAAGTGAAAGTAAGAACTGAGTCAGTCACTGCCCACAGTAATGCAGATACATTCCTGACCCAAAGTCAACAACAAAAACAAAAAGAGAGAGAGCTCACACAAATATATGATTTACTGCTGCATTGTTGTATAGGATGCACCAGATAAGCTGACAACTAAATTTTATAAATGTGGCTCAATCCAAGTTTAAATACGATCAAGAAACAGCAATGGAAGGAGAATGACAATCTTACCCTCTGTGTGTATCGCGGATACGTAGCTCCAGCTATATCTCTTGACGATGTCCACCATGGCTCTGGCCTGTTGCATATCTGATGGCACCACCCTCATGAAATATTTATACAGGCTCTGTTGGATGGAATTTACATGTTCACAAGTCTGGCAGTGTACTTTCTCTGTTTCTATGTGACAGTCTGTTTACCAGTTACATGCATTCATGTAAGCTTTGGTCCGTTTTATGCATTTATACTAATGCTGCAGTATTTTGGCCTCCATTCAACAGCTTAACATTGAATACATTATGATATGAATCGTCCTTGGGATCAGTAATCCATCATAATGAAATATCTGCTTTTATTGCTGCCATAGCTGCCCTATCGTCAGAGGATGATATTCTTTCAAGTTAGGTTCCTTTGTGAGGTTTGCACTTTGAATTTCATCAAACTCAGAATTCTGTGTTTTGCAGTGATGTTACTGTTTTAGATAATTGGTCTTACCTTGTCACTGAGGTCCATGCTTGTGGCTGAGTAAGCTATCTGTGGGATGTTGAAGAGCTGGAGGAGATTTTGCACCTGAATTGCCACAGAGCTGGATCCTGGTCCAATCAGTCCCACGATGGGCTTCTTCGCCTGCAACAGCAAGCTGCCCGCCTCTGCGGTACACCTGCCCTGGCTCTCCTCCTCTTCGTTGGACACTAGCGTGTCCCGGATGAACTCAATACTCTGCTCCAGAGCCACCGCAGAGTGCCAGCATGAATCCCTGGTGTAGAAAGATTGGGTTCAAACTTGTTTAGGCAAGCAGCAGGGAAATAAGAGGAAGATATCTTGGAGTGGCCAACTGGATGCTTTTTAAGTACACAGTGTGCCCCTCATGTTTTCAAAAGAACCGTTTGACTGACAATTTTTGGAGCTGTGAGAAGTCTCCAATCCAAAGTTCAGCCAAAGCTAATGTGTGGTTTTAGCAGTCTGAGTCAAATCATATATTCCACAGTATTTTTATCACAAATGTGCTGCTTTGGATGGTGTTTGCTTTCTGTGCTGTGGCATAGAGATATTTCCACTTAGTCACATGTAGCTTTGTTGCTAGGGCACAAGACCAGCATCAGTCTCTCTTATTAGCTTCAGCTGAACTTATTGATTCAGCTGAAGATTTCGGTATGAAACAAAAATCAGACTGTGGATCTCATCTCTCATTTGTTCCAGTGTGGTTGCACTTGGAAGGAATCACTTCACACGCCTTAAGGAGACGAGGAATGATTGTGGGGACCATCTCGTTCAGCAGGCTTCATTGAGTCTGAACCTATCTTTTGATTTTTAAGACAAAGTCTCCAACCACCCTTTCAGCAGCTGCTGGTTGCCACCTGAGGGTGAACATCTGATTTACTCCATTGTCTACATTCTCTTCTCTTATAGCCTAATTCTTTTATTTTAGAGGCGGTAAAAACCTTCGCCTTCCTTGAGTGACTGGAAATTGAAATAAAAGTACACTGCAATTAATGTGGCGGACCCTGCCTCAGGGTCAGGCATCTGTGTACAGTAACTTTTACATTTAATGAAAAGCAAGACAAAAAATGGAGCTTCGTTTGTGCTGATTATCCAGTAACAAACTTGTTAGGGTGATGTGTTAAATCGCTACTAAATTCCAGCAGTGTTTCTGGCTGTTTGTGAGTCTGCGAGCTGTTTGGATGCCTGCCTGGTATTCTAAAGGATCAGGTTTATGCAAAACCTCAAGGTATTGTCCCACAATGACTGCTGTCTTTCTTGTCTCTCTCAGACAAATGAAATAAGTCACAATTCTTTTCAATTAGCTCATGTTTTCTATCATAATTATTATTTTCTGACCTGATCTCGCAGCCTAGGGTGATGTTTGGGAGGATAGTGGGGTCTGCGTTAATCCGATCCAGAGTGTGCATCATGGCCTCCACTCTCTGGATCCCGTACTGCTCCCGCACCGCACCGCACTTCCTCTCATGTACCTGAGCAAAAGTGGATTACTATCATTTATCACATATGGAGAAAATGAGCACACACACACATAAGAACACACAGCATGTACCTTGTCTGCAGGTGGTTGGTGATGGACAGAGAAGAGAGCTCCTATGATGATGTCACCGGGGATATGTGCTAATACCCGCCTCTCAGTATTCTGGGCTTGGACCCCAACCTTGTCTTTCAGTCCCAGCCAGTTCAGATCAGATCCCAGTAACACAATCACTGTCAACAGCCTCACATACAGCCCAAATCTATTTGCCATCCCTGTGTTTCTCCTCACGCCTGCTGCCATCCTCTGTCCTCTTAGAGCTGAGGTTCAGACAAAAGTGTGGTCTTTGGCACGTTGCTTGTAGTGCCAGGGGAAAGGGTTAGACTCCTGAAGAAAATGACAAGGAAGTAAATGGGCTCACCACTTTTCAGCGTAAGACTTTCTCAGACATTCAGCTATTCAACCACAAATGACAGTATATTTAAAATGTTCTATTTTTATTGCCCTTCCTAAAAAAATTTTTAAAAATCAAGTTGCTTTCCATGGTGCTGAAATGATGTTGGCAGACTTAGGTGAAACTGGCATGTAGTGCTGGTGGTCCAATGAACTATCAACAGCATGTGAAACTCAATTTTATTTTCTAATGAAGAATTCATTCATCATTGTGCCGCACACTCAAAGTAACAGACAACTTCAGCCTACCTGTTTCCTGCCAGCAGCCTCGCAGATGCCATTCCTTTTGAGACCGTTTCCATCACACAAGAGCAGTAACAAGAAAAGCGCTGCAGGTTTCTGCTCAAGCTCAGTCTGGCGCCTGGCTACAGCAAACTGCAAATAGCAGCAGATAATATAGCCGGTTATTGGAACATGTTTGACTTACTGACGCACACACGGCGCCCCCCCTCCTTCTCCATCTCCATCTCCACCTCCACCTCCTCCTCCTCCAAAAAGACAGTGGAAGGCATGGAGTAGCAACAGTGACTAAATTAGTACTGTGGGAACTGTGGAAAGCTCCAGGAGGCGAGCCACATTTCATTAAACACGAAAAAAAGAAAGAAGTAAACAAATGGATGAGGAAACTAGTAACGAATAAGACTTATAACAGCTCAGAGGTGTTAAATATGGAGCGCGAGCGCTTCTCTGCAGACGATTGGCTGACTGTTAATTGATGATCTTGCACCTAAAGGTCGTAATGCTCCCAAATCGACCGCCTCTTTCACCCTGTTATTATAACTGTGACTCGAAATGATAAAGCAATCACTAATCAGACACCATTCAATTAAAAAGCTTATCACACGTGCCGTTTAAATTACCCAAACATGATGGATGTGAAAGGTAGCTCCCTTTAACTGGAAAAGTTCCAGTTTCAGGATGGCTGTTCAACAGTCATGCAGACATGGTTTTGTGGCTGACCTTCTTGTGTTTCAGGTCGATTTGTCTCCATTCAGAGGCTGAAATCTGAATGTCTCATGGCCCTCCATTAAATTACTCATCATGCTCTCTGTGTTCACAGATACAAGGTTCCTCTGAGTTGGATGGAAAATGATAATGTCCAGGGCATGAAAGAGAAGTGATCCTTTAATGCACTTCCACTGCAACTCTTTCCCTCTCTTGCCTCAGGTCAGAGTGACTCCAGACATAATTAAAAGTCTGTTGGCTTTCATATAAAGTCCATTTCTTACCTGATTTAATGTATTTATTTCCAGATAGTCAGGAGACCATATTTTTAAGTCATTTAAGAGTTACCAAACTAGAAGCACTGTGCTCACAGGTTAGAATCGTGACCTAACAAACAGATAAATCATGAACGGGTGAGACACAAATTTGACCTCAGGCATAATTATGCTGCTCTGTGATGAATAGCTTAATCTGCAGTGGAGAAACAACTGAATCTGAACAAAACAAAGCCCACAATCAACCATCAGCGAGTGAAATATGATTTGATACCACATGAATACATGTATGAAAAGCTTAGGACATGGCACAGCAGTGGTTAACTTCAGCTGATCAAGTGGAACATCCAGCTTTAACTTAGAGAGACTACACCATAGCTGAACCGTATAGGGAGCAAACATGTTGATCTGAGCAATTTGGGTACAGTTAATCCTTCTGTGATAGAGCTGGGAATAAGATACTTGGAAGTCACAGTAATTCATTTACAGTTCAGTAGTTCAGTGATTCTAGTGGTTTCTTCTATAAGATGCAGGAATCATCGGGGCTTTGCAGACTCCCAACTGAATTTCAAGTCACAGTTCGTTGGCAGTGATTGTAAATCATGTAATGATGTGAATGTTTTGTTGGGTAAGATTTGTGATGCATATCCTACATAACAACATAACATCTTTTCAGAGGACATTCACAGAATGTCTAATCAAATGAAGGACAAATGTGTAACTGAGGATGTTTCTGCACGGAGATTCATTACTAGGAGCCAAATGAATGAATCTCTGTCTACACTTCGCTGCTTTGTTAGTTGCCTGGGGAGACTGAGACAAAGAGGAGGTGAACTGACATCTATAAGGACAGAATGGTGCTGGAAGTAGTCACATGGCGCCCTCTCATGGAGACTCATTGCTGTCACGGACAGAACTGTCCATACTGTCAACACAACGGAAGTCACCGTGGACTGAAGTGTGGGTCACGTTTCATGTCTTTGACACAGAAGGCATTCATCCACCTGTTTTCTCATTTGAACACAACCACCAAACTGCAAAACACACATTTTGTACATGTTTACTCATTATAGTCTCAAGATCTAACAGTACACAATGACTGTAAATAAGACCAGTGTGCTACATCTACATCTAAAAAGACTCCTAACTGGGACCTACAACACTGGGTTCCTACTGTTATTCTTTGACCTTTATGAAAGACTTGTGACTGATGAGAGAAGGGGAGGAAGTTAATGCACAGTGCAGACAATTTTGCAATTGTATCACTGTCCGCCTCCAGTCACAAAGTGATTTAGAGTCCACCCACAGTGACACTAATTGTAATGCTACCTATTGTTAGTGATTTTTATGATCATTTTATATAATCAGTGGCAAATTGTTTCTTACTTGTCAGACAAAAGTTAGTGTTCTGGTACAAGAGTTGATTCTGAGATGTGTAAGAAATGCAGCACTGGATAATAAAATAAAGCTTTACAAGCAGCAGATTACTTAACACCGAACAAGTTGAAATATGGAGGAGCTAGCCTGAGGGAAGTTTGATTGACTAAAGCTAACTAACGGTTAACAAAAGGTCAGTTGGCAATGTTCATGTGATGTAAGACAGAAAAATCATTCTTTTATGACCCAAAATTGTTTGTAGTTTCAGTAGTTATAAACAAACTAACAAAACATTATTAAATAATTATAAACAAAAGTAATATAACTTCTTGAATTTACTGTAAAGTATAGTTAAACAACTAGTTTATGCACATATGTTGGGGCAACACTGATTAAATGTTTTGGTTGCATTGGTGCATTTTGGATGTGAGAACAGTAACTGTTGTGCTGAGCTGCATGTTGGTAAAGACAACTCACTATTGAGAAATGTGAGTCAAAAACGACACATGCACATTCATTAGACTACAGGTCAAAGGTCGGGGTGGTTGTGGTCACAGGTGGAGAGCATCATGTGAGACAGCAGCAGTGAGAAAGCACAAAAGGCATTGAAATGTTCTTCCCGGAAAGCATTTCATGAAAGCAAATACCATAACTCGCGCCTTAGGGAATGGTTTTCTTTTATCATGCTCATCAGCTTCTATACTCAATAAATCTGTTGTTTAAATCCTCAGTGGGTGGTGTTACAGGGGTCTTATGATGCTGTCCTAATAGCACAAATATTGGGCAACATTTTACCAAAGACAAAAGGGAGTTTTAGTTTTGTCAAATGTGCAATTAAAACATAATTTCAGAAACATATTTTATTAAAAGCTTTAGAAATGTCTTTGAATTCTCACAGGAGCTCATTTATTTCCATCAGTTTATACCTGGATGCAGTACTGTATGTGAATGTGTTTGAAGTTAAATAATTTGTGGATGGCCAATTATCTGCCCTCAACCTTCTCAAGTCACAAGAAGTGGACAATGGAACAAAAAACACAAACATATACACATATATACTGTTCATACACAGACTACATGCTGTATGACACCCTAGACATACAGTACATGAAATATTTTCTCTTATGATTATTTGTGTGTAGACAGGGATCATGAGTTACATTTTCTTTTTTGCAGCAGACCACACTCCCAGCAGAAAATCACTGTACAATCATTGTAGCCACAGAATCTGGTCTGTGGGGTCTGCAGGCTCTAAGGGATTTTTTCTTTGCTAATTTTTCTTGAGTTGTATCATTCTATGACCTAAGTCATAATAATGGTATTAAACTTTGATGAGGCTGCACTGAGCAGATCTCATAGTACAAATGCTTTATTGAATGTTTCTTTTTTTTCATGACTTAATGACTTCAGCTGCGTTCTTCGGATGTCTGCCTTTGGGCTGATTGCCCCCCTTCATGAAGTAAGCTTCACCCTGGGGTTATGTGGCATGTGACTGGCTCAACAAAGAGGGGAGGATTGCGCCCAAGAAAAAACCCTGAAGAATTTAAACTCGTGAAAGCATCGCTGTGGTTTGTCCACTTTGTGCATTTGCCTCACACTGTGACTGCTTTCCGTAATGTGGCCACTAATTATCAGTTTCATGGTATGTTTGTCGCCAAGCTATCAACAGTTCCCCCGCCTGTGCGCAACCCGGGAAGCTTTGCGCACCAAGGCGTGCTGCCCGGCCTGGGAAGGGGATGGCTCACCCTGCGGAGCCAGCTCGGGTCGAGGCTTCTGTCAGGATGTGGAGGTGTCGAACCAGCCCGACGGGCCGCAGTACCCCTTCTCAGGGTTGGACGACAGGGAGAAGTGGCCCTTGGTTTTCTACAACCGGACTTGCCAGTGCGCAGGGAACTTCATGGGTTTTAATTGCGCGGACTGTAAGTTTGGATACTTCGGCCTGAACTGCAACGAGAGGAGAGAGTCTCTGAGGAGGAACATATTTCACCTGTCCAGGGCTGAGAGGATCAGGCTTGTGTCCTACCTGAACTTAGCCAAGCAGACAGTCAGCAGGGACTATGTTATGGTCACCGGGACCTACCAGGAGATGGAGAACGGCTCCAACCCGATGTTCTCTGATGTGTCTGTGTATGATGTGTTTGTGTGGATGCATTACTATGTGTCCCGGGACGCGCTGTTAGGTGGGACCGGGAATGTGTGGACTGATGTGGACTTTGCCCACTGGGCGCCTGCCTTTCTCCCGTGGCACCGCTTGTACCTGCTGCACTGGGAGCACGAGATCAGGAAGCTGACCGGAGACATGAGCTTCACCATCCCCTACTGGGACTGGAGGGATGCCCAGGGATGTGATGTGTGCACGGACGAGCTGATGGGAGACCGCAGCCCCCAGGATCCCAGTCTTCTCAGCCCAGGCTCAGTGTTTTCTTCTTGGAGGGTAAACTCAGTCATTCAGCTTCTTTCCTACAAGTTTCCACTTTAGAACTTCTCTTTGCTTTTCTTGCTTTTTTTATATATCAAAGTAGGATTCAGCTGTGAAGTGCTGTACCCTTAAAAATATAGGTTCCAGTTAGAACCTGGTTCTTTATGGTGATGCCATATCACTGTAAACAACAACAACAACAACAAAAATAACTTTTTCTAACATTACAGTAATATGATATTAGTACTGATTTCACATTTAAAGTTGCCATTTTAGTCCATATTTTTAAAAATCTGTAGATTTTACAGTGAAAACTGCCAAACCATGACAGTAAAAGACCATAAAATATGCCATTCAAAATTACAGTGTTTTACTGTACAATTAACAGTCTCTAATATAAAATACTACCTTAAAGTGGCATATCGATAAAGGTGTGAAACATGACTGTGTTTACTGTCATATTTCGTGATGGTCTTTACTCTGATGGTTTGGCAGTTTTTTACTGTAAATCTACAGGCACTTTTTACAGTGAGGGAAACTTTTTTGCAAGAAACTTTTTAACTGGTTCTTTCCGAAATTTAATGTAAATAGTAATTGTCCCTGAGTTCATTCAAGGTGTAATATACAATCATTTAAATTAGAATAATTAATTTTAAATGCAACATTGGGTACATTACTTTTTTTAATCAAAACCGGGTTACACTGGTGCAAAGGGTCAGCTTAAAGAACCAGTATTCAATATTCAAAAGAACCTTTAAATGGGAAATAATATATACTTTACAGCAAAAAATGGTTCTTAAGGATATAAATGTTCTTAAAGAACTCAGAGTGCCCCAGAGCACTTATCAAGAACTAGTTTTTCTTTGAGTGTATCATATTTTTTTATTTACACATTTAGACACTTAACTACAGTTGAATAGGGAAACAGTGTAGCCTAGATGTCACCATGAATCTTCCCTAGTTGATTACATACATTAAGACAATTAAACTAGTTGTTGTTTTTTTAAAATTATGTTTAAAAAACAAATGAATGAGGTATTATTAAAAATGTGCTAGTCTGCCTACATTTCCAGAAAGATTTCAAAAGTCTTGTTTCATTTTGTTGACATCAAAAAATAATGTCAACAGCCAAAAAAAAAAAGCCCACGAACAACCCCCTACAACTTATGTTATGTTTAAATGTGCATTGGCCTATCTAATGCCACCTATTTTGTATGAGACTGTGACGACTATGTGAAAAAAGAAATTAATATCAATGCTCACTCATACAGTGTAGGCTTATTTCAAATGAATGAATAGATGAAAATGACATGGACATCAGCACAGCACCTTTACGTGAGGAAAAAATCTGTTGATCAACAGTGTCGTAAATGCTTTTACAGTTAGTTTTGGCCTTCTTGGGTGAGATTTACCTTGGCAGTGATTAACCCATACAGTAAACCTAACAGCAGGACCAATTTCAAACTCACTTAAACAACAAATGTCACTTCATTGCTGGGATTTGTGTTGGTGCTCTCATGGAGTGTATTATATGTTCCTGCGTGTCTCCATCAAAGGTACTGTGCTCCCGAGCCCAGGACTACAGTGACAGAGGTGTGTTATGTGATGCCAGGGAAGAAGGCCCATTACGTCGAAACCCAGGAAACCACAATCGTAATGTGGTTCAACGATTACCAACTTCTGCAGAGGTGGAGTTCACTCTCAGTCTGACCAACTATGACACCGGAGCCATGGACCGCGGTGCCAATATGAGCTTCAGGAACACTCTGGAAGGTCAGATAAGCTTGACCACAGATGCACACACATTATTATATACAGCTCTGCACTGCTACTCTTCACTCCCACTGTGTTAATGTGGCCTGCCTGCTCCCTGCATGTGCTGTGTGGGATTTTCTGTTTGTTGTTAGTGAGTATTCACACTTTAATTTGTGGCCTCACATCACATTAATCTAGCTAATTTGCACAGTATGGATAACATATGAATGCATACTCACTACATTTAGACTCATAATTTGACAACCCAACTTTTTGGTTTTAATAATGCATATATTGCAGGAAGCTAATGCTCCATAAATGAATATCCAGGTTATGAGCATATGTCCAGAGTCCTTTGTCAATGTACTTGTGGATTATTATTATTATTTCTGAGTCATTTATCAACAATTTGCAGATAATTAACAAGTCATAAATAACAACTTTAAATAACTATCATTTGTAAGTATGCAGTGAACATGGAATTTATTGTAACCAAGGCTTACAAATAATCAAAACAACTATCCAGCAATTGTATTGTGCATCTCTAAAATTTCTCTCAGGACTCTGGCAAATATGTAGCTGATTTCTGGGTGTGTATTAATCTCAGGGTTGGAATTAACATGAGTTCAGGAATATAAACTTTGCATAATTCACTTAGGTTGAGTAGGTACGTTGAATATCAACACAGAACTATCCATATGAAGCGCTGTCTCCGGCGGATTTAAAGGCACGTGATGGTTTAGGACACATCGGGTCTGAACATATTTACATATCTCATAAAAAGAGATAGTCTACTGTGGGAGAGCTTTATGGAGAGTTGCTATATTGCCATACGCATCCTGTTAAAAGATAATGTTGTCTGCTTGACAGGTTGATTTAGTGTGACAATATCTCATTTTCCTACAAAAAGCCTTTTATTATTCTAACCGCTACATGCTGCCAACATCTTGCAGGATTCGGGGATCCTCAGACTGGGTTAGGAAACAGTTCACGCATGAGCATGCATGCTGCTCTCCATGTGTTCATGAACGGCTCCATGTCCTCAGTGCAGGGCTCAGCAAATGACCCCATATTCCTTCTCCACCATGCTTTTGTTGACAGGTGAGTTGTACACATTTTACACGTTTTTGCAGTTTGAGTACACTTCAACACTTGCACCTAACAGCCTTGCTGACTTTGTTTTTATTCTCTATGAAAGCATTTATGAAGAGTGGCTCAGGAGGCATAGACCATCTCCATCACAGTACCCAGAGGCTAATGCTCCCATAGGGCACAACAGTGAATACAACATGGTGCCCTTCCTGCCCCTTCACAGAAATATTGAATTCTTCATCTCCAGCAAGGACCTGGGATATGAATATTCATACCTGCTAGATGCTAGTAAGTTCTATTATCCACACTGATTTGCATTTAAGGACCTTAATTACATATTTTCTCTGCTAATGTCTTCATTCTTCTGCTACATTTTTATAAATCTGTCCATTGAAGACAAAATTTTAACAACTTCTTGTGTCTTTCTTCCAGACCAGAGGCTAGCAGAATCCATACGTCCCTACCTGGAGGAATTGCAGGATGTGTGGCCCTGGCTGCTGCTTGCAGGGCTCTGTGGAGGAATCGTATCAGTGAGCATAGCCACTGCTGTCCTAACTGTAAAACGGCGATACCGAGGGTCACCTTGGCTGCCTGGGAGGAGGTGGAAAAACTTATTCGCTCTCCCAGAAAGACAGCCACTTATCTGGAGCAGTGACACACAGGAAAGCAGCCACCGTAACTACCAAACAAATATATGAAGGTGCTGACAGTCCTGTGTGGTCACGCACACATCTATGAATTTTAGTATCAAAGCACTGTGAATCATGTATTACATTAAGCCTATAATCTTTGTTTGTGCATAAATGTTGAGATGGGTCATCAGACATGTTAAACTTTGAATGTTCTGCAACTTGTCAAGTCCTACACATTAGATGATTTCAGACAGGGTCTGTGCAACAGTTACGGTTTATGTCATGGAAATGTTCCATGATGACTTTTCACATTTATTTTTTATTTTTTTTTTTGGGGGGGGGGGGGTTAACAAGGTGTCAACTGATTACCTTCAAAATCTGGATCTGCAGTGTGTTGCATCAGTCATGTATGCAGGCATTTATTATGAAGGAACGATATCCAAAACACAAACTCTTGAGATAATTCTACAGAAGCCTTGAGGGACTTGTTAATGATCTTCACGTGGGAGTCGATGTTTTTGATCAACGTTTAAACTGATGCATGGTTGTAGTGTGAGACGTCACGTGCTTTTGAGAAGCTGATAGTGTCTCCACAGATGTCATGGACTGAGACATCTCCACAGCACCAGGACCAGGATTTCAATACTCTAACCTTAAGAGTTATGTAATAGTTTAAAGAACTTTATGACATTTGTAAAAGTCACTGCAATTCCCATAAGTTGCATGTGGTTCTAAATCCTCACTCGAAAGGTCACGCCTGCTTAAATTCAACACAAGTGTTTCATTTCTCGAAGTCTCAACTTTTAGAAGACTCTGCCGTTAATACCGCTCTTTACAAAACTCGCTCTGCATATGCTGTATGTGTGCAGGAGGAACATTCACAATAGGATATAAACCAGTTTTAAAAGTTGAACACAAAAGTTTATTTTTGGTAAGGTAAATTCATTCCCTAAATCATTTTACCCTTCTGTCACGGTCTCATTCAGCCAAATTTAACTCATACATTCTAAGCCTAGAGACATGCTTAGCATAACATTTTTATAATATAATTACTTTGCTCAAAATACTATTCAGTTGCCATTCTCAGATATTACAGTATATTCTCATTATTAAAACTGTGCTATATTGTTTGGACAAGAAATGAGGAGATAAATACAGCATTGATTATTTGGAAGCAAAACATGTACAAAATATGCATTAGGTAGAATCGTGTAAAAAACAACTTTAGAGCAAATCTACAATTTTACCTGTGGGATAAGGTGAGATAGTCAGCTGGCAAACATTTCACTTCCAAGTTTAAGAGTCCCGAGGAACTATAGTATTTATTTTAACAGTTTATTCAGAATAAACTCCATATTATACAAGTGTGGACATTTTTAGAGATCCAAATTTCCTACTCAAACTACACAGAGCAGATTCATTATCACACATACATGAGTATATATCTGTGAAGACAGCGTTTGACTGATGTGATCCATGTGGACAAAAAAAATAAAATAAAAAAAATAATGCAATAATTTATACAATTTATGAAAGCAGAGGATGGAATGGTTCTTCCCAAACACTGTTGAAAGATGGTCTAAACTGTGGTCCATCACGTGACCTGCGTGGTCACACCTGACTCCCATCTTATAGTGTGGTGTTAGTTTCCAGGCGATTTCAGTGCAATTAACGGGTTTGTCACCTTTGACTTGAAAGTCTAGGAAAAGTCAGTGTTCCCCTCATTATCATTCAGTACTTTAGTGAAAAAACTGTTGTAAAAACACTCGAAGATTCTTTCTTTTTCATTCCATCTTACATAATGATCAATAAAAAAGGACCAAAACCTCAGAAGAACAAGCAACATGAACAATGTTGACTGGTAAGAATGAAAGGGGAAACACAGTTTAAGAGTAGAGGCCAAAGTTTCATGACAGCAAAAGAGTTGACTCTTTAGAGAGGTAATGAATGGACTGTGTGGCCTTGAATTCAGCTAAAAATAAACACTATGTTTTTATTTTCATTCCTCATCATTCGTCTTCATTCTCGCTATCGACCTCCTCTTCTTTCTTCTCGCTCTCCTTGGGTGGGGGAACGGGAGGGGGAAGATCCAGACGAGCCCACGACATGGCCTCAGACTTCTTCATGGCGACCTCGATCTTGGCGGCCATCATGTTCACTATACTTTTACTGACATCAATCACCTACAATGAAAGAAGGCAGTGTTACAAAGCTGAGCTTAACAAACAGCTGGTAAAAAAGTAAAAAAATTAACCCATCAGGGCTGTAGTTGGGTTCATCTTCAAAAAAACTGGTTCGACAGCAGAGTTAGAGGAATGATCTGAACCCTTACTGATCATCTCTTAGATACAAGTTTACTCAAATCAAATTGTAGCATGATGATGTGCACAAAAGTCCTTTGGTGATCAAAGACGAGCCATTCTGGCAAACAAGGATGACAAATTCAGACTAAAATCATGTTTTATCTACTACAATTACTGCCATTTTCAATCCAAGTGCAATGGTCCCTGTGTAGATCTGTAGCATGTCATAGTTGCTCATGAAAGTATGTTATATTGTGTTGTGGAGAAATTGCTGAAGTCAAAGGTCAATGGTGAGGTCAGGAGGGAAGAAAGTGTTCAGGAGCCTCTGATGTCTTATGCTGTAATATTTATTGACACTTGGCCAAGGAGAATTAGAGACACTCTCAAAGTACATCAGAAGTGTCTGAGTCGGTCTCACATCCTGCCCAACTCATCCTGGTGGATAGACTTTAAACCCCAAGATAACACCACAAATACTATACGCCCAGAATTAGCCAAAGAGAATGTCTTTACCCATGGAGGTGTTATTGTCAACATATTCTAGTCTGGAGACACAGATGTCTGTTTACGCAGATTGGACATCAACAGCCAGCTATCTATAATGTCTATGAATAATTCGACCCTGGCCACCACAGTGTTGAGATAGACTGGCACCTCCTGTTCCCAATCAAAGCCAAACAATTAATACTGCCGAGGACCTCAAGGCCCACACGTGACCTCGGGTAACCTAAGGACAGAAAATTCCATAACATACTGTGGCATCTTGACTGCCGACAGTTGAAGTGAATGCTGTACTTACTCCCCACAAGCTGATTTTCTGCTCAAATTCCTTCTCTCCTTCAAATATAACATGGATGTTGAGCTGAGGGAGAAAAGAAGAAATGATTAGATGGAGAAGAACACAATCAGAACATAAGCAGTTTAAATATGGTCAGAGATGATCTGACAGACGACAGTATCTCTCACCGTAGTGCTATTTGCATCCACGTAGCTTAGCTCCGGGACGGCGTTCTTGGCGTAGATAGAGATGATGACCTGCGTGCCGGTCTGATGCCAGTCAAACCGACATGGAACCACTTTGTTACCCTGCAAGGAGATTTCAGATTAACATTTGAAGTCAGTCAACCATGAAGCCTCATCTCAACTGTTTCAGTGCTGCCACTAGATGGAGTCGTAGCTGAGGCACATACATAAACGCACACATGAACGACACCTACCGCATCCTTTTTCCTCCATAGATGTGTTCCCTTGGTGCAGCCCTCTTGAGAGAGGAAGGTGTTAAAGTCGGAGGTTTTCCTCTTACAACAGCTCCAGTACTTCATCCTGGAGATGCAGGAAAAACATAAACTCACTGGATTTTTACCAATCAATACCGTGTCACTCAGGAGAACTAGAAAACAAGACTAACAGGAAGACTCTGACGCCGCTCTTCACACTCTTCTACAGTTTCCAGAGAGTCTCTACTCTTTTATGTCAATACAGCGAAGCACGGAAATGGAAAGTCAAAGGTTTTTAAGTGTGAATTCGAACATTTCTTTATAATAAGACAAAAAATGAGCAGTAATACTAACCCCTCATGGAAGATAGGAAATCCAGAGTGGTACGAGCACACATCCGAATCGCTCGCAGGTCCATCAAAACTCTAAAGACAAACAACAGTGTGTTTAGAATCACTGAAGCAGATTGTTTTTGTCATAAAAAATATATGAATAGGGGTAAACTGCACATTCATGGTACTTCCTTTCCTCCATCTCCTCAGTTAATAGTCAGAGGTTATTGAACTGACAAGTCTAAAATGATTCCTCCAGTAATGTCATCTCTTTGCAGATGAATGGAGCCATGCAGAAAATCTATTTCTTATTAAAAGATACTTTCAAATATTGTAATGATAGAGGTGAACGTATAATTTTCTGGGAATGAGTAATAACTACAAAAAAATGTTTTTAAAGTACCAATTCAGACTCTACCAAGACCCTAACTGATTAATCAAGTAAAAAGCAGGCATCCCTTGAGAGAGTATCTCATGGCTTTCAATCAAATCAGTTAAAGTACAATTATGTAAATCATTAAAGTCCCACTCCAAGCTTCAACAAAACCCAAGTCAATGCAAATGTTCCTTACAATTTATTTTCTAATCTTGGGGGGTTCTGCTCTGACAGGCCTGATTAGCTTGAGAAAAAAAAAAGACGACTTTGCATTTGTCTCAGAGCGAATGTGGAGGAGGAAAAGAAGGAGCTGTAGCTACTCCCCCCTTACCCAGAGCTGTGAGCTCTTTTGGGGCGTCATGATTTCTTTGTAAGGATCAGCTTGGATCGTGATTTGTTTTTGTTTTTAATTTAATGACAGCTGTTCATAGATTTATTCAAATATGTTAATTGAATTCGGGGTAGAGATTTAGAAGAAGCGGAAATGTGTTTGGGAGATTCAACAAGCATAAATTAGTATAAAACAAGAATTAAAACATCCAAGTCTCCGCTGCCGAAGCCCTATAGATGTTTGTTTTTGACCTATTTCAACAGCACGAGAACTATCCCAGAAGAAAATTCACCTACTGTAGTACATCCTCCATTTTTACAGGACGTTCCGATCTTGATCTCGTCACCATCTTCCTCTAGAGAGACAGAGAGAGAGAGACGCGTAAGGATTGACACCCACACTTTGAAGAGCACCTTAAAAATTGCATCCAGAGTCATGATGAGTTGTCCTGTCCCTGTCAGCTTTTTACTCAAATGCCATGATGTGAATGACGCAGGTGACGGCAAAGTCCCAGCGGCCATCCATTAACTTCCACTGTCAATGTGACCTTCCTGTCTACTAGAACAAGATGTGGATGGTGGTAGTCTATAATAAAGAGGACAGAAAAAAAGATAGAGTCGTGTTCTCACCTTTCTTGTCTGCTGCATTTTCAGAAAGTTTCAGTTTCTCCAGAGCCTGCTTCAGAGAACCAGAGACTTTATGCTGCATTCTCACCATCGGCTCATCAGCGCTGTAACGGAAACACAAGAACATATAACATACCAATAAGACAGGGAAAGACAAACGGGATCTGTTTGTCAATTTAAAAACTGTTTTTACTTTTACTACCAAGGCACACATAACTGACAACAACACTCCTCTGATACAAAACCAACCCAAGACCAACACACTACTCGAAAGGAGTTTCACTATTCAGCATTAATCGCCTCATTAGTCGCTGGTCCACTTTCTTTTGAACTCTGCTCGGAAGTATCTGGGGTAAAAGATCCTGTGCTAGAGTATGACTGATGATTTCAGGCTGATTCAATAACTCAAGATACTGTACCTATCCTTTCATGCATTTGATATTAGACCAGAATAATAAAGAGCAGAGTGTAGCCCATGGACTTCATTAGGGTATACAGTTTTAAACTGGAAGCACTGTGGATGTACTGAATGGAGAAAAGTCTGTTCTACATCGTAAAATATGACTTCACTATTGGCTGAAACTTTGCTGTTTCTAACCTTGGTCTGCGTATCGCCTCCTGAGGCTTTGGTGCCGAGATGATGTACTCGTTAAACTTTGGTTTTTGGTCGTCTGCTTCTTTCTTTTCTCCCGATGATGTCACATCTGGTTTCACCGGCTCGGGGGGCTTCTCCTTGTTGTGGGGACCTTTTGTGCAGCCCTGTGAGGAGAGAGACACAATGAGATTTAAGGCCAACATGTTCACAGCAAAAGGCGGCAGTCAATGCCTATGAAGACAATAGACAATGAAAACATGACCACGGACGATTGAAGGTATGGATCAAAACAGGAGCAGAAACTTACAACAATGCTGAGGAAGTCAGAGAAATCAGTAGTTCTTCTCTTGCAGCAGGACCATCCCTGGAGGAAGTCGGAGAGTCGTTAAGTTTGACCAGATAACTAGACACAAGCTAACGGTGAATTTTCAGGCATTTTACCTTCAGTGCATCGTGGAACACTGGGACTCCTGGATGATACGTGCAGACATCTGTGAAAATATAACACACATTTTGAGGAAACATATGTGGTGATACATGAAACAGTGCTACAAATATCTCATGCAAATTACATGCAAACGTGACTGTTGAGGTAAAAGAAAAGAAACAAAATGTCCAGCTCTTAAAATACACTGTGGCAAAAAAAAAAAAAAAAAAAGAACTCATTTGTTTTCATTTGAGAATGAACAACGTCAAATAATCTATAGCCCCTTTTTAACTGTTTGATGGGCACCAAAGCTTTGATGGTAAAGCCCTACAACGTCAGTGGTATCTCCCCCTTTCATGTGTGGTATAAGTCTCACAGGACTTGGTCAGCAGTCTGAAGACATTTTGAAAAACTGAGCAGCAAAACGTTAAACTGGGCTGCAATGTTTCCAGCAGCATTTGAAGGCTGCACGGGGTCAAGCCTGTACAGAAAACAGTGTTTATCACAGTGAACTCTGATAACTGTGAAAGAGTTTGTTAAAATAAAAATAACCTAATATGTCGAGATGAATGTATTGTAAATTGTGTGTATATTGAAGGACACAATACTGCAAAAATATAAAGTAATTCAGTAGTTAAGTTCAAAAAAACAGTTTTTTTTTAGAGAACAAGAAGTGATCTTATGTCCAATAGTGACAGTGATACAGAATAATTCATGGATTAAACAAACAGACAGACTCAGTGAGCTAAAAAACACAGACGGATAAAGAGAATTTAAGCTTCAGTAGATCATGACTTTTTGATGCTCAGTATTAAACTTCAGTTTGATAAGAACAGACTGAAGTTTTAGATAAAACTTAAATGATCTGCATTTTTCTTTATGAAGCGCGGTACTCAAAATTAATTTTTCATTGAGGAAATGCACTGAAAAGATTCATTCAACATTTTCTGTGGAGAAAAAAAAAGCTTTTCAAACAGAAACAAACACGATCAAATCTGAACACAAGATCACTACGCATGAAAACTTCAGAATAATACTATTTTAAACTAATGGATTCATGATATATTTCAGATTTGCCTGAAGTGCAAAGTATAGTTTTTTTTTTAAACGTCTTCTTGGAACTTCCTTAAAAAACAAATCACTGAACTGAATAAAAAAGAAAATTGGCTGGATGACTCCATAAATTAGACATTTAGCTCACAGTACAGTGTGAGCTGTGCCAGTGCCATGCTAATGCTTTAGATACACCTCTTAGGTACTCCTAAAAGGTAATGATATACTCTGGTGTTATGAAAAGAGGAATCCGATTAAAATGGAAATTAGACCTGACTCCCGCATTGTGCATCTGGTTAATACACAATGTCATATCACCTGAAGACAGAGGCGGACATTTCTAAACCAAAGGAAATATGCGACTGATTGAGGTTTTGTTGTGGCAGCTGAAGGCAACAATCCCACCGTGAACGTCCAGTTAGATTTAGATCAGCAGCTTCATATCAACAGTGATTTCAGGAGCAAACTTCATCTCGAGATCAAGAAGTGAATTATTGTGACAACGTGTGTACTGCACTTCTGGAAGTACACAGAGGTTGTACCATAAAGATGTGTTGAGATTTGAATTTGTATATGGCATCAGCTAAATGTGTGAGGAATTATTAATCACATAAAACAGGATGACAAACACTATAAACTGTGTGCCCTGTAAACACCAACCATGGCCTCAAACATGAGAACAGGCGACGCAGTTAGACGGGAAGAAGATTTTTCCCCTCAGTGCTGCGTCAAATGTCTCCGTCTCTCCCGAGGCGTCTTGTGTTACATCAAATCAAGGACTTGGCGGCTGTGTTGGTGAGGAACACGCACTGTAAACATGTAATGACTGCATCTGTCAAATGTCCTGGTTTTTATGAGGCCCCTGGTTATTGGGGAGGCTGCTCCCACTTCCGCAGACTGATATTCAAGCTGCTGGCAGGAGACAGTGTGGGTTCAAAATATATCATAGCTTTTCACCGCCATGAGCCCTTCTGGTAGTGAGGAGGAGGATAAGCTTATGAATACATATTCCGTATTTTCATTTCTTATGAGTTTCTCAAACTTTGTTCTGCTAGTTTAGCATCCGACTTGTGATAATGTAAGGTTTCTAATGAGAAAACTACCACGACATGAGGAGTTTTAACTTCTTTATGTACATACACTGTGCTGTACGGGCTGCTGTTTAAGTGTAACAGCACCTACATCCAGTTAACTTTATACCTATTGGTCCCACTCTTCTACAAGAGCGCCAAAAAGCCATTTTATGACTATTTAACCCACTTAACACGCAGTCCAGTGGACTAACAATAGAAATGAACAGTCACAATGCGTTTCCTGTACCTCACTGTTAACTCAGGTTAAGTGTCCTTCGCCTCTTCGTCTTTCGAGTTGTTAAAACGCTATTTTTTAGCAATAACACTCGTGCTAACGATTATAGTTATCATTCAACATTGGGAAGTGTTCTCTAGATAGACTACATGTAATAAAAACACTGTTGTTTGTTTCTCTAACCGTAACTTTAACACGCTAACTGTGTGTCCCGTCCGGGACAATGGTGCTGGAAAAGTCTCCTCGAGCTCGCTGCTTCTCACAGGAGCTTAGCGTGCCTACAACACTCGTGCTAAGTCGCACGTGTTATTCAGCTTCCTGACTTATAATCGACCGCAGTGTTAATGAATGAAGTTGCTACAGTGTCGGGTCCATTCAGCTAACTAATATCACGTTAGCTACGTGGGCCCGCCAGGCCTGAGCGCTGTAGAAATTTCCAGATGATCAGAGGTTAACGTTAGCTTGCTAACACACCGGGCACAGCGACAGTTAACTAAAGATACTACTCACCGTCTGGGTTATTTTCTGGATCAAACCGCTGTCCACATCCCTTATTATAACACAAAACAGACATGGTGTGGGATGAAACGAGTTTAACTGATGGGAAGATGTGGAACCAACCAGTAAAAATAAAAAGCTGGTGTGTGTGTGAGATAACGTTAAGGAGCCGCCGCAATCGTCACTGCTGTACATTACATTGGTCTCACTTCCGGATATTGTCGGCTACACTCGGCTACACTCGGAGCTCGCCCAGCCCGCCTCCTCCATCCCTGTGAGCGCACCGTGGTCCCACACAAGCGACAACTGATGCTGACTGCTTCTAAACTTGCGTTAAGCGACACGTTCTTCATACCACATATTTATCGGACTATAACCTTTCAGCCAACGAACACCGAAGTGTTCAGCGTCAGTTTTTTTGTTAACTGTTGCAGATAAAATAGTCAACTGCACTCAGGTTTACAGTAGGCAGGTGCATGAAACTGGGGCAATAGCTATTTAGTTTTACGAGGATGGCTGCAGCGTAGTAGACTGTCGGGATATGTGCACATGATTTTTTTTTCCCATTTCGCGCATCAAGCATCGACTTCTGCGCGATTGTTTTGCGCATTTTTTCCTCTTTTTGAATCACTGTCGGAGAGAGGATGGGGAAGAATTTTCATTCACTGATAACAGCTGTTTCGTCTAAAGGTAGGGCACGCTGCAATGTGTGAGTAATGTCTCTGTCAAGTTAATTAAGCTGCAGACTGTAGCTACAGACAGAAGCTTCAGAAACTCGTGAATTTTGCACGGAGGCGAGCTCTGTTGGATCTTCACCAACATGACGGTAGAAATGCTCACCAATGTCTCCCGGGACAGTCTCCCTCTGTGGAATGTTGATTTCTGTGGTTATGTTTTGACAGTCTGTTTGGTGCTCTAGGACCTCCATAAGTGGGCTCAAATTTATTATTATTATTTTTATTTATTTCTATCATTTGACTTTCTGTTGAAGTTTTGTAATGTTCAAGAAAATGCTATATATTCAGCAGCCTATACAATATTTAAAAGCATTTGTAAGAAAAAAGACACAATGTTTTAAATTAGGCCACCTCATTTTCTCTTTACTTTTTGTTACTGGCTGATATTTAGTGGGCTGGAACTTTAGCTCTGTGTTTCAGTTAATTAAAAAGGTCTTTGTGCAACTAATTTCTGAGTTCACAATGATGCTTCTCAGTTTATATTTCCTCTTTGGAAAATAGCATCACTGGCTAAAGACTAAAAAGTCCTTGTTGAGTCTTTTAGTCAGTCTTGTAACAGTGATTGTTCCTGATCCCTGATATTTTATTTGGTGACATATGTTTCACTGAGTCTGTGTAAGTGTGCTGTGCTTTGATGTAGTTTTTAAAGCTATGTCTTTGCTTCTGAGCCTTTTGGGTGTTTGAATGCAAAATGTTTGAGCGCAACATTGAATATGCTATCATATCCCTGTAGTGATAAGCAGTACCCCTGAAATGTCTTTGTAACTTTTGTCTCACAGTTCTCTATCAAAATTTTAGCATGCAGAGAGCATGTCTCGAACAACTCACCAACTGAATCCAGATCTGTTTTTCTTTGTTATTCTTTCCAAATATAGGCTGACTGAGTGATGGAATAGTGATGCCTAATCGGTGGGGAAATATGGTTCCTCTACCCAGCCTCCCTCTTCTTTTTCTTTTTATTTGCTTTTTCGTCCTCCTCTGTTTCCCTTCAACCCATGCCCAATTCCTGCCAGAACTCAGGCCGGGACAAGGCCTGCTGCTCTTCACCCAGCCTGCCTATAATGCCTCCATCTTTGAGAACTCTGCTGCAAGAACCTACACCAGAAGTGAGGTCAAAATGGGCATCATTCTTGGGCCACCTCGGTCTTTAGACATAAAATATTCCATTGAGTCTGGAAACAGTGAAAGACTCTTTCAGGCTGAAGAGTTTGTAATGGGAGATTTTTGTTTCCTTCGTATACGCACCAATGGAGGCAGTGGTGCTACATTGAATCGGGAAGTACAGGATAATTACACACTAACAGTTAAGGCATCTGCCCAAGGAGGCCTAGAAGCCTTAGCCACTGTTTATATCAAGGTCTTAGACACCAATGATCTCCGTCCTCTCTTCTCCCCAACCTCCTATTCATTCGTTGTTTCTGAGAGTGCCCCTCTGGGTGCCAGCATAGGACGCGTGACAGCCACAGATGCAGACATGGGCTCCAATGGGGAGTTCTACTACTTCTTCAACAACAGAGTTGAACTCTTCGCTGTTCATCCGACCAGCGGGGTCATCACCCTGACGGGCCGGCCCAGGATGGACAAACAAGACCGGTTTGAGCTGGAGGTTCAGGTGGTCGACAGAGGGATGAAACTCTATGGGAACACTGGTATCAGCAGCACTGCCAGGCTGCTCCTAACTGTGAAACGGATCAATAATTTTGCTCCTGTTCTCAGTGCAGTTGCTGTCGTTCCATCATGGGTGGACAAGGACTCAGTCTATGCCATAGTGACTGTGGAGGACAAAGATGAGGGGGTATCTGGGGATATAGAGTGGGTGTCCATCATTGAGGGTGACCCCTATGAACAATTTGTGATTGATCGATCACCTGTTGGGAATGAGTATAGAGTTAAAACATCAGAATTGGTCGACTGGGATGTATTTCCTTATGGCTGCAACTTAACCTTTCAGGCTAAAGACAGGGGTGCACCGCCTAAGTTTTCAAATACCCAAGTTGTTCAGTTGTTGGTTGCAAAGCCAGACCCATTGCTGGCAAATTTCGAGAAAGATATTTATGTATTTAAGCTGAGTGAAATAGCTCCCCCAGGCACTATTGTAGAGGTGGTGAAAATCTCCCCAGCTCCTCTGAGTGTCAATTACAGCTTCAGCAGCCTCTCAGATCCAATGTACTTTGATATAAACCCTTTGACTGGAGTTATTATGACCACAAGGCAGCTGACAGGGATATCACAGGATTTCATGGAGATGGAAGTGGTTGATATTATTAGTCAGCAGCGGGCAAGGATCCAAATCACTATAGAGGATGCTAATGACAACTCTCCAGTCTTCAACAGGCCATTCTATGATATTGCAATCAACGAGAGCTTACCTGTAGACACTGTTGTTCTTGTAGTGTCTGCTGTGGATGATGATAAAGGAGAGAATGGATTTATCACCCACACAATAAGTGGCGAACAGCCTCTTCCCTTTACCATAGAACAAGACACAGGGGAGATAAGGATCACAAGAGACCTGGACTTTGAGTCATCTGATGATACCTATACTTTTGCAGTGAGGGCGTCTGACTGGGGTTCACCCTACAGAAGAGAGACTGAAGTTAATGTCACCATTCGTTTGATGAATGTCAATGACAATCAGCCTCTTTTTGAGATGGTTTCTTGCAGGGGGATGATAAGCCGCGATTTCCCCGTCAGCCAGACTATTGTGACTTTGTCAGCTGTGGACATAGATGAATTAGGAATGGTGAGATACAAGATACTGTCTGGCAACGAGTTAGACTATTTTAACTTAAATCCAGACTCTGGTGCTTTGTCATTAAAAAGATCGTTAGCAGTGGCTAATTTAAAAAGTGGGGTATTCAACCTGAAAATAGTTGCCACAGATGGAGAGCTGTTCTCTGATCCTACATTTGTGAATGTCTCTGTGGTGAGGGGTAGGATGCCACCCAGGGGTTTCAACTGCAAGGAGACCAGGGTGGCCCAGCTGTTGGCAGAAAAAATGCTTTCAAAAGCATCCTCTATGGCCAGGCTGAGACCAGATGAGAGCTTTACTGACCTTTTCTCTATGAATAAACAGGCTCCACAATTTGAAGCCTTGCCCACTAGTATTCTAGTGAGAGAAGACCTCGCCCCTGGTGCAAGTGTATTTCAGG
Organism: Sciaenops ocellatus; assembly: GCA_033000465.1. Taxonomy (NCBI): domain Eukaryota; kingdom Metazoa; phylum Chordata; class Actinopteri; family Sciaenidae; genus Sciaenops; species Sciaenops ocellatus. The sequence continues at coordinate 4,558,612 of CP136870.1, forward strand.
TGCGTGCACGGGATGGTGACGCAGGCTTCAATGGCTATGTCCTTTTTTCCATATCTGATGGGAACAAAGAAAATTGCTTCAATATCAACATGGAGACTGGGTTGATAACAGTATTGCAGCCACTGGACCGTGAGAGATTGGATCGTTACTTCCTTAATGTCACCATCTACGATCAGGGCGTTCCTCAGATGTCCAATTGGAGACTACTGACTGTGATCATTGAGGATGCAAATGACAATGACCCCCAGTTTTATCAGGACAGCTTCTCTGCTCTTGTTTCAGAGAACTCTGTCATTGGTATGGAAGTTATAACCATCACTGCATTTGACAGAGACATAGGTCAAAATGGACAGCTCTCCTACATACTGCTAACCAGTGTCCCTCAGTTTGGTATAGACAGTGAAACAGGAAGTGTATTTATTGCTAGCCACCTGGACAGAGAAACCATCCCAATGTTCACATTGAAGATTGAAGTGAGAGACAAGGCTGAAAGAGGCACTCGAAGGTCGTCGGTCACTAGTCTAAGTGTAATCGTGGATGATGTCAATGATTGCGCCCCGGCTTTCATTCCTAGCAGCTATAGCGCTCAAGTACTCGAGGACCTCCCTCCGGGGGCTGTGATTACCTGGGTGCAGGCTCAGGACCCAGACATTGGTCCTGGTGGACAGATTCGATACTCCTTGATTAATGACATCAATGGCACTTTTGAGGTAGGTCATGTCACTATTTGTATTGTCTATGCTGTTGCACTCTTTTTTTTTTGACAGTTTACGATGTATGGGACTGTAATTGCTTTGTACAGGTCAATGCAGTGAGTGGAGTGTTGAGGATTAGGAAGGAGCTGGACTTTGAGAAACAACAGTTTTATAACCTGACATTACTTGCTGAGGACAGAGGAGTACCGAGCCTTATCGGCCAGACGTTTGTCGAGGTGGAGGTGCGTAATACACACACAAATAAACCCCAAATTCTAATAATCATCTAATAATTAAAATCTAAAACAACAATTTTTTGTTGGTTAATTTCAAGTTTCCAATTGTATTTGCAATGTGTTAATATTCACATTTGACATGTTTGCTTTAATTCTTCACCCATTTGTATTCTAAGCACAGAAATACCTGTAACATACCTGTAACAGCTTTTAGAGCATAATACACAAACATTTCACAACCCACAAAAATGAAATATACTCACAGTTTAAAAACAAGTTGCAAGATGTCCCACAATTCAATTCAGTTCAGCTCTGCTGAGGGAACCATTTAGAGAATTAAATAATTTATTCACCAGAATGATTTCTTGTCAGGAAATCATATTGTCAGTGAACATGAGTAGCTGCTAGCTATAATATAATTAAAGGCAATATTGGTAATGATCCAAATGCCTTTCAGTTCTTTTAACTATAGTTATGTCTATATCTGTGTATGTACATTGAGAGCAAAGTGAAACTGGAGTCAAACTCCTTGTATGTGTACGCATACCTGGCCAATTAAAGTAATTCTGATTCTGATTACATTCATACTCTATGTTACTAAACATATCTAAAGATATACATTTTTCAGTATTTCAATCAAAATTAACGTGGACCATTATATTTCTTCAGGTGGTGGATGTCAATGAGAATTTGTATGCACCCTACTTCCCTGACTTTGCTGTGAGAGGCTCAGTGAAGGAGAACTCTCGTGCAGGCACAAGTGTCCTGACAGTCAGCGCTAAGGACGACGACAAGGGGCGAGATGGCGCGTTGAAGTACTCTGTCAGAGGAGGCAGCGGACTGGGCACTTTCACCATTGACGAAGACACAGGTGTGACATAAGATCAATTTTGAAGCCTATTTATGTAAAGTGAGAATCCAATAACTTACAGTGCCATGCCTGGAATATCAACACCCAACTGTATTGCTAATCATTGCACATTATAGGAAATCTTACTATTTCTGTGCCATTGTTGATGACTTTGATGTGTGTGTAGTTGTTACTTAGCTCTTAGTTTTGTTTTATTTGTGCGTCTGTCACATTGCCCTTTTGCATTGTTGCAATTGATACACAGAAAGCATCACCGCTGGATATCATGTTTTGAGCGAATGTGTGTATGTGTGTGTGCATCAGAGGGAATGAGGTGAAGAGAGAGTACGAGGTACAGTCAGAGTCGGCATGTTGATGGAGCCTCACGTGGAAGCTGTGTACTGGGAGATCATTACTGTAATGAGGGCAACATGGCAGCTACACTGGCTGGGCCTCAGGCCGCTCAGTACAACTGATCCAGTGCTGTGTGGATAACATTGATCAAGGCTTTCCTGCACAGCACTACCATCCTTTCTAAGAGTACTGAAATCACTGTGACTTATTTAAGGAGGACTGACCCAAAAAGAAAAAAAAAAAAAGCATGTCGTCTCCAACTGTCCTGCAGTGTCAACCCGCAGCTGAAAACATGTTGATCCAAACAAGCCGTGACTCACTCACCCAGGGATAAACTGAATCAAATACCTAGTATGAAAATAGGACAGCTGATATTAGTTCACACTGGCTCATGTACACAATGAAAGGACATATGTATATGTACCCTGTGTGATCTTGGCATTTGCTGCATTTCCATCAGAGAAATAGGATTTCTGTTGATACAAAGATATTATCTTGAGTCTAAGAGCCTTCCATTGACAATCTTGTAAATACCAAGTAAGTCTGCATATTTGAAATATCGATGGGAATGAAAGTAGGTGTGAGCGAGAACTCTTGCTTTCCCATCAAGGCTTGTTGCAGTCTGTCTCTATCTGTGGTGCTGAAGCTTTTAAATCAAATCTCTCACCGTGTCTCTCTCCATGGTGCAGAAACATTTAAATTACAAATTCAGTTCCTCACTATAGTACAAGTCAAACGTGTGGACACACCTCCTCATTCGAAGTTTTTTTTTTGTTATTATATACAATGGTGTCTCAGTCAGCTTCATGAGGTCGTCACCTAGACTGATTTTCCAACAGTCTTGAAGGAGTTCCCATGTATTCTGAGCACTTGTTGGCTGCTTTTTCTTCACTCTGCAGTCCAACTCATTCCAAACCATCTCAGTTGGGCTGAAGTCGGGGTGATTGTGGAGACCAGGTCATCTGATGCTGCATTCTATAACTCTCCCTCTGGGTCAAATAGCCTTTACATAGCCTGGAGGTGTGTTTTGGGTCATTGTCATATTGAAAAACAAATGATTGTCCCGATAAGCTCAAACCAGATGGGATGGTATGTTTCTGGAGAATGCTAGGTAGCCATGTTAGTTAAGTGTGTCTTAAGCACCCCCACACTATCACACTTCCACTCCTTTTGTTTTTGGTCCAAGTAGTTCTCTTTTTCTTGTTGGTCTCCCTCAGTAGTGGTTTCTTTGTGACAATTCGACCACGAATGCCTGATTCACACAGTCTCCTACTTGAACTCTGTGAAGCATTCATGTGGGCTCTAATCTGAGGTCCCATTAATTGGTGATTTCTGAGGCTTGTAACTGTAATGAACTTCTCCTCTGCAGCAGAGGTAACTCTTGGTCTTCCTTTCATTGGGCAGTCCCCATGAGAAGCAGTTTCATCATAGAGTTTGATGGTTTTTGCGACTGCTCTTGAAGACCCATTCAAAGTTCTTGAATTTTTTTTCCAGATGAACTGACCTTCATGTCTTAAAGTAGTGATAACATTCAATGAGAAAATGTGTATAAACTTTTGACTGGTACTGTATCTGTAAATATTTTATTTATATTTTACTCACTAATTTAATTAAGACTCATCTAACCCAGTTTCACTAATTTTTTAATTAATTAATTACTTGATATATTTGCTTACGTCTTGACTCTATGAACATTTATTGTTTTTGTATGCATATTTATATTTTTTTATTTCTTATTCAAAGTTCTAGTTTTATATTTGTCATGTGCACAACAATTACAGAAGCAGTCCATGAAATCAATGATGTTCAATGCTCATACAATATGTATACTGTATGTATAAAAAAAAAACTTGTGATGAAGTGCAGACGTTAATAAATAGGAATAAAATATAATATATAATATTCAATATTTAAACCCAAATTTCTCATTGGAAGTTATAGAATTAGAATAATAATCTCTTTACACAGTGGTAGTTAATTTGATGCAGTATTCTTTTAACACATTTTCGGGAGCAGTGGTACAGTGACAGTGTTCCTCCTCTGGACTCCCCTTCACCTCTTGTCATGCTGTTCCCTACTGTACATGACTGACACTGGAGGCCTGTATTGACCTTTAACTAGGCTAATTAGTATTGATAGTAGTTGAGAGAGAAAGAGAAACAGACGGACAAATGAAGAGTATGCCTCTTGCCCTCCCTCTCTCTGTCTCTCTCTCTTTTTATATATAAAATTATGGACACACAATTATGTATGCATATTGTATCCTGTACTCATAGACAAACCAGTGTTGCAGTACATGGACAGATCCCTACAGTCTTCTGTACTGAATCCTCAGTAAGGAGCATCATAGGCAGCAAGAAAGTTTATTGAGTGCAGATTTTCCCAGAAAAATCAGAGTGCTTGTTAGAGCAGAAAGTGAAAGGAGAGGGGAGTGTAAGTGAAGCGAGGAGAGGAAGGAAGAGGATGCAGGGGAGTCTGGAGTACATAAAAAGTGTCAGACAAAAATACTGCTATCTTCCTCCCAGGCCTTTTTTATATATTTATTTTTTTCTTTGGGGAAGTTTGTTTTTAAGCCGAGGCTTTTCTTATTTTTTCCGCCTAATATCATGAGCATGTGAAAAGATCAGTGCCTTTTTGGTGTCAGATGAGGAGACACAGAATGCACATGCGGAGTTTTCCCTCATCAGGTTTCTCATTTGATCTCGTAGAAGTCAGTGTGTTGTCAGGCGTGGACAGAGTAGCACCGCGTTATCCCTCCACCATGCATTTAGTTGCCATGTTGAGTGGCTTTGCTCTGAGTGCTTGTCTATCTGTGCCTCCGAGTGACAAAACTGAGTGTGTGATGAGAGAGTGTGACAGACAGTGAGAGAGAGTAAAAGGGACAGAGAATGAGAGAAATTCACTTTCATTTTCGTCGTGGCATGTGCACACCTGCTGTTTATGGATCCCCACTCTTCTCCACATTTGATATTTACTTGTTGAAAATCACTCACTCCTATATACTGTGGGGGGAAAGCACAAGGGCTATCTATCATAAAAGAACCAGGATTGTCTCTGGCTTAAAATCTTAGCGCTGCTGTACTTTGAACAAAAATTGGTATTCTTGTCATTGGTTAGGGGGAAAGCAAGCCCTGCAATCTCTCATTGGGCAGCTGTCAGAAGCCACTGCTCCTCTATTAGTGGGTGTGCAAACTCCAGGATTTATCACAGTCAGGATAAAGCACTCTTTAAGTAACAGGCAAACACACGCTTAAAAGGTAATCTATTCTGCATTTGTAAAAACTTAACAGGTTGTGTTTTTATGTCCTCTTTTCTGACACACACAGACCTCAGTGGTATTCACTGTGTGTGAAGATGTAGAGAAATACACACAGTATTTTCCCATCAATCTTGGGATTGATTATTGGATATGTTTGCATTCATTAGATAGTGGGACCCCAATGTTTCTCAAGAATGGAGAAATTGACTGGACATGACAGATGGATGTAAACATAAGCGCACTGTGAACTTCTAGATTAGAAAATATGCCCTGACCCTTCAATTTTTTGTTCACTCTTTGAAGTGTGTTATTTATGGTGAGAATGGATGCTGTCAAGCCGGGTTTAGATTGAATTCACTGAATAGTGCCTGTCGGTCTTAAAGTTCAAAGAGCTTTTCAAACAGCCGGCTCTGTTTTCCTTGTCTCTCTCTGCAGAGTTATCTGACAGAGATGAGATGTGGTTTGAAAAGGACATGGTCAAGGACAACAGAGCAAGGATGTGTTTCAGCAAACACTTTTACTATGCATTGTGCATGCCCTGGGTAGCTGCTTAGTCATAATCTGACATATATACACACACACACTTTCTGGTGATAAGGTTCACTGAGGAAAAAGACTGAAGCAGGCACACAAAAAAGGCCACACAGTCACACCCCTTGTCACTGATTTATATGCCTGTTCTGCTGTAATGTAATGAATAATAATGTAATATTTTAATAATCCATTCAGAATGGACGACTGACATGGCACTTCGTCACACCACAACAACATATTTTCTATGATAATATCCTGCACAAATGTTTTTAAGCAAGAGCGACACTCAGCATGTTTACCCCAGAGCTGTGGAGTCTGGACTGAACTGTCTTGGCTCTCTCTCTCGCTCCCTGGAGTCACGAATATAGGCCTCCATTTATTTTGGTCAAATTAAAGGAATCCCCGATTTAGTCTTTTCTTTGCACTGTATGGCCAGAGAATATAAATTTGGGTTTACAACAGCAATAATAATGTCTGCAACGATAAGGCCAAACAAAAAGCTGTAAGTCTTTGCAAAGAAGAGCGTGAACTCACTAACCTCATCAACTTCTTTAATTCTAAAAGTGTAACAGCGGAGCTCGGGTTTTAATAAACATAAAAAGAGCCAAAGTATCACTGTCTAACATTTTCTTGGGGTTAATTGCTTCTGCACAGATGCACACAGACTCTACAAGCACTGGTTGACACATACTGTATGTCTTTAGCTCTTACTGACTTTCTGTAAGTTAATTATAGTAACACACTCATTGCTTTATTTTTAAAAGTGCCACAGTTTAACCGGGGATTTGATTAAAGTTTGTCTGCTTTGTGCAGCTGCAGAAACAAAATGTGATGATGTGCAAAACATTATTTAATTTAAAAAGTTGAGACAAAGACAACATATCAATTATTAAAACCTGTTAGAGTTTTTGGAAAATGATATTCCCTTTTTGAATTTGATGTCAGCAAGATGTTTCAAAAAAGTTAGGACAGGGTCAACAAAAGACTGGAAAGGTTGTCTAATGCTCGGGGCTGAAGTGGAGAGGAACCATCTGACTTGTTGATCAGCGCACAGTTCAAAAGCCGTCCATGATGGCATGGGGGTGCATTTGTAAAGACTCAATTAATGCTGAATCATACATACATACAGGTTTTGGAGTAACCTATGCTGCCAAGTAGATGACGTCTGCCTTGCTTATTTCAGCAAGACAGTGTGAAACCACAGCATATTCCAACAGTATGGCTCTGTAGTCAAATAGTCCAGGCGCTAAACTGGCTTGTCCAGACTTATCACCTGTTTAAAATGTTTCCTGTGCTATGGAGCATAAAATACAACAAAGGAGACGTTGAAGTGTTGAGCAGCTGAAATCCTACATCAAGTAAGAATGTGGAAACATTCCACTTTGAAGATTACAGCAAAGACTCCTCAGAGTGTGTTAAAGGTGCAGTGTGTTGGATTTAGGTGCATCGAGGGGTGAAGTTGTAGACTGCAACCAACTGAATACCGCTCACCTAATCCTCCCATTCAAAGCATTGGGGGTATACTACAGTGGCCATCTAGACCCAGTGTTTGGTTTGTCCGCTCTTGGTTTGCAGAAACATGGCGGTTCAACATGGCGGATTCCATGGAAGAGGACCCGCTCCCTCTGTAGATATAAAAAAACATAATGGTTCTTATTTTCAGGTTAATATACACACATAAAAACATAGTTATGCTTATTATATTCCATTTTTGCCTATACATTTCCTTAAATGTTACACACTGGACCTTTTTAAAAGAAGAGCTGATGAACAGAGTGGTCAACATGACCCTGACCAACTTGTTTCAGATGTGTTGCTGACATCAAATTCAGAATGGGCATATCATTTTACAAAAAAAAAATCTAATTTATGAGTTCAGCATTTGATAAGTTGTCTTTAAAATATCACATTTTGTTTCTATTTACATTTTACACAGCCTGCCAGTTTTTTTGGAAACAGGGAATGGTTTCAGTCAAATTATTCCTTGATGTGTTATTTTCTGTTGATAGAAACAATGTTGTTCTCCATCCTGTTAGGTTTCCTCGTTTAAATAAACTGTGTGTGACATTCATGACCTTCCACCACTGTTCTTCAGTGCTCTTGGCAATGTTTGGAAAAGACATGAATGAACCCTAAAACCTAAAGTGTGACGTGTGTCATTTTTCGAGTGCTTATGGACAATCCGGCATGACCGATTAAAAAAAAAAAAAAAAAAAAATAGAGTCACCCACATGTCATCCACTGTGAGTGTTCTCTTTGTACCTCCAGAGGTCACCAAAGCTGTCAGCTACTCATCTTCCTTAAGGCCACTAAGCGCACGCCAGTCAATGTGTGTGAGTGTCTGTATGTCTGTGTGCTTTATTGGTGCAGGGCAGTTCAGGGTACGTTTAGCACTAAGCGAATTGCAGCGGGAGCAGTTTGGTCAGCTGTGATTAGCTGGAGAGAAACTGAAACATTGAAGGTGACTACAGCGGCACTGCTAATGCCTGTGAATGTCACTGAAGGCAGGACACGAAGTTTTCTTTAAATTTGTGTCTTTGCCTCTGGAAACTTAGTATTCAAAGTCTTTCCCCACGAGATCTTTTTATGGATGTATTCTGCTGATGACACCCAGACTGCTCCTACATACACACACCTACACGTACACACACAAACACACACACGCACCTGATAGATATGTATTCTCAAGCCGAAGTAACAACCACATTAATCGCTCTCTTTGCTTTAACAGGGGTGATTTACACTGCTGGTATCCTGGATTGTGAGACCAAAGACTCCTATTGGCTTACAGTCTATGCCACAGACAAAGGGGTTACACCTCTGTCAGCCTCTATTGATGTCTTCATTCAGGTACCCACATTCTGCTGCCAATACTCACATTATGCTACGCATGTTTAAGAGGCCTTATACGGAGGAAATTAACACGAAGTACCCAAACTAGTACTTCACTTTGGTGTTGCTTTTATTTTAACACATCAGTGGAACAAAGCCACAAAAATACAACAACATCATGATCAATACATTTAGATTTAATATACACACATTTAATATATATTTAATATAATGCATTTTTCTCTCTAAATTACAGACAGAGAACTATTGGCAATGGGCTCAAAATGTACAAGCAGAGCTAGATAGAAAACAGCTAACATATGTTCATGCAGCAGCTTCTCCGCCGTCACGCTCAGCAAAGGAGAAGAACTTTTGAAAGACTTCTTTCAAGTTTACAGCGAGGGGATTGTTTGATAGTGGAAAAGATAGTCGGGGGTGGAGTATTCTTTGCTTAATGTCACATTAATTTCAACCACGTCCAACCACATTTTCAACACAAATGATTCATCTTGATGTCCTTGATTCAATTTTGTTTATAGAGTGCCAAATCATAACAGAAGTTATCGCATGACACTTTCCATACAGAGCAGGTCTAGACTTATTTTATAATAATATTTAGAGAGACCGAACGATTCCTACCAAGAGCAAACATTTGGTGACAGTGGTGAGGAAAACTTTCTTTAAAGAGGCAGAAACCTTCAGCAGAATCCAGGGCAGTCAGTTGCCACGACTGATTGACGGCATATAACACCTTTCTACTCCAAAAATGATGACATTGTATGAACAGGTTAGCCTTTTTGTCTCCGGTATCTGTCATTGATAAATTCATGCTAATCTAAAAATTGGCAAAGACCTAAGGTGGGCCAAATGACGCGTGGGTCCTCGAACAAGCCATATGTAACGGCACCCATCTGTCAATCAAAGCGGTTGATTCTGCATAACTTTAAGCCTTAATATAATTTGAACAGGTGAGTTCTATAAAAATTCACCCTCAGTACAGTTGTCATGAACGGGGAAATTAGCTATAGAGACCAAAGCTGTTTTTTGTACCAGGCTGTAAACATGTTTATTTCTGCTGTGAAGTTGGACATTTTAACATGGGGACTTATGGAGATTAAAATGTTCTGTAGCTAGCCTCAAATGGCCACATGAAGAATTACAGTTTTTAACACTTTGGCTTAATTTCCCAGCCACTGAGGTTGCTGCTTTCTGCAAATATGTAGGGCTCATAGGCTAGTAAAAGTATGAAGATAAACAATCAGTGAGTTACTTTCTGAAATGCTGATGATGCTCTGTGCTGTGGATAACTATAGCAAAGCTCAGTCTGTAAGCAAGAGATAGAGACCGGAGGGAATTCTCTGCTTTAGCTTCTATTTTATTTGGCACTAAATAATCCACTGTCTAAACACTCAAATACAAACATCACCACAGCTCACCCTTTGGGGAAGAGTTCAGCAGTGTGTAAAAAAACAAACAGCCTTTTCTGGCTCCAGGATATTCAGGTGTGGTGTTGTGATCGGGTGCTTTATTCCCGGCCTCTTCATCACAGACAAAAATAGGGAGATTAATCAGGCGCAGGTGCTCCTCATTCAGCGGCAGAAACATCTTGGCTCTCCGTCCCTCCCAGCAAACACTCAATCAAGCCTCTGTTTGCCATAAATATTCTAGATCTATGCTGCAAGAAGGGATATTAATTTGCAGTGCATTTAAAGTGTGACATCTATGACATTTTCTGGTGAATAAATTTCCATTTTGTGATTGATAACAGATCAACCCAGAGCCAGTCCATGCTGCACTTCATGAGTTGTTGATTAACAAAGATACTAAAATCTGCAGATGAATTTTCCTCATAACAAAACAAAATTATCATACATGCTGATTTAAAGGGTTTTATCTATTGCCAATTAAAATCCACTTCAGATAAAGATGACTGCTAAAATAGATACAAACACTGTTTCTGTCCTTTGCCCAATCCCTGCCTCCTCTCCCTTTCTTCCATCTCTCTCTCTCCCTCTCTTTTTACTTTGCCCCTCTTTCTCTCTCAGGTAGAAGATGTCAATGATAATGCCCCCCTCACGTCAGATCCTATCTACCACCCAGTCGTCATGGAGAACTCTCCAAAGGATGTGTCAGTTATCCGTATCCAGGCGCAGGACCCTGACCTCACTGCCACACCCAGTCGTCTGAGTTATCGCATCACTGCAGGCAACCCGCAGAATTTCTTCACCATCAACCCCAAAACAGGTGAGACTCACACACAGACATACTGTTTGGCAACATAACAGGCAATATAATATTGTAGACTAATTCATTAGCAATATGTCCTTATAAACAACACATAATTACAGCAATCTATTGTGTTTATATGTTTACATGCCTCTGAAATGTTCTTTCATCATGCACCTCCTACTCCACGTTAATTCAATAAAAGCCTTTGGTTCCCACACAACAAATTAAAAAGACTTTTGTGCCCACACAGTCAAACATCTAGGACACTGATGAGCCGCCCAGACAATCTTCACCGTGCTGTTAGCTGAATATTGCTTCCAGTCTTCTGTCGGGGTGAAAGCTCTTTGCGATGTACTTGAGGAAATTAGTGTAGTTAGTATTTTATTAGGCCAGTGTGTGGGTGAATATCTTCTTATCATGAAGGAATTTATAGTCAAAGCAATTTTGTTTCCCATTACTTTTGTTCCCTGAAGGATGGCCCAAATAGTTTTTTTCTATGGATTCTGTGATATATGGCGACATGAATAAAAACATGTTTTTCTCAGATGGTTAGTCTGAAGGGGAAAACGAAAGCTGAAGTTGGCAAAAGGTTTCAGGAGTATTTGCTTGGATTTGGAGCTACTATGGGATCAAGACCGGGTCTTAAAGTGAATTCTGAATTGATGCTCAGACAGCCTGAGGTTGTATATTACCTCTTTAGAGCCTGTGGGAAAATACTGTGCGGAAAATGAAAGCCTGTAAATGTATAAGATTTTCACGCTGTTCCTGTCTTGACCAATTTTACTTTAATGTGTACATGCAAAAACACCGTCTGTTTCTATGAATGTAGCCTAATTAGGTGTGAAGAAGCAACACTGCGCTCCTACATCATAACATTGGACTCAATGGACCCAAAAAGTCAAAATCGATGCAGCAGAAGCAGAGATATTTTTATTCACCATGTTCCTCTACCTTGTCAAAAACTATATCACCCACAACAAGGACATGCACAGACATTTTGAGGGGCTGTTGCTCAACCTGAGAAAAACAAACAAAAAAACAAAAAAACAAACCTAACATTACTGTTAACCCAGCTGCCTATATGTTAGCCAGCTTACTAACTAGCTAAGATTGGTTCACGTAATAGAATAATGTTATGTTATGTGTCGTGAAGAAAACATGACACATTGTTCAAAAGATATTTAACTCAAGTGGCTGGGAAGAGAAGCTAATGTGAGAGTCGCTAAAAGCTGTAATTCCAAGATCGGCCACTTGAGGCTGGGTACAGAACGTTTCAACCTCCATAAGTGCCTGTATTAAAATGTCCAACTTCACAGCAGAAATAAACAAGTTTACAGCCTGGTGCAAAACTCACCTGTTCAAATTATATAACGACTTCAAGTGATGCATAATTAACAGTGTGGCCGATTTTTAAATTAACGAGGAGGAGGAAGAAGTAGGACTGCCAACATGGTGGCAGCCAGCCGCATATTTTGGGCTTCAGGACACGCTTCGGAAACCTGTGGGTGATGTCACTCATATGCTGTGCATTCTTTATACTGTCATTGGTTATACCATATTTATGCAGCACAATTACAGAAATAAAACTAAGATTATTATTTTTTCCTGCAAAGTGGCAGCTCAGACAAAAAGGGCAATGGGCAACTTTAGTCTAGCCCTGGGCACGTTCTTGACACACAATGCAACGCAACCACAGACGGTTTGGTTTGGGAGATTTGACTTCAACCCCACATGCAGTGGTACTCCCCATGACCTGTAAACAGACTTTGAGTTTTAACACAGTTTTCGTCTCTTAATCCAGGCTCACATATTCACTTTTTGTGTAACCTCACTGTTGAGATCATTTTTGTGCATAATGTATTTATACATTCTCAGAATGTTTCGAGCACCGCAAATCTTTTTTACACATCTGTGAATTTTATGTGGTTGTAAAATCTTTTTTTGGACATTCACACACTCGAATTCCTCATGCATTTTTTTTTAACAGGCTCACAAAAGACGATTTACAGCTGCAGCCTGTGAACTGAATATCATCACACAACATTATGCCCGAACATAATTTCCAAACTTAGAATCTTTCAGACCCTCGTGTTAAAGACACGAGCCCTGTCAGAGCCTGTCTTGATCCATACTTTTCAGTCTTGTTGTACTACAAAAGATTTAAAAAGTCAAGTATTTATTACTTATTGACAAAACCTCCATGTTTGAAAATTAGAAGAATCCCCATTGTATCTCTACAGAATACAAATATCATCAAAACAAATAAATTCAGATGTGTTTCAGTTCCTGCTGCCAAGTTTGTATTCTAGCGAGAGCCCTCTGCATTCTCAGAACAAACGTAGCTTGAAGCTTACATTAAAGAATTATTGTAGATGTGAAATGTTTTATTCAAATCTCGAGGAAAAATAAGTAAAGTCTCCTCTGTCTCTGCCCTAGATTAAGTTATGAGTCTTTCAATAAACACCAAAAGGGAGATTTCTGCTGTTCCAGGGACGTGGATTCTGATTCAAGGAAATGTCAATGTAATGATCAAAAACTGATGGCCTATATCGTGCATGCAGCACGTCAGTTATCAGGATGATGGTGGAGGGAATTCCCGAATGGTATGCTGTAGCATGTTCACTGTTTTAGTGGATATTTCCATTTCTCTTCCTCCTCCTCTCGTTCTCTTCCTCATGAATATGCATGTTTGTGCATTACAGCATTCTGAATATGTAATATTGACAGTATATGTGGAAGCAGGCTGGTGAAAAGGCTCATTATTGATCCCATTAGAGGCGTACTGGTCCTCACACTCATTACCATGTACACTGTCACACTCAGTCTTGACCCTTTAGAATCCTTGAGAGTAAAATATGATTCAGATCATCTATCTTCGAGCTGTAATAATCTGTTTCTGCGCCTGTGTTGATGCATCACAGTTGATTACAAAGTAGTGTTCACACATCCAGCTGCATGTGTGTGTGTGTGTGTGTGTGTGTGTGTGTGTGAGGGAGTGAGAGAATTTGTGGGGCAATTTAATCAATTGATTAATTGGTTACAACAGTGTGTTAGAGAGGGCAGCTCTGTCGCAATGAGTCGATGAAGATGCTGCTGCTCTGCGGAGTGTGCATCCACATGTGTTCCTGTCTCTGAGTGAACCGCAACACACACCTAACAGCTGTGTGTGTGTGTGTGTGTAAGTCACAGGGGAGAAGTTCTAGCCATCTGAGCCCTGCTGTCTTTCTCTGTCAAAGACCCACATCATTTTATTATCTGTTTCTCATTAATTATAATTAATTTCATACAAGGGAACTCGTATTGATGACTATCTTGTTCGTACTGTGAAAAATGAATTTACGCCGCAGCACTGAGTCATTGGTTTTTAATGTTTCATGAAGTCTTTTGTCGTCGAGGTCACACGTCAGGTCGGCTTCAAAGGGCTTATTGAATCCCAATAAATAATGTGAAAACTGTGTTTTTTCTTTACTTTTGTTCTGCTGTTTCTGAAAGACACAACCACACAATGTGAGTTTGAATACATCATCAATAATGTGGGCGACATTTCCAGTCTATTAGTTTTGGGAATAAGAAATGCATGATTGAGAAATATGAATCACTCCTCACTGTTTACCCAATCAAACACCTTTCCTTGTAGCGCAGTGATTTCATTGGACAGATGAATAAACAAAACCCGGCTGATTGATTTGCTTGTATGAAGCTGCTGTCAGCCGCACTATGACCTGAGCTTCAAGTTTCAAATTGTTTTTCAAAACTAGGTTCGGGGGGTGGTTCAAAGTAATACATTTTCGACTTCACTCTCAAAGTGTCAGTTTGATGGGTTTGAGGGACCGTGACAATTCCCAAAATGTATCGAAGCAAAAGAAAACTTTGAATGAGCGCAAAACATGTAGCCTAAATGTGCTGTGACAGCTTACAGTGCCGTCTGTCTCTGGGTTTGTGAGTGAAGCGTACCTCCTTTGGGGGGGGGGTGAAAACAGAGCAGATAAGTGTTGACACAGGGTGTTAGATGGAGTGCTTCATGAAAAAAAAAAAAAAAAAGCATGCATGTTTGCTGAGTGCTGTCAGAGTGTCATGGTGGCTGTGTGACCTTTTTTTTTTTTTTAGAATTCACTGTTGGATAGTATTGGTTTTGTCGGACCACAATATTTACAATCCTATATTGATGTGAGTTAAAATTTATGATCAGCAATGAGCAAAAGTATGATTTTTGTTAAGTATATCTTTATTATTAATTATGTGTCACATCTTATTCACATATAATAATAATATAAATGGGGAAATTAGTATACATAAAATAATAATGAAATAAAATAAAAAATAAAATAGTAATACAGACAGCAAAACCTCTCCTTTGACATTTAACTGTTATTCCTTGGT
This sequence comes from Sciaenops ocellatus, assembly GCA_033000465.1. Taxonomy (NCBI): domain Eukaryota; kingdom Metazoa; phylum Chordata; class Actinopteri; family Sciaenidae; genus Sciaenops; species Sciaenops ocellatus. The sequence continues at coordinate 4,573,981 of CP136870.1, forward strand.
CTGGGAAGCACCTTCCAAAATATGTTCGATATTCTAGGTCCTACATAATCGAGAAATGGGGTCCATATATGATAAAATACACCAATTTTCCCTCTGGACCAGTATGTCAACTATTCCATGGGTAAAAGGTCAAATATCTAATACTGATGGTGGCTTATTTGAAATCCATTTCAGCAATATAGTTTTACGTGCAGCATATGTTAAAACATTCCACAGTTTTTGACAAAGAGATCCTTTTATTTGTGGGTGTGGTAATCCCAACAACAGACATACTGGGTCCAGGTCCAAGTCCTTATTAAAAACTCTTAAAAATCTAATTTCAAAGCCACTTTATACAATTATGTATAAAGCTACCAACTTCCTTATTACACTTGATGCACAAAGCTGATTTCTTTGGGTCCATCTCATGTCTGAGTTCAGGTGATATCTGAAGGCGATGCAGTAATTTAAATTGTGATTCCTTTGCTCTGTTACGTATGGATATGTTGTTAGCATGCTCCCATATGTCCGTCTCCATAGCTTCATCTATTACCAAAAGTATGATTTTTGAAAAGTTTTTTATTGTTTCTTCAGTTAATCCCCCTTAGATGACTAAGAAAAAGGCCATAAATTGACAAAATTTTATAGGGAAGAACAGAAGTTTAAAGATTTGTCACATACACTTTGTGTGAAGGTGTGGGTGGGGATTTTTAATTTATTCTTCCCCCTGTCCAATTAAAACCGAGGATCAGATGTGCTGTGAGCTGTAGATCATTGATTTTTATCAGAGTTGTTACTCGTGCTGTGTTCTGCTGAACAAGCCCCACCTCCCCCCCTCCACAGTCTCTCTCCTACAGCTTGTGACCGCTGCTCTAGATTTACTCCTAATTTGCTTAATTGAAGTTAGCCTGCGTAGCAAGCTCAAGGTGACACTGTGTGAGAGTGTGTGAGTGTGTGTGCGTGTGCTCCATTAGTCTATCCATTGAGTGTTGACTGCACTGCATATATATTTTAAACATCCAAAATAATCCCATTTCACTGCAACGCTTCATTACGCTGACAACAAACGTGTTATCGCCACTCAAGCACATACAGTGTCATCATTCCACATGACAGTCCACACAGAAATAATTTGAGAATCTGTGTATGTATGTTGTTATTTAGGCATGAAATGCAGATGTCTTTATTTGCACATGCCGGTAGATACTCACATGCTCACACCCTGCACATCCTGTGAATGAAAATAAGAAAGCTGCAGCAGGCAGATGTATTCTTTTTTTCCCAAAACGGAAACAAAATAATCATATTTCAATGCTTACATTTGTATTTGTGTGCAAAATAGATCCAGACTGTGACAAATGCACCAATTTGACTGTGTTTGCAGGCTCCCATGAGATGTTTAATAGTATACAAGGGATGTGATCAACAGCATTCATTTCTCCTGGAAAATAAAAGTCGGCTTACAATATTGTAAAACTGTCATATAATGGGTTGAATCTGTTTTATGGATTAATGCTAGCATCCTTCCCATTGTTTCCCTTCCAGTGAGGATAATGTCTGGGGAGCTTTTGATTTGTTTAGCTCACAAAGTTTAAACCCAGCAATTATTGATTGATTGTCTGTGTTGGTGTATTTGGGCCATCTTTGTAGTTTCTACAATGACAAGCGAGCGAGCAAGCAAATGAGAAAATAAGAGAACACTGAAATAAAAAGAGAGAGAGACGACAAGAAACGCCAGGGGAAAATGGAGCTGTCGCTGTCTGTGATCTCTGCAGCCTGCGAGAGTTTGTCAAACTGTCGAACCGTCATCTGAATAATCTGGTTCAATCAAAGCTATTATCAATAGCCTCGCTCCTTTCCCTCTGTTCTGGTGGCATGCTGGCCAACTGAATGACCCTCAGCTATAATGTGCCATATGACCATGTGCCAAACGCTGTCTCTGCCAAGGCTTCAGGCTATATTTTTTCTGCGATATGAGTGTGTGCGAGCGTTCACATGCACTCAACCTCTCTCAGTCATTTCGGCTTTAAAGTGTTATAATGTTTGTAACCTTGCGGAGAGAAGCGATGATTTTAGGATGTATGCAGTGTTAACGCTAATGATGAAGGGACACCAACTGTAACCCTGGATCTCTATTCGCTGTCTGCAAATCTGTTTTTGTGTGCAATCTAAAGTTGCTCTTTTATGATTTTTAGGGCTAATCACAACAACCGCAAGGAAACTGGACAGAGAACAACAGGCTGAGCATCTACTGGAGGTACACAAAACTTGAGTATTGTTCAGATTATTATTTATCTGGCCATGGCACCTGCCATAGCCCACTATTAACAAAGACAGGTTGGAGGACAACCCTGGCAGGCCCTCAAGGATCCATAAACTGTGATGAATGACTGTAGTTTTGGGCCCCAGGTTTAGGATTTTCTAAATGTAATCATTCATCATTGGTTATCTTCTCTACTCAGGATGGGAGCAGGGAGGAGAGGAGTTGGTCTGCCCAGCATTTGATAAGCGCAGACACTGGGCATACAGATAGCTCTGTGATTACCATTTCAGTTGCTTCATGCTGCTCTGCATGCAGATGAAGCTGATAATCAGAGATTCTCAACTTTAGAGGCACGAGCAAACTTCTACTTCCCCAGACTTTTCTTACAACTTATTAAATGCTGCTGAATCTACAAACACTTTTGCCCTTCTAGAAAATGGAATGAAGTAACCCACAGTTGACCCACAGCATTGTTGCTTGTTGTTTTGTTTCTCGATTGCCAATTGACTTGTCTAGACTCAATAAGTCTTTGCTTTGCTGAGCTCCAGTGCTTAATAAGAACCCGGCATATGACACACTACAGAATGAGATCGGCAAATGCTGTTGAAAGAAGATGCATCTAACAGCATCATACATTTAAACAGTTACAACTAAAAGGAGTTTAAAATTGGGGTCAGACAAGTTTTGTTGTGCATCATCCTGTCCTGTCCTTAGATACCAATAGGAATGCCAGTCCAGTCGTGCCACCCACTGCTCCGTCTGTCAGTTTATGCTGCCTGTTTGTAATTAATAGTCTAGTGAGGCAGGCAGGCTGGCAGCAATGGTGTTCACCCTGATCTGATCCAATTGATCAATGATCAGACCTCTGCCTCTGCCTCCAGGGGATCAATAATACAAAGAGATTTCCCGTGAGCTCAGCCCCACGTGGTGCTGCACTCCACATGTCAGCCGACATTTAAAATGTCAATACATGTATGTACTCACAAAGAAAATCCCACGCATAACACAGAACATCTTCAAGACTGACTATCTGACGTGTTTATTTTGTATGTGTGCTCGTACACCTGCGTGTTCTCCTCAGGTAACAGTTATAGATGGCCCCGTGACGACCCGCCAGTCGACCGTGTGGGTCATAGTTCACATCGATGACGAGAACGACAACCCGCCCACTTTCCCTGAGGTCACCTACCGCATCAGCTTGACTGAACGAGACCGCAACAAACGTGGGGAACCGGTCTACCGGGTCTTTGCATATGACCGGGATCTCAGAGCCAATGGCAACATCACCTACAGCATTGTTGATGGTAACGAGGATGAAAAGTTCAGTATTGACCCCAGGACTGCTATGGTGTCCTCAAAGAAGATGGTCACAGCGGGAAGCTATGATGTCCTAACTGTGAGTTTCATATATTTAATTTATATTTATTTATTTAAAGCAACAATTTTGTGTTGATTTTGCCCCCTGTGGGCAGAAGTGGTAGTGTTTCTGTCACCTTGTTTTGTCAGATTTTGACTGGAATCAGACTGAATCTGACCTGGTGTCAGGCTTTACAGCACTGAGAATAATCATATAGAAATAGTCAATCTTTTTGCTGAGGTCTTGTTTGTTTAAGTAGGTCACATAGTACCAAAAATGCACAGCTGTGTTTATGCACCTGATGTACATAAACACAACTTCAGGTGTGCTACTCCACCCACCTTAACATAAATAACACAAATATATAAGCTGAAATACACGGGCTGGTGTCCAATAAAAAATGAACAATGTTTGCTCCTGTCAACTTTGCACCTGTATAAAAGCAGAATCCTATAAACTAACATGAAGAGCTATGAATTTAGTTGACGCAGGAACAGGAAGTGGAAAAGCAGCAATCAGGAACTGGAAAGAGAGAAGCACTGCACCAAGAGACCAGTCTGTAATTCAGGCTATAGATTCATTGTCATGTTTGCTATGTTGTTAATGACTGCTGTATTAAACTATAAATTAAAACCAGTATATCATAACCAGTAAAGTACATTTAAAGGTCCAGTTTGTAGGATTTAGTGCCACCTAGCAGTGAAGTTGCAAATTGCAACCAAATGAATACTCTCCCACTCCTCACCCTCTTCTTCCAAGCACGTAGGAAGAGCTCTGGTTGCTAAATTCATATAAAAAGCAAAAGATAATATCTAGTGTGTATCAGTGTTCAGTTTGTCTGTTCTGGGCTACTGTAGAGAAATGGCGGTTCAACATGGCAGACTCCATGGAAGAGGACCCGCTCTCACCAAAGGGCTCATTTTGAGATGACGAAAACACAACAATTCTAGTTTTTTAGGTGATTTATACATAAATGAAAACATTCTAATGAATATGCTATTCCAATCCTGCCAATAAGTACTCCTAAATCTTACACACTGGACCTTTAAGTGCTGTTTGGTCCAAACCTTAGCTAAATACAGCACTCATTAGCAGCATGGCAAACTTGACAATAACTCTGTAGTCTTAATTTCAGATTAGAGACGTCTTTTTGCTGCTTTTCCACTTCCTCTTTCCTCTTGCTTCAGCAAAATTCATAGCTCTTGATGTTATTTTTTACGACTTTGCCTTCACACAGGTGCAAAGTTGACAGGAGCAAACATTTCTTTATTTGAGCATTTATATTTTTGTTATTTATCTTAAGGTGGGTGGAAAAGCACAGCTGAAGTTGTGTTTATGCACATCAGGTGCATAAACACACCTGTGCATTTTTGGTACTCTGACATGAAATAGCACATGTGTTTACCCCGCTGAGACTTATCCCAAACACAAGCACATATTCATTCACACCTGCTCCAGCCCCCTTTTCACTTAGACACTGCAGACCCCTGATTTTTCTCACGTGTCGGACTCACTGATTTGATGGTCGTGCCCACGCGCCCTCGGAGCCCTTTTCTCTTTCTTGTGCTTGTGCTCAGTTTCAGTGGAAAATAGCTCCTAGTTGAATTGTGGAAGCATCCACCTCCGGTGACATGGATAACAAACACACCAGTCTTCTCCTCTTCAGTCATGTTTCTTTATTTTGGGGGTATTGCTCTTCTCTAAGCAAATAATGGTTCAGATAATGGATTCAGCTCACAGGTTCTGGTCTTGAGTGAGTAACACCGTATTATACAATTACAGGTTCATATGGGTTCATGAGATTTAGTTGATTTGTTTTGGTTAATGCTTTTCCTGTTGTGTGAAAAGAAGAACAAGTTACTTGAAGTCAGTCAGGGACAGCCGTCCTATTAAACTGTAATTGCTGGAATCAATTTTGAGGTTAGCAAAAATATTATGTATGGATGGGACGTTGTCGCTGAGGTGTAAGTATAGAGAAGATGAATATAGGTCTCATCTGTATAGTTTTGATCTGTGTAAAGAAGAAAGGCCAGAATTCTAATACGTTCTCAGTGTTTGCTGAATACATACATACTAACAACAGGTCCAGTGTAGTGGAAAATCCAATTTACAGTAAATCTAGTCCTTTCAGTCTTTTCAGTTTTCCAGTGTGGTTTATCATCGTTTCAACATTTTGCATAAACTCCTAAATGTTTGATATAGTTGCTCCTGGATGTGTCGGCTGAATGCCGTTTCTCTGTATTGTTCCTTCCTCTTAGATAAAAGCGGAAGACAGTGGTGATCCCCCGTTATGGGCGACTGTCAAGCTTCATGTGGAGTGGATTCGCAAACCTGTTCCCTCGCCTCTGCCCCTGCTATTCACCCAGAGGTACTACAATTTCTCTATTTCGGAGACAGCTGCTGTAGCTCAGCCGGTGGGAGTAGTCGCTGTCAGCCAGTCAAGCACACCTGTCTGGTTTAATATCATCGGTAAGAAAATTTACATACGTTACTAGACTAAACATATTCAGAGTTTCTTCTTTGCTGTGCTGTCAAGTTATTTCAGATGCATGTATTCAGACTTTTTACAACTATAGAAAAATATCCGGGACACTAGCACAGGTTTTCTGAATGATTCTTGTCCTTTGTCATATTTAAAAAAATACTTTAGGCCGGCGTCAAAATGTTTTAATTGATATATTAAAAAAGGAAATTTGGTTTTATTCCAAAGTGAATACTTGTGTGTACAGGACATTGAGTTGCCCTTGAAGGATGCATAAAGTAGTTTGAATTTAATTAAGTCAGTATATCTGTCTGTATGGTGGAGTATCATGAATATTTTTCGAGAGATGTTGTTTGGTTTTTTGGGTCAGACCTGTCTGATCCAGAACCAACGCGTTGGAATCATCAATCAGTTTGTATTTCTCCATTCAAACTGTCGGCTTCCTCACAGATCTCCACATTCTTGGACAGATTTCAGTTTCTGTGACTTTCTATCACTGCTGACAGCTTTTTGAAGGTTAACTATTGTGGACATTTCTCATAATCAAAATGAGTTTTCTTTAAATCAAAGGAACACTGACACAGTTTATAGCTGATTTATTGTACACAGGCAAAGGTGCATTGTCTATATAAAGCATTTCTCATCTGTATCATTTACTTTGCCAAAAGCATTCTGGCAAACAAATGCAAATGAACGAATGGCTCCTGCTCAAGCTCTGGTGGACACAATAAATCTTTATCAATAAATCGTTTCTGTACCTGTCTGCCTGTTCCAAACTGGGGAGCTCTGTCATGTCCCTCGATTCAAGTCTTGATTGCTATTCAACAATTCTGATTACAGCTCCCTTACTCGAATATTAATAATGAAAAGCAGCTGATTATTAGTTGATTATTCTTTCTTTGTCACACACATCAGAGATATAGAAAATGCAAATGTGGACAGTTTTTCCAGTTCCACTCTCACTGTTGGTATCAGAGGAGTAATTGTGCAGGAAAAGCTCATTAATATTTCACTTTTTTTTTCACAAAAAGCATGGTGATTATCTTTTCTCTCAAACTCCAAGAACTGGACTTGAATGTCATCCATGAATGAAATACATTTCGCTTACTGTGCTGAAGTATTCTGATGAACGTCCACTCACATTATTTAATAATGTACAGAACGGCAAAAAAATGTCAAGAGGTCAACTTTGCAGAACAGGGTATATTCTGCAGATAGTTCAGAGCTTTGATCAAAAGAAAATTCTTCCTTACTTAAATATTAATAATCTCTTTCTCTTTCTTTATCTCTCACTGTTAAGGTGGACGGCTTGCCAAAGAAATGTTCTACATTCCGCAGAATGCATGTGGAAGGAATTGCTCCCTTGACACAGGTCTGGTCAAACCTAATTTTGCTACAGCTCTTCCTCAAATGGTCAAAGCCTGGAGAAACCCAGCAAATGCAGCGCAGAGTATCAGTACCTTGTTTAGCCCGAGGCGGCGTTGATTGATCTGAGCTTGAAAAAGGATTCTCCGACAACTCTGCACAAACAGCACTAGATTGTTAGCCCGGGCGGAACACATGTCCATATCTTTAGTTCAGCCAGTGTGCTGCTACTTTGCAAAGCAAATCAAAAAAACACCTGAATATGTTTTGATGTCAAGGCCGTGATGCCAGCGCATTTACAGACAACTTATTTTTGTTGCACCGGGGGGAAAGAAAATTGTATTCTGTAGTAGTAGTCTGTGATGTTCTGATGTTATTGCAGATTCAGTATGTCTGTGTTTCTTGTCTTGATGTCCATGTGTGACTTGTGAACCAACCGTATGAACCTAACAGAGAGCCACTCAAAAGAATTACACCACTATTGATCATAAACTCCACAGGGTAACTTTGAGCTATTAATCATCGTGCCTGTCACTTATCTGCTGACAGCAATTAAAGGTGTTGTTTTGAACACTTGGAGAGTAATTAAAATTTAACATAATTTATTGGCTATTTAACAGAACACTAATTAAATATTTTTTGCCGATTCATTTTTTCCAAACTAGTTTATTGACTTCTAGCACAGAGTTTTCGGCTGCAGGCACATACTGTATATATAACTCACCTGTTCGGATCTTGTTTTGCTGTATGCTTGCAAAATTCAGATCCCAAGAAAAATACTAAAAACTAACTTTGAAGCATGATCAGACCCCCTGGAGGAGCATCAAACAGACAGGAAAGAAGAGATACTCCTTTTTTTACTCAGAGGCTACAGACTGTGACTTCTGTTTTTCTTGATGCTGTGAGATTGTAGTGTAATATTGACCAAGCTCTCCTGTAGAAAAAACAAAACAAAACAACAACAACAACGTGGAAAAAAAAAAAAAGAATTGCGAATCCCCGTAGTTTGTTCCAACTCAACACGCATCAGTGGTCCTGTGAAAAATGCCCAATCAGTATTCATATGCTGAGGGGAGCTCAAGCTCCCAGATATCTCGAGAGAGAGAGAAGCTGGAATGAGACGAAGGATGGTACTGCATACCTAACACGTATCAATCCTCCCCTCTCACTCTAATCAAACATTAAGCCTCTAAACTGTACACTCACCGCCCGTGGAAAAGACCCGGCTGCAGGTTTTTGATCTCCGAGATGGGTTGTGTTTTGGAGTGATAAGACAGATGTTTGTGTGGCTGTTAACAGCTCTCAGGCTGCCAAGTGGGTTCGATGCTACATTGCATTGCATTTCAGTTCATTTTATTTCACAGACCCTCTAGCTCCAGAAGCAGGCACCTGGCCAAAACAATTACACAGTAATAACTTAGAGCACCTGAGTTTAGCACACGAAGTGAATACTAAATGACTGAGACTGTGTGAACTATGTGTGTGTGTGTGTGCGTGTGTATGATTCCAGGGAGCTTTGACATGCAGTTTGACCTTCAAGTGGGTGTGGGGACTCTGGTCGTGGCCAAGCCTCTGGATGCAGAGCTGCAGTCTGTGTACAACATGACTATACAGGTGACAGATGGGACCAACTTTGCCACAGCACAGGTACACACACTTTTGATTTGTTATGCACTGGCACAGCATCTTACACACTCCAGACCCACGTCAAATGAATTAATTGTTAGCTCTTCCTTGGGGAGCTGTTTACTCACAGCACTCCTCCTTCTACGTTTGCTCTCCCTTTTTCTGAAATTACAGTATCTCTTGCTGACTATGAAATGTGCTTTTTGTTGCTCTGTCTTTGACATTGCCTGCACTCCTGCTGTCTTGGCTGGCCTTCTAGGTTTGCCTTATATGGGAAATCCTTGTTAACAGTGGATTAATGGGATTACCTTGGGCAAATAAAGGTTAAGTGTTTGTATAAATAACAAAAAATTTGAATATCCCTGTTAGAAAACATTGTGTCTGGCATGAAAAAACACCACAAACCATTCTACAGAGATTTAGTGTAAATACTGTTGCCATCTCCACCTTGTAAGTGAGAAATTCAAGAGGTAACACCCGTCAACTGTTCTCTGTTCCAAAGCTAAATTGACACCAGAGCTCTTATCTTTAAGCACTTGTGCCTCTCTGTCACTCAGGTGTTTATCCGAATACAAGACAGCAATGACAACCCTCCAGTCTTCTCACAGCCGGCCTATGATGTCAGCGTCTCAGAGGACGTGCCCGTTGACATGGAGCTCCTGCGGGTTAGGGCGTCGGACATGGACGAGCGTGCCCGTTTGAGCTACTCCATCTATGGCAGCGTAGACCCCGCCAGCATGAGACTGTTCCGGGTCAATCCCGGGACGGGCGTTGTCTACACTGCGGACAGATTGGACTACGAGGCCAGAACGCAGCACATCCTCACTATCATGGTGAGAGGGGAGACGTGGAAGAGTTATATTTGTGTGTGTGTGTGTTTGGTTGGTTACAGTGAATCTGTGCCTGTGTTTGTGTACCTGTGCTCCGTGTACTTCCGTGGCAGCTCTTGGCTGCTGTCTCTGCCCCTCTTAATTCTAGCTGATTTCTTTCATTTATCACAGCCTTACAATGCTATTCCTATTCTTGTCTAATTTCGCCTCAGGTCAAGGATCAGGAGTTTCCATTTAACCGTGACCTGGCTCGTATCCTGGTGGCAGTGGAGGACTCCAATGATAACATCCCCTACTTCACCAGCACTGTATATGATGCTGTAGCCTATGAATCTTCTCCCATAGGCACTTCTGTACTACAAGTGACAGCCTTAGACAAAGACAACGGGATTAACGGGCAACTCACCTATACTTTAGAAGCAGGTGTGATGTTATCTGAAAGTAAATTAGTTTTATGTCTCTCTTTTCTGGCTTTAACCACTGGTTTGAACTGTGACTGGCTTTTTAATGCTTTGTCAGAGGAGAACAAATTGGGATCCGTATTTACCAGTAATGATGTCTGTAACCTTTCTGCTGCTTTCAGGTAACACGGGCAGTGTGTTTGGCATTGATAATGCCACAGGCCTTATCTTCATTGCCCGGGACCTGGACCTCACCTCTGTGGGCTTTTACACCCTCACTGTGCGTGTCACAGACAGTGGATTTCCTCCGTTAATGGCCACAGCTTCAGTTCGCATCTCCTTGACACTCTCTGACTTATCCAACCCCAAATTCTCTCAGAAGGAGTATCAGGCTGAGGTAAAGAGAGAGAGATGGCTGAGTGAAAGCATGGCTGAATGGGAGGGAGAGATAGATGAAATAAAGAAAGGCTGGAAGATGGTAGGGAGGGATGGATGGTACACCTCTCTGCATATGCAATAGGTAAACATCGTGAATGAAACTGCATCGTCAAAGTGACTAAAATCTTTTTCACTGATGTCTTTGCATGTACAGATCATGGAAAACAGCACTATTGGAACACATGTCACCACTGTTAGTGCCCTCAGCCGCTCAGCACTCACTTATGACATCACCCAGGGCAACGAGGACCACTGCTTCTTCATCAACCATCATACTGGTGTGATAAGCACGCGCAGACTACTTGACTTTGAGGTTTGTCAGCGCTCCAGAGTAGTAGGCGTGCAAATTTATACCATCTGCCAACACTCAGTGTTGACCCTGATTGTTTTCTCTCATATATTATGCACATAGAATTTTAAGATGGCACATTTATTGCACTCTTCATTGCTTTTCTTTGTTTTGGCAGCAAACAACGTCTTACTTTCTAGTGGTGCATGCCCTGAGCATGGCCGGAGTGGAGGCCAGCACCACTGTCATCGTCCAGGTGGGGGATGTCAATGATAGCCCACCTGTCTTCCAACAAATCAGGTATCAGTGGTGGTCGAAAGAGGAGAGCTTTGGCACCGGTGTTCTCCTACGCCTGTTTGCAGAGCTGTAAGTAAGTAAGTATAGCTCTCCTCTTTCATAGCAATGTCCTCTTTTACCGTAACAGGTACGTGGGCGCAATCAGCGAGGCTGCTCCAGTCAACAGTGTGGTCCTGGGAGAGGATGGTAACCCTCTAGTCATCCAGGCGACCGATAAGGACCGCAATCACAACGCCCTGTTAGTGTTCCAGATCCTAGATGAGACCGCTCGTATGTTTTTCAGCGTGGACTCCGGGACTGGGTCAATTCGGTGGGTGAAATCTAGAAACCATACCAACTGCACCACAACTGATCTGTTTATAAACTGATATATTTGATCATTTCTGGGTTTCTTCTTACTTGAATGGTTCTTAAATTTTAGAACAATTGCGAGTCTGGACTATGAGACCTTCTCTGAATTCAACTTCCGGGTGCACGTTAGAGACAGTGGTCAGCCTCCTAGGAGCGCTGACAGGCCCGCGGAGGTTGTTATAAAGGTAAGTAAATATAAAGCACATGAATCATCTTTCACTGCCTCATAAATCATTCTTGACTCACTTCTGTTCTTATGTTTTATAGACGTTATTTTCATTCTGTGTATGCCCTGTCTTAGGTGATCAACATCAATGACTCACCTCCAAAGTTATCGCAGGACACTTACGAGACAGTGCTCCTCCTGCCAACGTATGCGGGAGTCGAGGTCCTCCGCATTGAGGCTTTCGACCCTGATATGACCACTGACCGCATTCTGAACCCCGACAAGTCCATCACTCGCCAGCTGGTTTACTCTCTGGTGGACAAAAATGTGGAGTACTTCTCCGTGGAGCGTTACACCGGAGTTGTGACCGTCGTCAATCAGAGCCTCAATAAAGACCGTTACCGCTTTAATGTGAAGGTAAGAGACTGGACAAGACACATTAAATTTCTATGCATCAGTGGCTTAGATAAACAGCATGCAGCTGGCTTAGACTTGCTCCTATAATAATGATCACCACAGGGAGGTGAGGGCATAGGGTCAGACGCTTGGTCAGCTACATTGTGCACGCAGAGCCCAGTTATTCAGGCCTAATTGATACAGGGCTCTCTGCCCAGGTAGAAGGGTGGTCTCCAGGTTTCTCTGCCCTTAGGTTTGTTTTGTTACTTTGTTAAGACAGAAAAGGGCAGTGCATGAGAAGTTATCCATTATAACCACGGCATTACATCATCTACATTAGCCTATTGTGTATCAGCTGTCAAATAAATGCAAAGAATTCTCTGAGATCCCAACAAAGCTTTCGATTTTGTTTGTTTTAAGGTATGGGATGGACGTTTCTCCAGCATGGCATCCGTCACAGTAGTCGTCCGTGAAGCTATGGACAATGGCCTTCAGTTCACCTTCCCCGTCTACTCCGCTTCCATCCCAGAGAACATTCCCAACGTTACGTTAGTGACTGTTGTCAACACTGTCGGCCACCGTCTCAATGAGCCGCTGAAGTACACGCTGCTGAACCCCAGTGGACGCTTTACGATCCGGCCGACCTGCGGAGCGGTGCTCACCACCGGTGTGCCTTTTGACCGAGAGGAGAGAAACAGTTACGAGCTGGTGGTGGAGGTGAGCAGAGAAGATGAGATCCTGAGGGTGGCCAGAGTGACTGTTCAAATTCAGGTGAGCGTGGAAATCATGCTTTCTTTTACTCACTGTATATGCTCTATGTACTCTTACTTAAAATGTGGATAAGATTTTTTTACGACTGTTCATTCGCTAGGTGGAGGATGTGAACGACAATGCTCCAGAGTTTGTCAACCTCCCCTACTATGCTGCAGTGCAGGTGGAAGCAGAGCCAGGATCAGCTATTTTCAGGGTCTCAGCCATAGACCAAGACAGTGAACTGAATGGAGAAGTGACTTACAGCCTTAAGCAGCAGCACAGTAACTTTCAAGTGAGAGAGATCTACAATTTCCCGTTTTACTGCTCTTGAATATTTTTTTTATATTTTTTTATATTATTTTTTATTTCATATGAGCTCATGGGTTTACACATTGTATGGCTCCTTATATTTGTGTTTATGTATTCCTTGCAGGTTAACCCTGTGACTGGAGAGCTGACCTTAAAGAGGGCCTTCGAGGCTGACTTATCTAACGCAGAGTACAAGCTGGTCCTTGTGGCCACTGACAGCGGCTTCCCCCCTCTGTCCAGTGAGGTGGAGCTGCCTGTTACTGTAGTAAATAAAGCCATGCCGGTGTTTGACAAACCCTTCTACGGCGTCACTGTCAGAGAGGATGTAGCTGTTTCCACTTCTGTCCTGTGCATCAATGCCACCAGTCCCGAAGGCCAGAACATCATTTTCACCATAACGGATGGAGACCCTTCCTTCCAGTTTGACATTGGCTTTGACACCGGAATCATCAGCGTGATTTACCCGTTAGACTACGAGACCATGCAGTACTACCGGTTGACGGTGAAGGCTACAGATACACTGACGGGGGCAAAGTCTGAGGTTGATGTAGACATCGTTGTGCTGGATGTGAATGATAACCCGCCACTCTTCCAGAACACGTCATACTCGTCTGTGCTCGCTGAGAACTCCATGATTGGAACCACTGTGTTACAGGTGTGTGTGTGTGTGTGTGTGTGTGGTGTGGTGTGTGTGTGTCTTGTTTGTTTATTCAGTCAATCCAGTGTGTACTCTTACTGAATGATTGTTTACACTTAAGACTTACTTCGGCAGTATTGTGGGTGAATATTAGACGCCAGATAATTTATTTATGAGAAGATAGTCTGATATTTCTGTCGAAATTTCCCAATGGAAGCTCTTGACCTTTAGCGAATAATAGACCAGTGCTGTTGTTGCACTGAGGAACGTGTTTGCACAAAGACAATTCACAAAGACACCAAAGTTTTGACTTCATTGATTTCTGAGTAACACTTTATATTAATGTACTTGTAATAAGTGTCCATTATAGGTAGGGTAATAAGTGCCTTATAAGATGCTTATTAACATGAATACAGTATATGTTAATTAGAATATATAAGTGTTAATAATACCATTATAAATGCATATTGTTGAGTATAAAACGTTTAAAAGCACCTTTAAAGAACGTGTTGTTAATAGTGTACAGATTTCTTAAAAACATTAATAAAGTGAGTGAGTTTTTATAAATGTTTATAATATTACATTCATAACACATTTATGGAGTTTAACTAACTTTTCTACTGTTAAACCTTTACTTTTAAGCTTTTGCTGCTGGTGTTGCTTTCTAAAGTCTTCTGCATACTTTGTTAGGCATTTAAGAGTGCACATATTCAGAGTTAACTATGCTCTTGGGGGGTACGAGATCTAAAGCGGGAATGATGCCTTTTAAGGTGAATAAATCCATAATTGTAGACTTTGAAACAAGAGCGCATGTCATGTAGAAAAGGATTCAAAGTACATACCTTACATTACAATTTCCCCAGTGTGGGCTCAATTAAATCTATCCTGTCTTATTCTGCGGCACATGCACTCTATCAGATGGGCTACCATGCTTTGTGGCACATGAGGCCTCAAAAAGAACGTTCAATTAAGCAAAACCTCCAACAGGCCTTTGAGAAAAAATAACACAATTGTTTGTTCAATCACAGTATGTTTCAACATTGAGGTTATACATTGTAAAAGATATTCTGAAAACTTGATATAACAAACGAATATCAAAAATAATTAATAGTTTGATAGGTCTTATTATTAGGTCTGTTATTTATGTGCAATAGTGCATCAGGTAAAGTGTTCAGAGGACACCACAACAATTAGCAAACATAAACTATTCCAACATGAAGGAACAATGGACATTCAAGACAATATGAGATTGAATCTTCTCTCAAACAAACAAATATGGTTGATTTTATTAGGCATTGTTCTCACTATAGAATTGGTAGCTGCATAAAGCATAGATAACTCTTAATAAACACATAAAAAAGGATTCATTAACCTTAATAAGCATTGTTCCCAATAAATCCAGTACCCCTCAAAAGCATATTTAACCACTGAAAAGTGCAAATAATAAAGGATCTACGACACGATACGATACGATACAATATGATATTAAATTGTTAATAAGTGCATAGTTTGTATGTAGAAATCATAAAACAAATCAACAATAAAAACTTAAAAGGTAAAGTAGAGGATTAACAGTGACACTATAGGTTAGTAACGCCATATTAATGTTAATTTGGCCCTTATTATATATTAATTAATACAAGCAACTTCATATTCACTTGTACACTTAATATAAAGTGCTACTGATTTAGGTATGAAACAGGTTGATGGCCTTTTTTGACTATATTATTGAATCCAACAAGAACCAGGAGGAATATTTAATACTGGATCACATGAATGTTTATCCTGCCTGAAAATACCCTTAGGCTCGCTCAGTCGGCTTCAGGCTTCTCATAATACAGTAACACTGATTATGTTCATGCCCTTGAAACACTGATCCATTGTAAATACTAAGAATATGGATAAGTTCTTTGTCAACTACATAAGACACGGGAGCTTATTGCTTAAAATTAAGAAAATTAGTTTATTTTGTTACTGCAGTTCAAAGCAGTCGATCAAACCAGCAGTAAAAGAGTTTTACATCCTCTACTTGCACAGTATATATCAGACTAATAAAAGTCTTAATTAATTCATTTATAATTGATGACTGGTCAATTGTTGCGTGTATAATATAATGCTTTTGTTTTGAAAGTGTTGTGCTTCAACAAAATGATCATGTGAGAGGCTGGACAATGTTTTGTAGTGATTGCCCTCACAGTATCTCATTGGAAGCCAGAACTTTATTTCCTTTTTTTTCATTTGGGCTTATTGTGGCTCCTGTAGCTATATAGAGAATGCCAGGGTAAACAAATCAGAGCTTATCTTGAATAATGCATGAAGTACAAAGTTTAATGTTACTCTCCTTGTAGGTGTTTGCCCAGGACCAAGACTCAGAGAAGAATGCCGTTGTGCGTTACCAGATCGTATCTGACATCTACAACAGCACAGACTATTTCCACATTGACAGTAACAGCGGAGTGGTATTCCTGGCACGCCTGCTTGACTATGAGCTCATCCAACGCTACAACTTCATTGTCAGAGCGACAGACAGCGGAGACCCTGCCCTCAGCAGTGACGTTAGCGTTATGGCGACTGTTACTGACACAAACGACAATCCACCTAATTTCAGCCAAGCGCTGTACGAGGCCTTTGTCAGCGAGCTGGCTCCGCGAGGACACTTTGTGACTTGCGTTCAGGCGTCAGATGCTGACATCTGTGATGCTCAAAGGCTGAGGTGAGAAGAAGGTTGTGGGTTTGGTGTTCTCTCTGTAATCTGTTGCATCAGAGATGATTTGTTTGTACACGGTTCCCCCATTGAATGTTTGTCCAAAGTTTTTTATTCATTATGTTTAGAAAAGCACATTGCTTACCAGGCAATCTTGTTTTTGTGTTTCGGTTGTAAAAATCGAAGTAATTTTCCCTCCATCTTTTATTTATGTTTCTCTCTAGCAGTTTTGGCTCAGCACTTCTTCAAGTAGATACTAATGTTTCCAGCAGTTTCTAAGCACAATAACATTGTACAACTTAATCAACACTGCACTTCTTCTTTTTTTTTTTTAATAATTGCCTTCAGGTACAGTATCCTCTCTGGAAATGAGAGAATGACTTTTATGATGGAGCCAGATACAGGGGTCCTCAGTCTGTCTAACAAGAGGCGACAAGGCATGAAACTCTCGTATCATCTCAATGTGTCTGTGTCAGATGGAGTCTTCACCAACACTGCTCAGGTGAGACAACTTCTCGGCAGTTACGATTTAGTTCCGTCAACGGATTTGCTCTGTTTTAACCTTTTGCAGTGTTTATAAACAGCAAGCTGGGTGACCTTCTTTAGCAGCCCCCTCGCTTCAGATTTGTTCCACACATTTGCAGCTGTCTAGTTTGACTGCTCTTTTCCACCACTGGCTGCTGGAGCAGCTCTGCAGTTGGAGGTTAATGTGTGCTCATGTCATATCCGATTTACTACGAGGATGAGCTGCCAGCTGGAAAGAAATGATCACATCTGTCTCTTAGTGGAAATTACAAGCGGGACTCTGATATCCCACATCTCTGATTGTCCACATTATATGTTTTAGCGATAACACGTCAGCCCATTCTTCTGCTTCTTCTGACATGATTTGAACACAGCGTATGTCCACAGCAGTTTGTCAGAGAGTAATGACCGTTTGCAGCTGCATCAATCACCATTTGGTCACAAGCCTGATGCTCTCTCTGCTGGGCCCCAGGCCATGTTGATGTGATCGTGTTTGACAGATATCTGCCAGCGTTAATTATTGTGCTGGCATCAATAAAATGTCAGCAGACGTGAAGATGATGATAGTCGTGTGACAATTATAACGATGACGGTGATTTGCAGGTGATTGTACGTGTACTGGGAGCTAACCTGTACAGCCCAGTTTTCAGCCAGCGGTTCTACCTGGCTGAAGTCCAAGAAAATGCCCCTCCTGGGTCAAAGGTCATTCAAGTAAGTTTGCCTTCTCACTCCTCACTCAGTAATGTAAGAGAACATCCTTACATGAATGATGCTGTATGACCATCATGACTTTATCTTCTGAATTCATCTCCAGGTTCATGCAACAGATGAAGACTCTGGGCTGTTTGGTCAGATCACCTACTCCTTCATCAACGACCTGGGCAAAACTCAGTTTGCCATTGACGCAGACGGAGTCATATCCACTATTGAGAAATTAGACAGAGAAAATCCTGTAAACAAGGACATGGTGCTGACCGTTGTGGCCCTGGATGGTGGAGGTATTAGCTAACATTAATGCATGAGTTGTCTCTGTTTGTGGTAGATACACTGCAGATCTATGATAATAGCCTTTGTATGATAAGATCCCACGCTCCTGAATACGAATGAATAAACTAAACATATTCACACGGATGCATCATATTTTATCATGCAAAGGCCTTACAGTGAATGCAACAGTAGAACAAAGCAAATTCAGTTCATTATATTTGATAAATCCCTACATATATTGTTCATTTAGTCTATGTTCTGTTATTTTTCCAGGCCGTGCATCTTTTTGCACAGTGCGAGTGGTTCTTGCTGATGAGAATGACAACGCCCCTCGTTTCAGAGCTGTGGAGTATCGCATGAGCATTAAAGCAAACGTTGCCAAAGGTTCTCTGGTCACACAGATCCAAGCCACTGACCCAGACGCCGGGTCTAACGGGAGGATCACCTACTCCCTTTACAGCGAGGCTCGTCTATCACTGGTTGATGTGCTGGAGGTCAGTACGTTCTGATCTTTAATTTTAGGAATGATAACAATGTGCTTAGATAATAGAGCTGCTAACATCTTCTCTGTTACCTCAAGAAAAAGAAGCAAAAATGGAACCAGATCCAAACATTCATAAATATGTTTAATAAGAGTGAACCATATTAAAATGTATTTATGCTATAGCCCCGATTTTGAGTTAAGACGTGTCCTCAGCTGATACCCTCACCCCATTTCAGGGGGATTAACAGCCCCGTTAAGTGTAATTATACATTTTTACTCATCAAATCAAAGTGATGTCACATTAAGATTCATGCTTCGCTGGAAACAAAATGAAAGTGGAAGGGCACGCGGAGAGCCCAGCCCACTGGCTGTTCTGTTTTATTCTGTTCTAATTCCGTCCACCAAGTTTCATGAAATTCAGGCCAGTAGTTTTTCTGTAATCCAGCTGACAAACAAAACAAATACATGCCTCCTTGATGGAGATAATATTGAAAAAACTGGAAGAACCCCAAACCAGTCGAGTTCAGGCTGAGAGGCAAAGCTCTATAACTGGGATGATTGTCTCTAAAGTTGATTTAAATGGCATTGTGATTTTGCTGTTGCCCAGGTGGAGCCAGACAGTGGTTGGATGATGACTAAAAGCACTGTGGACCACCTCCAGGGGACTGTGCTGTCCTTCTTTGTCAAAGCCACAGACTGTGGCTTTCCGGCCAAACACTCGCTGGTGTCAGCCTTCATCCACGTCGTCCCGCCAGATGCATTCGTTCCCTCCTTCACTCAGCCTCAGTACTCCTTCACCATCCCTGAGGACACGGCAGTGGGAACAGCCCTGGGGTCTGTGTACATGGGTCCCGGGCAGACCGGGTTCTTCACTGTAGTCGGAGGAGAGACATTTGACAGCAACATGGGAGGGAGCTTCCTGGTGGAGAGGGAAACGGGTCTGATCCGTCTAATCAAGCCGCTAGACTATGAAGAGGTCAGCATCTACCGCTTCAAGGTTGCAGCAACAACGAGAAGAGATCTGATCGAGTCCGTCTCCACTGTAGACCTGGAGGTTAAGGTCGGTGACACAGTTAAACATAGAACCATACAGCCAGAAAATAATAAGTCTGTGTCTGGTTTCAATCTCACAACACAAAATAAGTACAAGTCCAAGTACAAGCCCAATTTCTGTTGAATTTTCTTTTCAGTATTATTTAGACTTTGTTGTGGATGCAGTGAAGATTTCTAATTTTGCAGATCCTAGATGTGAACGACAACAAACCAGTGTTTGAGACTAACACCTATGTAGCCACAGTGATGGAGGGGATGCCAGTAGGGACAAGAGTTATCCAAGTGCGAGCACTCGATCCAGACTGGGGAGCTAATGGACAGGTGTGTGTGACAGCTCAAAGTATATTTTGTGTTGGAGTGTTGGGGATGATTTTAAATAATTGATAATAATTAATAAATAATGTGTCCTTTTTGAATCACAGGTAACCTACAGCCTCGGATCTCTGCTCACCTACAACCTGGACTTGACAAAAGACGTCGGCCCCTTCGGTGACCTCATCACCACGAGCTCCGTCTTTGCTATCGACAGTAAAACAGGCTGGATCACCACAGTGAGTCAGATGGACCACGAGGCCTGCTCCAGCTACAGTTTCGAAGTGGTGGCCTCTGATCTGGGTGAGGTGCAGTCTCTCTCCTCTACCACGGTGATGACCATCACTGTGTCAGACGTTAACGACAACCCGCCTCAGTTTGAGAGGGAGCTGTACCGGGGTGCAGTAAAGGAGAGCGATCCCCTCGGCGAAGTGGTAGCTGTTCTAAAAACCAAAGATCGAGACGGCACGGATCAAAACCGCCTCGTCAGCTTCTACATCACTGGTGAGGAAATGAAGAGAACACTAACATAATGTAGTTCAACACATTCTGTGCTGCAGTGATTGTCCCTCATGCAGTGAGAGGAGCTTGTGTTGCATGAAAATTATTCATTGCTCTAATGGGGCTGCTATTATTAAAGGTCAAGTTTTAATTTAATTTGAACTCAGATGTTACACACGGCTAACCTTTATTTTTTACGTTTCCTTTTCATTTTGATGTTACAAGGTCTGAATTATACAAAACATTTCAAGCGAGGCACAGAAACTCTTTGATTTCTCACACATAACCAGCTAACCTGCTGCTTGAAATGATTCTTGGAAAAACATGTGAAAATAGTTTAATGGTTGGAATTCCAAATGAAGAAGTCTTTCACAGACTCGCTCACACATGACTTTGTGGTCACTCCTTTTTTTATGGGAGTCATAAAAAGCTATGTGAGGCCTCTCCAACAAAACTCTCACCTTGACACTGAGCCTGATGTTTTCTACTCACATAACACTGTCTGATCATAACTGAGGATGATATATTTTGGCATCGCGTTCTGGCATTTAAAAATACTGATTGGCCTAATGGAAGCGTTGTAATGTAAGGTCAAATTTTAAACTTTGAAAGGCAATTGCTGCTGCAAGACCAGCCTGGTTTATTATGATGATAGATGTTTATTGATTGTGCCAAAGGGTACCTGCATTATTTGTGTGTGTGTGTGTGTGTGTGTGTGTGTGTGTGTGTGTGTGTGTGTGTGTGTGTGTGTGTGTGTGTGTGTCTGCATGTGTATTCAGGTGTACATAGGTGTGGAGCTAATGTTTAGACTTTTAGTTCAGCTACAATGCATCCTAACCTCTTTCTTTACTGTGAATTCTAATCTCCACCTGTGATCTCCATCTCCATCTCCAGGGGGAAACCCACGGGGAGTGTTTGGCTTAGCCCTGGTGCAGGGAGAGTGGAAGGTTTACGTAAGCGGGCTGCTGGATCGTGAGCAGCAGGACTGGTATCTGCTCAACATCACAGCCAGCGATGGATTGTATGTGGCTCGTACCGCGGTGGAAGTCACCGTCATGGATGCCAATGACAACAGTCCCATCTGCAACCAGGTCAGGGAGACAGACAAATGGAAACAGATGCAAATCATGCAAACAAACAAACATGCATCAGATTGTGGAATGTAGGAAGATGGACTAGCATGTCATTTTGCTTTTTTTGTATTCATGGGAGAGTAACTCTTTGTCACCAAGCAAACAGTATTCCAGTTAGTGTTAAATAGAAAGAATAACTAGAACTCAATGACAAGTTATTGTCACTGCTTCTTTGTTAAACATAGTTCTTAAATAAATAATTTAGCTAAGCTAAATATATTTAAAGTAAATTAAACTTCATGTAAAAGCTTGCACAGCATACAGTAACTGCACTATTTTAAAATACTAAACACAGAACTGTATAAATGAATAATTATTAATTATTAAATGATGATGAGTTATTTAATCATTTAGTACTATACCAGTACCTGAAGGCATCATACAGTATGAAGTATCATACAGTGTTGATTAGCTAGTTAACACCTGCAACACCCACACTGATGAACTTAGAGCTCACAAGATTGTTTTGTTGAATAATATTAATAATATTTGCATTCTGTATGTATGGCTGTAAACAAAACAAAGCCGGGGCTGTAGAACAGGATTTGTTCAGTTCAAATATTGATTCTGTCTTCTACAGTGCACCAAAGTACAAACTCAATGTGAATGAATTCATTATTGGTAACTACATTTCAGAGAATGTACCATAACTTGTGTATAAAGTGGCTTTTACATAATGCCTTTATATAGTGTAGAGCCCACAGTGAGAAGCTGATGGACTGTGATCTTCAAATTACACAAATGACAGAGCCTGCACAAACAAATGATATGAGTCAGTGATAAAACCGATCAACTCTAGCTTTCGTGCTCAATCCTCCTCGCACCTAAAATTGGAGTCAATACCGTGGCACAAGCTGATCTATGAGAGGAAATTTAATGTGAAAAGATAGGATAATTGAACTGTGCACTCTTCTGGGGATACCCCTTATCATTTAGTAGTATTCTGCAAGTCTTCAATTTCACATAATTGGTTGAGAAACTTTCATTCTTTAAACTCTCACTAGTTCTCTTTGAAATCAGTCCTCCCTGTCTCCTTGTCTTCCTCTTGTGTTCTTTCTGTTCTCTGACAAGTCTGACCTGTGTTACTACAAAGTGGTTCCTCGCTTTACATGGTAGCAGCAGCAACTTATTAGCACATTGTTCTCATGTTATGTTAAGGTATGCATGGTAAATTCATAGAAATTCATACATTGGCAGAGTCAGAGCTGCTCATCAGCAGCAATATAGCACTTCCTATCCCAGCTCACACACACACACACACACACACACACACACTGACGGCGCAGCCAGAGTGATTTGGGGCTCAGTATCTTGCTCAAAGACACTTTGACTGGACTGGGGGGGCTAGGAATCTGGGACCTCAGTGATCCTTCAATTACTAGACCACCCACTCTACCACCCGAGTTACACATAGTAGTAATTATAGTTAAAGTATCTGTAAGTACAAGTAATAGTAACAAGAGAAGCAATAGCATTTCTGTTGGAAGTAGTGGTAGTTGTAGATGTGAGTTGTAGAATAAGTAGTAGCAGTAATGAAGTATGATGTACTATAGTGCTATACTGTCATGTTAGAAGAAGTACAGGAGATATCAGTGATTACTGTAGTGATGACAGGAGTAGTCAATTAATCTGCCGGTCAGAAAATAGTGTTTAGGATGATGTGTAAAATGTTAAGATATTCAGTTTTCAGTGATATGAAACATAAATTGAGAAGCTGGAACCAGAACACATCTGGCATTTTGACTTTTAAAAAATTACTCATATTATCAATTACCATAATAAGTACAGAGCAAAAACAGCAGCTGGGATATGGTACTGTATGCTTCCCATTGTGCTTTACATTACATTTAATCATTTAGCTGATGCTTTTATCCAAAGCGACTTACAAAAAAGTGAAACCATCAAGGTACAGTGTGACAAGGACATGTTAGTGCAGCAATAAGTACTGTGACAGTTCTAGAGGGGGATAGATTTAGCATGTCCAGTTGTTGGTAGTGTTTTTTAAAGGTAGAGAGGGACACTGCTGCTTTGGTAGGAACTGGTAGTGCGTTACACCAACAGGAAAGAGTGTACGGGTGGCAGAGACAGGCGTGCTGGTCTGTATTCGATGAAATAGTGAGGTCATAAAGTTCATTCCTAGGAACACTCACTGTGAGTGGAGGTAGGGTCAAATGAGGGCACTTAACTAGGTTGTGCTCATTCTATCAACATGGATAATGGACGCAGCTCCCAACATTTTTTTTTTGTATGTGTCAGACAGATTTTTCCTTTTTCAGATTCTGGTCTGACTTTGTTCTGCTGTATCTGTGTGTCTGTTGTGCCAGGCGGTCTATAGTGCTTCTTTTCCTGAGGACATTCCAACTAACAAGGGCATCCTGACAGTGGGCGCAACAGATGCTGATTCTGGCTCCAGTGCTGAGATCCAATATTCATTGTTTGGTATTGGGGTCGAAGATTTCTACATGGATGCAAACACTGGTACGTTCAACTATTATTTTTCTGTACATCCACCACAGATTAAATGTCTTCTCTACAGCGTCGTTCACCTCTGCGTTTGTTTCCTAAGGTGAACTCCGTACGGCCACTGTGATGGACCGAGAAATGACGTCCAGCTACAAACTCATCACCCAGGCGACTGATGGAGGAGGACTGTTCTGCCGCTCTGAAATTTCTCTCAAAGTGTTGGATGTGAATGATAATCCGCCCTCTTTCTCCTCTAATCATTACCTGGCTAGCGTGTATGAGAACGCCGCCCCCAAGGCATTGCTTACCCGCCTGCAAGCCAGCGACCCTGATGAAGGTAAGCTGCTTTGATGTTATGGTGTTATATGTTGGACTGAATGAGCGCTGAAACAGACTCCACTGAATGGAGGTTCAAGGCACCTTGTCACGACTGCTGATTTGTGGCAAACAGCTGAGTATCACAGATAAAACATGCATCTAAACCTGTAGGTGTGCATGAACTTGTCTTCTGTTCTCTCCAGGTCTTAACCGTACCGTGGTGTATTCTCTGGTGGATGAAGTCAGTGGGTTCTTCTCCATCGACCCGGTATCCGGGATGGTAATTCTGGAAAAATCTCTGGACAGAGAGAGTCGAGACTCCTATAATGTTCGTGTCCAGGCCACTGACCAAGCGGGGCAACAGGGGGCACTGTTCACTCAGGTCAGTGGTCACAGTGACACACATTCAATCTCAGTTGTGTTTTTCCATTAGTATAACCACTAAACCTAACTGCACTAAGTGTTGTTCGTGACCCCAAAAAACCTGCCACTGGAAAACGTGTAATAATGAAATATTGAAATTCACATTTATACTTTAGGTGATATAATCATGCTTTTCCAAGTAATTAAATCAGATAAAGGCTAATTAATGCAGTACTGAATTAATGCAGTTGAGTAATTAACTTCAGTTATTTCTAAAAACACAAATAGATATGATTATGTAATTAAACCATTTTACCACAATAATGTGATTAGGATTCATCAGCTACGTATTAAATTAGCTGTCCATCTTTTCATTCAGCTGGCAATGTGCAATCTCTATGTCTGTCCACACGCATGGAGAAGAAAAGCCAATGAATAAAAAC
Organism: Sciaenops ocellatus; assembly: GCA_033000465.1. Lineage (NCBI taxonomy): Eukaryota > Metazoa > Chordata > Actinopteri > Sciaenidae > Sciaenops > Sciaenops ocellatus. The sequence continues at coordinate 4,599,206 of CP136870.1, forward strand.
ATGTTTATTGAAGAGATCAGATAAAGACCCTGGTAGATTTAATCAAGATAAATCTTAATTTAACAGACAAGCTGAAGCAGTGTTTGCTCACTCACACCCTCCAGGTTTCTCTTTCTCTGCTCATTTTGTGGCTGCCAGAACCAGACATTAATACAAAATAAACTCCAGGCACATGCGAGGTCATCTGATTTTCATCTGTGTTTAGAGGTCAACTGTCCATGATGCTCAGACTGAATTTTAGGTATCAGTAGGACTGCTAATGCAAGTAGCAGTAGCTGTAGCAGCAATAGCAGTAGAAGTTGTAGCAGTAGCAGGCACAGTATTATTATGGAAGTACAGGTAGAAATACTAATAGCCCTTGTGGCACCCACTTGAATTAATTGGAACTGGGATTAAGTGTGCCTGCTCTGTAATGCTTGTGTGTGTCAGGGAAAAGAAAAGTGGGAGCAAACCCACAACAAACTCGAATTGAACCGTCTCTCTACCATTCTTATACCAGCCACAGTATATATTTCTAACCCTGAGTTACTAATAACAACATGGAACCATTTTTAACCTTACACATAATCATAGCTATCTCTGCATGCATTTTATGGTGACGTGATCTGACAGAGACAACCACAAGAGTTAATATAATACAAACAACAGTTTCTTCCAAAATAAAATGTTTAAAAAGCATTTTATTTAGTTTTTTTTTTCTCCAGCAGATTTAAAAATAACAAAACAAAATAATGATCTTGACTGTCTCCTAACTTTACCAGAAAGTGTGAAAAAGAGCCCAGCAGGGCCACAAATATTTAACATTTATGTGGCAGTCAAGAAATTCTATCTCAGGCTTTGGTGGTTACTGTCTCCAAATGATTTTTTTTGCCTCAGTCTATCTCACTGTTAGCTGCTAAGTCAGTCTATTAGAGACTTGGGTTTTAAAAGGTAGCCATATAAATGATTTTAGCCTCAGTCCATTATCTTGTTAGTAAAATCTTTTGTATCTTATGTTCCCATTAACGTATGTGAGCCCACTGTCTGTGGTGCTAAAACTGAACCTTTAGGGCCTTGAACAGCACAGACAAATTGTTAGTGAGTTCTGTTAACCATTTTTTTGTGTCTTCCTCAGGTTGATTTGACCATTTTGGTGCTGGATGTGAATGACAACGCTCCAGTCTTCCAGAGGAGGGATTATGCTGTTACAGTCCCTGAGGATGTAGCCGTGGGAACCGAGGTGCTGCGCGTGTTGGCGACGAGTGCTGACATCGGACCTAATGCTGAGATCACCTATAACATCCGGTCGGGCAACGAGTTAGGAAAGTTCACCATAGACAGAAACCTGGGTGAGCAGAGGTTCTTTAATTTTCAAGTACTTTATTAGACTGTATTAAACTAAATCCTACATATACAGTTACCTGTGTGTGTTTTAGGCTTCATTTCTGTGGCTGATGATTTGGACTTTGAGGTGTGTAAGGATTACTATCTCACCGTTGAGGCCTGGGACAGTGGGAACCCTCCTCTCAGCACTGCCACCATGGTAACCATTGAACTCATGGATGTCAACGACAATGCTCCAGCCTTCAGTCAGGACATCTACAATGTTCTGGTCAGCGAGGATGCGTCTGTTGGGCAGACAATAACAAGGGTAAGTCTTATTTTGACATTATATGAGTCTACCTATACTTTTCTATTCTATTCATTAACTTCTGTTTCACGTCTGTTCTGTGTGTTCTTTAGGTACTGGCAGAAGATTTGGACAGCCAGGTGAACGGACGAATTACCTACTCGATCCTGAGAGGTGACCGGAGCAACCACTTCTGGATTGACCCTGTAACAGGACTGCTTAAAGTCAATAAGCGGCTTGACAGAGAACTAGTAAGGATGCATCTTCAAGCGCAATATCTCATAAACAATCAATAGTGATTTTCTGGTTCAGAGCACAGCTAAGACAGAAAATACCAAGTTCGCTCAAGGTGAGCACACAATGAGGTCTCATATTATGCAAACATAACAGGGCTTGCTGTCTCGCCTGATACATACAGATGCTGTGGCACTCTCATCTCAGTCTCATCCTTTCTGCTCCACCTAGGTGTCCAGCTACTCTTTGTCAGTGCAGGCGTTCGACAGTGGCTCTCCTGCCATGTCCTCCACCGTCACCCTTAACATCGACATCTCCGACGTTAACGACAACCCTCCCGTCTTCACCCCTCCCAACTCCACAGCCATCATACAGGTAACAGTCTGAACATGTTTGCTTGTGTTCGTGTGTCTTTGCGCTCCACTGCGCACCAACTCCTCTCTCTCTCCCATGCTTCCAGCTAAACCAAGCTGCTGGTGTCACCCTGCTGAAGCTGTCAGTCAGCGATAAGGACACCCCTAGAAATGGCCCTCCCTTTGAGTTTCGTATCGTGTCGGGAAATGAGGGAAATTTTTTCTCCCTGGACCAGACAGGAACTCTGAGGTCCAACCGTGTGTTTGACCCTGAGGCCCCCAGAGAATTCACCCTTGAAATCCAGGTTAGTGATGTATGTTTTCTAACCACCATTTATTCACTAAAAGTTGACTGACAATTACGCTTTGCCTGCATGGTTACACACAGTCAGCATTAAGAGCTACCTATTACTCACACAGTCTCTCACTGTTAGCTGCTAAGTCAGGCTATTAGAATCATGGGTTTTAAAAAGTAGCCTTATATAAACACATTTCTGTAATGGGGAAGCTATTACCGCCATTAATTTGATGGCCTAGAAAGACGGTCAGTGCTTTCATAACTGCCTCACAGTGGCGGACTCCGGCTGTCTGAGGGTCAGGGGCGAAAAAGATGGAGAGGCCACCAGCTGCATGCACATAACGTTTTTTCACTGTGATGGCGCCCTAGAGCTTCAAGTTAATACATTTCAGTTCAGTTTCAGCTACATTGCTATCCATATTCTTTGTACTTGTTTGGTTATACAGATGTCAGGTGGGTGTCTAAATGTAAATATAACCATATTTACATAGTAAGAAATTCATTTTTACTTTACATCCAGTATTCCAGCAGAAGTGTGCCTGTTTTTTTTGAGTTGATGAATATATTTCTGTAACTTTGATTTTGTCTCTCAGGCACGTGACTCCGGTAAGCCAAGTCTTACCTCTTCCTCCTGGATATTTCTAAGGGTCATCGGGAACAGTCAGTACAAACCCGCCGTCTCCCCCCTGGAAATCTTCATCGTCATGGTAACAGATACCTTCCAGGGCGGCCCGATAGGTCAGATCTACGCAACCGACCGGGACGCCAACGATGTGCTGTCGTTTACCCAGAAGCTTCAGCCCAAGACCATGTTTAAGATAAACAGACAGGACGGCAGCATTGTGGCTCTGCCGGGCCTGGAACCTGGCAGGTAAACACTACACCACACAAACACACTCTCTAGCACACGTGAACACCCATATTGTGTGTAAACACATCTCCTCGTCCTCTCTCAGATACCAGATGAATGCCACAGTGAGTGACGGACGTTTCGCTGTGATAGCTGACGTGTCGGTCCAGGTCGAACAGGTGACAGATGTGCTGCTGCGGAGTGCCATCACCTTACGTTTTCGCTCCCTGTCTCCAGAAGACTTGCTTGGTCGTTACCTGAGCCAAATCAAACTAACGTTACGGGGACTAGCTGGCTGGAAATGGTCACCGGGACAACAGGATCCTCTCCATGTGCTGAGTGTACAACCGGTAATGGGGTCATCTGACATGGACTTGCTTTTGGCCATGGAGAGGCCAGAGACATCGGGCAGTGGACGGATGGGTGGGTTCTACTCCGGACAAGAGTTGTCTGCAAAGCTGGAGGAAGCAGCGGAGCGAGGCCAGATTCGAGGTGTCCTAGCTGGGGCTGTGGTGGTGAGCAGCGCTTGTTCTGGGGAGCTTGAGTGCGGCGACAGGGTGTGTGAAAAGATATTGGTAATGGAAGGTGGCTCGCCTGTCACCTACAGCACAGAGAGGGTTAGCCTGGTGTCACCAAGGTTCAGGCCTACAGAGATCTGCACTTGCCCTGGTAAGCCCTGCACGCATGCTTGCACTTACATTCTAACTAAGCCCGGCTCACATTGTTAGTATCCTTGATATCTCTTACAGCTGCATGTCAAAGTATATTTTACACCAGTGCTGGTCATTAGGTTTGATATAAAAACCTTCAAACTGAAGTCATGATTAATTTGTATTTTGCGACATGTACATAGATTTTTTCAGGTTTTTTTTCTGATTTTTATGTTGTATTTTAATATTTAAATGAATCTCTAATCATTTCTGTATCTTCTGTTTACAATCAGGAGGGACATGTCCCACTCCTGTGGAACTGTGTGAAGGTCAGTCCTGTCCAGCAGACATGCAGTGTGTCCGTTCTGGTCCTACAGCGCCATCTGTCTGCCAGTGTCAGCCTGAGCAACTAGACGAGTGTGCAGGTGTGATGCGATCCTTCCTTATGCTTGAAGTTTAGCGTGTATATGTTTGGGGTAGACGAGTAGATCACTATGGTGCAAGGATTTAATTATGCATTATATGTATTTTTTCCTTAATTTGAAAACTTTCCCCTCTAAATTTTATTCCGTGTCTCTCTCTGTTTTTTATGTGAATGTGCAGGACAAACCTCTCTGAGTTTCTCTGGAAACAGTTACATCAAGTACAGAGTGACAGAGAGTGGCCAGAGTGGAGAGATGAGGCTTGGCTTGAGGATCAGAACACTTCAGAGGAGAGGAGTCATTATGTTCACACGTGTTAACCCCTGTACCATGCTCAAGGTAAACAGATTTACATCCTAATCATATTGTTTTTCCCAGTGCCAGATCTGTCTGCATTTTAGTGGTTGCTAAGTATCGGAACATATAGTTTTTCCTTTCCTCCCACAGATTGAAGGAGGTCGACTCTGGTTCCAGTTGGACTGTGACAACACCCTTGGTATTATGGGTATCTCTGGCAGACCAATAAATGATGGCCTCTGGCATGCTGTTGCCTTGGAGCTGACTAGGAACTATACCCTACTGTCATTAGATGACAGCTATGTGGAGCGTCGCCGAGCAGCCCGTGCCCCTGTTCGCCTTTGGCCTCTGGCACCAGATTCATCCTTTTTCTTCGGGGCCCAAGTCAGGCCACCGAATGGGCAAGGTGAGAGGCCAAGCCCAGGGCCGGGGAGAGGGCCGGGACTAGGGGACCGTAGCGTGAGGGCCCCCCCGAGAGCTCAGGATGGCTTCCAGGGCTGCCTGGGCTCACTGATGCTGAACGGTAACGAGCTGCCACTCCAGAATAAGAGGAGCCGTTACGCTGAGATAGCCGGGCTGAGCGAGGTCAAGTTGGGCTGCGTGCTTTATCCAGATCCATGCGTCAGTCAGCCCTGCCTCAACGGAGCCATCTGCAGCAGCCTGCCCTCTGGAGGTCTGTTTAGATGACAGTGTGAATGTGTGCGTGTTAAATTACACTGCTGTGCATATGCAAACACATGTTCTCATATAGCACAAATTCATACAATAACATACATATAAGTTTGTATGTTAATTAAATATTAAGTCAGTCAATTACATAATTTGATATTGAACTTATTGATTAATATTTATGGATATATACAGAATTATTTGACATTTTGAATCTCTCTCCAACAGGCTTCATGTGCAGTTGCAGTGCTGGCTTCAGTGGGGGGCGCTGTGAAATTGAATTGACATCCTGCATGCCAAACCCGTGCCAGAACGGTGGAGACTGCGAGCCTGTAGGCACTGCATTTGTCTGTGGCTGTCCTACAGGACTCGGGGGACTTATGTAAGAATATCCTGCAAAAACACACACACACACACACACACACACACACACACACACACACACACGCACACACATATCCACACACTCTTTTAATGTAATTACTGACTGTAGAAACAGCGATTGGAATTGTGTGACCTGTATGTACACAATGACAGGTCAGGGTTAGTGATGATTTATACACATTAGCATCTGCATCTCCCTTCTCATATACATTCAAACATGAAGGAACATGTGTAGGACACACACATACACACACACACACACTCATTAGCCCACATTAGTATCACAGCACCCACTGTGTTGTTTTAGTTGTCATTGTGTGAGATAAATTAGTATTTCTAATTTAATTCAGTATAATTTCTGTTGAAAAGCCTATAATCTTTCTCTTGCTTCCTTCCTGATTACAGCTCAGTAATTGCCTTTGAAATAACCTCTCTGCTCATGTGGTTGTTTAATGGAGCCACCACTAGAGAGCAGTTGTCCCTCAAAGGAGAAAATGCTTCTGCTTTTTTTATGATTTTGACAGAGATGTAAAAATACCTTCGATGGAGTTGAATGAAATCAAATGTAGCTGAATAATTTATTGTTTCTTTTTCAGGCAACAAATTGTTCAGACTATTATATATATAAATATAAACCAATTCCACATTCTGCCTCAAGCAATCATCTGTCGAGTATACTTAGATATGGAATTGTTTGTCCGTTAAAGTGAGAATGTCCCACTGAAATGTTTGTAATAATCATAAAATAAAGTATGTTCAATTGGAGAATTCCCTAAAAATTGACAATTAAAAGCTGAATCATAGACTTTAAAATATAAATGTGGGTGAGCTTGCTGAATTCATGAGGTTTGTTAATTAGAATATACATGATTCATTTTCTAAAATATTCATGAGTGATATCACTGGTAATTATATCCAGGCCTTGTAAACTGCATATGCTTAATGACTCACTGCGTTTTTATCGTTAAAAGCAAAACATGGACAGACATGTACAGTTTCCTGCGGTGCTCAGAAGTGTTTTTCTTTCAATGTTTTGAAAATCCCATCAAGAAAAAAGAAAATGATCAATGATAAAAGATAAATGCAAGTATTTTCTATCTGGTTCACAGCAGGACACCATGTTTGAAATGACAAGCTGACAAGATGAACACGTGTGTGTGAACTGAAATTACGTTTGTAACGTTCTGTTCTTTTGGAATTGCAGTTGAATCAGAACCATGTAAATGAGAATAAAAGTGAATCCATGAAGATAATTCATTGATTTAGCAAGAAAAAGGCCACCTGAATAATATTTTTTCTGTCTTTTTAACTCTCTGTCGTGCTTTCTCAATGCCTTTTCTTATTATTCTCTTTGTATTCCATACAAATCAAATTCACCACTCCCATGCATAGCAATTTATTTGTCCATGCCTCTGCAGATGTGATGAGGATGTGAATGAGTGCGACCAGGACGAGTGCGGAAACGGAGGAGAGTGTGTCAACACATTCGGGTCGTTCTACTGTAACTGTTCCGAGGGTTACGAGGGTCAGTTCTGCGACGATCAGCCGGCTGGTGATCTGGGGGACGACACGCAGGTACACTGTGAACAGCCCTTAAATCTTACAGTGTACACTCAAGCATAATCCAAAATGTACGAGCTCTTTGGTTTTTGTGTTTTGCACATTCAGCTTGCTCCTAATTTGACTTGGCGTACTCAGCGAAGCTGTTGAGAATTTTGAGTGTGCAGTGGCCTCCCGGGATGGTTTACCAGCTCGGAGTGTTTGTCTCTGCAGTAGATGAATGAAAGTGTGGTAATGGGTAAATCACAGCTTCCATTTGAAGCTGCCACGCTCTTGACTTTTGTCGTGCACTATATACCTTATATTGAGACTGCAAGCCCAATTAATGTGGCACATTGTGAGAAGGAAGGTGCTTCTATTATTCACTAGAAGACTGTAATTAGAGAAGTAACCATAGTCGACAAAACCTATTAGGCTGCTTTCACAACCACTAGATTCGTTGGCTTTGTTTGTTTGTTCTAAGGACATTTGAGGGTGTCTGCTGCTGGTAATAAAGCTGAATAAAACTGACCCGTTTTTACTGGAGCTATGTTTTCTAATAAAACAAGACTCTGTGGAATTAAACTTAGTCTCTACTGCAAGATCAGACATGTGAGTGTTTTAATCCTTTAAAATAAAGATCAAACATCACATGAAACAAAATGTCAGTAAGTTCATTCATCAAAAGATGCTTGCGGTTATAAAAAGTATGTAACACTGGGGGTCTTTTTAACGTTTTTAATATGTTGTTTTTCTCCCTTCTAAGCGTTTATGTGGGTGGATGGTCCACTGCACTGTATCTGTGCACTCCACTATCAAACATGCATATTAACTACAGTTGTCATATGGTTGCATAAGTAATTTCAAAGGAATCTATACATATGCCACAGACTGAGGGAAAAAAGCCAACATGTGCAGAGTTTTCTCATCAAGTTGGAAATATATTATCATTTCTCGTCCAAATTAGAGTCGCTATGATTCCAGCAGACAGTGATACATTAAGAGATGTTTTTTATGATCTTTCTCTTCATGTTGCCCAGGCGGAGCCCCTGTCTTACGTTGGACCAGGAGAGATAATTGGCATCGGAGTCCTTGCTTTTGTCATCATCTTCCTCCTCATACTCTTCATCGCCTTTAGGAAGAAAATCAAATTTAGGAAAGACTCAGACCCGGGCCCGGGGACTCAGGCTGTGATGGGTGTGTCAGCTATTTCCACAGAAACCAGTTACATGCTGCACAAAACTGGCATGGGGGCAGAGGGGATTGAGTTCAAAGCAGTTCGCGTGACAGGGTCGCCGGGGACGACGAGCACCTACGGTGAGGTAGGGGGCAGCACCGGGGGTCCTCCCCAGGTCATGGTACGTCCAACTGCCCACTCCCCTCTGCCGGGAGGACTCAGCAACCAGGGCATGAGGAGCGGGGATGGTGACAAGACGACATCCAGCGAGGGCAGTCAGGTATGTTAAAGTGTGCATTGGCATTTATTAATGATTACAATTTATATCCGTGTCTCCTGTATCATAACGTGACCATCACCTCACAGGATTTGGTGACTTTCTGATGGCAAGTTTTATTCATAATCACAAGAAAATAATTGAATAAAGCACGGCAGTATTGAAAAAACAAATTATATTCATATTTTTATGCTACTAAAAAAATCAAACAAATAAAAATCCCAGTATGTTTACAAATTTTGTGAATGCAACACACATTAGTCTTTCTCTCAATATTCTCTGACTTTGTCACCCTGTCTCTGTCGTTATTCAGTCCTACTGAATATTTCAAGAATCTAATTATACATATTATGCCGTCAAAATACAACAAAATGTAATGTAATTTCAAAGTTTTGTATTTCCTGTATTTCCAGCCTGCTACGAGCTGAAATGTGACAGTGAGATAAATAAGCAGATGTAAAATGAATCAAAAACACTGTAATTGTCGCTCTGAACAGTAGCTATTGGATTTTGCAGATCAGGAGTGCCCCTATGGTTCTTGAACCGGTTTTGTTCATGATTCAACAACAGACAACGATCTTCCTATCGGGAATAAACCTGCCTCTTGTGTGACCTGTTTGTAGGAATAGGGTTGGCCTACACTGCTAACATAATGGCGGTGCTTGGAGACCTTAATATTTTCTGATGGGATGTAAAAAGTTGGAGAAACACTTGGCTGAATTATTAACGGATGGACTCTGTAGTTTTAGGCGCATGCTTGATTCGCTAGTCATAATTTATGGGAGCATAAAGATGTATGTTGGATTGACTCAAAATGCCTGTGTTCGTGATAATGAAAGAGGATACCAAGTGCAATTGTGCTGCTAATTAATGTGTTTTAATAGTTGCTAATTTTGTCGATTTTTAATTTGCTTCCATCTCTACAGTTCAGCAGCTTCCTCTCAGACATGTCCAATGTCCGAGGTGTGGCCAATAGGAGGGGAATCGCAGTGTGCAGCGTGGCACCCAATCTCCCTTCGGCATCTGCCTGCCTCTCAGAGCACAGTCCGGCCCACAAAGTGTCCTGGGAGGGCGAGGAAGCGAGGGAGGAAGGGCTGGAGAGGATGAGAGACGAGAGAGAGGAGGAATGGGGCCAGAGAGCGTTTGAATTGGAGAGAACACAGAGAGATAACAGTCCACAGGGTAAGACTGCAAGCATGTGCGTGCACATAAACACACTCGCAGGCGCATGCGGTTTCTAACCTCTGATCAAAAAGGCACAGAGAACACAATCCATGAACTCATTGTGTTACACCCATACCGTCATCTCCACTGAGCGAGCTTATTTCACAGTGATCCATGCCTTTTGATCACACACATCAAAGAAAATGGCCCAGAGGAAGCAAGAATGGTTAAGAAGTCATATTTTTATTTTGCCTATCATTTCATGTTAGTTTTATTATTTACAACTTCCTGTGAGCAACAAATTGTAGTGTAACTTACTTTCCTGTTACGATGCTGAAATTGCCAATTATGTCCTCTCGGATCAGGATAACTCTTGCATCTCCTGTGCACTTCTGTTTGAATGGTCAGGGTAATCAGCCAGAACTGATGTCCTGTGTTCTTGTCCTACTTTTGCCCAACAAAAGAAAAAGTCAAAATCAAAGTAGCAAGAACACAAAGAAAGTCCACTTTTCTGCAAAGTTTTCTCCCATTTTTTATTTTTTTTTTTATTTTTCATCCAAGTTTGCCTCACATGTGTCTTTGTCAGCTGAGAGGACAACACACTGAGCGCGGTGAGAAATCATTGTCAGATAATTCAGCTTCAGTCTGATATTTATCTGCCAACGCTGTCAGCACAGTTCACAATTCAGTGCTAAGGTAGACGTCACATATTTCGATTCTCTGTCCAACCTGTTCTTTGAATAATACACCCTGCAGTGGGGACTTCCTGCCTCTTAATTATTGATTTCTTCCTGTGGGAATGTGAAGTCGGTCATTTCATATATTTTTTGCTCCCCTGTTGAGAGGATGCACGAAAAAAAAGAAAAGCTTGCACTGCCACGGGACACAGTTAAATCACAGTCCATTAATTAATATGTGATTAAGCTTATAATGAACAAATATTCTGATTATTGTTTTAATGATTCCAGCGTTAACTGCCTGTTTAATTAGTCAATTGGAAACAGTTAAGTTATTACACAGCAACCACAAACAAGTACAGTAATGAATATTGCAATAGATGCTGCGAGTCAATACGTGAGGAAACATATTGGTCGTTTTTCTGTCACTACATGCTGTTCATCAATAAATAAACTGTCATGAATAATGAAATAGTGAACAAACCAGGTCCCATACTGCTCAGTTTTTGCCAATTGTGCTCTCAAATGCCACAATAAGGATATTTATCTTCACGATAAGGAAAGAAATTTAGTTTAGCAGACAAAAAAGAAAGAAAGAAAGAGTAAAAAAAAAAAAAAGACTAGTGTGTAGAAAAATGTCCCCTCACCTGCATGCTGAATTAGACGGGTGGCTGCTGCGCTGCCTTTTGTTATTTAGTTTGATTGATGGTACTGCCTTACTGCTCACATTCCCACAGGAGCGTTTCACTTGTTCTGTACGCGTTGGACCACGACCACCTAGCTCAGGCTCAGAAAGCTAAAGTTGATGTCAAGACATCTTGGTCCTCCCTCGTGGACAGAGTGTGGTTTTTGTTACAAGATGGGACAAGCTCTGTAACTGCTTAGAATATCCACATCTAATATAGCCTCCTACAGGTTCGTAGGAGCTCAGCTATATATTATATTTGTACCTGCTTCGCCCAGTTATAAGAAGCAAACTACCAATCATAACACCTCCTAAAACAATCTTTGGCACGCTTTGTCAAACAGGAAATGCTGTTTACCAAGTGATACTGTTTTATAAAACAACAGCTGAAAGAGGTGAAATCTGCAGCAGTTTAACATCATGGATTTTCACCTGTTACATATCTGCACAGGATTAAAGAAACAGCAGGATGTGAGTTCCAAGGGTGGGAGCTAATAATGTTTATGCAGAAAACATGTTTTTTCCATTTTTTTTCTACTAAAAACTAAATATGCCAAATGTTTCAGTGCATCAGCATCACTGTGTTTTAATATAAGCAGCTGTCCAAGAACTTAATTATCAAAGTTATGAGTTCAATAAAGAAAATCGATCAAGACTAAGAATCCTGAGCGTCAGTGCCAAAGGTATCAAGAATACTCAATTTCACACGTTAAGGTTGGCACTTTAACTTTATTGAGATTCATCAGAAGAGGCAGTAAAATGTAAACTGTTTTCTCCTTCTGTTCTCTCCTATTTGTTCCACCTACCAACATAAAGCCTCTTAAGTTTTGCCAAAACTTACTTTTAATCACATTAGCGGAGCTGCCAGCTCTTATTTCTGAGCAGCTTTATATTCCAAATAGAATTGTTGCTATAGCCCATGCAGATGATTTCCACTCTGTTAGTTTTCTGTATCTCGTTCCCAATTTGAACATGAATGTGAAACCAGGCGTTTTATTGCTGCTAGATTAGAGCACCTGGTAGAGCAATGTACCTGTCTCAGACTGTCTTATAGACAGTCTTCATAGCGTCTTTATCTAAAGCCATTGGGGCACAAAAGTACCGGCGCTAACAATCAGTTAGGAGGCAGTTCTGACTTCACAAACACATCATCAGCAAAGGAATCACACTTGTAAACAACTATTTATTTGAAATGTTGCAGGTTAAAGCTGACTAGAGACCTTTTGTCTGGCAGATTTATCCAGACGTAATTTCATCTGTTGTGTCTGTACGGACAAAAATTCAAGTTTGTGACTGGAAATAAGAGCTTTGATTACTGCAGTGTAAACAGCCTGGATTGCTTTTTACCAACGTATCTGCTGTTTTGAGGGGTTTGTGTTTTACATCTGCTACACTCCACTAAACAACCAACTCTGTGGTCCCCCTTATCCTCAGTGACTCCTCCAGCTGGTGCAGACGGTATTAAATGAGCAGACCTGGACTCGCAGTGGGTGTTCTGGGATTTGTGAAAAAGCTGTACTCTAAAATAGTTAGTCAGCCTTTGGGAACAGACCAAAATTCATTTTGAGTATACTGAAATGAAAAGAAATGCAGATATGAATAGTTTGTTACGTGTATGAGTCTCTCATTACCTGACATAGCCTGTCAGAAAGGAAATAGATAGAGGGATATGGATAGATCAATATTAAAGGATTGGTATCCCATGTCTATATTAAAATATTGCGCTTCTAGAGTACTCTACCAGAGTTTTTGGTCACTGTAAGCATTTCTCCGGTTGAAATCCACAGACTTTGTTTCATAAAAAAATGCATTCAAGTGCCAACACACTTGATTTGGCTAACTCAGACAGCGAAAGCCTCATATTACCTTTTGGAGTCATGCCAGGAAGGGATCACTTCACAGCCAGGATGTACAAAAGGAATGAATTCATCAAATATTTAAATGTTCATACAAGTAGTCCTATGTGAGTTTTGTATTAAAGGTCCCCTGTGTAAGTTTTAGCAGCTCAATTTACAGAAAGATGGAATATAATATGTACTACAACAATGCTATATTTCATCACCTGAAAATAAGAATCATTATGTTTTTGTTACCTAGAATGAGCATTTTATATCTACAAGCGTCACACGTCATGTTGAAGCGCCATGTTTCTACAGTAGCCCAGAACGGACAAACTAAACACTGGCTCAGGAGAGGGGATTCTGCCTTTGGTACCTGATTCACGGCCTCCGCATGAGGCGAGGTGGTTGCAATCACCAACTAATTTGCTAGATGCTACAACAGTGGACCTTCACCATTTAAACTTCTGAGTGGAACATGTTGGTATGGCTCATTGTTTGGAAATGAATATATACCTGTGTGTGTGTGTGTGTGTGTGTGTGTGTGTGTGTGTGTGTGTGTGTGTGTGTATTTGTGTGTTAGGCGTGTCAGCGTTGGTGGACGAGATGGCACGTCTCTCAGACTCCACCTCTGAGGAGCACTCCCTCAGTTCCTACACTTCTGAGTCCTTCGATGACAACGGTAAGCCTGCAGTGCTCAAATGACTCAGCACACCTCGCCTCTTTAATCTCTGCATATTCCTCATGCACTATATACTTTTTGCTAGTTTACCACATAAGGCCTCTAAAGGTTATTCAAAAGAAGGTAAAATTAGTCTGCGGACTGTGTTTTGTATTTGGAAGTGACAAAGGCTGAGAGCCACCGCTGTAGATAAATCTCCCTGAATGTGGGAACAGTCCACTTTGCACTTTTACAACAGTGCGTTAACTGTATTAACATATTGAAAAGCAAGCAGACAAAAGAGCAGTGGGAATGTTTCTTAAAGTCCATACACAAAAATGCTTTATAAGATTTATAGACTGGTCTGAAGTGAACAAACAAAGCCTTGTTCAGGCCTTTTCTTGAAATTCTATAGTGTCTTTTCCCAGATAACTCAATACCTTTAATCAGTTCCTTGAATTCTTCAGTATGTCTTTTTCCCAGATAACTCAATACCATTGATCTTTTGTCAGCACAGTATAAGAGGTTGGAAGCCAAACACGTTAATGATCATGTGTGTGGGTGTGTGTTTTTTCAGATAAGGAACCCATGCTGATGCTTTGTTTCCTGTCTAATTGCTGTGGCTAAAAAAATGTCTCTCCCACTCCCTTATAAGACACACACACACACACACATATGCCACAAGCACAAAAACGTGTTGGCTAACGTGTCTCCTCTGTTCTCAACACGTGCTCACACACTTTCTCCATTTCTGTCACACCCAGCACATGAAACCTAACCCTACTCACAAATGCACTGACATCGTTACTGTTGTTCTTCTTCTCTTTCTGCATTCCGCCCAGCCTCCATAGTGACGGTCATCCGTCTTGTCAATGATGCCGTTGATAATATTGAAAGTGAAGGTATGAAAGAAACATCCTCAGCTGACTCCTCTATCTCTTTTGTGTTTGCTGGTGTAACAAGATCTAATGTTCTGAATGCAGCCAAGCCGCCACTGTTCAATCACTTTCTATTCAGAATAAAACAGCTGGCTTTGATTTCCAATATTTTTGTGAGTTTCAAACACCGGATCTCTCTGTATTTCAATGTTTCCCCTTTGGTTTCTATGTTGTCTCTGACTTCTGCTTTCTCTCTCCCTTTGTAGTGTCGAACATGGACAAAGAACAGCGGCGAAACAGCCCTGGTGAGTGAGCTGCAAAGTAACTGAAAAACATCTTATTAACTTGCCACACCTTTGGCTTTGTATCTCAAACTGTGACCCCCAAAACTATTTTTTTATTCTTAACATTATTTTTTCTTTCACTTTCCACTTTTATCTTATTTACTCCACGGACTTTGAATATAAATGTTGACTCCCAGACTCTCGTTATGCTTTCTTGGTTTCTGATTGGTGTTTCTGTTTTGACGCTAGCAAAAAGCAAAGAACGCAACATTTAGGCGTTGTCTCTGAAAAATAACAAATTTTTTGCCCTGTAGATAATTATCATGACCAATAAATTGGACAGGTTAATGGACTGTATTTATATAGCACCTTTCTAGTCTTCTGACCACTCAAAGTGCTTTTTCACTACATATCTCATTCACCCATTCACAAACGCGTTCATACACTGATGGCACTGATGGCTACCATGCAAGGTGCCAACTGATCATCAGTCATTCATTCATACACCGATGTGTCGCTTTTTTATTTTGACAATTTGGGCCAACCGAACCGCCGATCATCTGATTAGTGGACGACCTGCTGTACCTCCTGAGCCACAGCCGTCCTCTAATATATTGATATATACAGATGAGTAATAGAGACTTTTTTTTTTAAATGGTAAATATCAGGGTTGTAACTAACTATTTTTATTGTTGATTTATTATTGAGCTGCAGATTATTTCCAAGATTAAATGTCACAAAAAGTGTAAATCATAGAGAAAAGCAGAACGTTCTGTTATTTTTGCATTAAAAATGACTTAAACGATTAGTCAATTTTTAAAATAGTTGAATAGCTCTGTACATATCCTGGTTAAAAAATGTCTATTTCTGATATCAAATATCAGTATCAGCACTGACCTAAAAAGAATTCAGTATCAGAAAGGCTCTTGAGTAAATCATTTGATGGAACGCCACAGCCAAACTGTTAGCCGATGTCTAGTTAATGTGTGCTCTAAGTTTTCTGTCTGCGCTCACACAGCTTTGTTGTACAAAGAAATCTCACTTTCAAACAAAGCTCTCTGATCATGAGCGAGCTGCCTGTTTTAACAAGACCAACAGAGCAAAAACTTTTCCCGTTTTTTAGAAATACCCTACCAATATTGGGACCTCCAAATCAGGACCCCCAGTATTTGATTTAAGAAGGTTGTGAAAAACATTGTGCTAATTTCATGCTGCTCATTTCAGATCCAGATTGTAGCTGGTTGTGACTGATTGTCAATACTGTTAATCACTAATTAGGTTTCCACTCAAAAATGTGTTTCTGCAGTCTTGACAAAAAATCTCAACGGAATCTTAAGTTTTAATTATTTATGTATTTAATTACTTTCAACTGTTGGAAACTGAAGAGGTTTGATAGGATTTTGATTGGATTTGATATTATATTCAGATTGTATAAAATGCTATCAAATAAACACTTTAGGTCACTGAAATATGTATGAAACAACTCTCTCACCACCTTATTATTTCAGGCAAGTATGCAACATACACAAGTGGCCGCTGTATATATAATAGCTGGATTATGCTGACATTTAATACCTCAGTCAAGTGGGGTGTAGCGCTCCTCCTCCAAGCAAAGCAAAGCTTTCACCCCGGCCTTGCAGAGGGTCTCAGTGGATTTTAGGGGCACTTTGAGCCAAGCCTCACATCCGCATAGAATGGCAGAGGAGAAGGCAGCTTCAAACACTTTCTTTTTCTCTCTAAATGGGGCATCATCCACAGGCCGAACAC
Source organism: Sciaenops ocellatus (assembly GCA_033000465.1). Lineage (NCBI taxonomy): Eukaryota > Metazoa > Chordata > Actinopteri > Sciaenidae > Sciaenops > Sciaenops ocellatus. The sequence continues at coordinate 4,615,919 of CP136870.1, forward strand.
TGACTATCCACTCTCACCCAAAGCATGGCTTTGCTTACATAAAGATCAGTGCATTCATGATCCAGTCGCACCTATCCTATACGATCCCTATGTTCTTGTCACTTACTTGTGCTGCAGTTCTATTAATTGGCTCATAGTTACCAAGTCTGTTTGTTCTCAGTCGCGTGTCATTTTCTGGGTCCACAAAGCATTTCATTACTTACCCACAGCAAGTCTGTGTTCACGCATCTGCCTCTGCCAGCCTGCTGAAGCGTAAGGAGCTTTATTTCAGAGAGAATAAAGTGATAAAGATTGTTGTCCAATAGATAGAACCCATTGTGTTAATATAACAATAAATATATATTATATTTAACACTACGGAAGCAACTGCATGAAAAAATACCTGTATAGTGAGAGAGAGAAAACAGATTCCTAACGAGGTGTACAGTGTTCATGTCTGTAGTTCTAGGAATGTAATCTGATCTGTCTTTATTTCACATCATTACTGTTGTCGCTTGCATGAGGTACCGTGTTTGTGTGTGCGGCAGAGTGTATGCATTACTTGTGTGTGTTATTTTGGTTGTGTGTGTGTGTGGATTTGTCTCTTTGCATGTGTTGGCGCTAAATGGCTCCATGCCAGCCTCCCTCTCTTGTTATCGAGTGTGTTTTCCTCCATGTCATAATTCACTGTGTCTCTCTGCATTCAGTTGTTTCTATGAGAAGAATATTTCATCATCAAAGGCTTCCCGTCCCATGAGATATTTGCTTTGTTTTCCACTTCACTGACAGGGAGTCAGCACCTGCAGTGCAAAGATGAGATTTGTGTAGAGTTCATCAAAGAGTACATTGTGGACTGTAAGAACATTAATTTATTTTTCTTAGCCCTTAACCCTTTCATTTGAAAATGTTCCAAACAAAAGTAGAGATATTTCAGCAGCATGGCATGCAGCAAGAACTCCCACATTTCTGTGGTTTGTTGGCACGGCAGTCCATCAGACATCTCTGTCCACATGTGTCATGCATTAAACACCAGGAGTATGCATTGCTAATGAACGGTACTCTCCATCCTACACGGAGAATGACCTCTTTGGGTTCCCTCACTTCATCAATATGATATTTTTTTCACTCACAGCTCATTAACCCAGTCATGAATAATGCAACCTGTATGCTGTAGTTTGTTGGAAGTAGTGGATTAGCGGGGATTTCTGCAACAGTCTATTAAACATGAACTCAGAGGTAGAAATTTTATTTGCACATTAATAAATTCTAAATGAGAATCACAGCAATGACACAACTTAACCATGCAGCCCTGGAGAACACATAGTAAGAGGCAGTCATTCATGAGCCTCCCGCTGCATCACAGACAGACAAATACAAACAAACGCAGAACATCCATCCATTATCTACAACCTCGATTCCAAAAGAGTCGGGACGCCGTGTAAAACATAAATGAAAACAGAATGCAATGATTTGCAAATCTGTTTTGAATTCGGTTCAAAGAAACATTTCATAGAAATCTGTATTTTTGTGATTTAACGCCCACAGTTTGTCTAATCCCACTGTGGTAAATATGGACAGCTGTTGTTATGATTATATTACTTATGATCAAAAACTAGCGAGTCGACATCTTTGCTAACAGCTAGATTACTTACTAGTCCAACAATAAGAAGCCCAACTCGGCGTCTGTCTTTCAGCCTTTTATTTCACCAAGCACCCACCAACGACTAAAAGTCAGTCCCAGATTTACTCTTGTCCGGCGGCTTGATGACTCTTATTTTCTCTTCTTAGCTTCCTCCGTGAACATCAATTCTATATACTCACCACTGTCATTAAGTCCATAGAGGCTGCTGAGCCTGGCTAAATTCCCACCTCGCCCAGCTCTTCTGCTCTGGTACAACACTGGTCCCGCTCCCCATGAGCATTACCCCCCGGGCCTGAAAACCTCCTCTTCTTCCCGTTGGTCCAAACACTAACACTCCCCCCGGTGCTCTGAGCTCACAGCCTGGGCAGCCTGGCTAACAAATGGAGCTAACATTAGCTGACAGCAGCTGCAGTTGGCAGCAGAAACTCTGTAAATCACAGAGAGTTGATGCAGAGCAGCCAGAGGACATCAGAAAACATTTTCTCCATAAAATATGATCCAGTTTCACCAAAATCAGTCAAATAGTTTGTGGTGTGTGTGACATAATGTAAAGCATTACACACTTCTCACAGGTGATGATACCTGGAGCACAAAGTTAGAGTGACAAACATAGAGTGACAATGACGGAGACACCATTTACCTGATTACAAGACAGTGTAGCAGACAGTTATTTTATGGTAGAAAAGTTTCTTCACAGGTTCATTGCAGGGCTAACACACAGAGACAAACAGCCATTCACATTCACACCTACAGCAATTTCCAGTTACCAATTAAAATGCATGTCTGTGGACGGTGGGTGGACCCGGAGGAAACCCCTGCAGACAGAGGGAGAAAATGCAAACACCACACAGAGAGACCCCTGCCGGAACCCAGAATCTTCTCACTTTCAAGCAACACATTTCTATGAAAACAAAGACATCAAGGGAGAAGATAACAAGCAGAAGAACTAAAGAGGAGAAAAAATAAATACAAACAAGCCAGAGTATCTACACAGGCTATTCATTAATGTAACGAATACTGGCTCACATTTTTTTTTCTTTTAGGTTTGTTTATTATGAGGCAGTAAATCTCAGATTCTGGCACCTCGTGCAAGTGATTTTACACCTAGAGTAGTTGCTGTGACTTCAGGAGGGCAGAGATGGAATCTGCAGTGATTTGAGTGATTGTAAACATCTTCAGATCAGCCCCTCCAGTAACGGAGTCACAAAAACATATTCGCTGGTGTCACCTCACTTGCCTCCTGCTGATAAGATTGCGATGATACTCTTTCAGAAGCGAGGTGATTTATTGATGTGGCACCTTTTTTGCAGGCTGATCCTATTAGATAGATAATCTCATTCCTCGCTCACCCTGTGCAATGCAGAATGCCTGTTTGTAATGTAACACACAAAATCAAGGGAGGAGTACATACTTCCAGTGATTTGGCAGCGTTAGTTTGTCCAGGGAATAAAGCCTCAGGCTCCAAACACAGCATGTTAACTCAAATCTGTTTCTTAACTCTCTTAAGTAGGTCATCTCTCTTCTTGTTTTTATTAAAACAGACTATTGGTCACTGAAACTACTCCAAAGTCTTAAAAATCATTCATTCTTTCTGTCCTTGTCTTTTTAGCATACCGCTGGGAGTCTTCCAGTCAGACTACAAGCTGGTTGTCACCGTCACGTCTGCGTCTTCCAGACGTGGGCTCCCATTACGACCTCACTGACACCCAGCAGAACATCAGACGAGGAGGCAGCACGCGGTCTCTCCAGCTGGACTACAGAGTGATGGGTTACGGTGACAGGGGCCAAGAGCGAGGACAAGAGACCGAGAAGAGGACCTTCCAATGGGAGAGGAATCAGTCGGGCGAGTGGGAGAGGAAACGCATCCTGGACAGAGAAGAGAAGAGACGGTGCGACGGGGAAGGGAAGAACACAGGCAGCAGGAGCAGAGACATGGGCGTGCGCCAGGACCACAGAGAGCGTCAGCAGTTGCACGGCCATGACAGTTGTGAAGACACCTCCTCGCCTGTTTACGAGGAATACCGAGAGTCCGGCCACGACACAGAGCAAAATGAAGACACGGAGAGCATTTATGACACTCTGCCACCAACCCGATCAGCCTATGAAGGGTACCCGTCAAGCCCCCCAGGCGTCAACCTGCACCCGGCTCAACTCCTGCCCCCCCTCAGGGCGTGGGACTTACAGACAGGGGAGTGGAGGGAATCGCAGGAGGATCGTGGGGGGGTTGGATCCAGCGGTCTGGCAGGTTCTGGGGACGAGTTAGAGAGACTACTGAATCTGGTATCCCTCAGAGCCAGGAGAGCCACACGAATAAACAGAGCCTCCACCCGATCTGAACCCACAACAGACTGGGATGAATTTAAATGAGCACACAAGACTGTTAACCAATAGATTTAATATTCCTTTATAAATTCAAGAGAGGCAGTGACCCTCTTTGATTAAACTTGACATTTATAATACCACACTGTTGGTCCACCATCTAAAAATAATTAAAGGAGAATATTGCTATATATATATTTGAATTATTATCCTGCTGTAAGCAAACACTAATCCACCGCCAATCCTCTGGCTCATTGATAAGCTGGAGGAATAAGAGAAAATATATATGTGTTCTCTGTGGACGCCTTCACCTGTGCTGCATGAGCGTTAACTGAGATTGGCTGTGAATCAATGCTATTACATTTATTATGAATGGAACCACTGGAGCACAGCATTTATTAACATGAAAATATAAAAGGAGCCAGGCTGTCTGTGTTTTCACCCGGTGTATAAACATACGTTATCACGTGTTTCATACAATGCTGTGTTGAATCACACACGTACAGACACGCACACACAATAATTCTGTTAGCTCAACCATGTAATGCATTTCTTTCTTTTAATGACACACGCTCGGGGTTGTTTTGGAGAGAACACACGTCCCAGACGTTGCCTCAGAGATGCTATTAAGTTTACCATTAGTTGATACCAGATCTTTATTTAATCAAAAATATAAATTTTTCTATGAGTATTTATTTAATCATTACACTATTCGTTAATTCATAAACAACATAAGCATTGGGGTATCTGACTCATACAACTATGATTAGGAACAGCACTGCAGATAATGCTACATATGTCTTTATTCTACTGCAGTGCAATTCAACAATAGTTTTGACCTCTCAGTGTACATTGTGTACCTTGTATCTATTATCAATGCAGGGCTTCAGATAGACTTGAGCCCACTTTACACCTGGCAACATGTGAATGAATTTTGAGGCTTTATCTGCTGAAACGCTCCGAGAATAATGTGCAAACACAGCCGTGAAGTACAGAATCACTCACCAAGGACATGCACACATGATTACCTCATTGATATCACAATGTAAATGCTGCTGTGTTACCACTTCACACACACACACACAAGCCCACACAAAGGGACTGGCATTAAACTCAAATGTTAAATAATTCTAAAACACAGGTGGTGGGTAACTGGGAGTATTTAAGGATTATGGAATGTGAACAAGCCAGACTACAGGTCTGCTGTCAGAATACAGAATACAAGAATCCACGTACAAATGGAAACAGATGCACTAATTGGCCTTCATCTCACACTTACAGTTTATCCTCTAGTAAACATGACTCCTTCTGTGAAATATGAAATAGAAATAAATGCCCTGTGGTGCAGAGAAGGACATGCACATGTTACTTGTAAGGATGTAAGCAACAACAAACAATCTACATAGCAAAACCATTTTGGATCCAAGGACAGAGGAGACGTTACCGTCCACATCAGACAGTATGTGCTGTACATGTATCTCAATGAAGGTGTAACCTTTTAAGAAAGACAGCACTTAACACTGTCTAAGAATTCAAGGTCACGCTGTTAAAAAGATTCAAATGGATTCCAAAGAATTCAAACAAACAAATGGCATTAAAAGCTATTTCATGTTTTGTTAGCCTTTGTCGTGAAGTGAAAAATCTTCTTGCTGCAGTGAAATGAAATGGATTGATTTGTTGTTGGAAGAATGTGGTTCTCAGAATAATATAGTTAATAGTTAGTTAATTAGTTAATTAAATAATAGTTAATTAAAGTCAAAGTTAGTTATTTTACTGAAAGACAACAGTGAAATGACAAGTTATGCAATAATGTTACTTTACCAATGTCAAAACCAGCCACATATTTTAAGTTTAATGTAATGTTAACACATAAATCTAATGTCAGCTATGTCAGTCTTATGCACATCCCTTCAAATAAAGTGTTACCTTAACTATTGTACACATCAGTTGCAACTTCGTAACAGTCACTCAAATAATATTTTACATGCATTGATTATCTGTTTACACAGTTTTACAGTCATCAGTTGCGGCTTCATAATAGCTATGTTAGTGATGCTTATGTATAATTGATAAATCATTTATGAGGCCATTCCAAAGTTTTAAAAACATCAGCGTTGCAACTTTAAAATGGTCATCCAAATAATGACTATCATTATTATCAATACCAACATGCTTTGTCACACTCCTGTGTCTCGTAATGACCACGATGACCATGATCACGAACCTCCGCAGCTGTGAAGTGCCAAAAACTGCAGTTCCTCAAATGACCACTTGAGGCTGGCTCCAGAAGCGAGTCAGTCTCCATAAGCACCTGTATTAAAATGTCAAACCTCACAGCAGAAATAAACATGTTTACAGCCTGGTACAAAAAACAGTTTTGTACTGAGGGTGAATTTTTATAAAACTCACTGTCACTGGGGCAGGTATGATTTGTTTGATGGTGGTGGTGGGTGCAATCACAGATGCTATGGGTGCTCTTAAGTGTTTGTATGAGACATGCTGGCTGCTAGAACATTGTGAAACACACAATTTGATGACACTAGATTTAGAAAAATATCATGGTTTGGGTTAAATAAGTACTCTAATTACATCAGTGCACTTCTATGTATGTATGTATGTACATTACACAAAATACAATACAGTATACCTTTTACAAGGTATTATAAACATCAGTTACAACTTTATAATAACCTTCAAGTTAATGTTTGTAGATGCGCTACACAGTATTTATTAACCATTCATCAAGGTATTATAATTATCACTTGCAACTTTACAAAGGCTATCCACATAATCTTCTGGTTTACACACTAATTTATAACTATTGACAATGTCTGGTACGTCTATCTGTATAATGTATGTATAAATCATTTGATAATCATTAACACATATTTAATACATTATATAAAATGTTTTGTGCACAACAATATCAACTTACCATTTAATAATGATAGTTATAACTCTAATACACATACCAACTGACAGATCTTAACACAGTCAATATGACCAGGCTTCGTGTCACCTAATGGATCCATGTTTCACAGTGTGTCCTCATTACCTACTCCTGTTCAGGTTGCTGTCGGTTGCCAGTTTGCGTTGAGCAACAGGCAGAAAAACATCCCGGACAGGTCAGACTAACACATGGAAGAAAAAAAACATCCACACCTGTGGGCACTTTACAGTTTCCAGTTCACCTCATCTGCCTGACTGTGGAGGGAAACCCGCCAGGAATACTGTGAGAACATGCAAGCAGAACAGCAGCTCACAAAGGCTGAAATTTAAAGTGTAGAACATCAGTGCTATGACCTAACACTGCCAACACGTCAAACACCTTTGCTGCTTTGTTGTACTGCTTCCATCATCATTCACTGCAGCTGAATCATCTTTAAAGTAAACCTTTCAAGTCAACTGGATTTTAAGTAATGTAAGGTTGCTGACGTGCTGGAGCACAGTGCTTATGTGCGAGTGCCGACTTTTGAGTGCTTGCACATTCAGAGGACTTGAAGTATGCTCTGTTCAAGCAGATTCATACAGATTTATAAAATGGCTTTCATCTTGAGGCTGAATATGTACCTGCTGTGCTGTAGCAGGTGAGTTATGTTTCAATGCAGGCTATATGACATAAATAATACCCATAAAATATTTAATCTTATCACATCAGTCTTGTCACGCCTCTTATATGTTCCCCCCCCCCCCCCACGACGGGAATCTGGCAGATTCATTTAGCAGAGGTGAGAGAATGTCTTCTGGAATAAAGTGTATGATCTTTAAAAAGAAATCATTGGAGATTAAATAATAATCTACTCTTTATACACTTTTTTACTTCAGGTTTACATCTGATTTTTTTTCACAGATGCATCCAGCGTATTACTCTTTGTTCCTGTGACTTTATTTTAACCCAGTGCTATGATCAAATTATGCAGACTGTGCATTTCTAAAAGCAAATGAGTCTTGTACAGCAGCCATGAACCACGCATGACAATTAAAAACCACAATCCAGAGCCACAGTGTGCATTTGATTAACATAACGTGCTCCTCTGTGCATAGTCCAAATTAAAGCAGCTTTAATTATGGAATGCTGCAAAGTGACATTTCTTTAATCGCTGTATCTACATTCTCCAAAGGTGACCGGTCATTAATTCTCAGCTGGTGGCGGTCAGTGTGCTCTCCGTCTACACTCCTCCACGCTCGCTCTATCTGTAACTAACAAGGAGACGCATTCAGGATCCTTTGCGGTTTTTGATTATTTCCTCTTCCCCACCCCCCTGTGGAGCTGACACACAAACTTTGCTCTTGTTATCATCCAACCCTCCTCAGATAAACACCGCCAGACTGACTGTCTGCCAGCAACCATTCCTATGGCAACCTGACATTCCCGTGATCATGTTTGTGTTTCATTTTTCCCTGTCACATACAACATTTTGGCCAATTTGGGGCTGAGGAAGTGTATACGTATGTGTCTGTGTGTACTGCACATGTATGTGTGTCCTCATGTTCGCTGTTGTACAGATGCTTGATATCTGCCTCGCATGCCTGCTACCAAAAATACTGTTTGTTTCTTTGATGTAGTGCTACAGAGAGCAGAGTTATTTGACACAAGAAGAAGCTCTCGCCCACTCCTAAACATATAATATGTAGGTATGTGTGCACTGAGATAAGTCAGGATTCAGTGGTAGCATGCATGTCTGAGTATTTGAGGTTTGGGATTAAAAAAGCTACCATAAAATTACTTCAAAACATTTTGTCATTACACCCTTTAAAACGACTATTTGCAAAGCGTACGTTTAAAGATAGCCAACAGCTGCTGGATTTTCGTGACAACAGTCATTTTGTCAAAGTAAGTGTTACATTTTTCAACAGTGGATATCATTTCTGAGGGAAACACTTCATATATCTTTTAGTGCATGCCAGTTTGTGTCAGTGCAATAGATGGAAATAGCTCATAGTCAAATGTTGGCTGGCTTGTTCCAGTTCTATTCTCTCTCCCTGCAGGAACCGTGAACCACAGAAGACACAAACAGGTACGAGGCAGAACTCGAGGGAGATGAATTTCTACTTTCCTCAACCCAGGAAAAATTCATGCATTACTGACTAAAATGCATATAAAACCTGATGAAACTGTCACTGCAGGAGACATTCTAAAACTACTATCACCAACTTTACAGCCCAAAAAGTAATCAGTTTGTTTTGCTCTGCAGTGTGATCGCAACACCTGAATTTGTGTTTCCTCTATTACCCCTGCCTGTCACAACACAGAAAATTAGATTTCATCAATTAGCATAATATGCTAAAGATGTCTGAAGCGAGAGGCTTCTAAAAGGCATAAATGTTTTGTTTTGTTTGTCTGGTGATCCTGCCTTCACTTTGGGTCTTTAGAGGGAGAAAAAAAAGAAGAGTTACACCCTGAACAAAAACATAAACAACACCACAGGTAATAGTCCTGCTGTCTGCTCAGAGGGAAAGGTGGGAACTAGAACAAATTTACTCACCCAGATTCACAGTTTATTAAATTATTCTGACAGGGATTATGTAACATGTCCCAATAACTTACATACTCCCTCTGGCACACTCTTTTGATGACCACCCTGCTTGTTTAACGTATTCGTAACATGGCTGGCAGGGCTACTGACAGGCACAGGGTCAAACCAAAGGCAAATACAAGGGCATGTGAGGGAAGAGAGAGAGAGAGAGAGAGCAATAAACAAAGTGAGAGTTGTGTTTATTCATCATGCATCAGAGGAAACCGATGAGGACCTGCCAGTCCCTTTAGCTGTGCTGGCTTTTGATTGGACCATCTGGCATTTACACCACAGAGTCAGCTAAGCCACTTAAAACCTCTTTCCACCCCGACAACCCCTCCTATTTTTTTTTACCCCTTCTCTGTTTTTTTTTTTTTTTTTACAATGACGTTCCTCCACATCAAGCTGGACAGAGCAGGAAAAGGATGGACAGAGAGATGACAGGATGTTACATAAATGAGGAGGGGAATGAAGGATGGATTGTGTAAGAAAGGCGAGAGATGAGTAGAGAAGTGGGAAAAGTCAGAGAGATTACCATTCCCCAGTTTCTGCTTATTGAGGGGTAGCTGTGTGGGTGATTATAAATCCACACTGTTCTCAGTAACACCAGGATTACACACCCAGCCAGACCTAATCTATGTGCCTAACATCTGCCTCTGATGACACAAACACATGCACGCACACAAACACGCAGGCAACACGGTCATACGTGTACGTTCAACGCTCGCACGGCTGTAATGGTTACAAATGCAGTCGGTGTCTCAAGCAATTTCATTGCATGTATTATTCACGAATGCTTTAATCTTACGAGTCCAATCAGACACAACATGCCTGCACTGCTAAGCAACAGGAGGGATGGGAACACTGAATGGTTAGAGGTCACATTCATGTATGACAATATGAATTCACATCAGAAATCTGCCCTCAGCCGTGTGTGACTGAGTAAAAAAGCTGTGCCCCAACCCTGTCCCATCAGCCCCCTCCCTCCCGTTTCAATAGATTATTACTATGGCAATCTTCTGGCATATGCCTGCAAAACTGCTATGTGCCTGACAGGGAGGTTTTACTGCTCTGCTGCGTACTTCATGCTCTTCACTGGATAGTCTTATTTGATGAAAATGCATAAATGCCATTGGATTGTGCCATAACTTAACTGGTATTACATTATCATATGACATTAAGACGCAGTCGTCTCAAACGTTGGGACATTTTTTTAAATAGAAAATGATCATTTTGTGCAAATGACACAAAGAGCATAGAAAAAAGCTGAATCCCATTATGTTGGATATGTTTAATTTACCCTCCGTAAGTCTCGGCTTGAGCTCGATGTGCTGATTTAACAGTGAGCTTCGGTGTTACCATGTTGGGTTTTATTACGATGCTCCCCAGTTTGTTCTGATCTTGTAAAGAAATGCTGCCTTAAACAAAGGTGAGACAGAATGATGGATCAAAACACTGAAAATCTGGCTGTATCATGGGCCTCGGAGCTCAGCTTGTTATCTGCTTTAGCTCTGAGGAATTGGTACGCTGGCACCCTCGAGATTGCTGAGATCTGATTCTGGTTAAAAGGAGGTCTGCTTTATATTGTGCTTTGATCATCAGGAGGGTTTTATGCTCGCCAGCAGAATGAGCCTGTAGATTTGCTGAAGCTGCTACAACTGTAAGATTTTTATAAGGTCCTTGTTGAACTGTGCAAGCATGAAATGCCTGTGGTACTAACCTTTATAGTCCATCTGAGGACTTGAATGTAAGAGCAATCATAAAACACCTGAAAGCCAATGGGAGAGCACAAACGTTCACCAAAACAAAATCTCTTTGTTACATCTTCAGATACTGTATTGCTAACAATGAAATCTTAAATCATGAAATAAAGTTTTAGAGTATTTCCAGTAATATTTTTGTGCTTTTTACCAAATCTTATGGATTTGATTCAAACAGTCACTTCACTTAACAAACCCAAATGGTAAACTGACTTGTGTTTATAGAACCTTTCTGATCTACCGCCCGCTTCGAGCTCTTTTACCACACTTCTCTGTTCACACATGCTCACAAACTGGTGGCAGAAGCGGCCATGCAAGGTTGATAACTGCTCATCGGGAGCGGTACAGCGCTTCCTATCCAAACGTCTCACACTGATACTAACCTCACCCACACACACACGTTCACACACTGACAGCACAGCCATCATCAGGAGCAATTTGAGGTTAAACATTTTGCTCAAGGGTACTTCAACTAGATTTGGGGGAAGCCAGGAATCAAACCTGCGATCTTACTAGACCACCTGCTGTGTGAAACTAACTATGTCCCGTATTATGATACCACTTTTTTACACATGCTCTTACACAAGGTTTTACACATTTCTAGCATTTTAACATATTTCCTGCAGTCACACGTGTTGACAAACAGTCACAGGTTTCCTAAATCATCTGCAAATATAAATGTTACCAAAAAGGAAGATTACAACAGTCGATCAAATCTGCAGTTAGCTGTTTCTCATAAACATATTGTGATTTTGATACTTGCAGTGCAAGTTTTAAAAAATGGTCCACTGGAATTGGTGTAAAGGACTGACAATACAAAGGAAGAGCTACAATGAAGGAGGATAAACACAGGCCAACCTGAAAGTTGTTCCTATTAGTGGCCCATAACTAAGCGTTCGGAACAGTTTTATTAACAGGCGATAAATATTTCTAAAGATAATCAGAAGGTGGCGATTCATTCATTTCCCCTCATTGTTAAATTCAATTACGATGCTTTACAACATACACGCTGTGAGGGTGTACTTTGGCACAAAATTTCATGTCGAGCATCTAATAGTTTTTGAGATATTTTAGTCTGACCAAAGAGTCAGATGAACTGACACTGCCGCCCATACAGCCGTGTCAATAGCATCCCGTACAACATTAGTAAATAGCACAATTTTCTGCTTTTCATCTCATAACATGCAATAAATTATTCAGAACAAAGACTCACCCACAATGGTAATCAGACTTTCCTCACACACCCACATCCCTTTAATAAATGTATTTAAATAATGGCTGCGTTTCAGTTTTCATTAGAATGAATGAATGAAGTATTACTACATGCTGCATCTGCACTAAATTCCACTCAACACTGCAACATCCTTCTCCTCCAAATCTGTTTGTCATCTGGGTAAACGGTGTTGCAAAAAGATTACATGCCTTTGTTCACATCCATGACTGCAATATAAATATGGACACACTTGTTACATTATTGAAGACACACACAACAGGGAAATATATACCTATAACATTAGTATAATATTGCCAGGCTTAATTTCCCTTGTTTACATGCTACTTCCAGATATTTGTTTTGGTGGCACCATCTGGTGATTTCCACAGAACTCTCTTGCGGAACAATGACTCCGAGGGAGCCAACAAAGATTCATCAATATTAATAAAAACTTGTTGTCATATAGAGTACAGCAGGCACAACACGGCCATATGGAGAAGCTATACCTTATTGGATTTGTAGAGGACGGTGTTGATACTCAGTTGTTGTAGCCAGTTTCTCAGAGCATCATCCAACCAGTTCCCCATTCTTGCTCTTCCTCCCACAAAACAACATGCTTCACTGCCAAACGGGAGTGCTTAAAATTATTATTGAAGGTTCTTACGGGCAAACAGTAATCATGCTGGCTATAGACAATCTTTGAAGCACGTCCAACATAGTCAGCACAGCTTTCCCTGACAAAGCTTTACAGTTTTCAAGCAGCTGAACTGTCAATGCCATTGGTTTTCTAAATGTGTGATATTATGCCTAACCCTGCTAATGTTCCCATATTCAAAGTGTGTGTGTGTGTGTGTGTCAATCTGGCTGACCTCACAGCCAGAGCTGTCTGTCTCCTGGTCATCACATCATGCCCGTGGTACACATCACCCTGCTTTGAGGCTGACACTGCTGCTCTAATCTGTTCCTGCCGCTTTGTGCTTGAGGGCATCCGCTGCAGCCATACGCCCAGCAGAGAAGTGTTAAACAAGTGAATGGTGCTGGCCTCAATGTGTCACCACTGGCACCGACAATATCGATGACATATAAATCCACTGGATCTGATGGGAGAGTCCGACTGCATTGTTGCCAGCAGTTACCAACGTTAAGGCATGAATGGGATTAGACTGCCACCTCCACTTGCTGCTCTGTGCACCAAAGTGAATCATTGTCAAGCATTCCAAAAATGGCACCCCAATGGAAGAATGCACACACAACTAAGAGATATTGGTTCATTTAGCAGTGGACTGTGTTTGTAATTCAAAGACTCCCATGATACAGCTCCAGCTGTTTTTATGATTGTTTTAAACTTCTTTTATGAATTTAATAAATCAGAAAATGAATTTATACATTTATAATTGCAGACAAACTGTTCTCTGGCTCATCTGTGACAAATACTCCACATAGCACAGTGTGCTGATTGGACTTCCCCTGCCGACCCATCGCTCTGTGTGTACACTTACAGCAACTCTGAGCATTCTGCTGAGATCAAAGACAGATTCTGGGAAGTCACACTGGGAATGGCCAGGGGAAAATGAGGGAAATCTTTCTTTGCACGCACACCTCGGCATGGTAGCAGGAGATGGTGCGTGAAACTCAAAGGCAATAAGAGGAGAAAGACAGGGAGAGACACATAAAACCAAGTCAGAGATAAAAAAAAAAAAAAAATGTTGGTTTGTTAAAGCGTGGTCTCTTCGTCCTCACGCTGTGGATTTCTCCACATCCTGCTGTGCGCCTGACTGATGGCTTTTCTGTGATATTTAACACAGTGCCGTCTCTCAACGCGCAGCGCCGGTTGCGTCGTAGTTAAGCGCACGGCAAGGGCATCACAGATGGTTAGGGAAGACGATTTGTTCCTCCGTTTGCAGAGAATAGCAAATTACATCAGAAGGACTCCGGGCGGTGCAGTGGTTTGACATTTTAGAGAGGAATGTTTGTTTTTTTTCCAATGTGGGCGCATGCAGACGACTGGGAGTTCGAGATGCCAACCAGCAAGCCAGAGACACTTGCAGAGGATGGAGACGTGAAATCTGAGTGCTCTGGACCTTTTTTAATGACATATTTTCTAAAGGACTATTAATTTACATTTTCTTTCCAGGGAGGAGGTGTGGCACTACCGCGTGTCCGATCAGCTTTCAGTGGCGGATGGATTTATGACTTTTGTGCGAAGACAAACAAGAGACAAGAAGAGTGTACGTAAGTTTATATAGGTCACACCCACGCCACATAATATCACCTAACTCATATCGTCTTTAAGTAGAACTCGGGGAGGCACCCAGGTGCGCTCCATGTTTCAGTCAGGACGCACCGGTACCGGCGGTACCTGCGGGACATAAACGCACAGTTGGAACGCGAAAGCAGCGTTGGGCTGTGGGCCAGTGATGCCGGACACACTGACACTCATAAAGAACCGGACAGAGCCACGGCTGGGGCAGCTAGAGCGCACACTGGACACGGAGGGGAGCGCCCGCCCCGCCTGGGTCATAGGAATCCTGGCCAGCGTGTTGATCTTCACCACGGTGGTGGACGTGTTGGGGAATCTGCTGGTCATCATCTCGGTGTTCCGGAACCGTAAACTGAGGAACTCGGGTAAGATCTTTCGTTGCAACGATAGTGATAACTCATATTTTGAGGGGAAAGTCGTTACGTACTCACTCCTACTGTGTACTTACAACTTTAATTATGTCAGTGTGAATGTGGGATGTGTGTGAAACAGATTCTGTGTAAATCTACTTTGTGTTTCCTGACACTTCTTTCTCTGAGCTGCTTGTGCGCATTACGTGTTTTGACCCATAGACCTCTGAGCGCACTTTGTCCCCAAATTCCACCACTGAACCCGAATAATTGAATACAGCACACTGTGAACTTTTGATCACTCCCTGGTGAATACTCTCCACATTCCTTCTCAAAACAGTACTATTTTCACACATTGTACATATTTTATACATTTATTTTATATCTTATTGTCATTTTTCTATTTTCTACTCATGCTTCTTGACTTGTTAGTGCTTGTTTTTTATCTTCTTTACTTGCTGTGTTTAAGCACCAAAACACCAAGGGAAGTGTGAAAGCCTTCTTGGTAACAAACCTGATTCCGATTCTTTAAGCCATTTAATGCATTTCATATCACTTTATCATAAAAAATTAGACATTTAACTAAACTCACACCACATCATCTGTACTTTCAACCAAACCTCCTTTAACGTTAAGATGCCATCCTTTTTCTGTAAACCTAAATGGCTAAAAGGCTCTATGGCTTCTAGGTGACAACATCCGGCTGATGTGCACAGGATGGATAGCTGCTGGTGGACAGAGCGATGGCTGCTTCACTGATTTAACATGTACATTTCCTTTCCACTTACACGGTGATAGTGTGTTGAAAACTCAGCTGGCCAATTATGTCCTCACAATGTTATATTACCCCATAGTGACTCTGGCTTGATTGATACCTTGCATTATTGGAGGTACTTGGTGCAGCTTGGCGTTTGTCTCTTGCGCTCTTTAGCCGTGAAGTTCGAAGGTAGTCTGAGTCACCTGCCTGTGTGAGAGCTGGTTAACAAGCACAGGTGAGTCCTTTTGAAAAGCTGACTGTGCTGATGTTGATGAACCTATTCTGAGGTGAATGTCTAAATTAGCAAGGAGGCCTCATGCAGCTACAGTGAAGCATAATGCCAAATCATAAAGCATGGAAGTAAAAAATGTTCTCTGCAGAGGGTTGTAGCTCTTCTCTGATGAAAATGAACCTTTTTCAGGAACCTACCTGAATCATATCCGGTTATTAGTTTACCGCCTGATTCACCCCTCTTCTACTGACACTATCCAAATTGATATCTTATGCAGGGAAGTCTGCCACACTGTGCTGACCGGCAAGTTTGTGCTTTATCATGCAACAATTAGGGCAGGAAACATGCATATATTTGCATATTCAGCAGCCAGTAGGATGCAACCATTTCGTCCTCATTAGTTGATGAGCAAAATACCCTGGGGATTAACCAAAACAACTACTTTCCTTTCATTATAGCCATTATGAACCTCTCCTTGTATTTGTTCACTGGGGAAAACATTTTTTCTCTTTTGTTTGAGCTTTTTTTTTTTTTTTTTCAGTTAGATGGACACAATCACCACTGGAGCGTTTGAATGTAAGCCCGTCTTCACAGAAAGACTCCCACATTGTGCACTCTAGCATGACTTTAAAAAAAAAACAAAAAAAAAACAGCTAAGGTTTAGATAAGGTTGAGCTTATTCATAGCTCTGAGTCGTCTTGAAGGTTATGCATTTATTGAAGCCGTTAGGAATAAGACACACATTTGTAAATCAGGAGCAGTATGTCAAGAGTGATTTCATTTTGTGTGTAACCCACAAGCATCCTTGTACTGATTGTTTTATTAGACTTTATGCACAGTGACACCCTTAAGATAGCGGCATTCAGGGGATTTAATGTAATCAAACAGAAGTCCTTTCACTAGTTGAGTGAATAAGACAGAGATTATGTCTTCTTAAAGTGAGAGAGTTAGTTGTGGTAAACACATTTATCTATGCCGCTTTTAATTTTGATGTTTGCATTAAATATGAGAGTCAAAAAGTAGTGAGTGTATATAGCCATGTGTAACCACTGACTGACACACTGCTATTATATAAAAATCATCATAATAGATAGATAAGATCACATTTACCATTTGGAAGAGCACGTTTATCTGTCCACAGAGTCTGACTCAAGTATCCCTTCAAGTGCTCGTGCATTGGATGCCCAAGGAAAGGGTGATCACGTTGATCCTTTGCTGAATTGGGACCACAACACCACCAAAGCGCTGAGCACTAAATTTTGTATTTGAGGCCACACAGTTCACCTGTCAGTCTTATCCACCATCTGAAGAATAATTGCCTGCATGGGGACATCCGACATGTCTTCGGTTTAATCATCTGTCTAGACCAACTAATAACCCAGATATAATGAAACATTTAATTTCACAGCTTAATTAAACATCGCCTGCTTCCTTTCTATTCAACGTATTATTAGATGTTGATGGATTGTCCTTTATTTGTCTATTTAAAGGTTTCTCATAGCCTACCTTGGGTTGCCACTCTCATGATGCATTAAAGCGGATCGCTTTCAACTCAAACAGCCCACTCAGCAGAATCTACGCTGAACCCCGCGGGAATGAACTCGAAGCACGACTGGTGTAGACTGAAACAACTCACTCTTTAGTTTAGATTTTTATGTAGTCACAGCAGGAGCTGAAGGTTAGCGTTAGTCACAACAGTCTTCATAGCTTTGTATAAGCTCCTGCTGTGGTGTATTGTGCAAAATAAACTGGCTGCTGAGTGTTGGACCACAGTATTTCTTCAGATACCCGTCTGGTGAGTGATGACTACCTGCATATGCACACTCTTAGTGTGGTAAATATTATAGTACGGGCTCATTATTATTCTGTCACTGAACTGGCATGGAGATATCTGTGAATCACACTAAACAAATATCTGATGCAAGTCGATCATTGTAGCCAAGCTGCGTTAGGATTGCAGATTTTTTTAATGTTTTGTCTTGTGTGTCACTGAACGTGCTTTCTCTCTCATTATGTGCTATTGTATATTGGCCAGCTTGTGCCACAGACACACAGTCATACATATGCATGCATTCATGAGCCATTCAAGCCACTTGTCCCCTGACATTTTTTTTTTTTGTTAAGCGCTTTGGCTCATGTAAGCAACAAACAGATGTGTGCTGGCATGACAAACACACATGGAGCATTTTAAGGAGAATGCAGTACAGTAGGTCTATGCATCGTATTGTTACATAGTCCTGTATGAATATGTGCGAGTGAGTGAGTGAGTGTGTGAAAAATGCTTTATACTCTTGTGCGGGGCAGAGGTTTTTGTCCCCCTGAGATTTGTCTTTGAAGGAGCTTAGGTGGTGCAAACCTTCAAAGAGAGTTATACAGGATCGCACATTACACAGAGTCTCTTCACAGACTTTATTTACATCATATCTCTCCCCCTCCCTCTCATTCCCTCTCCAGCTACTTTCCTCTAAAGCTCTCTGCCTCTACAAAAATAAAGCTCAAAATATTCCCTAGTTAAGACCGAAGAAAAAAAACCCATTGAGCTCAGCCAGCCTCTGTCCATGGTTCTGAAACACTCCAACCTAAAGCCTCTTTCAATTTTCTCTGGACATGTGAAATGCCATTGGTCACAACCAAGCGCCAGCCTCCGTGTCTGGGAAATGAAGCCAATACGGAAGTGCTAAAAACTGTAATTCCTCGAGAGGCCACTTGAGGCTGGCTGCAGAACATTTCAACCTCCATAAGCACCCATATTAAAATGTCCAACTTCACAGCAGAATTAAACATGATTACAGCCTGGTACAAAAAACAGTCTCGGTCTCTATAGCTAATTTCCAAATTTTCATATACTGAGGGTGAATTTTTATGCAACTCACCTGTTCAAATTATAATAAGCCTTAAAGTTATGCAGAATTAAGAGCAGAACTTTGATTGACAGGTAGATGCTGTCACAGATGGCTTGTTTTAGCTCCCAGGCATCATTCCGCCCACCTTCGGTCCGCTGATGATCCACATAGTTGCCGATATTTAGATCAGGGGTAGAACAGCCAACATGACAGCGGTCAGCGCTGCATATTTTAAGCTTTAAAACGGTGCTCCAGAAACCTGTGAGTGATGCCACGCATATGCTGTTCATTCTTTCTGCTGTCATAATGGTCCAACTACCCTGTCAAAATGAGAGGTAGTGTTTCTGCTCTGTCCATTTTATTGAGGATGCTTTTCAAACTGGCTTGTGTGGACTAGAGTCTGGAGAGTATCCCAGCAAGCATTTTACATCAAAAAAAAAAAACGGTGATGGTGGAGAATCTGTGCCAGACCTGAAATGCTTTTTTAGATTTTTGTCCAACAACTGTTATTGTGTTTACATAGGGCGAGAAAGTAGTCATGGCCGATTAAATCAAAATAATTTTGGCAGACCCGACCCGAGATGACTGACCTGCAGCCGTCCGTAGTCATCTGAGGTGAGGACAGTGTTATTTTGAGCTTGGTAATGTACAAATTGATATTTTTGTAGTGTTTGGAACATATGATATAACTCCTTTTAGGGGATAAACTTTGTTGATTCCAAATTAGTTTGTGGTGGAGTAATGTAGTACAAGAGTTTATTTCTGAATACTTAGGGGTATTGATATGTAGAAATATCACTACAATTCACAATAAATAAATAGATATGCATTAGAATGAATATAATTGTAGGAGCTAAACTTCAGGATGTGCATCTGAACCTGCTGTAGGACTCTCTGTGTGGCTCTCTCCATGCTGCTGAAACATTCAAATCCAGTCTCTCACCGGACCGTCTGTTTTTCCCAGTGCTCCTCTGTGACATCTACTGCTACTTCTAATATTACCACTGCTCTGTCCCAGCTGCAGTTTAGTTAGCTATTTTCACATTGATAATAAATGAAAAAAGTGATTTAAATATTTCATACAGCAAGGAGAGAGCGAGCGTGCACATGTGCATGTCTGATCTACTATGTTGTGTAATTATACTTGTGGGGAGCAACTCTTCTAAGCCCACGGACTTCTAATTGGTTTGTGACAGCTGGTCCTGACAGCTGAAAAGACAGATTTTTCTTGGTCAAGATTAGAAACTTGGTTACAAATGGGTATAGATTAACTGGAGGTGTGTGTAGCGGTTATGTGTTCGCCCCCAGTGGATACATCATCCTCAAAAGTTTGCAAATGTGAGACAGAAGAAATGTGAGAAAAGTGAGACACAGAGAGAGTGAACTGTTGAGTTGCCAACAGTTAACTTCAGCTTTTTATTTAATTGGACAGTTACCAAGTCTATATTTCACATCTTTACAGTTTAAGCATTCCGGTGACACGTTAATCCAGAGTGTCCCACATTGAATAAGTACGGAGGATTTCTGTGTCTTGCTCTGAGACATTTTGACAGGAGAGACTGCTGTTGGCAGTGGAAACTCTCTGAACACTAACACCATCTCGCTGCCCTGTCTGTACTGACAATAATTGTTAGGAGATGTACATTAACTGCAGATTTAAGCAATGGGCTTTTAATGGCCATGACATCCAGTGATTTTAAGAGAATGGAGACAGACAGCGCTCCGCTGTGCACGAGGAGAGAAGAAATATTTTTGTTCCACATTCACATTTGCTTGTTAAATATCAGCGTTAACTGAGCCTGGCTCAGATAAATCAAGCTGTTGTATCGGTTTCCCAATATATCAGGAAATGTTGCACTTAAAAAAAGTATTACCAAAACTTACCGAAGATCTGTGTCCCAATTAATCCGACATGCAACATAAATTACAGTCCTGTGGCAATTGTTTAATCTTGTTTTGGTTAATGGTGCAGAAATAAGAAATCACGGAACAGACATAAATATGGGACTTCTTTCACTTAATTTTCAACTGCATCCTATTGAGATTTATTCCTCCAAAATAAATTTAGAAACAACTCAATGAGTTGACCATGCAGAATTGAGAATCAGAAGTTATCTACAGTGGGTAATGCTGTTGATAAAAGTGATTTTTCTTCTAGCTTGTTGTTCTTGGTTTCATCCTCCTTCGGCAATAATTCATGTGCTGTTTCCGAGACCAGCTTCACGTTGTCTTGGACTACTACGTACATGGATGATAAAAGAAGCAAACCACAAAACCGTTAAAAATCACAGCAAATACACTGTTGGAAAAAATCACAACAGATGAAACAAGGTGAGACACGGGATAGAGTTTTTGATGTGAAGCGGCAGTGTTTCAATGTTTGAAAAGGTGCTGATTTACTCACTTGTTCGCCCCGGTATGTAACACTTGTTATTCCCACATCACTTATATCTCAAGCATGTACGCCTAGACTTCAGAAACTCAGATTTTATCAAGGTAAAGATCCTCTAACCCCGATCCAGCACCTCTCCACATCTCTCAGGTTCAGAACAGATTTTAATATTCTCCTCATCACTTCTATAACAGTTATGCCCTTCATTATGACCTGGTAGGTATCCTCAGATCCTTGGCTCTTTCTGGTTTTCTACTATAATTTATGCTCCCAACCAAGATTTTTTTTTTTGCCGTGGGGGTACTTTGGTATTTGATTTAAATTCATTACAATCAAAACAGGAGATCAGCCAGCTGGACAGGTTGTCAGATTGATCAGATTTTCTTTCATCCTGAAGAGCTTTTCCAGCTTTCTGATGAACGCTTTTAAAAAAAGGTTCTCCAAATCAGATAGGCTCGCCTTGAACTGTCGCCCAATGACCCTATTGGGATTTTTTTTATGTGCCTAACAATGGAGATGGAGAAAAGGATGCATCCCGTTATATATCCCATTATACATCCCATTATACATTGCATTGTGACAAATATTAGCCACCCAGTCTAGTTTTCTCAAATTCATGTAGAATCCACAGAGGAGCTGAGTTGCCACTGATTTATAATGTATGGGAGGGAGTGTCTGCAGGGCTTTGGGGGATTTTCTGTATGTGTTGAGGCTTGGCCATATAATTCTTTCATCATCTAGTTTTTTTACTGCGTTTTTCTGTCTAACTCAGTGAGTATTTAGGCAGGGGTGAAGGTTGGACATGACTGCTGGGGATGTTTTCAGCAGTTTTAAGTGCTCTGGGAGTCTACTTTTGCCTGAGCTGTGCCCAAACACTGTCCTGTGTCTTTTGGGTGAAGCATGACTTCTGTAATTCCCTTGAACACAGACAGCTGGATAAAGGAAACAGGAGGCGCTAAGACCAGCCACACGGAGGACAGGAGCAAGGCTAGAGAGAGAGAGAGAGAGAGAGAGAGAGAGAGGAAGAGATGCAAAAGAAGGGAACAGTTTGGATGCTGCTCAAAAATGACAAGGACGCAGGCTATAAAACAGAGGATGACAGTTCAACATTTAGATAAGAGAGGGAAACGGACTGAATCCATCACTGTGAACAGTAAGAGAGTGATGCTGTTTTCCAAAGGGAGAGGCACAGCCAAGACAATGTAAGAACCACTGTCATGTGTCATCACAATCACCCAGTTGTTATCAGTACTTTAGTGCTGAGATGGGGGATGACTCAATAGCACAAGTTTGCACACGCACACACACACACACACACACACACACAGGAACTGACAGAACAATTTTCTTTAATCTCAATAACCATGAACATGATAGATTGACCCATTTAATCTGCAACGCGAGTGATCAGTAATTTCCTGTATTCCTTATCGAATCCCATAATGCCTGCTGTGTCTCCCCATATCCATAATACATGCATTGTGATAATTTGAAGTGCATTACGTAACAGCTCCTCAAAATCCCTCAGGCAGTTGTGGGTGCAGAGGTGGAAGAAGAAAAGGGATTTTCTGCAAGAGAGGGAGAAGAAGGAGAATGGAAGGAGGTGACACAGAGACGATGTGAGAAATTAAAGGCAATCTGGGATGGGAGAATTAGAATAGGATAAACAAGACAGATAAACAGAATGTTTGTTTCAGGCACACGCAGAGAGTGTGAGACTGTGAAGCAGAATGTATGCCTCTTCTGAGATGTACGTAAATGAAGACAGAAAGGCTTAGAGGCCAAATGTGATGCATTATATTGATTTAACGTACATCTGGAAAGTTATTTTATACTTGGCGGTGTGATTGTGATGGGTTTTGTCTGTCGTTTTGATGTTTGAACTGAAAACCCACACAGCGCTGATATCGAAATCATAAAGCCAAAGAAATCGTAACAAACTTTATTTCTAGAAAAAAAAAAAGTTTCACTTTCCAGCCAACTATGTCAGCACAAAACTGAGAGCTACACTTTGATGTGTTACACTCTGGTGCCGCTTAAATCATTCAAATGTTGTGTTGTGTCGTGGTATTTATGACAGTGAGCGCTTTGCTTCAAAGAAAATTAAAAGATGAAAAGAGTTTCACTTTATTTTTATTCGACTACTTTTCTATTGGGTAAACCCTAAAGTTAGTTAAATACAGTACAGCAGTTTAGATACATCTCATCAGAGATGGGTACTGTATATAATCCGTCTCCAAAGAGATGCCATCAGTTTAAACAGATATGTGTAAAGGGAACATCTGCCTCTGATTGATTTTTTTTTTTTTTAAATAGATTTTATTGATTTTTATGGAAACAAAACATAAACAACATACAAGTGCTCTCTGTATTCACAAAGATATCAGAACAGGAAGGAAAACAAACCACCATCCAAACCAAAATGACTTCAGATAGCTCACAAATGTCCTCACTCCAAAAAGTAAGAAAGGCAACAGAAAAGGAAAGGAAAAAGAAAAGGAGTCCCACAGGGTCTTTTTTAGTTAAAGATACTCAAGGCTGCAAGGTCAAAATGGAAATGACCATTTTTTGTAATCAAAAGTATTAAGTATTCCTCTTTCGCCTAATTGTAAACTTTTTCGTTAAACTGATGTTCTTTGCAGGGCGGCATGGTGGTGCAGTGGTTAGCACTGTCGCCTCACAGCAAGAAGGTTCCTGGTTTGAACCTCGGCTGGGGCCCCTCTGTGTGGAGTTTGCATGTTCTCCCCATGTCTCAGGTTAATCGGTGACTCTAAATTGTCCATGGGTGTGAATGTTTGCCTCTATGTGCCGTGTGATGAACTGGCGACTTGTCTACGGCGTACCCCGCCTCTCACCCTTAGTCAGCTGGGATAGGCTCCAGTCCCACCGAGTCCCTGATGAGGACAAGCGGTTACAGATAATGGATGGATGATATTTTTGCAGGGGAATGGGTTCTAAGGGAAGAAACAACAAGGAGGTGTTTGCGAGTCCACACAGTCAATCAAAGTCACTTTTCTCTCCTGGGGGGCTACACGTTCTTTGGTTTTGTGCTCATCTGTTTCACAGCTCCTCATCTGAGCATATTTGCATTCCCAGTATAACTTGGCAGTGGACGGACAGTTTGCGTACCCAAACACCGTGTACTCAAAATGCCAGGTTTCCTGATCAAACACAGAATGCCCTTCAAAGGCTGCATTCAGTCAGTTGGATGGAATACTGCAAGTTATGCCATGAAAAGACAAACATTTTACATAATGAAAGAGATTCTGCCTGAAAGGCAGTTTTTTTGTTTCATAATCAATAATGTCAATAGTTATTTCTCCCTTTGTGCGGTGCAGCTTTAATCTAGTATTTTCCTGATGTACACTGTTATAATGATGAGCTTAGACAGCTTTCTGATTTAATCATCTCCTTCGCTTTACAGTTCAGTGTGCACTTCAAAGGTCAATCTCCTAGGACTAACAAGACTTAATGTCTGCCTGCTGCACTCAGTAGAAAAGCCAGTAAGCTACAGCACCACAGGATCATGTGGATCCAACATGTACTAAATCACAGATAGTGGGAGAGGTTACTCTTTCCTGCAGCATAAGTTTGAGAGTTTCTATTACAGTTAACAATGACAATGTCTCAAATTTCAAGAATTTGTACTTTGCATCAGCTTCTGTCTTAGATTTCCTAACTAGACGCTGAACTATTGCAAATAGCCTCTGAGACACTCTGAGGTGTATCTGCCGGTGAATTTCACAGCCTGGTAGGCTCAGCAGCATGTGTCGGCAGACTGGGACTGAGCAGAATGGCATTTTTAATGTGAAAGAATAGAGAGGGGAAACGGGCGAGCGCCGGTGTCGTGCATCCAAAATGTGTGGAGGGTGGAGGGTTGGGGTGGTGAACGTGGAGGGCTTGGCTTGGCTAGCCTAAGGCAACACGTCCACAAAGTGCATTTTGAATGTGAATTGTCCTGACCTGAGTTCATCTCTCTACCCTGAAACAAAAGCTAAACAGATGACAACTTCATCGAGTGCACGCATCGTCTGTGGCGAACACTTTCTCGTATGTTACTCAGTAAGATTTCATCTGTTTTAACAGATTAACAGCCGTGCATGAAATAATTGCAGTTGGCCGCGATATCTATTTCCCCTTGTAGCCTCTGGAAATCTGACCAATAACTTGCTTCGCTGATTGAACAAACAGGCAGAAGCTTTTAGTCCTACACAATTCTCAAGAGCCGGCTAACTTAAACTCCCTCCAGTCACATGTCTATGAATGAATAAGTGTAGCCTCACGATATTGTCATAACGCTCACCAGAGGATCATTTTTTTATCTCTAAAATAATGTCAGCATTATTTTCACATATTAAACATGCTTTCAAACAGCTCTGCCCACAAGGCCTGTTCATCAAGTTGTGCTGCAAGAAAATAGATTGCTATGACAACATAAAAAACCCTTATACACACAGTTAATTGCCGTGTTGTTGAGAACACTTTGAGTACAAATAAAAAATTTCACAGTGAAAGTATTTTTTTCTCTTTCTGTACAAGCATACAAACACCATTCAAATCTGTTTACCAGCGTTTGTACTTTGTAACATGTTCATAAGCGTAGCTAACTTCTCTCATCAGTGCAACAGGAAGTGCAAGTCGGCCCATTTAAAATGTAATTATTTGTACATTAAAGCACTCGCTGTCGAGCATTTCACTCCTCCTTCCTCAGCTGAGAAAGTGTGGCGATTCTTCCAACATACATTCACCTCCTAACACTCCATCCACACAACACTTCACTTTAATAACACACTTTAATGGTGACAATGAGAAGTCGTGCTGCAGGGCACACACATTCTATATACAGCACCTGAGCATGATGGGAGGACAGGAAGTGTAATCACACCTGTACAAAAAAACAAATCAACAAAAACAAGAAGTCTGGCACAGGAACGTATCGACGGACCTGAGGTTAGGCGATGAAACTAGTGCCAGAGTAGCATCACTAATGTGTCCTCCATTAAAGATGCAAATTTAACAAGATGTATATGCTTGAAGAAGCAAGAAAATAATTGTGGACATGATCAGGAGATTAATCCAGCAGTGATTATACTTTCAATTACACTTGGTGGAAATCATTATACCTTTCAGCCCCATGAGAATAAAGCATTCATCAGAACGTTGTGACTCAGTGGAAAGGAAACTGGTGACATGTTTATAAAGACCACCATTACAACTGGCTATTACAAATAAGATATCTTTAAATTACCCTTTTTGTGGCCCAAAGCAGCTACAATTAACATTGTAATATCTGTACTATTAAAAAAAAACAAGGAATAAATAAAATAGGTCACTTAACTACTTGTATGTGACATTGGTTGCTGGTCGTGACACCCATAAAGAATTATGATGTGACTGCTGATTTCTTTAGCTCCTCTGAGCTTAATATAGTCTTTCAGCTCATTGTTTTAGTTTTTCTTTGTGCAACTTTACTGTTTTAGCTCACTTTTACGGCTCACCATACAGTCGTCCACAAATGCACCTTCATCAAACAGCAGAGAGACAGAGTTAGTGACAAGCCGGTGAACACAGCGGACCATTTATCAGCTAAAGAGTCAGATATTTCCCCCTGGAGTTCCCACAGTTTGTGGAGACCAAAACAGCTGAAAGGACAATATTAGATTTACATTTGCCAGGTGACAAAAACACAGCTCCACATGAATGCTAATGGTGCTCCTGTGCAACATGTGATAATGTGCCAAATGATGTTTACAGCTTGTTTCTGTGCAATATTTCATTTAAAGCATATAGTAATATTTAGCATTTACCCATTAGGAGGTAACATTATGGAATTTATGAATCATTTTCATTCTTTCCAGGATTGTTGCCCAGCGTATTCTGCATCTTACAGTTGTCAAATAAGTAATAACAGTTTTACAAGTCTGAATTATTATTATTTTTATGATTTGTTTTCATGTAGCTAGTCTTTTTCAATAATTTCACAAAGCAATAATATGTTTAAGTGTGCAGTGGTGTGCAGGTCAAGTCAAACTCTCCATATATGCAGAAATCTGGGCAGGTCCCATCTATAAAACTTAATATACTTTGTTATCCAAGCAGCTGTTTGATTCTATACTTTAATTATCCAGTGACAGAACAGTATTCTGACATCAATAAATCTGCCTGTTCCCTTTTTACTGGAGAGCAGTTCAAATTTTGTGTTGTCCTCCACTAAAGAAATGCAACACAGAGAAGCAGAGGAAAAAAGGATGCAGCTGATGGTGCTGCAGCCCTCAGTTGGATAGCAGCTAGCGTAGCTGGTGATTGGCCTGTCGGGCAAGCAGCAACATCATCACCATAAGCCAAATGATGTGGACTGAACTGCTGGGAACCTACAGACAGAGCTGACGGGTGGTGTTTGCGTTGCATTTGCTCACCTTTGCCAACTAAAGCTACAGTAAATCATTATGCTGCTGTGAGTTGCACCACGGTCTCTCATTTTTCAGTGGACTGTGTTGCTGACACCAGCACAGAGAGGAAAGTGCCGACATATGTGTCAACGGGAGGTTTGAAACTTTCCACAAAGATAAACTAAAAGAATAAGCCACAGTATAAAAAGAGGCAAGCATAAAACTTCACGTCCAGTAGACACGACAGAGAGCATGGCCATAACCGTTTATGAAAACATGCTCCCTTTTCTGGGTTTGCAGAACATCCACGAAAATGCATCGTCAAAATGTACATGCAGTGTAGCACGCACACACCCTTAACAGAAGCACAGCAATCATCTCCAGTTATGAGCAGAGCCTAAAGTAGTTCATGTTTTTAGCTACAGTGTTAGCATGGGGATCCGTACCAATGGGGCTCATCATCCTGTTACCCAGGCATGTGTGTCTCTTGATACAAACTTTGTAAAAGAGTGTAATGGCTGTCAACAGCCACTGTGGAATATTCGACCTAGGGAAAACATTTCTGAGAACATAAAACCCTTTGAAAGGTTTCCTTAATGTGGATATCGAGCTGGGGAAACATAGGACCCGGGGAACAACTGGGATCAGCTGTGGAGGTAGAGCGAGTCGTCCGCTAATCAGAAGATCAGTGGTTCGATCAAGGACCTCAGCGAAGTGTTTGAACAAACAACCAATAGAAAGTATATATCATTCACAGTCTGCATGTTGAAGTGTCCTTGGGCAAGATACTGAACCCTAAATTGTTCCCGAAGGCTGCGCCATCGGTGCGTGAAGGTGCATGAATGGTTAGTGTCTGATGAGCAGTTGGCACCTTGCGTGGCAGCCGGCGCCATCAGTGTATGAATACGATTGGGTGAATGTGATACAAAGCCCCTTGAGTGGTGAGACTAGAAAGGTGCTATATAAGCACAGTCCATTGACCATTTACCAACTTTATCCTTGCAACGTGTGAGCTTGAAATATCTCTGCAACTGGATAGATTGTCAGGAAAGTTTGTACAGATATTCAAAGTCCTGTGAGGATGAAACCACTCTCGTGGTCTTAGTCTGGTTTTGGACATACACACAATCATTTGCAAAATGTTCCAAAAGATATGCAGCTCTTTTGATAAAGCATGAATTTTATAAAACACATTGAAGTACAGGTTCAGGAAAAGCACTCCAGTGTCAGGGCCCGATTTTACTACAACAAAATGCATTGGCTATTCATCTTTTATTGTCTGTTTGTTCCAAAACTTGACTTATGATTACATTTGCTTGACAAGCAACCTCTTGTATCTTGACATCCACAGTTCAATTTGGTAATATTTTCCCTGATGAGCAGATCTTTGTGACAGCTCAGAAAACACTCACATTTAGAAAGATCATATTTGTCATTGTCATCCGAAGACACTGGCAAGTGTTATTTTGTTGTTTAGTTATGAGGAGTGAATATTAGTTTGTAGTTCTTGCCTTTTGCAAGCCGAGGCACTTTTTCACTCTCCCAAAAATGATGCGGTCACTGTGTCACCAGTTGCTCTTTTCACCTGTTGAGCCCCAAAGACCTGCTTTAATCTCTGGCTCTTTGATATTATCTCAGCGCAGTCCTCCATCACTGAGGTACAAGCAGATTGGAGATCCTAGAGGGAGATAGAGATAAATTTAATCTTATTATCTGACCTGAGTGTGTCAGTGTACACCACACGTGTGTTGGATGAACTTAAACTTTCCAGTGCCAAGTCCTTGAAACTTCTAATGTTTTTTTTAGTGATCTCTCTGATCGATACCAAACTTTCGTTTCACTGCAACCTCTTCACTTCTGGATTCCACAGATGTTTTCTGTTCGTTCTGAGAACACTCTTTTTCTCCACATGCAGTTCAACAGTATACACTCATGAACAATTTTCTGCTTTACAGGGCAGCATCTGACACCATAGCTGGATGTCAACATGTCAATATTAATCTTAGAGGTTCAGTTCATACCAATTACAAAAAGTCTTGATTTCCTTCCATGGCCTCATCACCACTCAGATCTGTTTTATTTGTCAAAGCTTTCAGATATCTGCCTCCACAGTTTCTGCCATAACCCTCAGTGAAAATATTTTTTCTGTTTCTGTGCTCTTTCCACAAACAATGTCCTGGTTACTCTGGATAACCCACAAAGCACACTATCAACAGTATTCTTGGAGGCTACTTCTTTAGTTAAACCTATTATTATAATCATTTCCATTATACAGACTGACTGCCTTCAATGCATGCAACCTTCTCTAGTAACCCCCCCTAAAAAACGTCTGTTCAGTGTTGATTCTGAAGTTCAGAAATTCATCGGCTTTAAGTTCTGGCATATTCTGCCTTTTACTGTCACTGGTTCGTCTCCAGTGCTGTCATGTCTGATGCTGATGCTCTCTTATCAAGCCAATTCCTCCCCGTTTGTGCTGTCTATGACAAATCACGAGAAATCACTTGGTGGTACCCGTTTTGTCAGAGATTTTCACATGGGCTGTGGCTCATAGCACATTCACAATGCCTGGCAAAAGACATCACAGTGTTACTATGTAACACATCCAGGGACATTGAAGAGTTACTATTCCATTTTCACTGCATAGTTCTTTTTATATTTTCATGACACATCAGTCGACTATTCTACTGATTGTATACTACAAAATTGTATATAAATGCTTGTTTCAGTTTGAAAATTTGTGCAACAGTTCTCACATTAATACCACAAATTGCAAAAATGATGATGCTTTTTAGTTTTATGTATGAGCTTGCTCATCTGTCCACCCTGCCTCATTTCTTTGGTTTTACACACACTGTTCTGAATAAAATGTGAGTGCTGACTCTTCATACATTTGTGAAATTATGTTGAATTACTTTGAATATTACAGCAACAAAACAGGATAAAAACAAAGCCAAGTTAAACGGTTTGTGTGCTCAAAACCCGTTCAATATCACGGTGCGTGGCTGTGACAGAAAAACATTTTTACAAGACAGTTCCTGAGAGCCTGGGCTTTCTGTGTGTGAAATAAAACCATCAGCTGTAAATCCTTCACTCATCCCTTCACCTGACAAGCTCTTTATCACATCACAACACCATATTGTAATTCTACCAATGCTGCCCATATGCTGACTTTCTCCTACAGCATGAGGCCAAAACAAGCCCCCAAGCACGTGCCCGGACACAAAACAGCCATATGTACTGGAAAGACTAATTATGCAACGGCAAACACACACTCTCCTCTTATTGTGCTTTAAAACTAAGCACAGCTTTCAGGCCAAGGAGCGACGTATCCTCAGTACAGAAACAAAAAGAGATATTTTGATTTGACCTCGAAACTGGAAGATTTTTCTTTCAGACCTTTTCTCTGATGTAACTCCAACTCTGCAAGCCCTCATGTGGTAATAGGGTCATGTTATCATATGATACAGAACCATCTGTCTGCTCTGTGTATCACCTTGTGTAATTTTGTGAACATGTGCTACCTGTGTTTTTCATTTCCTCATCTTGTCTGTGTTGTTCTTTGGTTATATTCTATTCAATCTGTTTGCAAATTGTCCCTTTCTACCGATAATTTCCAGGAACAATGTTATGTCACTCACAGGGTAAATGTGTTCCATTGGGAACAAATTTGTCATGCAGTCCAATCTATGTCAATTTAATATCCTCACTATTGCTGCACTATAATATAAATATATATTTTTGCTTTATAACTTTAATAGCATAGCCCACACCCAGGGCAATATATAATTCTGTCCGTGACATTATTAACACTTGGTTGCGTATCATGTGCATCGTACCATGATTTTTTTTTAATGTGGCATAATAATTGAACTCAAGATCTGTCATTTTAAAAATAAGTTCTTTGGTCACTCGCCATTCCCATTTGTCATGGAGTCCCTGCATGGTATAAATCAATTTTCTGCAGACATGTTTGAAGAAATGTCCCAGAGGATTGTGGTGCATGTCTTCTATTCCCATCCCACACATAACAGATAACATTAGAAATAATTTAATGTATGTGCGGCCGTATTATTTGAGGCATCATTTGCACATGTGTGAGCAATTCAGCCCAGCTGCACAAAACTGCACACACACCAATGCACACTTCTGCATAAACTGGAGCAGCAGCACGTTTACCATAAACTGGTATTCAGATTAATGTGCCATCAGTAAGATGAACATTCACACAAGCAGCCCACCCTGACGCTCACACAAACCACAACCACAAATGACTTTGATAAGTTAGTTCCAGCAGGGCCATTCTTTCTAAGTGTGACAGCAGAAAGGGCAGAACCGTGACCCTTTGTCCCATCTACTGAGTACAACTATTGATTGTAGTTGAATATGCATATTGTCTGTGTGCAGGGGCCAAACAGATCCTTTATTTGCATATTAAGATATGTATAATGAAAATACACACATGAGATTCACTGGGACTGAACTGAAACAAAAGCTAGTACCATTAGACTTGATAAACTGATATTATTTATTATTCATTCTTACAACTGTGCAAACAATAATGCATATATCTTTACTGTCGCCATTCTTTTCATTCAGTGCTTCAGTTTAGGAGGAACTCTGCACTCTTTACCTCTACGCCTTCTTACTTTCTTTGTGCCTGACTGAACATGCTTTAAGTTGTTCTTTATCATTATGGAGGTGATTCACTCTGCAGCTACGGCTGGTTTACATGTTTGTCTGTAACTATGCTTATACTGCACGGCAGCTCCTTAATTGGTTCTCAGTTATTTAGAGTAAGGGAGGGTTATGTTTGTTTTTGCAGTCAGTGTGTGTTGTGTTGGCCTTAAAATCTCTCCAAGTATATTAGGAAGGTGATGTGACAGTATTTTAAATTGTTTTTTGTTTTGTTTTTTCCAGGGAATGAAACGTGTATATAAATGTATAAAACATTCAATAAAGGGAACAGCAGCAACAAAAGTAACTGCAACATTAAAAACAATACTTTTATGATACCTAATGTGTGTTTTGAGGATTTATTTTCTGTTTATATAAGTTATAGATTTTTTTTATGCTCCTACTTTGGAAACGTTTATTACTAGTTTCATCATATTGCAAAGGATAACTCGGAGCTAGTTGCTCAATGTGGAATTCGAGTTCCACATTGTTTACATAGTAAACAATCTGTGACAGTTCCAACTAAAGGGAGGAGACGGAGGAGGAGAAAGAGACCTGAGGGAGGCAGCTAAAGGAAGAGCTTCATTGCAAAAATTGGCTTCAAAGCGGGGGCCGACCAACGGCTGAATCATATTCACTAAAATATTCAGCAGCTACTTCCTACACACACTCCGATCTTTTTTTTTCACGTTTATTATTTTATTTTAGGTGGAATAAGTCTTTATGTTTGTTTTTTAATGTTTTTTAAGTTTTTATGTTAAAAAAAAACACCTCTTTACAATGACATATATAAAGATGAATAACACTTCTCCACTTCCTTCTGGATATAGGCACTGCCATCTTGCGTTGGTGACAACTTTCAGAGCCAGAGTCTGCGCAGTATGATCAGGGTTCGAGCCATGGTATTCAAGCATCTTTCTAATTTAACCATGCACGCACACAAACCAAGGATGAATGACCAAATCTGAGCAATTTAATAGACTGGCAGTCTGAAATGCTCCTGGTGGAGTGTGAAGCAGTGGGGAGAATGGACCGAGCTGTTCAATCACTCATTGAATTAGAAACTGATTACGCTGAATATTAGACTTTACATTTGATGAATTGAGCAACCCCATCGACATTTTTGCAGTTTAATGTTCTGTTTCTTTCAAGTTTTTGTGGTGCTTTCTCCTGTTCCTTCCTAATTTAATTCAATAATTTATCCTACCTTACCAAGTAGGGGAAAAAAACAACTTAATTATTCGAAATGGCCTTCCTTTTTTTTCCCGTGATTGTGTGAGCATTGATTAACAGCATGCTTAGCTTCTCCACCTCAGTTGTCTTCTTGCAGGTTAGTGCCTTCATGGCAGCCCTCCGGGGCTGACTTTCCCCGTACGATCTTTCTTATCTGGATGTGGCATTTGGACAGTTGTGGTATTTTATGGTTTCGAATTTTTGTTTTTTAGTCTCAATAATGAAACTATTAGTTCTCCTGGTATGTTGACAACATACTGAACACATCTGTCTTGTCTCCTCATAAACTAACAAATCACTGGACTCTCAATTGTTGGTTTTTGTTCTCAATGACTTTCTTTGCTTTGTGTCTCATTCTAGAAGGTTTCCTCTACAGATTTTTTAACCCCTGTGATGTAATGTCATGTTGATTTCTCTCTTCTGCTTAAAATTTCAGAGTGAAACACTCCTTCACTTTTACACATTTGGTTGGTGTCCAATACTAATTTCCAACCCTGTTTATAGAAGTTAAAATACAGTGCACATTGTAATTACAATTTACTGATTTAGAGAGAGACTGCCGCATGCCTTTTTTTTTAATCAGTCTGCTGCCTATACAAATGTGCAATGACGTATTTAGCTAGCTAGAGTCCAGCAGTAACTTCCAGGTAAATTAAGACGGTCAAATTGAAAAGACTCGTCACATCTCTAACTGGATAAATTGCTGCACATTTCTAATTAAATTGTTACCCCGGGGATGTTTATACAAATTAACTCTACCAGAATGATTTTTCCTCTCCGCACTTCAGACAGAATACTGCTCGGTCAGATAAACGTCATGCCAAGCAAAATGTGTTGGAATAGCAAAGTTGGTGAGCCATGCTAGTGTTCACGTTTGTGTGTCTGTCTTATAAGGCTGACAACTTCCAAGATTTAGATATTTTGTACTGCTGACTTCATGTGTCCTTGCTGTAAGCAGTGAGAGTATAAAGTTTAACTCACTGTACAGATTGAAGCAATTGCTGCTATCCATTTAAAGCAAATAGGCTTGCTGGTGTTCCTCTTCTTCTGTGAACTCCTTTTAAACGTGAAGCCTTTAGGGTCATTTTTTTCACACAGTAATAGTCAAACATGCGTCCAGTCCATTTTAGACTGGCAACAAAGCTCGATCATCTGCCTTTGAGAGATGCATTCAACCATGGCGAGGAAGAAGGGTTATTGGGTCATATTGTTCAAAAAATAAGACTTGGTAGATGAGAAATTTGAAGAGCAGCTAAGTGGATAGATCAAATAAAGAACAGACAGTGTTGGAAGCAGAGGGCTTGCCTTTATTTCCCTGGTGGAGTCAGCTGGGCCAAACTGAGGCTGACATGTATGACCAGGCAGTCGGCGAGGCAGTGGAGTGAGGAAGCTGCTGGCACGCTGAGAACAACCACTCTGATGTATAGCGGTGATGACAAGCTCTTTCACTGCTTTGCCTACAAAACTATGCGAGAATGTTTCACTCTTTTATCTATCTTGTTCTGTCATCTTATTCTCTTTCCCTTTGTTCGCTGATAACAATCCCATCCCCTGCTGACCTTTAACCTCCCTTTATTTTCACTATCTTCCTAATTTTCTATTTCCTGTTGACAGCTTTGTTCATTTATCTCTGCAGATTGAGTCAGACATAACCGATTGAAGAAATGAACAGAGGTGACAGCTTTGTTACGAAATAACGGGGCTGTTAATTGCTTAGATCACATCTTGCGGGAATTGTATCATTTACCCTCCTTCAATGCGAAAGGCTCTCCACTTTTAAGAAGCCTTTTCCACATGAAAGTGCAGCTTTTATTATGCCTTACCACTTTTCCCTCCAAATGGCTCCTTTTGGGATTCACTCCCCATTTCCTGTCATCATTCCCTTACCATCTTTTTTTTTTTTTTGCCTTCGTCCCTCTGCTGAAAACAAATTTAAATGCAAACAAGGCAAATCTGCCTTGCATGGCCTCCCACAGTGAAGACATTTAAAAAAAGCAAATGAGAGGAAAATCATTGCAATCTCTTCCCCCAAGAAAATGCGAACAGAAATGTAGGGAAAATGCACCAAATCATTTTTTGGTTCTAATGTTTTTTTATTACAATAATCAGTCACAAATTTCATTGAAAAAGAAGACAACACTTCAGTTAACATTTCCATATACAGTTATGTACACGTCAATAACCCTGTGAAGAGCTGTTCAAACTTCTTTTTTAACATCCAATCCCCCCATTAGGCATAAAAAAGGAAAAAAAATACAGCGGTGCAAAAAGGCTGTTTACTATGCATGTTTGTTCATTGCCTCTTTGATTGGTGCAACCGAATAGGTCACTACTGCAAATTAAACTCAACACCTCAGACTGTGTGTATGCTTTCATCTGGAAATTCAAGAAAATAAAAAATTAAGGCCTCTGAACAGTCGGTTGTCCAAATTACACTCGGTTCCAGAGGCTTCCGGGTAAATGAAGCTGTAGTGTAATCTAACTCTAGTTTACATTGCTCTAAAGCCTGAAAACAAGATCACATTTAAGCTTTGATTCTCATCTACAATATGAATAATTATGAAATGTGGTCATCATCATAATCCACAGCTTTAGATAACAGATGGTTCAGAAATTCTCATAGGTGTGTTATCATGCAGCCCTAACCCTGTGTGTGCTTTCCACATGTGAAACACTTGTTTGCTGAGCTGCTCTCTGTCAGTCTGATAGCAGAGAAAATGAAGCAGACCAGCTACTGCACACACACACACACACACAGATCCAGATTTCCTGGGACCATGCCAGAGCCAGCGCACATGTGGGAATGGCATCTTATTTAACCCTTGTGCAGCATTGCGTGGTCAGAGAAGTCATAAACAGCTGCAGGATCTATTACAGAGATTTATTTTTTTTAATTTCTGTTTATACTTACAACCATCTGTTTTTTACAGCTTTATAACAGCCCTGATATGCGGCCATTAGCTGTGTGTTTGAGTAAACAAATCTCCTTTATCTCTTCTTTATGACACCATCGCATCTGATAATATTCACTCATCACATTTAACACCATGTTATCTACTTTCCTTCCCATTACCTCTCAAATAAACGCCTCTAACATTCATGAATAAACATAACTGCACCTCTCTGTTAAACAATGCTGCTAGAAATTTGGCAGAACTACCTGAAATCTGATTTAGGGCACAATTATGACAGAAGAGGAGCATCAGCAGAGCTGTACACATGTGTAGTGTGATGACATGGCAGTGCAGAGGAACAGCACAGTTGTTTTATAGGTGAGATATTTACCACTTTAGATGTAGTGATTGTGTCTCTGACAGCTGCGTGAAAATTGTCCAAATACTTGAAAACAAGTACATGCAGCTGAAATAGATGTGTCATTATTATTTCTGATGTGCAGAGAACTTTTTGGAGGCAAAACTTTTCCAAGGTTTGAGTTATGATGTTTGGAGAATAACTTCTGAATCAATTAGAAGTCAATTCAAAAGAAAGTGTCTCATTTCTTGAAAACTATTTAACTAAAAGATTTTCTTTCCTGTGCCTGCCTTTGTACATTAACTTTGATTGCACAACGGATGATCCTCAAATCATTTGAAAAGTTTTACTGTCTAATTACAACTTAATGGCACAACAACCAACATTAAAATGATATCATTCTCCTGGCAGGCAGATCAGTGCATCACTCAAAATGGGCCTTAATTACTGAGTGCAGTTGTTGGAGGATACATTTTTACAAAGCCCATTTAAAAATTTTAATAGCTACTGATCCAAAACTTGAGGAGTGATTAACGAGGTGTATTATCAGCGTAACAAAAAAAGCCAATAATATGTTATATATGTTATATTGTTATTAAAAGGATAGTTTGTGTATTTTGTAGCGGGGTTGTATGAAGGACGTATCCATAGTCAGTGTGTTATTTATAACAAATGGCCCTCAGCACAAAACTTATTTTATTTATTCACAGAGTGCCAAATCCTAACAGGTTATCTCACTTTCCATACAGAGCAGGTATAGACCGTACTCTGTATTATTTACAGAGACACAACAATTCTCACAATGAGCAAGCACTTGCCGATGATGGGGAGGAAAAACCTCCTTTGAGAGGCAGAAACATGGTTTGTGGACATCCATCTGCCACGACCAGTACAATTTAGAGAGGGAGAACATATAATAATAGTAATAACAATAGTAATAATAATAGTGAGAGCCAGACAGGACAAGAGTAGCAGGCGCAGCCATGATCCATTAGAACCAGCGAGACGGAAAACATACTTAGTGATGTGTTATTGGGACATGGATGTGTACAGATGGAGAGGAAGAGAAGAAGAGATGCATCATTGGAAGTACTGCGGGCAGTGTCTGTGTCAGTGTAGGGGTACGTTAGATTAAAGGTGGAGAACGACACAGCAAATAATGTAACTACCATTATTTATGTTACTGTTGGTAAAGTTGCTGACATGCAGAGAGAAAAAGACGGTTTCCCAGAGCATGAACACAACCGCCAGACTGCGATTCTCCCACTACTATAGCTAACATCACAGCAACACTATATTTTGGTAAACAGCTGATCAGCTGGAGGAGTAATACTTACCCCTCCTGAAAATACCCAAGTTATCCCATCACCATAAAATGAAAATGAAGATGAAGAACAGTATATGCAGTATGCAGTATGAAGTAAAGTCTGAATTAAGACTCAAAACTCTGTAAAGACTGCTAAAGCCTCAAGGTGAGATTATGGCACAGGAAGTCTAATCTTTTCTGCTCTCTGCCCTTTGTGTGCATGTCTGCAAAAGATTGTGTGTACCTCCACCTCCACCCTTTATATCTGTCTTTCTTCATTGCCTATATTCATTTATTGAAATAGGACAAGCGCGCCCACATACACACGCACAGAGCAGTTAAAAATGAACATTAAAAAGATCATCATGTTTGAGGAGTCCTGCAATGAAAAGATTCATATTTAGGTGTTCATAAAAGATACACGTCATTTCACCGTTCTGTATTCTTTCTCCCTGTTTCGTGTGGAAAGAATAAACAGTATTGGATTATGAAGACTTGACAGACTCTGATTGAAGATGGCATGGTGCATTTGTCATTACACTACACACAAACACACACACACACACACACACACACACACACACACACACATATAGGCTGAGCTATAAATGGTAATTGCATTAAATGATCATTATAGTGATATTAGAATTCCCTGGTGAATATCAATTTATATCACAAAACTGTTATTCCATATAAATATTTACTCTTAATGATATTTAACTGTCGGAGCATTCAAAGGTGATGCTCTGAATGGGTAGAAATCTGCTGTGTTTTTCAGAACAACTTTGAAAAGAAAAATTGCCCGTAGTGTGAATGTTTGTCTCTATGTACCCTCTCGCCCAAAATCAGCTGGGATAGGCTCCAGCCCCTGTGACCCTGGTGAGGATAAGCGGTTACAGATAATGGATGGATGGGTGGATGGACATTCAATAATTATTAGGCTTACATTTTTATAAACCAAAAAATGGCTTTAACATTGAACAGCAGCTGAGGAGCACTGCTGTGTGTCCCCCATTGTGAACTATCTGAATAATGCGCCCTTTAAATAGCAGGGAAATACTGCACCACTGATCAGGTTTTTGTTGGTCAATGACGCATTCACTCTCAAGTGCTTTAAGATAGTAAGACGCCAACAATAAGTCTGACCACACCTCATTTAAGACAAGCATGCCTATGGGCGCACAGATGGGTGCAAGTACATTTGCTACACTGGTATGGCCTATTCTCCTACAGGCCTATTCTCCTATTCTCCTATATCTCCTACAGGAGAAAAGCTGCAAAGAACCCTTGTGGACTATTGTATTGGTTCCATCAAGGACCCTCTCTGGGGGTGATACTGAGAACCCTTTTAGTGAGAACCCCCATATGTGGGATTCATCTAGAAACAACAAAGGGGGTTCTAAAAACAGCTAAAATGTTGCTTATTTTAACTCTATAGTCCAGCTTCCATCATAAAAGTCCTTAGATATACTCAAGATATTAGATTTCTTCTCTGAAGTGTCTTACTTTCTGTAACTTCAGTCCAGCCTCTGGTATCAATGCATACACAAATAGACATATAATCACACGTCCAGACAGGTGTGGAGGGTTGTGAACAAACTCCTAATTAAGGCTAGGTAGAGACGCTTAATTAATCACTATTTATGCATCACATCTAGCTTGGAGAGGAGGATGTGTGGTGACCTAAATGTTACTCTTAGACACACCTACACATAATGTATCTCACTTTGAAGAGACTAGCCAATTCACATAGTCCGTTTAATGCAACCCCTCAAAAAGGGTTCTTCAGAAGCAAATGGTTCTGGCCACATTTATGGGTCTGATATCATTATATGTAGGAAAAATAGGCATAACCAAACACTCCTGGTGAATTATTCTAAATCACAAGAGAGGACGTGTACTTCTGCTTCTTCTGTAAGACTGTCTAAACTGTGCCAAAACATCAGCACTGTGTTGATTTGGAAATGCACATTTTAAGGCGTTAAGGTGTATACACTCTTCATGTCTTTTTGCATTTATTCACAGTTCAGTGTGTTAAACCCTCAAAGAGTTTTAATATTACATGCGGAATTAAAGTACAGTGTACAAGGTGTTGTTTTTATATTATACGATATTTTGTTGATTAGTGTTGTTGTAGTGGATCTAGACCAAGTTGTGACCAGTAAAATCCCATCCATTCCTTACTATCAGCGCACTCAGACATTTTAATGATGGAGGAAAGGAGTCCATAGTAATTTCTTCACAGAAGGAGAGAACTGGTGTCCTTGTACCGGAGGTGCTGAATTTCTGTCTCCACTTTATGCATCATGGTGCATAGTGACAGTTCTAGGTTGACATCCACACACCAAAGCTACATGTGCACATACTGTTGGTACAAAAACAGATGTGTAGAACCTGCTTGGAATACCTATAAATAAAGCTCCAGTGCACTATGTATCACGCACACACATGCTTTGAACAGATGGATAATACAAGACACGGCGAGTATCCACAATCACACTGAGAGAGAGATGCCTTCCTCCTCTAGCACGCCCTGAACCATGATCTTGAGTCCCTCCAGTACTTCTGGTCCCTCCTGACAAATATGCAAATGATCTGTAATTGTTGTTTGTGCATTGTGCAAATAACCTCTGCAGGCATCTGTACATGAAACATTAAGACGCATAAATAAGATAGACGAGATGCAACACAGTAAGACTGATCAATGCTCTGCTCTATTACATCTTGAACTTCCTCTGTAAGAGCATCTATGTTGTTTCTAACATATAAACCTGAAATATGGCTCCAGCTACAGCCACCTCAACAAGAACACATGAATATTAGATCTGAGTAAAGCTCAGAACATAAGGTGGCATTGGCATGAGCATGTTAGGAGAGTGAGAAGTGTCAGGTTGTAATTCCTGTTTTGTACACCAATCAGTATAATTAGATGTCATGAGTCAGCTGGTAGCCCAGGTAGCCGATGAATGAGCCACAAACGGTGAAGCAAGAATGGAGCAGCTGATGCCCACTGGATTTTGTGAACCAGAGGCCGCATTTTGGATTAGGCTGTGGATCAGCTAGATGAAAAAAGACCTGCATGGCCCGGTGACGCAGGAGCTCAAGAGCTGTGTCCATGAGCTTGTCCCTCTACTCTGTCAAAACACAGCGACTCTGCCATCCCTGATAAAACTTTGTCCGGGTTGAGGCAGCCGGCTGTGGTCCAGACGCTACAAACCTTTGGTATGCAATCTCGGCCCTCTCAGCCAACAATCTCGAAAAGTGGATAAATGCTACTTCTGCCTGGAATGAGCCACCAGGGTTGAATGCACTTATCTTGCCGGAGCACATGCAGGCAAATTCATTGTGCTGAGATGAGAAGGCCAAAGCATCAAAGCAATATTAAAGGGTGAATGCAGTGTTAACGGAACAGTTTAATTATGGTGTGTCTAGCATTAATAATACATATGACTCATAATTAGAGATCAAGTTGCTGCAATTATATTTAAAAGAGGTTACTTAAGCGCTGTCTCTTTGTGTCTTCCTCTGCAGGTAATGTGTTTGTGGTCAGTTTAGCATTTGCTGACCTTGTGGTAGCCTTCTACCCCTACCCCTTGGTTCTCTATGCTCTCTTCCACGATGGATGGGCACTGGGAAACACACAATGCATGGTAAGACCACATCAGTCACTGTATGTTTCACTTTATTTCAAATAACAGAGTAAACCTATTCCCAACACAGTCTAACACAAAAACTCTTTTCTTTCTGTTCAGGTCAGTGGTTTCCTGATGGGGCTGAGTGTCATCGGTTCCATTTTCAACATCACTGGGATTGCAGTGAACAGATACTGCTACATCTGTCACTCATTCTCTTACAGTCGGCTGTACAGCTATCGCAACACTCTGCTGTTTGTTGCCTTAATTTGGGTGCTCACAATTGTGGCCATTATCCCCAATTTCTTCGTTGGCTCCTTGCGCTATGACCCACGGGTATACTCCTGCACCTTTGCCCAGAATGTCAGCAGTTCCTACACAGTGGCAGTAGTGGTGGTTCACTTCTTGGTTCCCATTGCAGTGGTTACCTTCTGTTATCTACGCATCTGGGTGCTTGTGATTCAGGTCAGTCTTCTGCATCTCTACATGGTTATTTATGTCTTTACAGGCACACACATGGCGTTAATAGGGGGACTTGAATACCATGATAACAACCAGCCAAATAAACCTGTAAGCATGCCATTAGTAGTAAAGAACACCCCTTGGGTCAAACATTAATAAGATCCATCAGCCTTCTAGGGTTAATCTAAATTGGACCTAGTATGTAGAAAATGGTTGTTCCAAGTTTTAAAATGTTGGCCTTTAATCACTGACACTAATGGATGAATCAGTGTGATTTTCAAATGCCAGAATACACTCACAAAATACATCATCATCATCTCACCACTGAAATCTTTTTTGCCACATAACCTTGGAGTTGAGCATTTTGATCTTTAATTTGATCTTTAATTACCAGTAAATGAAGTAAAGTGTAGATATTAAAACTCTAGGCACTGCAAGGTCAGTGCTGTGAAATAAACTGAGATATCACAGACAGAAAGATGGATGGGATCCCTGAAGAGTTTCTGTGTGTGGATATCTGTGAGCGTGCATGCGTGGATGTTACTGTATGCATGGGCCTGTGTGTGTGTAAGATAGAGGCAGTAGTCTTCTGGGATCATTTAGAGTCTGATTGCTATTTTATGTGTTTTCATCATCCAGGTGCGACGTAAAGTGAAGACAGACGAGAGCCCTCGCCTCAGACCAAGTGACTTGCGGAATTTCATCACCATGTTCGTGGTCTTTGTGCTGTTTGCCATCTGCTGGGCTCCACTTAACCTGATCGGCTTGGCGGTGGCCATAGATCCATCCCATGTGGCGCCCCATATCCCAGAGTGGCTTTTTGTGGTCAGCTACTTCATGGCCTACTTTAATAGCTGTCTGAATGCCATTATATATGGCTTACTCAACAGGAATTTCAGGAACGAGTACAAACGCATTGTCACCTCTGTATGGGTGACACGGCTTTTTGTGACAGAGACTTCGCGGGCTGCAACGGACGGCCGGAGCATGAGGAGCAAGCAGTCACCACCTCCACCGCTCAATAACAACGAGTCAGTCACACCACGTGCAAACAAAGAATAAACTTGAATCTATGAGCCTGGTAAATGGTAATTCCTGTTTTTATGTGACATTCAGACGCTTGTGCAGCTAAAGAGTATCAAGTAACAAGTGAAACTGGAATACATGGCTCGGTTTTCTCTTGGCTGGCATTAATCAGAACGTGGCCCAGATGAACATGTGGATACGTTTTTTTCTTTATTATTATTTTGGGTGAAGTTATGTTTATTATGTAATTAATATAATGAGTTCATCATTTGGAGCACTTAACTCAGCAACAAAGTTGCTGAGTGCTAAATAGAGTTTCTTCTGTGATTCTCAACGACTAAGCATCAACAAATATTTATAGAGCTGTTGGGAGAACTGAGCCATGCACTGCATTTTCATTTTGCTCTTACTCTATAAATAATCTGAATGGTACATTGATATTTCATAAAAAAAATTAAAAAAAATGTAATATCCTTTAATGTCTGCTGCTGTAGACTCTTAGACATATTTCACAAAACTGGGTAAACATACACCTCTCTTTAGTAACTTTGAAAGCCTCAAATAGTTCAACTCGCCTCAACTGAATGCTAGATTAGTACAAGAGGAGATAATGTCAGTGTGTCTATACTCTATAATATCAGTCTCATGGGGTTTGACAGTAATGTGGTCAGAATTGCACACTTTACCTACATTAGGCAGCAGCATTATGCTTCACGCTGCCTGGTCTGACCCACTTGCACTGCAAACAAGAAGAAAACTTAGTAATAACCTTCATTCAGGAAATTAAGTCACAATGGACACAAGTCATGGACACCAAATCGTGATATGTGTCAATTAAGATGACTATTTTATTTTTTGAAAGTCCCCCCCAAAAAAAGACAATTGTGCATATGATGTAGCAGGTGGAGGACACCTATAACTGCTGTATTCATCATTCTACGTGTCACCGATCTTTCTCAGCTGTTGCAGTTTGACCATTATGTAACTTTATTGTGATACCAATTTCTAGTCTAGGGTGCAGTACAGCCACCCCTGGTAAATAAAAATTATTATATACTATTTGCAACAAGGCTGAACATCCATTTTAGATTGCACCAGTCAACTTATAAATCATAAATGTAAATATAGCATATAGCTTTTCGGGTTAAAATATATAAAATATAATATAAAATGGAATATAGTTTAAGTATAACTTAGTACATTTACTCAAGTACTGTAGTGTGTAATTGTAGTGTAGTAAAGTGTAATCTTGAGGTACTTGTACTTGTGTGTTTACATTCTACAAGGGGTGGCTGGGCTCGGGAGGTGGAGCGGGTCGTCCACAAATCACAAGATCGGTGGTTCGACCCTCCAGGTGTCCTTGGGCTCCCAAA
This sequence comes from Sciaenops ocellatus, assembly GCA_033000465.1. Taxonomy (NCBI): domain Eukaryota; kingdom Metazoa; phylum Chordata; class Actinopteri; family Sciaenidae; genus Sciaenops; species Sciaenops ocellatus. The sequence continues at coordinate 4,660,529 of CP136870.1, forward strand.
AACTGATGGGCAGTTAGCACCTTGCCACCAGTGTATGAATGTGTGTGTGGATGGGTGAATGAAATAAGCAGTGAAAAGTGCAATTATATAAGTAGAGTCCATTTACCATTTACTAATCCATGAGCTACTCAGTAGTATGACATTATCTCCCCATTTACCAGCTGCAACACTCAAGTCAAGTACACATTAGTGCATTAATAATTACAATACAATAACATCCTTTCTGCATAATAAGTAGCCTACCTTTAGCTTTTGTACCACAATGCAGGACGGTGTGACATTCAGAGAGAGCTCCATACACTGATGTCAACATATTCACAAAATCACAGTGCAATAAGTTATAGCCAAGTGCAACAGCATGGATGATTCTTTATGCACACTAACACTTTGCTATGCAAATCTATACACAGTGGTTGTTACCAGAAGAACCATCCGGAACACTCCGTCCATTTGACTTGCCGCCCTATGTCTGATTTTCAGTGACCATGCCTGTGAAAAATTTCCGGGCCCAGTGGTTGTCATGATCGAAGAGCTATCATGAGCCAACATTATTTCCATCTAAAAGTCATCTACACTTAAAACTGAGATAGTCCCTCACCTTAGAACATCCATATTTAAACAAGATGTCTCACCAGTTTACTGTGTGTAGATGTTTTCTGTCCAGGCCTCAAAATAACAAAAGATACACAATATGTTGAGAATGTTTTCTTGCCATGTACGTAAGAAAACCTTCAGCCCATAGGTACAAGAAGTTGATGAATACATTTATTGAATGTGCAGAGAGCTATGGTCAAAGGTTCCTCTGCCTCCTACATCATATGCACTATGTGGTAGTTTTATGCTGTGGTAACTCATATTTTTCATTCAAAAATACTTATGCAAATTTTTTGCTTTTTATTTCATAGGTAATTTATCTTTGTCAATTAATGTAGTTCATTTATTTTCTAATAAAAAAAAATAATAATAATAATCACCAGGGACACATTTTGATGCTTTCACTGTGGAAAAAAACAAACAGAAACAAAAAAGAGCACACTCGGGGGAGTGTTAGGAGTTGTAATTTTGACAGAGTGATATTTATTGTCTCTCAGTGGAGTTATGTTTTAAAAGATGTAGATTGTTGAGAAGGTACAGCGCATATCTGTATTCCCATCTCAGGGTGCCTTCCTGAACATTTTGCTGTTGTCTGAAACGTGCAGTTTATTCGCTGCCATATAATAAGGGAGTCTGAAGACATTTCAAAGGGACATTTTGTAAATTAGTGTCAGTGTGGTTTTTAACTGTGGTATATTGTTATTGGAGATGTATTTAAAATGTTTTTGTATTCATTTATTTATATATCTATATATATATATATATATATATATTTATGTGTGAAGCTCAACAATCCCACACAATTAACAGTTTCACATCGGATAATGCTTAACCTGTCTTACTATTAACTCTACTACAGTTGCAAAGTGCATCTAAAACAGCCTCTTGCTTAATTGGCTTGTACATTGCATCACAACAAACATATTTGTTTTTCATTGTGGAGTGATGAACTTCTAATTGCACAAATCTAATAACCATGAATGGAAAAACAAGTTTCTCAAATACATATTTTAATATGTTTTTTTCACATTTGAATTCTTTTTGTGGCACTTTTGTCAAAAGGGGTAAAAGTGCGCAAAGCCATAAATCAAGAATGGTAACAGATGCAAAGCTCAAAGTTGTACTATAAATATTCATAAGACAAGACAGATGTGAGAGCACTGCAAGCAGAGGAAGAAGTGAACAATGACATTTGTGCTGCAGAGGAGGGTAGGAAAACAGGTAGATTTTGTTAAAGAGATTGGATTCAGATAAATATTTTCAGGTGTGCTGTCCAGTTCACTGCACAGAGGGGAGAGCTGAGAGCAGCGACAAAAGGTGATGTAGCTATGGTATGAAGAAAATTAATGTTTAAACAGCTGAAGTGGTGTTTTAGATGCACTTGGAGGGAGGTAAAGACTTCAATTTAAACCAAAGAAATGGACGTAGCTGAAGGTGGTTAGGTGCACATACAAATTATTGCTGGGGGAAATTTTTAAACCACCCTGGGGTCTGTTTTTCATTCAAAAGTACTGCCTTACAGTTAATATGATCGTGTCAAATTTGAAATATATGGCATGTGCCATATATTTGAACCCATTCAGTTTGCCTCCATGCTGCTTCTTTTTGTGTATTCAGGACATCTATAGAAGGTTTTTGCTGCTGTATCACATAAAAGTTCACAAGCAGGCCTCAGGCAGGAGACTCAACAACTGAAACAGAAGAACAAATATTATCTTTAATCCTTTGTTGTTTTTATTTCTATACCCAACAGCAAAATGATGTAACTATGTTCATTTATGAATGCTTACTGTCTGCTCCCTTAATTTGAGCCTTTACATGCAAACAAATATGACGTCTTGTTTGCCAGATTAAAGGGTAGCTTCACTGTTTTTCAACCTACATGTAATTAAAATGTTTACTGTTTACTGTCAAATACAGCACAACCGCTCATGTTTAGCTTTTAAAACTTATCATCCTGCTGCAATTTCTCCCTGGGCGTAACACAGTCCAATAGGCTAATCTTATTTTTTTAAAATTAATATAAACCAGAAAGCAGAGTTTGTGACATTCATTTATTTTCTAGCACCTGTCTTTGTGGTGAGCTTCCGATTTTCAAAAAGGAAATTTACCTGGATATAATAAATGGAAGGGGACCTAAAATGCAAACACAAACCAGAGACCAGAATCAGTATTGAAAACTGGTATTTATGTTCAGCACAAAACTCCGAAGCACAAGGAGATCAAGGTTAGGCAAGAATCAAAACAGGTTTTGTTCATTTTATCTGGTGTAATCTGGAAGGTTCAATGCAGAGGAGATTCCGGGTGCTGGGGAAGATGCTCCAATACACCATAATCTCCAGATCCTGGTCCGTTCTCAGTTTGGCCATTGGTTTGTGGATGGAATCCAGAAAGAGAGGCTGACAATGGCACCTAGCACCTGGAAGAAAAAGCTCTCCACACTTGGAAATGGACTGGATCTGCAACAAACAACTAGTTAACAACAGTTTGTTCAATTTCACAAAGAGTAAAAGAGGAAGAATAGTCCTCCAGCTGGAGTCGCGTTCCTCAGTGGTGTCTTGGCATCAGGCTTCACATTCCTAGAGCCAGGGCCACAGGGCAGAGTGAAGTTGAACTGACAAAAGAGCAATACCCACTGTGCTTGCCAGGAGTTTAACTGTTCAAAAAGGGAAATAATCAAGGTATAGTGCCAGAGGACATGTTAGTGCAGCAATAAGTACAGTTCTAGAGAGGGATAAGATTCAGCATGTCCAATTGTTGGTAGCGTTAGGAGAGGAGGTACCCTCTGAAGAGCTGGGTCTTCAGGAGTTTTTTAAAGGTAGAGAGGGACACCAGTGATCTTGTAGGAACTGGTAGGACGTTCCACCAACAGAGAACAACAGACGAGAAAAGTTTGGATTGCTCTGAGCGTACGGGTGGCAGAGCCATGGTGTTCATTGCTGGAGTGCAACGGTCAGGAGGTAAAATATGCCTGTATAAGGGTATTCAGGTGGGTGCAGAACTGAAGACCACTTTGTAGGCAAGAATTAGTGATTTGAATTTTATGTGGGCTGTAATATGTGACCTTTTGGGTTGTTTGAAATCCAGGCACGCTGCTGTGTGTTGGATCATCTGAAAAGGTCTCACTGTGCGAGCCGGGAGGCCCGTCAGGAGGTCGTTACAGTAATCCAGTCACAAGATGACCACAGCCTGTATCAGGAGTTGGGTATCATGTTAGGTTAGGCCTGATTTTTCTTATGTTGTGGAAGTGTGAAGCGGCATGACTGGGCAACGAAGGCAATGTGATCAGCAAAGGTTAGTTAGTCGGGTATCTCCTGTCAGAAAACCCTGTCTTCCATTTGTCCACTTCATGGATGCACACCAGGTAATAATCATTCCGAAGAGCCATGTTTGATGGATATGTTATGTTGTAGGGGTTGAAAAGGCAAAGTTCAGATCAATGGCAGAGTGTATTTGTTTTTTATGATGTTGTTTGGTTCCTGGAAGTCAGTGGAGGGGTTGTAAGGTCTTATCTTTCTGGGCTACGAAGAAAAAGCATTCCCCAAAGCAGAGAGGATGACGGACCAAATTATGTCTTCAGCCAGCGACTCTGATACACTTTTCATGGATTCTCTCAGGCTGAGAAAGGTTATACAGCCAGTTTGGAAGAAGGGGAGAACCAGGAAGAAGGTCTAAGGTTCAGTCATATGGTCTGTGAGGAGGCAGAGACAGAGGTTGATCTTCAGGTCATGATACTCAGCAGATATAGCGGACTAATCTGGAAGGTCAGGCTTCGGGCTTAAAGGCTCACCAGCACCACAAGGAGACCAAGGTTAGAATCACAGAACAATGTTTTGCAAAAATATAGTATAGTTTCCACTATGGTGACTGAATGATCTGGTGGCGTCTAGAACGTTGTGCCAGTGGTTTGATTGGATGATGGAATGTAGGTGTGGTAGTGATTAGGCAGATGAGAGGGAAAACCAGCGACCACGCCCAGCAGTAACACGCACACAAGAGGAGGGAAAAACAGCATAAAACACTGGAAGGAAAGAGGCAGAAGCCTCATCATAACACTGGTGTCTAATTTGCCATGCCAGAGAGTGTTTACACCAGATGAGATGATGCAGCAGAGTGTCAAGTTGGTTTCTCACAACAGAGGCTACAGGTGTGCTTGTGCTATGTGTGGTTATAACTGAGGAGGAACACCATTTTATGTAACGTGTGTTTATTTTTATCATTAAGTGTGAATTGAATAAGCAAGAATGGTGTAAATATAATTCTGCCTACAAAATAAACACACAGGGAGGAAGCAGTTGGGTTATCACAATGTTTTTTCTTCGGAAGATGAAAGCTAAGGTTTCTATGTGCTTCTAATCCATTTGAGCGCTGTACTCGATGAGGCGTCACACTCTCAAATTTCTGCATTATGCTGTTTGGTCCCTCTTGCACTCTCTACACTGTCAGTGCACAATGTTCATGCAGGGTTGACATTTTCTTAAAAGAGGCATCCCCTCTTATTTCTCAGTTTCTGACTTTTTTTTTTTCTTTTCTGCCACGTGATCTGTGTTTTGGAGAAAAAGCAGCATGAGTCAACAGCTCCTTGAACAGCATTTGAAAAAGCTTTTATGAACACAGTTGCTTCATGTGACTTACTTGAGCAGATGCAGTTTGTAATTACAGGCCATAGATCACAAGATATTCAAAAATCATAGCAACCTGATAAAGTCAGAGTGAATTAGGGTGGCATTAAGACAGATGATATGCTAATCAAGGCTGTTGCTCATCATGATTTGAAATACTACCTTGCTTTTTGATCAGTGTAGAAACCTGGCAAGCCTGTAAGCAGGTATAAGGGATCATTTAAATATTCTCCTCTGTACATCTGCCAGCTCTGCGCTACATCCCTGCATGGCACAGCTCAGACTGCAAGTCTTTTTTTCCTCATATAGTTTTTTACAGGCTGAAGGTTGATGAAGCATGATTTTCATGTGACAAGACAGAGGCCTCAATGTTCCCTTCCTTTGTGTTCATCTGGACATACTCACCATACAGAGCCCAGTTTGTTTGTCTTTTTTTTTTTTTTTTTTTGTGGCATTAATGGGTTATGTAACAGCATGACAGCATCAGCTCACAGCTAAAGACACGAAAGGAGGCAGCAGCACTGATCAAATTATGCGCACAGTACATGCACTAAGATGGAAATTAAAACGATAAGCCTCGGGAACATAATTGAATGCACTTACCGTGAACTGTCATAGGAAATACAATGACAAACCACAGTAAGTGTAATGTAATTGTGTATGCATCTTCTACAGTGTTCAAAACTGTCACTGCAAAAACATTTATGAAACAGCTATTAAATTTGCAGAGCACAAATCCTTTTCACCTAATAAATATTTACACTCTGGCCACTTAATTGGTTGCAGCTCATTAGACGTAAGTCGGATGTCTGTTTGCCCACAGCCTGAGTCTGAGACAAGAATTAATGTTACACAAGAATTCCTGTTAATGCTGTAATGTTTTGTTACTTTTTCTGTGTAAACAAGACAATTAAAAATGTCCTTTTCAAACATGAGCGAGGTCGAAAATTGACGATTGAACGCTCATTTTCAGACATTTAGCCAGTCTACTTCATTCATCTTCATAACTGTGTTCTGTTCCCGGAGGCTGTGTGAATGTGCATGCCTGTCTGTTGTTATTTCTGACTGATCATCACTGACAAGAATTCACTCATGGTCATTCAGTCAGGTACAGGCTGCAGGACGATCTGAGTAACATGAACCAAAGGGAAATCTGTGGAATGTAATGGAACATGATATTTCAACACTCAAAAGGTTTGGTTCTGACACTAAGTCTCAACAAAATTAACTGTGTAAAAAAAAAAAAAAAAAATTGCATTATGTGTACAGTTCTACTGAAACATGATGTGATGGAAAATAAAATTGATATATATCATATGTTGTGATATTTGCTCTTTAATGCATTTGTGAAAAAGATGAACCTTTGTTGCTCTCTCCACATTTAATACTTTGGTAAGTGGCTGAAAGGTTTCTGAAAAAAAAAATTGTCATTGTAGACCAGAATGCAAAACTTTTTAAGTGTTTGGACTAAAAGTTTCCTGTGGAGGAACTCTCTTAAGGGTCAGAATTAGATTAAATTGGAGCTGGAGAGCTTTTGCTAGCTAGTGGTGCATACTTTGAATTCCCTTATGCCATGAGGCCGTGCTTCCTTGCACATGCAGGGCCGTTTTCCAACTCTTCTCGCTCTTTCATGGGTAAGAGAGATAGATGATATAGAAGGGATAATTTGGGAATGCATATTACTGCCCTTATCTAGGGGGGAAACATGAATTTTATGAATAAAGCAGCCTGTGGAGTTAAAGCAGTAAAGCTGGGTTACATTAGGCATGCTTGCTGCATTTGTAGAATGGTACATCTTTAATTATTTCTTGTTTATCTATAAAACCTAAATTACATGTGCTTTTTAATTAAGGTCCATGCACTGTAACTTGTAAAAAGACAATTACCAGTCCATGATGGTTTAAATGTTGCTTTAAATTCATTCCTTCATTCATTTATTCAAGTTACTGCCTACTTATTAATTAATAATTGCATGGGGTAATATCGAGATGGTGGTGGACTCATCCCCACAACCAAACCCAAAGCACACATCACCACTGTAATGAGATGTTAAAGAACAAGGACAATCAGTATTTGCTGATGTAACACTTTCTATCTGCGTGATAACAGATTTTAAAAATCCGACAATGTACATTCTACTCTAACCTTTGTGGCATCCTCCATAGAATCTGTGTCCCTTTCATTAAAAGACAGGCATGATACAATATGCTGCCACAGATGAGGAGGACAGCTGATGTGAAAGTGATTAATAGGGCTTCAAAATATAATTATTTTGCTCCACTATTCATTATGGCCATACTCCATTTTTCATTTAGATATCAAACTCTAATTACACCCCACCTAAAAAAAAAAGCTGCCTCTCCAGCTGTAATATCTGTTGGCAAGCAGCCTCGACATGGAAGTGAATGTCACAAGTTCAGAAGATCAGCAAACAGTTAACACTTTGTAGTTGACGTCTATGTCTCCCAGTGGCCGGGCAATTTTCATATCTAAGCTTAACTGAGCGTTTGTGTATGCCTTTAATAACTCTGATTGACCTTTAATGTGTAAAAGGGATTTAATTGCACCAAATGCATGGATTAATCAAGATAATACATACATTAGATTAACTGTGTTAATCCATGTATTCATTTCACCTAGAAACTATGTTATATATTATATAGGATTATACATATTATATTCATTTCTCTGATATTGGAGGGCACTCTTATATGAAATGGCATTAATTATGTAATGTATCATAGTCACAGATATCAGGAGGCAAATACATTATTTAGAAAGCTTAAATTACTTTTAATTGGAGGTTTAAGGAATTCACTTGCATCAGAAATAATAGTTATAAGTACAGTATAATTAACAATAAAGCTTTATTTAATAAAACACACAGTTACTTTCCTCAGGGATGGGTTTTTAGAAGATGTAGAGGAAATGACCCAGTTCTGAAACTCAGAAGACATATGCTCTAAATCTGTGTGCCCTTTGACACATGGACCCCTTCACATTTAAAACACAGATACTTCCCTGCAGAGCTCTGCAGCCTTTTAGAGATCAAATGACTCATCCCATTTTATTTATTTATTATTATTATTATTATTTATTTTGTAATTCATTTTTGTGTAAACTGATACTGCTTGTCTAAAAACAGTACTGACATAATTTTGTATTTTCTAAATAAAAACAAAATGGTCAAAATGACATGATGTTAAGTAAGACTTGATTAATTAAATTTTATTTCCAACATGTAAAAGCAAAAAGAAAAAAAAGAAAAATACAAAAAAGAAAACAGGTCAAACCTACTCACACACAAAATTGATTACTAAGTTCTCTTAACAAGAACAAATTAAACTCAAAAGGTTGTCTCCTGTACATACATTTCTATTTGCATATATACAATTTCATATATTCATAGATCCATACATACATATATCTACATACCTATATACTGTATGCCCATATGCATGTATGTATGTACCCAAATACACTATACATATTTCTAAATCATTATCTTAATTCTGAGTTCAACAAGTATATACCATTGTCCCCTGTGAACCAAAACTAAACATCACTGTCCTTCCTCATTCTTATACCTCAGGAAAATATTGTTTTTGTATTTCCTCTTGAACTGAATAATATTTTACAATACATTATTTGTGCTGTGTTATACTCTACAAGCGCCACCAACTTCAAGATGACTGACTTAAAAGATAAAGTGTTGGTGTGTTTGCAAAAACCTACATTATTTACTATCCTTATGGCTCTTTTTTGCATTACACATAGAGGATGTAGGTTGCTTTATACGTATTACTCCATACCTCCACACAATAACAGCACAAGTGAACAATAAAAAAAATGTATGATTCAAAATGTATCTTGTTTTCCCAAGGATTGCAATGCTCCTTGACATCTTTGCTTGTACATATTTTAGATGAGGTTTCCAGCAGATTGTGTGGTTTAAAATCATACCTAAAACTTTTCTTCAGAATTTTTTAATCTGAACGTCATGTATCATCCCTTGCACTTGAGTGTTTATTTTATAATGAACAAACGACATAATCTTTGTTTTGTTCACATTTAATGATAACTTATTTATATCAAACCACTTTTGTAATTTTCTCATTTCTGATGTGATCTCTTCCAAAGGCTGCTGTAAATCCTCCCCAGAACAAAATATATTAGTATCATTCGCAAGTCAAACACATTTCAAAATTTTTGAGCCTCTGCATATGTGGTTTATATAAAGAATGAACAATTTCGGTCCTAATACTGACCCCTGAGGTACTCCAGTGATATCCAGGAATGTTGAATTCAGCACAACCCCCCTGATACCATACCATTCCTTTACTCTGAAAATCAAATAGTTTGTAGTGATTAATGGTATCAAAAGCTTTTTTTTTTTTTTTTAATCTAAAAATACTCCCACTGCTATCCCCTTTTTTAAAATTATTATTACATCTATTAGCGCCATGCAGGTTCATCTGTTCAATCTAAAACTACACTGACACTCACTCAGCAATTTGTGCTTCTCAATAAATTTGTCTAGTCTTACAGTGAAAAGTTTTTTACAGTATTTTAGAAAACTGGGAATGTAAGGAAACAGGCCTGTGGTTTGTGAAGTGGTGTCTACCCTATTTTTATACAGAGGTATTAATTTTGCAATTTTCATCTTACTAGGAAATTTACCAGTTAGAAATGATAAATTATGTGTGTTAGTGGTTTTACAATACCATGAATTGCTTTCTTCACTATTGTCATATCAATATCATTCCAATCAGTAGAAGTTTTGTTTTTACATTTGTTTACAATATCCAACATTTCCTGTTCTTCTACTGCTCCAAGAATCTCTAGTTTGATTCCTGATGATCCTGTTTAGCACACTCTATATACCTTTAATGTGTCAATATTATTATCTTATCTCTCTTATCTATACATTGTATTGATTGACTCTTCTGTCATGTTATGCCTATTTGTATTTAACAGATCTATGTTGAAGTCCCCACAGATGAATATAAACTTTTGGGTTGTTTGCAGAAACAGTTCTTCCATCCAGTCCTTGAATGTTTCAATATTTGATGCTGGAGTTCTATATATACAGCTTACACTTATGTTTACCACAGTTGTAATTAATCATTCATCTAAATGAAATCAGTATTCTCTTAGAGAACCACACTGGTCCTTTGGTAGGATGTTGTGGCAGCAGTGTAGCTGCTAATTGCAACAGCCTCGCCTCAGCTTCTCCTTCCTAGCGTGAAGGAGAAACAATGGCTGCCAAATGCTAGAAAAAGAAAGTCCAGTATTGAGCCAGTGTTTCGTTTGTCCTTTCTGGGCTACTGTAGAAACTTGTTGGTTCCCCATGGAGGACTCTGTGCAAGAAATAGTATAGAATCTGAAAAGATTCATTCTAGATAACAAAGAGATGAAAATTCATATTTCCAGGTGATCATGCACTGCATGTAAAACATGGTTCTATATTATACAGTATCCCACTTCTGCTATATTGTGTAATTCAAGCTCCTAAATCTGATATCCGGAATTCTCTTTTTATGACTTTAAGGTTGGAAAAAACATTTTACCTATCTGTAACTTACTCTTTAACTGAGTTGAGTGAAATATTCAAATCCATGTGTGTCTGTATGTCTACGTGTCTCTCCGGGGGTGGGAGGGTTGGTTTTTTTTTTTTGTCATTGTTGTTTTTTTCAACACTTTGTGTTGCTTTTAAGTATGAAAAGTGCAATACAAATAAAGTTTGATTTAATTTGATTTGATTTATTTTTATATAAAAGTAGCCTTTCAGACAATCCTTGTCTATTAGTGTTAAAATATTTTCCAAGAGCCAAACTTTCTGAAGAAACAGAAACAGAACGACATGTCCACAATTATTGACTCTGAACAGCCTTATTCATATTACAGCATCTGTCCCACTGCCAACAACCTCTTCTTCTGCAGCTCAAGAACAGCAATCATGGTCACATCACTTCTCCACTCTAAACACTCCCAATTACTGTACTTTGCAGCTGGTAGACGTACGCTGTCTAGGAGTCAGCTTTATCCTCTTCACAGAGGACCAAAGCAGTGTGAAGACTGTCGATAGCAGCTGAGACCTCCGGTGTTGCCCCATGGTTGTCATGACAACAGACGTTGCAGACAACAGCCCTTCTCCGTAACGCAATCAACAATCCTAAACAAATCGAAACCGTAAAGCAGGCAGCCTGTTATTTTCTTTGGCACCTGTCTGAGTGTTCTGCGATGGGTATTACAATTTAATTTTCTTTCATTGCAGCAAAAGTCAGTGGTCTCAGCTGCCGTCCAGTGCCATCCTTGAAACTGCTGTGTCTGTGAACGAGCTGAAATCTAGGTTGATCAAACATCCTGAAACGTCTTCCTCCAGAGTTAATACACTATCTCAGTGAATAAGTAATGACTCAAAATGAGCGGATCGTTTTACAGGGAAGGAAGTGCATCTTTTTGCTGTAAAGACACATTCACATGTTATGGTCTGTATCATGACAAAGTGGTTATTACTGTTGTGTGTTTCCAGCAGGTGCATGATTTCCCTCTCACAGTCCACTGACAAGCAGGTCAGGTGTAATGGGTGCTCTAAATTGTAGGTGTGATTGTGAAAGCGTTTGTCTGAGAGGTCGCGTGTACTCTTGTCTAATCGTGACAGGCTTCAGCCTCGTGTGGTCCTGAACATGGAAAGGACAAGTGGATGAATGGGTATGAAAACAAAACACTGTGTCCACATTTTATATCAAGATAAAAATTATTGCCCAGATCACAGTCATAAATATGCTTCTGTACCCTCGAACAACACATGACCAGTAAAACCATGCATTTCAGTGCCTACTTAAAACAACTATAAATTCAAGTAGGTGACTCACTCCACCTAAATTTGTCCCTCAAAGTAATTTCCTATGTGCCCACATTCAGCTTTGTTTCTAGGATTTCCAGCATCTGCGCTTCACATTCCTCCTCTCCACCTCTTCTACTTCTTATGTGCATTTGTCTGAAGTAAAGATTTCTGATTTTCATATGCTGACATTTTTGTACTGTGCATGATTTGTTACATCAATCGACATTTAGCACCGGCTCTGTTGCAGGACCATTTTATGATGTATTTTGATGTGAATTAATTCAAGAGCTAAAAAGCCAATATTGACTTGATGTCTGGCTGAAAGTAGTGATTGCGAAGCTGTAAATACAGATCTAAGTGGGTGCACCATCTATAGTAACTGTGGGTTACTACACCTTACCATTTGGATTGGATGCTCTTGCTCAGTTATTCATTGTTGCATAGACTGAATTCATCAACTAAATATTAAATGCTCAACAGCTTGCTAATAAAGGTTACACACACGAGTATATCTTACTATAGTAGACAGTTTACAATAGACAGTATACTAAGACGGTTTTAGGTGTTGCACCACTACCTGCCACCAGAACTGCTTCAGTGTGTCTTCCCTAGAAGGGACCCCTCCCATCAGGATAGAAATGTTCAATCACAGGATAAAGATGATCACTCTTCATTTTTCTGTATTGATTCGCAGTGACCCTTCCCTCCAAGGGGTCAAGTGGACTCAAACCATGCCAGCATCAGAGAGCCACCATGCCCTCACTGTGAGGGTCAAGTATTCAGGCCTGTGCTGTTGTCTTGGTGTTTGCTTCAAATGCACTCACCCATTTGTTGTGAATATGGCGAAGGATGGCTCTAATGACCAGATCACTTCTTTCCACATCTCTGTAGACCACAGTGCCGAATCGAACCCATTTTTGAAACCTATTCATCTTTGTAATGAGCAGCCCGACTATCATCCACTTTACCTAATTGTGGACAGACAATTGTTGCTGACAGTCTGATCACCTCCTGCACTGACATTCTCAGTCACCTGAGGAAGAGTTGCTCTCCTGTTTTTTCCGTACATATCACACTAATGCGCGAGCATCACACTCATCAAATGTGTACTGCCGAACACAATTCCCAACCCTATTAACTGTCTCTCCCACAGTTCTAACTGCAGATGTCACTTTAGTCACTGTTCCTATTAAAAATACGAGCCATTAGAGCAGCCTTTGTGACTGAAGCTCCTGCCATCCGTGCCCCAACGATGAACTCTCTTTTAAAGTCACTTTATCTTTTCCTTTTGCCATCTTGATACAAACTCAGAACTGGGCATTCTCAGAATTTTCATGAATGGATGTTAATTGGTAAATCTCAGCATGCAGTGCACCTGGAAACATCTGCACTCCTTATGTTTCTCCACTCATTTATATTATCAAGTTACAGTGTGTTATAAGAAATATGTCATTATAAGTAAGTGATAATGTTTTGGCCATTGTGTTAAATGCATAGATGTGTTATGCATAGCAGTGACCTTAATAAGGAGTTTCTGTGTTTTAAGCCCAGATGATCAACTTTGTCTTAAATAGAAATAGGCAGCGAGCACGTAATTGGCTGAGCAGACTTTAATTTAGACTGTGCCCTTTTGTCCACTGTGCCCTTTTCAGATTGAACACCAAGATAAAGTTTTTAAAGTCTGAGGGGCAATTTAGGATTTCCACGGGGCTCTTCAGATCCAACGCACATGACTTAGCTCTTTCCAGCAGTTTACGCTGGTCACATTGAAGTGCAGAATTTTGTCTGAGGATTTCTTTTAATTTATCATTATGTCAAACAAATGTCAATGAATACTCATAATACTTTGATTTTGTACCCAAGATGATCGAAAAATCAATTGTTTTCTCTCCATCTTTCCCACAATACAGTATATTCTGAAGAATTTATCTGCCCCAGCAGTCAGGCTGATAACATTAGTGTTGACACAGTGGTTAGTTTGCAGTAGTCAAATGTAAATAGAAAATCTGTAGACTTTAAAAGAGAAACAATAATAATATGCAAACATGTATTGTAGTTTATTGTGTTATGTCTGGACTTTTCTGATTGTATTCATAAATATGTATTATGATTTGATTATGAGTACTTACATTACATTTTCACATATTTTTCTGGTCCATTATTTAATGATGATCATTTTTATTGGTAAGCACATAAAGGCAGGCTTTGCACATGAACGTTAGGTACTGATTTTTTTGTTTTTGTTTTTTATTTATTTTTGATTGAGACAGCTGAAGCGTGACAGGAATGTCGGGAGAGAGAGATGGGGGATGACATGCAGCAAAGGGCTGCAAGTGGGATTCGAACCCTGGCCCACTGTGGCAAGGCTTCATACATGGGGCAGATGCTCTACCAACTGAGCTAATCGACACCCCTAGGTACTGATTTATACAGTAGATCATATATTTAGTTAATTATAGTTAATGTAACTGTAGCATATTGCATGTATTTGGGTGGCAGTAGCTCAGTCCATAGAGACTTGGCTTGGGAACCGGAGGGTAGTATGGAACAAAGTATGGAAGGTGGACTGGTAGCTGGAGTGGTGCCAGTTCACCTCCTGGGCACTGCTGAGGTGCCCTTGAGCAAGTCACTGAACCCTGTATGTGTGTGTGTGTGTGTGTGTGTGTGTGTGTGTGTGTGTGTGTGTGTGTGGTAAAAATGCATAAAAAAAGATTTTTCTATTCCACTTATTTATGTTTATTTGTGAGCCTTATTTTGAAATAACTGGTGCCATTAATTACATTAAAAATAACACTTGGTTCATATTTTATATTGAGTTAATGATTACACTCTCTAAGTGATTGCTGCTGCTTCTTACTATTCATCCCAGTTATCCACAAGTATGAACAAAGTGAAAAGCAATTATGCTGTCATTATGCTTTTCACTATGCAGGCGTGCTGAGTGGTAGTAGAATGTATGTAGATCTATGAGACAATCTTGATGTCTACATAGTACTATGTGAAAATATTTGTGAAACAGATAGTGGATTTCTCTTTATTCTGTGTTTATCTCAGATGAACTGTGATGCAATTTCAAACATGACTGAAGCTCCCCATTGTTCACATTCTGTGCAAATGGCATACAGTCTCAGAGTAACAAAACCGCATTTCATGACGCTTTACAGATAAATGTAGTTTGGTTATTAGGCTATTTCCTGAATGTATCTGAGTCAGTCTTCACATGCTGAACAGTCACCGTGCTGATTGGCAGGCAGTCCCAGCTCTCCTGATCCAAATCTGCTCAGCAGAGGCAGTCCAGAAGGTGTCTCAGTTGCCTGACTGGAAGGATTAAAGACGACATCAAACAGTAATCTGAGATCTGTTCATTAAAGCTCCGCTGATAAAATGGAAATATGGATGTGAGTTATGCAAGTTGAACAGAGTGAAGGGAGAGAGAGAGCGTCTGAAAACTATCGATGTGCAGACACAATGAGGATACTGTAGTTGAGTTGCATTAAACCATCTGAATCTAAAACAGTTCGGATCATCAAGAAAACTAATTATTTGAGCAAACACTCATATTTCCACAAACAGTGTAGTGAAATTCTTGATGTTGTCTCAGCCATCAAAACAATTTAACAGTCAAGATCCATTCTGCTAATGACAGAAGCTGTCAGTTACTCACTGCTCATTGAACTTTCAAAAATACTTTCCATAAATCATTAGCTTCATTATCTTCTCGGTAAATACCTCACCACGTCATAGTACTTAATCAAAAGTTCTGACACCTGTCTTCACATAACATATTACCTTAATTAATAATTAATGTCTTCAAATAATTGCGTTGGTCTAGCGTATGTATGATAGCGAAATTATTATAAGCTCTCTGTGTCATTTATTTCATATTGTAAATATGGATGTCAATTAAAGCATTATGCACTGCAGCTAAAGGACACTGATTTATTCAGATAGCAGCAGTACAATGTGCTACATGTGGGTTAATGGGTGACACAAAATTACATTTCTCACTTTGTCTTTTTGTTCCAGCTCGAGTTCAGTCTTCAGCCTCTTTCCCTCTATTTACATTTGATTCAAGTTGTCCAAGGGTTTTATACCAACAGTCGTTAACAGAGTGATGCAAATAACATGCGCAAATGAATGTTTCCTGAATGCAACCAGAAATGACAAACAGAGCAGATTGGTTTACTATCTAATTACATTCAATGTTTTCTTTTTCTTTTTACAATTTTATTTGACACGTTAACATGAAATGCTAACTACAATGCAGTACAACATGTACCTGATGTGATTATACTGTAAAATTAAGCTATTAATTATCAAAATCGATGACAGACAGGATTCAGTTATTCCATCCAGCTCAAATCCACTGAATGTATCTGTGGATGTCTGAATTTCCATGAGCTCTCAGGCATCCATATTGTACTCATGTCTTCAGGCACTGTTTAATGGTTGACCTTTGTTGAGTCTTCCACTGGTCCAGAGTCATTTTCACCGTATATTTGCATGAAGCTGATGAGTGAGAAGAATAGCCAAGAAAAAGTCTGATTACAGTCTGATACAGCATGTTTGTGGAGGCCTAATAGCCAAACAGGTCCACGGTTAATGGGTTTGTTGGACAATGCTGAACCTCGTTTCTTGTTAGTGGAAAATGCATTTCCCTGATGGAGGGTTGATTGCAAAGTGTTGATCTGTAATAGTTTTTGGCCATGTATTAATACTATTTGTTGATTGTTTCCTGAATAATCTGAGCCATGCTTTCTGATTGCCATATGGAAGATGAGATATGTAATTTCACTGAGGAGCTGGTGGCCATATGATGATGTTCCAGCTCAGTGATCACATTGACTCACTGGTTTGCTGCGGCAGAAAAGAGGTGGGTCCAGCTATAAGCAGTTAACAAGTTAAAAAATGAGGTGTACCCCATTGCCTAACTAGCTTTCCTATCACAAATGACTCCAATGGCTTCAAGTTTGGTTTACTGGATCAAAGAGGAGGGAAAAGCTGCTTAACTGGTTAGCTAGAGAAGAAAGCCATCTGACTGGTTAACCGATTCAGAAAGCAGGTCAGGCCAGCTGTCTGATTAGACTCATGTCGGGCCTTCCACTGGCGCTAATGTACCGCCTGGGCAGAGTCTACGCCCGGCTGCATTAAGTCACGAGTGAACACCAGCCAATTACCAAAACAGATAGCCACATAAGAGTGGGCAATCAATATGATGATAACACACTCTGCAGTCCAATGACCAAATGGGACAAAATGAAAATACAGAAACTCCTGGTTCACTTCCCTCAGTTTTCCCTCCTGAAGGTCTTTACAAAGCTGTGCACATGTTCCATAGATACACTGATGCTGTCTCTTAATTGGTGTGCAAGAGATCTGCACTCATAACTTGTACATGTCTGGGAGCACTGTCAGCATTATGTCCTCAGTTGGCTTTTTCTTATATTGTTTACCCCGCAAAGGGTCGGGTTTATTGTCCTGGATAGACTCATCCTCTTACATCCTAAGTTTCAATTCGCCTTACTGGGATTACCACTTCTTTAATGTATTGTATCCTCTTAGTCACTGGGGAAAGATCATATGCTGTGCTTTGTACTCATGCCATGATAATGCATTAAGGAGACTTCTGCCAGACGTCATAAGCTCTTATACTCTTATACTCTTACATTTAACAATTGGTAAGTAAGATGACACAAAAAATGACACATGGATCCATTTAATGATTATGGCTGAGTCGGGCCACACACACACTTACATTCATTTGCCAAACACAGTTTTTTCCAAGTCAACTCAACCTATAGTAAAAACAAGAACTAGATGTTCTCAAGGCTGTGAGTGCTAGACAAAAAGAATGCAGTGCTTTAATAGCACAATAATAATATCTCATTACAGTCTCAGCCAGGGGTATTTAATTGTACCTCACAGGTACTTCTGCTGTTGCCATGGGACATATAGAAAAAACTAAAGAACTAAAAATAAAAAATAGGATTTGATTTAAACATATACTATTAATACTTGGAACATAACATTAAAGTTATTATTATTATTAATATCATAAATGATGATAATGGCAGCACATTTCAGCCTGCTTCTCCATAGTTGCGTGCATAGGCGAAGGTAACCCGTTCCAGTGTTGCAACGTGTCGCAACACAGACTGGTCTTCCATCTCATCTAGCAGTGGACCCTTTTTTTTTATGTGTTCTGACAAAACTTAATTTTCAATTTAGTGGATAGATAACAGCGGGCCCAGGAGTGAAGTATGGCACCCACTTATCAGTTCTCTTGCTTACAGAAAGGTTTGTTACAGTAACAAAAAAAGATCATTTCAGCTGCATGGACCCTTTCAACAGGCTCGCTTTAAGGTTAGAAAAAGTAACTTATTTTCTGTTTGCATCTGAAAAAACGATACCACCACACAGACATCAGACCCACCATAAGCATGCAATTACATAGACAGCTACTGTAAACGCATTTAATAATTAATTGTGTGTCCTGTGTTTGTGTTTCTAATGTTGTAATATAATTCAGCTACCTTGACCTTGGATTCACACTTAAACACTTAAATCCTTCATTTCAGCACATTGCCATACTGTAAATAGATCATCTACATACTTCCAATTACTTTATATTGATAAGTTACACTCAACCTATATACTTAAGATACAAAGTATACTGAATGTCATTCACATGCATGACATGTCTATTTTTCTTATCTATCTAATTTAATAAAACATTTTATTGTGAAATTATGTATTATGTCATTTCTGACTTTGAGCATCCTCTAACCTGAGGAAGAGGTTTAGAGGAAGAATTTTGAGAGCACAAATCTGTGACTGTCAGGAAACAGAAAACAATGATATGTCGGTGTTAGAACACATTAAATGACAAAGTCATGAAAAATTGGAATGATAGAAGCACATCTGAGACTTGACAAAACTTTCCCCCTGGTGTCTGCAGGATGAGGGTTAAGGTTCAGTGCACATATCGAACTCGATATCTATCTACCTTGAAACTGGCCTGGACACCACACAATCCAAAACTACAGAGTCCAGAAACAGCAGCGCTTCCATCAGACATTCAAAAGCGTTCAAGCAATATCCAAAGTAAAAATGGTAATACATTCATTTATGTAAAAGAAGGATGTGATCGTGTAGAAGAGAAAAGTGCCTCCAGCAAGTGATAGCAGGGGGTCCATAAGGAGTGGATTCAGTGTGGAGTTGGTGGAGAGCATGTCAAATAGACATTAAAAGCATCTAGACTTGTATTTGCACCAGGGGGTAAAAAGAAAAACAGTATATGAAAAGAAAAAAAAAAAAAAAAAGCTTATAATTGAAGCCAGTGCCCTCTTGTTCAAACAACAAGTTTTATTTCAGACCACTCATCATCAAAACATGAGCAGCTTGATCGTTCTCCAGCCACACAGAAGATGGGAAATAGTAATAGCTCTGATTACTTCTGTGCTTCCACACTCCCAACACTCTGCAGGAAATGTGTGGGCTGTCCCATTTTCCAAAATAAAGGCAAACTCGTAAAATCAGCATGTAGATCAATTAAATCTTAAAAACACTCTCTGGGGTATTACCTCACACTACAGTGAAGGCGACTGAGGAGATCAGAAGATCTGTGGTTCCAGTCCCTTCTCCTCCAGTCTTAATGTTGAAGTGTCCTTGGGTGGAACTGGAAATTGCTCCCGAAGGCTGCTTCATCTGTGTGTAAATGTGCATGAATGGTTTGCTCCCTTCTGATGAGCACTTGGCACCTTGCTTGGCAGCCACTGCCATCAATATATGAATGGATCTGTGCGTGAATGTGAACTTGAAAGGTCGGAAGACTAGAAGGAAGGTATATATATATATATATATATATATATATATACAGTCCATTTACCATTTTACATTGTACTGTCTGGATTATTTCTTGTTTTGTGTGCACTGGTCTGACTAAGACAGTGGACAGACTTAATGGTGGTCTTGACAGTGATATAATACCTAATACACTTTGTAATTTATGGTGCTTATGATACAGTCAGATTGAAAAACAACTTGCCTAGGGTTCTTTTGGAATTTTGCTATTTGTTTTGCTTATCATCCAACAATAGTCTGCTTCCCTAGTCCAACTTAGAAAAAGATTGATGCTTTCCTTTCTCATGTGAATAGCTGTTCAGAAGCAATTTGCGGCTATCCAAAAGTCCCCTTTCACAGCTTCTCCATATTTCATCCACCACCATGACTTCCTCGCTGCTGCTTTCTGTTTCGCATCTCTGTGTGGTGCAGAATCATCCAACATGTTCAACAGATACTGGGCTGCTCTGTCATAACTGCTGCTGTTCCACCCCATATGCCTTCATCCTGTGTGTCCAGCTACGGTAAAACAAAGCAAAAGACACTGAAGAAAATATCTACGTGAGGACACACAACCAAATACAGGAAACACAATCAAACCTGTTGGCACATCTTCATCATGATTCACTGTATTTGGGTGTGACTGGCTGGTTTACAGCGCAAAGCAGAACATCCACCACAGTCGCCACATTTTCAAAGTTTGAGTTTATTTGGCAACTTTTTCTGTGTTTTGCAAGTATATTGAATATATTAGGGTGTCATTTTACCTCACCTAAAGGGTATGTTGTACAGATTGAAGCACCCTGATGGAAAATGTGATTTTGGGTTATTTAAATCAAATTTGGCTTGACTTGATAGTAGTCCCCAGAGTTCGAGTCTAGCTGATCTGTTGTTGACCATCTGCTACCCATTTGAGCAAGTAAAGATTGCCTTAGAGACTGCTTTAGCATTTTGGTCCAAACTAGCTGTAACACTCTGCTAAGTCCGAACTTGATCATGTCAAACACACACTGCTGCAATATTTCTTTAGTATGTCAGCTTTCACACCAGCTTTCATACAACTTCCTCCAGCCACTTCAGCCACCTAGAGTTTCGGCAGGGTCCATGGGGATTATAACCCGAAGCTATGTTTTATGTTCTGAGACCTTTAGACCTGCTTTTTGCCCAGGAGGCATTGCACCCTTTACGTTTTAGGTGTCAAGGCAGGATGTTACAAGATGATGAGCCCCCACAGCACATGCCCAGCTGAGCTCTGCATGTCACACTGGAGACTACTACCAGCCCTGAAGCAGGCAGAGCACAAAAATAAATGGTTTCATTACATCTTTAGAACTCACATTATTATTTTCTCCTCCTGATCTAGGTCAGTATTGAACCCAATTGTGCACAATACTTTCAAAAAACTAATTGGTACCGTTTGGCAGAATAGCTATTGCATAATCAGACTGAACTGAAAATAGTTGGTAGGCGATGACTGCCATTAGTTGGCACAGTGGGTCAGTCACATGTGAACAATTATTATGAACACTGCTGTTATGGAGAACTTTTCTTGTCTCGCACAGAGTGCTTTGGGTTCAGTGTTATTTCAGGCCTGATTTTCATGACACTACAAGAGATGTTAGTGGTTCAGATTGTACAGGGTTGTTTGGAATGAACCCAACAGGTTCTGATGGCGTGACCTAAAACCCTCTCAAATACAAACAGGGGTTGGGGCATAAGAGCATGCACAAATACATCTCTGTGGAATTAATTGATTAAATTATACATTTATAAATTTATAAATTTTAAACTAATTATTTCAATCACTGACTATGATATGACATGTGATACATTCCTTTTAAAACATTATGCATGTGTGCATGGTCACAGATTCTTGGCATGGCAGGTTTCTACAGGACTTTTTGTCGAAGCTTTTCCACTGTTGTCTATCCCTTGACCAGTCTGCTCAGTCCAAATGTGGATTTTATGTGGACTCCTGAGTGCCAGCATGTCTTCAAAAGTGTGAAATCTCTCCTAAGCTGTGCTCCCGTGCTTGCCGATCATGATCTCTCCAGACCGTTTAGGCAGGAAGTTGATGCCACTGGTGATGGAGTCAGTGTGGTGCTATTGCAGGAGAACGGTGATGGAGTTATGTTTCCCAGCTCATGTAGGGAAAAGGAAGTACCATGAAAACCAGTTGGTATAACAAAGTTATTTATTGTCAAGAGATCAGCAAATTAGCTATATCTGGCCCAGTCCCCAGGCAGTGAACAAAGTACCTCAGTGTAAACAAGTTAATACAGTAATGCACAGTCACATGATATATTAATGAGAGACGTGGGCAAGCTTGAAAAGACCCTGTCGCTACAACTGTCAGGCTGTTCAAACCAAAGACAGCATAAATAGACACCCACACCCACAGGGGCCACACTGTTAATTATGCATGACTTTAAGCCTTAATATAATTTGAATCAGTACAGTTGTCATGAACGGGGAAATTAGCTATAGAGACCAAAACTGTTTTTTTGTACCAGGCTGTAAACATGTTAATTTCTGCTGTGAAGTTGGACATTTTAACATGAGGGCTTATGGAGATTGACGCGTTCTGTAGCCAGCCTCAAGTGGCTGTTTGAGGAACTGCAGTTTTGGCACTTCTGCATTGGGTTAATTTCACAGAAATGGGTTAGGTTGCCGCTTGGCTCAAACAAAAGTTGTTACCCCAAATTGCGTCCTGTGGATGGAATGGCCTGACTGGGTGCCACTCCATTTGGGATCCTCCAGCTTTTTAGGAAGGGATGACAAAGGTGGCCATGCCTCATCAGCTGGAACCTATGGGGAACAGGGGACCACACACCTAACTTTGCAATCACAATAAATGCTACAAGAAAAGTTATACATAAGAGTGGCGTAACAGTGGAGCTTGTGGCCTTAATTTTTACAAAAAAAATAAGAACTAATTGATTCAATTCACTTTAAACTTATTATTTTAAACACTGAATAAGACATGGTGTGTGATACATCCTTTTTAAAACATTGGTGTGTGCATTTGTGGGGGTGCAGTGGTGCAACATTTCAGCTGGTTTAGTATATCTCTGGTCGTCTTTGTGCTTTAATCAGCTTCCGTGCAACTGCTGCAGATCAGTTTGTACATCTCACATCAGAACATTTTTATTTCTATTCATTTTGTCAGCAGTCTCTTTAAACACTGTGTTGAATGTTTCTGAGGCACAGCTGGGCATTGCAATGTGTTTTTTGCTTTCCGTGGTAAAGCAACCCTGCTGCCACCTGCCCCTCTGGCACAGACGACAACTGTTTTTCGGTGCAGCCTGTCAGGCACACATAGTCCATAAATCGTCTTCATGCTCACATAATTGACCTAAAGTACAAAAATAGGTGACTTAAAATGTGCGTGCACTCATATACCTTTTAGGTAAAAATAGGTAATGCATCTTGTATAGTCACTGCTAAAACAGTGTGATCATTCGCATGTTGATTCTGGCTCAGGTCAAGCTGGTCATCTAGTAATCAGAGGGTCACTGGTTTAATTCCTGGCTCATCCACTCCAGTTGATGTGCCCTTGGGCAAGAAACTGAACCCCAAATTGTTCCCGATGGCTAAGCTCAGTATCATCCTGAACACTTTGGATTAGAAGTGCTGTATCGCTCCTGATGAGCAGTTGGCAGCCTCTGCCATCTGGTGAACGGGTGACTGTGTTGAAATGTGAAGGTAGACCTGAAAATAGCATTATAGATAGAAATCTATTCACCATTTACCATATGTGGTGCAGAGAAGACACAGTGATTGCATTTCAGGGTCTGGTGTTCGCTGACTCACGACATGACTGACTGACCCTTTAAGAGCAGTCGTTAACGTTATTAATTGCCCCTGCGCTTTTCCTGCCATGACCAGTCAAAACGTCTGCTGTGTAAAGGGCCAATTAGGAAAATGCACCTCAGGTAAGGGAATTACTTATCTGCAATGGCAAGTAATTTTAATCTCGATGATATTCAGCGCAGTTGGGGGATTAAAATGATATGTAATCACACCCAGAATATGTAGCAATTACAGTTCATTGTTAGCACAAGTGCAGAGCTGTATCATTGTCATTGTTTCATTGTTAACTTATGGGTACAAATCATTATTATGCTCTCATATCTTACAAAGTGCCCTTAAGACCTTATTTTACTCTTAATTTTTTTTTTTTTTAAAAATTGTCCATAAAACATACATGTGTATATCGATTGTGTCAGTGAAGACAGCTCTGAAGTGTGTATTCTCTATCTCTGCATGAATATGGGTGTGTGGGCATAGAAGGATATCCTCCTGGGGCCCATTCCTATATTATTTATTTATTTATTTTTTAAAGAAATTCAAATCCTATAAGCACACCAGCCCTTCCCCAGGTCATACTTTATCAACAGCTCCACCACCTCTGGCTGCTATTAACATGTAGCCCATGTGAGATTTGACAAAGTCAGATTTCCTTCAGGCCAGCTAAGTTCAGTCCTCATGGAAGGTCACACACACACACACACACACACACACCACACAATTTTCTATGGAGCTATTTACAAATCCTTTCTTATGTAATGCAGAAAGACCCGAATGAAATCTTGGTCTGCAGTGGCGTTAAAATGCTCTTCAAGATTTGTTTTAGACAAACACATTTTGCTTCCAAATGTTTTTTTTCAAAGCATTATATGTGTGTGTGTGTGTGTGTGTGTGTGTGTGCATCAACTCTTATAGCGTTGCTACAACAATCCAAAATTATTCCCACATCTCAACCCAGTCCATTACTTCATATTGTCTTTCACGTAGCTATCCGATTATACGGTCAAAAACTTGTGCCGATCCGAGTAGCCTCAATTTATTTACACATTTTTCTGCATTCCTGTGCACTCAGAACTGCCTTACGGCATGACCAACCCCGCAAACTGTGATAAACTGAATTACAATGCTATCCACTATTCCACATATACACTGTCTTTACACATAAATTCTAGCAGAATATAACTAACAGGTCATTTTTTTTCACCAAATAAAGATACATGACTTAAGTGGCTCTTACACCGTTGTCATCATGTTGTCTAAAACAATATGGTTTGCTCCTTCAGTGAGTCATTTGGTTTGGATTAGAGTAAAAAGATTGTCTTGAATGATTCATACCAAAACCATCAACAATAACAGATTATTTAACATTATATTTTGTGTGTGGTAACAAGGCAAATGCATGTAATATCTAGTAATGTCATCACAAATAACAGTGCAACCTTAACAAATGTACACATAGGAGACAAAACATGAGCTCGTCATTTAAGTTCTAAAATCGGTGTCCTTATAATGCTACTCCCATCTCTATCATTTAAAACATACATACACAGTCTATTGAGCGCTGAGATAGACTGGCAACCTTTTCAAGGTAGCTAATCAAATGCATGCTGGAAGAGGCTTGTGCAACTGCAACCTGTACCCTAAAAAAAAAAAAGCAATCTGCTGTAAGACCTTTAGACATATGCCATTTTAACATGGTTCATTTTTTTCCTGGAAAAATACATTACAGCATAGAACAGTATATTATTTCATGTAACATCAAATATGAGATAGAATTTACAGTTGCAAAGACAATTTTTATGCTGATAAAACATATTTCACAGAACACGCCTCAGTCCCACATGCCACATATTCTGAGCATATGCTGTTTTATTGTTTATCTATTTGTTTGTTTATCTATTTATTTATTTTTTTGGCATTACATTTTTATGTACATAATTTTGCATGTTGATTTTGGGGAAAAAAAAGTTTTCTATCATTATTCAACCAAAGGTAAAAACATTAGCAGGTTGTTTATGGAGATTTATTCCACTCAGAAATCAGAGGTGAAGGATAAGCATATGGGACAGTGTTTTTAATTTAGGCGCAAATCTATGACTGTCTGGCTGCTTTACATTGCAAAATTCATTCCTGTGCCGGAGTGGAAATACATAAACAAAACATTAATATGAGTTCTAAGTGTCTTCTAATATCCCCTGTGGAGACTTATGTTTTTGCTTTTTAAATCACAGAAGCCTCATTTCTTGCCCTGAGGGACAAACAGCAGTTTTTTAGGTGCTTTCAGCATGGTAACCACTTTATGTTTGCAAATTGATTTCATTCAGCAAACAGCTCTCTGTGAAAATCTGTGAAAATGTCCTCCCTTTGTGATTTTATCCTGTAATAATGCACCAATATGTAGGCATTCTTTAAATACAAAAAAGCAAGTAACTGCTGTTCTATATGCAGAGAATCATTTATAGCACTTTGGGTCTTGAAACTGAGGACATAATTATAACACTGAGAACATTAAGAACACTATCTGCAGGTACTGAATGTAAATTTAAAGGCATCCATTCTGGTGTTGTCTTGGATGTTTGTGTTTTTTTCAATCATTCTGGCTGATTATACCTCTTCTCAGGTTGACACTGGGCACTCACAAAACTGCATGAACAATAAATACAGGTGTGAGTTGTCTGACAGGTACAACAAAGCAAACACAAGAGTCAGGGAGTCATCAATCAAGCATTGTCCGTTCACACCTTCAGCCCTAGAAGAGCCTAAATAAATGTATAAATACATGTGATGTGGGTGAGTTTAACTGAAGAATACTGAATGTACTTTTACGTTTTCAGACTTCCAGTTTTTTTTATAAACCTGAAACATGTTAAAGTTACCTGAGTGTCGGTTTTTCCTGTTTTATTTTGTAGTTCTCTCCTCTCTATGTCTTGTGTATTTCTACTTCCTGCCTTTGTATTTTCCCGCCAGTTATTGGGTAGGGACAAATAGTCCAAAAGATTGTGAAATGGAGCTCATGCTCACTCACCTGTCCACTCAGAAATACACATTTTAGGAAGATGGATGATCAATAATCAACGGTAACCTACATGATGATCTGCAGCGACATCCACAGAAGGTTTGAATGCCACACTAAATGTGATATTCATGTTTTATATGTTAATTTGGATAGTCAGGATAACTTTTCAGGAGAGATTTTCTAGTTATTACCAACATTTGGAGAAAGTCTTTCACTACAGCAGACAGCAAACTGCAGTGAACACCTTTGCATGTCAAAGCAGCTCCACAGTCAACAACACAGAACAGGCTTCACGATAATAAGTTTTTAGATCACGTCAACATATCTGTCTTATATTCACACTTTCTCTCCATGCTACAGTCTGCATCACACATTTTTAAAAAATGAATGTTTTTTTATGTCGGGGATGACCGAACGGTGCATTGATGTTTCTGTTACCACCGCAAGGATTTGTTGGACGGTGTATCCTTTGCTAAAGGAGGTAGGAAGGAAGGAAGCACTGAGGCTCCTTTCCTTAACATTTAGATACTTCAAACAGCTCTTATCACGGCAGCTGTACGTAAATAGCATATTTGGGTCATTTAACTCAGTTAGGAACCTTCCTAACAAAATAGACTATTCGACTGGACCCTTTGATTATTATTAGCTTATTAGGTCCATAAATTCTCAAATACAAGCTCATGAAGGGTAATATTTCTCCTTGCAGTGGTTAGAGAATGGCTTAGAACCCTTAAATTGCCTCAGAAACTCATGCACAGCTGTCACGTACTGGCAGCAGGCATCATACCTTAATCCCAGATTAAGCTTTGAAGCAAGGTTACTCAGTGATTAATCTTAGAAGCTGTATATCATTTGGTATGTATACATCAGCATTTAACTGTGACTTTCAGTTTTCCAACTGCACAATGTGTCCTATTAAATGAAAGGATGGAAAAAATCTGACTCATTTATGATACATCAATACACATCCGCTCCAGTGATATCTTTCTTTTTAGAAACAACCATCACAACAAATACTTTATTTTTTACCCTTCTAACACTGGAATTTGTGAGACATAAATGTGTTTCCTTATAAAACACTTGGGTAGAAAAACTGTTCTACCAAATTGTCATCCGTTTTTAAACTGCTCATATGATTGATTGGTGGACAAAAAGATATGAAGTGTTCTTTCACAGTGGCTGTCACTGGTCAGACTATCAATATATCAATGGTGTTTCTGTTTATGACGATGCAATTTGTGACTAAATAACCAGTTTCTTGTTTATTTAAACTGATGTTAAATGTAAAATGCATTACTTCTCATAAAATACTGAGATATAACACTGCAGTTAGGCTACGATTTTATTACATATAAGCGGAACACGTGTTTCTAGGTTGTATAAATGTGAGAATTCATTAGCTCAGGACCAACAAAATCATGAATTCATGAAAACTGTGTTGGGTAACCCTGGGCCCCCAGTCACTGCTAACAGCCTACAAAGAATCATTTCTGAGAAAAACTGTGTAATCAGAATGTGATGACACATTGATGACAGCATGTCTTTTGAAACATGTTCTTCTGGCAACACTCAAGGATAGGAGGTCACACTCATCGTGAGACCTTTGCTCATGCTGCCTGTGTACAGATGTATGTTTACAGCTCACAATTACCACTTCCGGTCCTTTTGCAATTTATTGTGTCCTACATATAAAGTGTAAATATGAAGAACGCCTCTTATAGCATGAATCAGAATGAGCTCTTTAGCTGTCCTTCTCAACATATAACAGCCACGGGGGAAATTCACACACATATGAATGCATGACATAATCATACTTATATAAACAATATAGAGATAAAACTGGGACATGTACACGTCTTGTAATGGTGTCATTATGGCCTAGATCAAATTCAGTCTGACTATAATCTTCAAAGAGATGATATGTTTCCCTTCTGTTTAGTTAAATAAAAAACATTCTCTTGGAACACGATTTTCTTAAAAACTAAAAACATAAATACATATATTTCAGCACTGATTCTCTTCTGTGTAAGATACATTAACACCAATTTAAAAGTAGTCATTTACTTGCTTACCTAAATTATCAAATTAACTAAATTCTAACAAACACATCCATTTATTCATGCAAGCTCATTCATGTGTGGCCACATTGCCAAACGGGTCTTCAGGGGATGAATTCTGATGCGTCTGACTCTCTCATGTGGCAGAATCTTGACAAATTTTCATCACATTGAGACAAAATATCAAAATATAATGGCCATCAAAATTGAATGAATGCATTTTGAAAACTCAGTAATCAAATAGTCATTTTGTTCCCATGATATTAAAAACCAAATCCCCCAGATTTTCAGTAGATTTAGTGTCACACAGTGAGGTCAGGCAATGAATCCTAATGCATTCCTTTCCTCTGTTGCTACAGATATAGTCAGATATCAACCACATTTTTCCTTTCTGAAATATTATTGTATTCCCTGAAGTGACAGGTATTTCAAACTATAATTAGGTGGAGCAAAAGCAGATTCTTATTCCTGAGCCCTGGCTGCCTCGGTGAGCTTCACTCCATTAAATGGAGTTAAGAACTGCAGGCGACTGTTTCATTGCAAAATTGAAGGTACAGATGAAGAAGGAAAATTTACAATAATTAAGAAATTAAAAACCAATACAGATGTGCACACATTGATTATCGTCTGGACATAAGGATGACTCAACTGTGGGCAGTTCTGACCGACCTGATCAGGGTGTTTTCAGAAACAAGAGACAGAGGGGGTACAGAAATGCACACACATGAGCAAGGGAGAACATGTAACTCTTGAAAAGTCTTGAAAAATTGATTCTGTATCTCTGTTTTAAAGAGAAAAGTCTGTAATTAAGAACCATGATTAAATTCTGTCCATCTCTTGAAGACCACACGCTGCATTTAAACATTTGCCAATTTAACGGTGGAATCTAATTAGAATGAATGACTTGTGGATCAAGTCTAACTTATTCTGCCATGCTGCATTCACAATAACAGAAATAGAGGGTGGCTCAAGTGAAGTGGGAGAGAGGAGGGCCTTTGAACAAGGAGAAGAGATGCGTGTGTTGGACCATATCAAAGCTCTTGGTTTATGTGTCTGTCTGGCTCTCTGGTTTTTTACTCACTATAATATTCTGTCACTGTTTCCTCACCTCTGTCAGTCAGTATACAATTATATCCAACAGCAAAACATCTTCTTTCTTCAGACAAAGTTTTACCAAATGACTCTTTACGAGAACTTTATTTAAATTAAATATAATATTATATTTCCTGAGATCAGCATTTGAGAATAGCAACAATAACCAAGCAATATAAGGAGAACTGCATGAGGAAATTTTCAGGCCCAGGGCGTGGCAGAATGCTGATGGGGAGAGGAGACAGTGTTGTGCCAGAACCGGAGCTGGGCAAGCAGGCAATGTAAAACATGGATGTACTATCTGTGATGTTTCTGAAGAAACAACAGTCCCTGCTTAGTGTCCTTAGTTCAGACTTTTGCCAAAAGATAATGATCAGAAATAGATAATAATAAAATAACACTACTAGGGGAACTACAGGCTAGCCAATCAAATGTTCTAGAGTCTATATCTAAACAATGGTCAAGTTTTTGCTTGCTGTATTTATTCCTCCTGCTCTTTCAAGTGATGGGGGGGTGTGGGCCATGTAAAAATGAATTTTAAAGTTCCTCCAAAGAGAATCTGAGACTTCAGCAGTCTAAGTTGGACCAATCAAGTCCTTTTAGTTCAGATTTTTCTCCACTGGAGTTCAGCCAGGAAGCACAAGCAAAGATGGGGTTTAGTTTTGAACAGACAGTAACCATGTAAGATAACCACTTGATCCATTTCAACTCAGACTGCTGAATCTGCATAGTAGCTTTGGGTAAAGTTTGGAATGTATTTTTGCACATAATGAGGCTTTTGTTCAGGGATTCATTTATAGCCAGTAAACATGAATAATTCCAGAACGCAAAACCTGTTCATATTCATGTTCATATGAGTATTTGACTATTGTTTTAAGGCAGAACTGAAACATTGTGAGAGAAAGACAGAGAGAGAGAGAGAGAGAGAGAGAGAGAGAGAGAGAGAGAGAGATGCGCTTCCACATACATGTGACAGAAAAAGCAATGGCATTACAGCTCACCCTGAGATCTAAGGAAGGGTCACTGTGACACTGAATGTCAACTAACCTCTGCTAATGCGCAGAGGCTCCTGGTGGATTTCTAACAACATGAAACAGGAAAAACTGGCCTGTCTCCAAACTGCTTATCATTCTGTTTCTGACAAGAAAGTGAAGAACTGTGCAGTCGATGGCACATTATCATTTTCACTGCTCAAGTTAGAGGTCAACTATGACAGGCCGTTTGAGAAATAATTCAGTCTTGCGCTCACATGTTACATCATACTCTCTCACAAACACTACTATAGTCACGCACACATACTACTATAGTCACGCACACTTACTATCATACTCTCTCACAAACACTACTATAGTCACGCACACATACTACTATAGTCACGCACACTTACTATCATACTCTCTCACAAACACTACTATAGTCACACACACATACTATCATACTCTCTCACAAACACTACTATAGTCACGCACACTTACTATCATACTCTCTCACAAACACTACTATAGTCACGCACACATACTACGATAGTCACGCACACATACTATCATACTCTCTCACAAACACTACTATAGTCACGCACACATACTACTATAGTCACGCACACATACTATCATACTCTCTCACAAACACTACTATAGTCACACACACATACTATCATACTCTCTCACAAACACTACTATAGTCACACACACATACTACTATAGTCACGCACACTTACTATCATACTCTCTCACAAACACTACTATAGTCACACACACATACTATCATACTCTCTCACAAACACTACTATAGTCACACACACATACTATCATACTCTCTCACAAACACTACTATAGTCACACACACATACTATCATACTCTCTCACAAACACTACTATAGTCACGCACACATACTACTATAGTCACGCACACTTACTATCATACTCTCTCACAAACACTACTATAGTCACACACACATACTATCATACTCTCTCACAAACACTACTATAGTCACACACACATACTATCATACTCTCTCACAAACACTACTATAGTCACGCACACTTACTATCATACTCTCTCACAAACACTACTATAGTCACGCACACTTACTATCATACTCTCTCACAAACTCTACTATAGTCACACACACATACTACTATAGTCACGCACACATACTACTATAGTCACGCACACTTACTATCATACTATCTCGCATACACTATTATACTCATTACTAAAACAGGAAGTTAGTTTGTTTAAACAGGACATCAAAAATTTGCCGCGTTTCCTCATCGACCGTGCTACGTGAGGGCTGTTGATTACGGTTTGAAATTTCCGACATTGTTGGTATCACATCGGAAGAGGTTAAAATGTTATTTAAAAGTCCAATTGCCTCATTGACACGGTCCCAGTCGACCATTTTCACAGTAGTTCATCCAGAGGAGGAGGGACATTGTCCTTGAGATCCCGCCGGAGAGACACATCCGGTACACCCGCGATAAGCCAATTAGAAACTGAAAATTCAAGCTGACTTCCGTTTCAATCAAACTCTCTTACACATACTACTATACTCACACACATTGCATATCACTCTCATACATTCACTATCATGTTGTTGCATCCATAATAGCGTGTAAGAGAGTATGATAGTAAGTGTGCGTGACTATAGTAGTGTTTGTGAGAGAGTATGATAGTAAGTGTGCGTGACTATAGTAGTGTTTGTGAGAGAGTATGATAGTAAGTGTGCGTGACTATAGTAGTGTTTGTGAGAGAGTATGATAGTATGTGTGCGTGACTATAGTAGTATGTGTGCGTGACTATAGTAGTGTTTGTGAGAGAGTATGATAGTATGTGTGCGTGACTATAGTAGTATGTGTGCGTGACTATAGTAGTGTTTGTGAGAGAGTATGATGTAACATGTGAGCGCAAGACTGAATTATTTCTCAAACGGCCTCTCATAGACAGCTGCTCCCCGCTGGATTCCATCTTCCCTTTGTTTTTTCTAAAATGTTGACTTTGTTGAATTGTTTGAACTCTGTAACTGAATCTGTTACTTAACTACATTAAAATATACATCTTTATCAATCAGAACATGCAAACATCCACAGCTTGTGGCTTCTGTGCTTAAGGCATGAACCAGTAACTGTGATGTGTTTTCACACTTAGAGCTACAGCAGCAGAGGTAGCACACTCCCCTGGAGTGTGCCATTGTTGACCATGTGTTCCTTACCGCAGGCCATCACTCTGATGGAGAGTTAACATCAGACACAGAGTGTCAGGAACAATCCCTGTGCAATAACCCTGTGTCTCAAACATTCACTGTACCTGTAAATTATTTACTCTCACTGTTTCAGTTCAGTTTTTGTTCTTTAAAAAAAAAAAGTCAGAAACACACAGCATCAAAACATAACAATAAACCAAAGCAGCAAAAAAGAAAAAATCAATCAAAAACATCAAAAAGAAATCTGTTTTCAATCTGTCTGATGTTGGTAGGGAAACAGCTCTATTTTCACAGTTCTCACCATACATCCTCATTCCTCCTCATTGTGTCACATACCCATGACAAAAACATACATACTGGTTTTCTTTTTTCTTTCTTCCACTTCCCGGCACCCATGTTAGTGAGCGATTTCCAACACAGGCTAAGTTTGTTTTGCCAAAACACCGGAGTTGTTCAATCAGATGCACTAACCGACAAGGAGTTAAGTCTGGATCAACCAGATTGAACTTTGGCCACGGAGTGTGCTAAACCCAGCGGGGTGCACGCCGCAAATCACATTGTGTGAGAAAGAAGGAGATTGTGGATTTGTGGCATTAGACGTGAAATAATTTCTTGTCCTTCATCTCCTTATCGGCAGCATTATTAACACATATAGACCAAAAATACATATAGCTATCTGTACTTTTTATTTTTTCACAAGATATGTGTAGACATTGTCAAAGTGGAGATCTGGCATTGTTGTTTTCAGTGACTGATTGGTGCAGGTGCTGTATCCCACACACGTGGCCAAAACCTGCAGTTTGTTCATGCATCTTTGTTTTTCTTTTTTTGAGAGGTGGGTTGAAATTTGGTGAAAAATTCACAGTCCTCTTCTGAAGTTCTGAGGAGTGTTCAGCGTAGGTCGCCATGTTGTATTGTTATTTTGCCCTTGATGGCTCCGCACTAAAAACTATGAATTCCAGACAACAGTTTGCATGAAAAACAGAAGGCTAGATTTTAGTTTGGCCTCTACAGTTAACCGAGAAAATAATTTGTGCATCTCTGACACATTAGCACGAAAAGATCAATGACGAGCTAATCTGGCTTCTCAGTTTTTCACTGTTTTTCAGCAGGACTTAACAAATGACTAGAAAATACTGCAGACATGACAGAGTGACCAAACAACATCCGTTATAACAGAGAGTGGAACATGCAGAACATTTCCTCAAATTAATGATGCCCTTTCCCATCAAAGAGAAAATGAAATCAATGTGACCTGCTACATAAGTCAAGTTTATTTAAGCACCTTTGCACTGTTTTTACTGTCTAGTAGTTCAATGTTTACCTTAAACCTTAATGTCAAGCTGGTTGTCGACATACCACAGTAATAAAACTATCAGATGCTGTCTCACAGCTTGTTAAAAAAGCTGACTAATTATGTGTACTTTTATTTATTTTTATTTTGGCCTCTAAGTAATGTTCATGAATTAATTATGGGCTTGCAGATGTCAGGGATGAATAGGAAAAAGGCTAAAATACCTGCAAGGTAGCGCTCTATTTCCTATTTTTCATTTTCATATTTTAAGGACCAATGAATCTGGTCTGTGTCTCACTGAAGAAAAGACCTCCTTAACCGTATAACAGAGTTTGCACCTTCCAGTATTTATGCTCTAAAAATGTGAACATAAATAAAAGTAATAAAGTGTGTATGTTTCCACATAAAAGTGACAAAAAAAGAGAAGCACTTCTGTGAGAAGCAGAGTCAAACAAGGTGAGTGTATAATCAAATCTCAAGTACATGAGAAATGAGGTACACTGAGCTGAAAAGGGTTTTATGTTCAAAAAATAAGTTGAGCGGCAACACTAACAGTCGCAGAGGAACTACAAAGAGAGCTGAGAGGAGCAGATCAACAATCATCCCACATACACAGTTCATTAAGACTTGTTCTGTTGCATGCAGTTAGCCCAGCGCTTCATTGAGAGGGACAGCTAGATCATGCCCTTGTGGAATAGCATCACTGAGTGCATTTGGGACTCCAGTGCAACAGCAAGCTCCTGTCACAATACAACTTGTCACATGATGCTTCCAGCGTCTACAAAACTAAAACACAACTGCACATTGCAGAGTCTCTGCAGAGGCTGGAGGACGGTAATGTAAAGGAGGCTTCTCCATGCATAGACACAAGACAACAAAGTCCATTATGTGGGAATGCAGTTGAATCAGACAAAGTCAGCCTGCATATAAATATATTTAGCAATCAACCCCGTGTCCTAGAAATTATGTTTACTGCATATGCAGCTAGTTTACTTTGCTAAGAATATTTCAACAAAGCTGCTCGAATTTGTTCCATAGCAATGTTTTTTTTTCAAGTGCAGGAAAAGCCAGACATGTGTCACCACACAGGGGTGACTGAATGAATATATTGGGACTTCATAATTCTTAATTATGTTAATATTAAAACCTAATTCAGAAAACATTCTTGTTAGGAATATATTTAGAAGTTGTCATTTCTTCCTGTCTTTAGCAGTGTTTGTTATTTCAAAGAGTTTTAGCTGTTGCCTATCAGCTTGTTTACCATTGTTACCTTCATTAAGATGCTTATATGACAAAACAATCCCATCTTCCTCTTATCATTTGTCATTTTAGATTTCCTGTCATAAAAACAAGCGGTCTTGGACAGTATTTTCATAACTACAAGCAGTCGCCTGTCAGGAACACACACAGTTGAAGGATATTATTCTGTTTTTGTGGTGAGAACAGTCTCAGTAAATTGCCTCGCCCGCCTTTATAATTTGTGGAAGGTTTTGTGTACGCCTCGTCCACATGCCTTTTGCTTGGACCGTCGTCAAGAAGCAAGAGGGCAGACGATTAAGGAGTGAAAGCAACCTTGAAACATCCCTTCATATCTTTTTAATCAAGGCGAGAGACAGAGGAGGTCTGAGGACATTTTAAATCACTTTCCTGGTGGGTATTTTTTTTTAATTCTTCAATACCTTTTCAGGTGTGACTACACTTTCCTGTCCGCATGCTAGATTGGCATAGAGCCTACAGTTCAACCGGGGCAGCCAAGCCAACCAGCTGGGTGTCAGGATGCACATATTCCTCAGTATGTGGATACTGCAACTGCTGTTCTTTACTGTACAAGTTAACTAAGTGGCTGTTTGCCTCAGCAGGAACAGCGGTCGTTGCATAAGCAGGCCTGATGTGGGTAGAGGAGTCGGACACAGACCCTGTTTTGTAATCCTAAAATGTCTAATGTGTAATCGTCTTTGATGTCCTATTTGCTGTCTCTAGGAGCTTTTTAAAGATGAAGAGAGAACTCCTATTTAACTTGGGGTTTGTGTGACTCTGTGTAGGTCTGCATACAGTTATGTAATTGTCAACACATGAGATACGTCCTGTTGTGCTTATGTTTAGTGGTGTGCACCATTGCATATATCAAAAACAACAAAGAAGAGAAGCTAATGTTGTGTCATTTCTGACTTGTGTAGGTGACTTTTTGTGGCTTTGGTTATTACAAACTTGCTGAAGCTTATCACAGGAGCTAATAAAAGAAGATCAGGATGATGTCAATGTTTCTGAGAAAACAGCTCATCTTTCCACGCCTTATCATCTTCCTCTCAACCTGAAAAGGATCTCGCTGGTGGTTTTGGCTCATTTAAAGTGTGCACACATACTGCCAGCTATTTTCCAAAATTTACTTTCAAATGTTTATATTGATTTCCTACTTTCTCCTTTCCTACAGGGAAAATTAGGCCAGTGACCCCTCCATGGTAGAAATTGTCTTCTCGGAGAGTGGTTAGCGGTCTGAAAAGTACACAAACCATGAAAAGTAGCAATTACCAAAGTTGAGGGAAATGATGCTGTCAGAATCTGTGAGCATAAAGGCTTAAATCCTCTGTGCCTTGCCCACTTTCTTTCTGGTCCAAGTGCAGCACACTGTAATTCTGTAATGCGTAGGCAAATTTGAAGACTTTTGCCTGAAGCTCATGAGTGAGTGAGAAGAACATCCTTTCTGTTAACAGAAAGTAAGTCACAACACATACAATGTCATTAAAGCACCATCTTGGCCCTGATGAAGGCAGGGTTCTTGGCAGCGCACTACAAGGGCTTAGGGATGGTGGTGGAAAAGGCAGTCATGCACACAGACCTTTTATGTCTCTTTACCCACTGATGGAAAGGCTTTTGTGAGTCTGTGGGCCTTTTATCCACCACAAATGAGCAAAAATGGTCCATCTTTGAGGACATATAGCAGGATTGAACAGCTATCCAGGACTTTGACGCTGAAGATCAAGAACTGAAAACAGAGAGGGTATTGTGGAAGAGGAGGAAATGCACATTTAGAGATTTGTGTTCTTAACAGCAAATCAACAAATTGAATGAATTTGTGCTCACTTTTCCTCTGGTGACACAAACAGGTTGACATGTTTGATTCAAAGTCAAATGTCTCAATAGATGAATTGCCATGGAACACACATGTCCCACTCAGGATGAATTGTAATGACTTAGGTGATCCTTTCCTTTTCCTTTTCCAAAATTGTAATTTGTCAAATTCTACTGTTTATGACCAGAATACCAAATAGCAAATGTTATCATGCCAGCATGCTAAACTAAGATGTTAAATATGGTAAATATCTGCTAAACATTGTGTGTAAACAACATTGTGTTTATTAGCACGGTCACATCTTAGCATTAGCATTTAAAGTGGTCCTGTACCAAAGGAAAGCCTCACAGCCCTGCTAGCATGGCCTCAGACTTTTAGGGTACGGTTGAATGGTCAAAATAATTACCTCCTATGTCCTTTCCTAAACACTTTTCCTTGACCTCAATAGAAAACGACATGAGGTCAAGGAAAGATGTGAAGGAGAACTGATAAGAACTTAGGAGAAGATGGCCATGATGCTCAGAGAATCCAATTGCTCTAAAACTAGGCTACGTCATTATGTGATGACGGATGTTATTGACGTGGTCTGTGGTAAAACTACAGTGTTCAGAAGATGGACTACAAAACACACAGCTTACTTCTCCCTGTGCGTTCTTCTTGTTTTATGCAGGATATATACGTGGACAACCCAGTGAAAAATATAACTTCATTATCAAGGTCTGAATTGGTAACTTCCACGATGATCTGCAGGGACACTGGAACACACACTAAATACAATATTCATGTTTTATGTATTAATTTGAATGGCCGGGGTAACTTACAGTCTATCTAGTTATTAACAACATTCACCACAACACCTCTGTGTGTGAACTCAGCTCCACAGTCACCAACACAGAACTAATGCAAAGAACAGCAGGAGACGAAGACCAAAAAGGTACAGTTTTTGTTGCTGCTGAATGGAATTATGGGACGGCATTATCTCCTTTCCTTTCATAAAGGTTGGTCCAGTGTGGCCTATGCTAAAGGAGATAAGAAAGGAAGCACTGAAGCTACTTTGGAGAATTCAAACAGCTCTTATCATGGCTGCTACATAAATACATCCGGGTCATTTCACTCAGTTAGGAACCTTACAAAATAAACCATAGACCATTTGACTGAACCCCCTTTTCTAGAGTTTTCTATTTATGCCTACTTATGACAATGAAGATGGTCTATGTTTCCCCTTTCTTACTAATTGTCTATATTGTCATTTGTGAGGTTTTTGAGGGCCAGTTTTGTTTCACTGTTGCTGTCATAATGCTGTCATAATACAAGATTAATATGAATTAATGTAATAAGAAGTGATCTAACTATTTAACATCATTGTAAAGCATTTTCCCAGCAAAATATTTTCATTTTGAAATATTTATATCACATACAGGTGAGGTAGAGAACACTGTAAGCTGTTTTTACTTTTTTTCCTCTATTCTGATTAATTTTATCCACCTCTTCTCATCAACCTTAAACAGGCATTATGATATTGGATATCAAACTTAATGGGCTCTGTGATCATGAGGAGATGTTAATCGCTGCTCTTAAAACCGTTCATAGCATGAGTGTTGTGAGAAATGGTGTTACAAGAGTCGATGTGTCAGTCAGAGGGAGCTGAAGTGGAGACAATCATTTTGTCTAATAGGAGGGAATGCTTAAAGAAGTGAAAGTGAAATTAGCCGCAAGGATAATGAGTCACGTCTCAATGTGACTCCGTTACACCACGCCAGCACAGCAGCACCTTATGTCACTCCAAACACTGCTGCCTAGTTGGCATCTCTCAGCTCATTTACGTAAGTCAAAGTGGACCAGAAAAAGAGTACTTAGTCTGCAGTTTTTCAGAGGTATGATTTGACTTTCTGTTCATAACAAATGACCTTCATTACTGATAGGAGGTGAAACACTGATTATGTGCTTTTCTTACACTGAATATATCACACAAGGGGTAAAAAAATGCAAAGTAACTGAGTAGAAATGATGTGAGGGGAATATGTTTGACCCACAGCTGCTAACCTACTGTCATCTGTCCTGAACAGAATTTTTATGATTACATTTATTGAAGGATCCAGTTGGTGTGTGTGTTGGTGTTGAGTAAAAACTTGTAGGACAAGACAGTATATAAAAGGGCATAATCTCAGTATGTTTTACAGAATGTCTTATTGTAATAAAATGTAACATAAAATGGTTGAGACTGGACAGCGCCTAAAACAACAAACACTGTTTTCACAGTGTTTACAATAATCCATCCATCTGACAGGTGTTGCATATCTAGATGCTCATTGAACAGCATGATGATTGCACAGGTGTGCCTCAGACCATCGCCATAAAAGGCCACCATAAAATGTGCAGTTTCATCACACAACGCAATGACACAGGTGTCACAAGTTTTGACAGAACGTGCAATTGGCGCGCTGTGTTGTTGTGGAATTTGAGGATCCGGGAATCCGGTCACAACCGCAGACCACATGGAGCAAACGTGCCAGTCCAGGACAGCTGATGCAACAGTTGATTTGCACCAAGTAGCAACCTCCGTGTCTGGGAAATGAAGCAAATCCAGGAGTGCCAAAAACTGTAATTCCTCGAGCGGCCACTTGAGGCTGGCTACAGAACATTTCAACCTTCAAGCGCCCGTATTAAAATGTCCAACTTCACAGCAGAAATGTTTGAAATGTTTACAGTCTGGTACAAAAAACAGTTTTGGTCTCTATAGCTAATTTCCCCGTTCATGACGACTGTACTGAGGGTGAATTTTTTAACTCAGTTGTTCAGATTATATTAAGGCTTAAAGTTATGCATAATTAACAGCGTGGTCACTTTGATTGACAGGTAAGTGCCCTTACAGCGCCCAGGCATTGTTCAGCCCGCCTTAGGTCAGCCGATCTTTAGATTAGTTGAGAGGTGGAAGAGGTAGGACAGCCAAGAACGCGACGGCCAAAGCTGCATAATTTCAGCTTCAAAACAGCAATTAGGAAACCTGTGGGTGACGTCCATTCCTTATACCGTCATTGATTTGCACAGCCAAAGGATTTCTGCACAAACCACCTCAGGGAAGCTCATCTGTGTGCTCATCATCATCACCAGCGTCTTGACCTGACTGCAGTTCATCGTTTGTGACCTCCTTCAGTGGGAAAATGCTCATAAGTGGCTTCCGACACTTTGGAGAAGCGTTCACTTGATGGATTAATCCTGGTTTACAGGGCAGAGGGCAGTTAGTGTGTATGATGTTGTGTGAGCGGTTTGCTAACATCAATGCTGTGAACAGACACCCTCATGGTGGCAGTGGGGATATGGTGGACAGGTAATTTAAATGCAGAGATCCCAGCTTTTTATCACGTTATTCATTTGAAATAAAAAAGATATTACAGTCACTGCTCTCCTCTTCTCAGTTATTACAGTACTGTGCTAAAACACATTCTGCTACTAATGTCACTATAGTGAATACCAACTGGGGCACATCAGGACATGATGAAATATAAGGAGCGCACAGCGGGAGCCAACGTGGCTGGACAAATATTCCCTTCAGGATTCGATTGAACTGGACAGGATTGGAAGGAAAAAGCTGGAGGAGAGTTGTTTACTTGTCCCCTGCCCTAAAAAACACATGGAATTATACACACACAAAAGCACACCGACATGTACTGTACACACACATTTCTCAGAGAGATTAGATTTCATTTCTTTGTCACCATTCCAGTCAAATGACATCCATAAATGTGCCCTCCTCTGCTAATCTTGACCCGCAGTGCACACTCTCAGGGTCCTTAGAACAATTCTTAAACCTCTCTCGACTGCCATTATAGATAATAGTCGACAAATACCCCAGTTAAAACTGAATGTGTGTGTGCATCTGTGCGTGTGTGAGTGCATGAAGAAATGCATGAAGTGTTACTAGCTTGATAGACTGACCTAGGGGCATTTTCCAGGAACTTATCTGTAACTTTGCTGAAGAGAACTCAGAGAAAGAGATCTATTCACACGTTCCATACTCAAGGTCAGGAAACAGCGACTGCTTTCTGAAGTAGCACAACTTGCTCGAAAACAATAAAAATACTTTTTTTTTTTTTTTTAAGATATTTTTTGGCCTTTTCAAGCTTTATTTTTGACAGAGACAGCTGAAGAGTGACAGGAATGTGGGGAGAGAGAGATGGGGAATGACATGCAGCAAAGGACCGCAGGTCGGATTCGAACCCTGGGCCGCTGCTGCGCCTTCGTACATGGAGGTATATGAGAGTGTATGTGTGTACAGTACGCTCGTCCTCAAAATGTTTTACAGAAGTGTCTCTCAAAATTTTTACACTGAATACCAACTCAGAAAATATTAGGCTTTTAAAGTACCACTGTTATGACTGATGTTAAAAAACAGTAGTGTAGGCAGACCCTTTTCAGCTGCATACCGTTCACACAGGAGGCAGGTTTATTACTAACAAGAAGATGATTTATTGTTGACTGTTGAATCCTTAATGAAGCTGGTTCAACCAGAGCTAATTTATTGGAAAACAGTACTCCTGATTTGCACTTCTATTTCTGATTTTTCTCATTTGGAGCCACCATTGCAGAGTTTTTGAACCACTTATTTCACCTCCACTTACAATTTTTTGTCATATCTCAGCTCATGTATGCATGCAACAGGAGATCGTGACCACGTACCAGGATATTTAAACCGAAATACAAAACTTACTTGAAATTACATTCCAGCTTTAGTTCTAGTTTATTTTCATTAGAAACTTAGTATAATATGTTTTTTAAATTAATTTATTTCATTTTTTAAAAATATTTCAGACATTCCTCCAAGTACCACTTCAGGGAGGTCACGTATCACCAGTGGCACTCACAGTTTGAGAAACAACGTTTTACAGCATGTCACACAAGCTAATAGAAAACTCAGCAGGTACTTAATTCCTTTAACACACACAGGGTGACATTAGCATTTTCATTCAGGCTGTGTTGTTGTTTTTTTTCTCCACAAAGACCTGACAGCAATAGCTGGGTCTTTAATATATTACTTTCTTTACTGGCTAATAGTAACTTGTTGTTTTATGCTGGGGATATTAGGTATGGAGGTTTAACAGAGATTGCTGTTCATAAAATTGAAACAAAGCTAATAAAGACCATACAGCTCTGTAGAGTCACAGAGTTGTGAAATAAGTCTTGTGGATTCAACACTCACACTGTGTGAGCGACTAATTTCACATAAAAATATTAATGTGTTCCCTTGCTAATTAGGAATTTTGATAATTTGGTGGTAATTGAGCTACTAAAGCAGTTACTGGTTTAATGATAATAAATTATGGCTACTAAGGAATTCCATGTTATTACTGTCTACTGAGAGTTGAGGTACAACCCTAATCAATGCATGGCATTTACGAGAAAGACAGCAACAGACTGCTGATGGGGAAGACGTGGACAAGTAAAAGTTGGAGTAAGTTGTCCAACATGGGACGGAGCCGAGTATACCATAATGGGAATGAGCAGTTGGAGCCTGAGGTTCTCATCTGTTGGGTTAGTTCTTCCTCAGTGTACTAAATCAGACCCCCAGGGGACTTGCATTCAAGCTCTGATAGGCTTTGTGCCCATCAGAGTCAGGTTCTGTACTGTAAAAATGAACAAACTCCAGTACTGCCAACCCAACAGATCTGCTAAACCTATTTGTGCTGTCAGAAAGACAAGTGTAAATGCATGAGGCAGTAAAAAAGGAAGCATGTCTCAGTAAGGTGAAATAAAGAGAATTAAGATAAACAAGAAAATGTAATGCCTTTCACATAGAAGAAATCAACAGCCGTTGTTTTAGCAGTTTCATAAGCTCAAAAAACAATTTTAGACATACCACAAATAAACTCCTTTTCACCACTGGAGGAAGTGGCTGGATGCCATTTCTTTTGTTGGGCAGAATAGCAAGCGGGGGAAAAAAAACAACATTTCTGCTTTCAAAATCCTACATTGCCTTCACATTCACTTTTATTCACCCTCTGCTTTGTTTGATAGAGATATTATATTCATATCCAGGGGATAATTGGGGATTATCGGCTCTAAGCTGGCATTTTGATGGCTTTTAAAGAACACTGATTTGCTCTGAGACACCCAATAGTGTATTTCTAAGTATATTTTTACTGGGAGCTTTCCTGCAGGGAGCCATTGTCAAAACATGAGAGCAGTAAGAAGTGACCCAAAACTAAAATGAAATTGCCCACCCAAATAAATCCATCTATTTTTTGATGTGTAACTATTTAAGCAGTCATTGTCTTAAAGCTGCTAGATACTTTGCTGCATTTTTAGGAGACTATGATTGGCCATAACTGATAATATCCTCAAACGAATATGCTGAATGATGGTTGGTAATGTATGTAATGTATTAGGTTCATTTATTGCAGAATTCGGTGACTCGCACCTCTAAAATGTCCTGTTGATCCCAAAAAAATACAAATGTTGGTGCGCTTGTTCATCTGTCATCCTCAAGGAAAATATTGTCTGTATTCACGGTTCCTTATGTACTTATAAAAGTTGTTAGTAAGTTGTTAGTCTTCCAAAGCCTCCGTCCAGCAGAAAATTGTGGGATGAAGAAAAGCCGTCCTCAGGCTATGTCAATAGCAGCTCCTTCTGGCCTGCGGCTATGAGTCTTAAGCACCTCTACTGCAGCAGCAGGTGTGTAAATTCACAAA
The DNA here is from genome assembly GCA_033000465.1 of Sciaenops ocellatus. NCBI lineage: Eukaryota > Metazoa > Chordata > Actinopteri > Sciaenidae > Sciaenops > Sciaenops ocellatus. The sequence continues at coordinate 4,704,664 of CP136870.1, forward strand.
CACAAATGAACTTTCTTTGAAAATTAACGTCCACCTCATTTCACATTCAAAGTGTCCACACCCACCCAACAAAAATGAGGGCCAAATGAGGGGGATAATCTGTTGGCATGTGGACTAGCAGAATTACTGAATGGAAACAACTTCAAAAATGGCTTCCCTCCTGTATTAACAAGGATACACAATGATTCTCTCTCTCTCTCTCTCTCTCTCTCTCTCTCTCTCTCTCTCTCTCTCTCTCTGTCTCTCTATCTCCATCACCATAACCATCTGTAAACATACATGTCTCATTAATACATGTTAATGCATGTTACTAACTGAACTTCTTCCCCGGAGTTTCTGTGCTCTCTCGTCCAGCAGGTTCTCATGGATCATGGCTGCTGCTGTGGTCCTGCACAATGTCCACTACTTATATTATTACTGTCATTATTGTTACCATATCTCCATTACAGTTTATAGTTGGTTAATGATTTGCTGCTGCTGTGCATCTGTCTCTCTCTATTTATCTATCTATCTATCTATCTATCTATCTATCTATCTATCTATCTATATATATATATATATATATATATATATATATATATATATATATATATATATATATTTCTTCTTCTTCAAAAGAAACACTGAACCTTTTCCAAAGTATTGGGGTAAATGTGGGAAACAGGAGACATACATAAAGTGAACAATTCAGGAAAGGTGAAAGGGGTGGAAACAATCATTGAAAATGTGTCATTTTCTGGATGGGTCAATGCCATCCCCCAAAATAAGGACATTCATAAAGACTCCCCGATGTGTGTGTCTGTAATAGTATGACCGTTTTCCTTCAGTCCTCCCTCCACCATATGCTTTCTTTTAATGGTGAGATGTTGGTCTTCTGTCAGTCTATTCATGGTTCCCAAAAGATTTTGATAAATTCACACAAAAAAACTTGCCTGGTTAAAAGTTAGAGTGAGAGTTCAGAGCAAAACTTTTTTTTAGCATCACTAGTGACATTCATGGTCTCCTGAGGATGAGAATGGAGATGACATTGTCAAATTTGACTTTCCAATTAGTGCCATTAGATTAATATTTATTTGTCTAATACTTTGATTTATGATCAAATATTTACAAAACTATTATCTGCCTCAGTACTCTCTGTCTCCTCAGAGCTTATTAGCAAATCCATCCATCCATTATCTGTAACTGCTTATCCTCATTAGGGCCTGGAAGGAGGGCTGGAGCCTATCCCAGCTGACTCAGGACCAGAGGCTGGGTACACCCCAGACAAGTCGCCAGTTCATCACAGGGCACATAGAGACAAACAACCAATCACACTCACATTTACACCTACGGGCAATTTAGAGTCACCAATTCACCTATTGGGTGCATGTCTTTGGACTGTGGGAGGAAGCCGGAGTACCCGGAGAGAACAAATTTTCATGTTAACACTCTAAACTGAGATGCTGAGCATAGTGAATTCTACCTGTTAGCATCAGCATGTTAACATGTCATTTAAAGGTCCAGTGTGTAAAATTGAGTGGCATCTAGTGGTGAAGTTGCAGAATGCAACCGACCGAATACCCCTCACCTCACCATTTCAAGCATCAAGAAGAAACTACAGTGGCCAGGAAACTTGTGACAAACACGTAAGGTCCTATGTAAAGCCAGTATTTGGTTTGTCCATTCTGGGCTGCTGTAGAAACATAGTGGGTCAACATGGCAGACTCTGTGGAAGAGGACCTGCTCCCTCTGTAGAGGTAACATAAACATAACAGTTCTTATTTTCATTTTTCGTTTTATGAAAACATAGTTATGAATATAATATTCCATTTCTGTCAATAGATCTCCTTAAAATGTTATGAATATAATATTCCATTTCTGTCAATAGATCTCCTTAAAATGTTACAGACTGGACCTTTAAAGCATGTTAGCATGAAAACATTAGCATTTAGCTCAAAGCACAATACTGCCAAAGTATAGCCTCAAACAGCCGCTTGCATTGTTCATGGTCTATAAAATGACACCATTATAATATCGACCAATTTTTTTACAGACCTGTTCATAATTCAACATGAAGACATAGACACATACTGTCAAAACAGCAGTATAGACATTTTAAAACCAGCACCGTTAGTTTAATTGGGATGTTTCATCTTCTCACCGCCGCCTTCAGGCGCCACTGCTCGGGCTTTCAAGTTTTAGTCATGATGTTATAATTTTACATCCAAAACTCCTCATAGTATTTGTACTTCAGTAGGAACGCTTAGAGGGACAGGAGCAGACAGGAGCAGACAAGGTAAAAGGATGACCTGAGATTGAATGTCATCCCAAAAGTGGCTTTCTCAGCATTTACCCCTATACTGTATGTGAAAACACTTTCAAAGCAACAATCTGGGGAAGAAAGGGCATGTTTGCTGCTTCCAGGTCATCCACCCAGATACTTCTGACCAGATTTTTTTTAAATAGATCTCACACTGCTCTATTTTAGCATGACACATTTTAGGATACAGCAAAAAAATGTGTATAAACTTGTTCATTTTTAATGAGATGAACAATCAGAAATCCTTTAATATTACTTAAGATCCAAATCACACGTGTACCATGATCAATATTCTGTCTTGTTCGTGGTCTTTTGTCAGACGGTTAGAATTTTAAAGTAGTATAAGTTACACTCTTTGTTAGATTTAGCAGCAGTACATTAAAATAGTCTCTTGGGGCTCTGACTGGTTCGTAGTCAAAAAATCTGTACAACATGCCCAGATTTTAATAATGCATCGCCTCTAAAAATCCAACTCATTCAGAGATAACACTGAGCTCAAAGCAAAATCCAACAGTGAATGTGCCTAAACGAGCAATGCAGCGTGTGAATGTGTGTTAATGCTGGTCACACACCCCCTTGAGGTCAGCAGGCATGCAAACACACACCTCACACGCACACACATAGATAGATAGAAATTTCTACACGTAGAGTTGACAATTAGTGTTCTGGTGCAATGTGCTGTAAAAAGTGCAATTTGCTGCAGGTCACAGGGGTATCCAGGAGCCCCACAGGGAACTATTAGAGTGTGCAGGGGGGCAGGGTGCAACAGCAGGTCACAGCACTTTCTTTCCTTCTCATTACACCAAAGGAAGCAGAAAGCAGAGCCTGCCAAGACCAGCAATTCATTGCCACCACTATTATTTCATTTTGAATTAGAATATTTTCAATTTAACTTTCATATCTGGAACACTGGGATGTGATCCCAAGCTAAAATAGAGCTTATCTGCCACATATTTTGCTATCATCATTCTTCTTGGACCGTCGTATGAAGTCGTCACAGTGATGTTACTTTCTGACAGAAATCCTTGAGACTTCGTGACATCCCTCGGAGGAAGCGATGCCGCCCTTATCAAACGGAGCAATGCAGCAGGGTCTCTTTGCACTTTGATAAAACACTGACAGAATACTGATAGATATCTCCCCTTTGGATAGTGGTCACTCTTCTAAACTCTAATAAGTTAAAGGCCATACACTGAATATGAGTGTAAAATTATCAATCATCTAAATGCATTGCAAGGTCATCAGAGACCACTCATGAGAAATGAAAAGGGAGCGCTCAAAATACGTGAAAGAGAGATGAAGCGGATGGAAGCTGTTTGGATACCAGTTCATATTGCTGTCTTTCTGATTCAATACTGAACAACTGCTACCAAATCTTAAAATATTGCCACCCGTTCATCAACAGGTTTATCTTGAATCTCTCTTTTTTTTGCCTTATTACCAGCATTTTCTTAGCCTATTAGATATGCACAAAGATGTAGCCTTGGGTTAGAAGATTCAGACAGATTTCCAAGTTTGTTCTTATGATCTGTGCTAATTAGGTGTAGTTAGATGAAGCTCTCTCTCTCTCAAAGCGCTACACCAATGATTCACTTCTTTGAAGAATGAATTTATGCAACAGACATAATGTCTTACAGGAATAACATTGCTTGTCTCTAAAGAATAGGGTAAACAATTTATTTAATTGGAGCGATAAAATCACATTTGCCAGGGTTGCCCGTTATTTCTGAAGCATTTCCTCCTCTACCTCTCTTTATCCCAGCAGTGTAGTAGCAAGTTCCACTCTGAGACATCGACCACTAATAAGCACAGAGGGCAGAACGAGGCAGTAATTTGAAGGCCAAGTCATAAAAAAAACAACAACTTGTTGTTCAAGCTGTTCAGTCATATCATCTTTGTTATATAGAAGCATGTTACGCAACACTATAATTCATCATCTTTCTTCTGTTAAGTGGCTCACACTGAAAAGAAGACTTGAGTATGTATTGACCAACAGATGGAGCTAAAAGTAATGACTGTACATGCACATGATGGACACAGAGCACAGGTCCCACAGGTTTCACAGGTTTGTGTCTTCATGTGTTTGTGATGAGCCTGTGTGAATCTTTTTTTTTTTTTTTTTTTTTTAATGTTTATGTGTATTAATTTATTCATAAAGAAACTACATCAAACTTTGTGAAAATAAAGTTTGAGTGACTCATCATGTGCATGTTTGGAATTAATTAATGAAAGTGAAGTTAATTAAAAGAACACTGATTCATCTTTGGGCTCTCTTGATATCATTTTCACTCTGTGATTTGGATCATCAATGATGTAATCCAGAATCAAATGAGTCAGTTCTCTGCAATCTTAATGTAAGAACAGAGTGATAGACACTGCGATAGATTTGCATCTATTGCAAATGTGCTTTTGCACCAGAGGTTCTCACCACAGCGCTGCGCCAATGACTCACTCGTGTCTCTCTGTGTGGCTTCCTGTGAAGATAGGTCATCCTGTTTTCTGTCTCACAGTCTGTTAACCTCAGTTGACAGTAAACTGTTTCTGTCTTTGCTGAATCCCTCAATGGAGCTTCGGCTTGATTGATCGTAATGAGTTTGGGGAGTTCAGACATGGCTGGAAGTGTACTGGGTACGGCCTTCTCCCTCCTGCTCCTTGCCTCTATTATACAAGGTAATCCTGGACCACATATGCTGTTGCTTATATAATATGCCGGCAATCACCATGGGTTTGAAATGTATATTGGCTTCTGGTGTGACAAGCTGCCTAAGTACAGCGCTCTGATTTTATCTGCCTGCATCCCAGCGGACTGCAGTATGTAATATCAACTTCAATGTGTAAGTGATTTTGTCTCCTCACTTGTCTTGCTTCCAATGTTATCTGATGTGCTTGACAGGTCAGAACGTTGACGTGTTCTATAAGAAGAAAATAGAGGCAGTAGTGGGCCAGGATGTGGTGTTGCCCTGTGCTATGGAAAACAGAGCTGATCTCCGTATTGTCAGTATCGAATGGAGTAAGAATAAAGAACAAAACACAAAGCTGGCTCTGTACAGCCCAAAACATGGAATCCATCTGTTTCGACCAAATGTTACAATGCTGATTGCAAACAATTCCATGGGTTCCTATCTAAATCTTACTGGAGTGACAGAATGGGACAGCGGCATCTATATTTGTGACCTCACAACCTTTCCTCTGGGCTCCATCAGGAGAGAAACAGAGCTGATGATCAAAGGTAAGCTGGAGGCAAATGCATGCAAAGCCTTACCTACACACCTCAGCCAGAAGCTGCAGTCTTCAGGGGATTTAACATTTGGATGATGTGCAGCAACTTTCTATCTAACTGTCCGTTGCATATATTTCATGTTACTCCTGATTGCATCAGAGCACAGCTCCTCTGCCAGTCTCAGCAGTTATTTAGTTCTAAGCAAATGTATGTAATAATTGCAAGAACACATCTACAGTAAGTGCTAGACATTTATTCTTTTCCCTCTGTTTGGCCTGCTGTTTAATCCCTGATCAGTCATATGGTTGTCCAGTGATGCAGGCACAATACACCCTACTGTACTGTCCTTTAAGTGAACTCGAAGGATGTTATGGTCACAGTAGAGGCAATTACAGGAAGCGTATGACTTACAGTAGTCTGTAATCACTTTCCGATAGCACTCAAATAAACCTCACATTTTTTTTCTTCGTATTAGATGTTATGTGTGATGTCAATGGCAATATTGAAGTCAATGCTGGAGAAAATGTGATCATTCAATGCAGCGTGTTCTCTGATGCACAGTACTGGTGGACCAAGGTAAGGGAAAACACAACAACAGTAAATGAGCCCATTTCAGCGCTGAACATCATGATTCAATTACTCAAATCATCTTTTCATGAAAGGTATTTATTATGCTACATCAACGTTTGGGTTTTTTTGGGGTTTTTTTGCCATAGAACGAGAAGCTGGTGTCAGAGAGTAAATCTCTGGAGCTTTTGCGGGTGACTGATGCTGACACAGGCATCTACACACTGACTGTCAACGCAGGCAACAGACGTCTGCACAAAGAGTTTAACGTCACAGTCCTAACAGCAACCACAACCACAAGGACAGGTGAGCGTCTCCATTTCTTTGTCGCTATTTTTCTCTTTGTGTCGCACTCAATTTCAGCATTTCCTCAGGGCTGGATTAACAATCTAGCAGAGGTCCCAAGAGACTGAATGACTTAATAAACTGCACTGGACCAGAGAGCTGAGACTTTTGTTATTATAGTGTAGCTCACTCAATTTTAATTTTAATTAGCTGAAAGGAAAGAGAGTGATTCAAAGGATTTTGAAGCTGCCAGCCACGAGAACATAGCAGTATCTGTGAATAATTGGAAACTACAGAACTCTCAATTATTTGCTGCAAATCAATTTCCCCATGGGATTTAGGGTTAATACTGAACTCAGCTGAACTAAAAGAGCATTCACAGTTTTTTAATTTGTCCAAGTAAAACAAACCAGCATTTTGTCTGCCCACACTGGTGATAAACCTTGCTATAGTGCTGTGTGGGTTGTGCTAAAGTAGAAAAATAATACCTAGTTGTCTACTTTCTCATCCTGTATACGTGTCACACAAGAAAAAGCACAAGCCACACAGACGTGCAAAGTCACTTCCTGCTCTTCCTTTTCTATCAAACCACAGGAACAAACACGCTCAGCAGTGCCTCTGAATCGTGACATGGGGTGAGAGCACAATCTGTTGGGCGTATTGGAGAAGTACAGCCCAAAAGACGGGCTGAAAAGTACTGAATTCAATACAAATCTGTCATTATTTCAATCCCTCAGTTGCGTCTCACAGTGGTGTATGCATGGGTACACATGGTAGAAGAAAAGAATTGACACACAACGGAGTAACTGTACTCATAACCTAGGAATACATATTTAAAGTATCACTGAATTTGCAATTCATGCGCACTCCTTTGCCTTAGGAATCTGTGCCCATGGCTTCAGGGCCCAGGTTCTTCAGTGAGCTCTTTGCCTTATTTTACCTATTGATTATGCACATAAATGCCAACTCGGCCCACGTTTTAATGATGTATCACTGTGCGCTGGGTATTTAAAAGTTTTGTGGTGCATTACTGATACTTCCTGCTCTTTATTCTGCTCTCCAACATTAAGCTTGTTAAAGGAATAGTTAGACATTTTGACAAATACGTACAGAAACAAAAGCATAAAATGAAAACTTTCGATTTTACGGTGTTATGTGCGTGTGTGTTAAGTAACTACTCCCTGGTGAAGAAATAGTTCTAGCACATAACACCCCCCGAAACAAACAAATAAATTAACTAGATAGGGGATTAGCTGCAGAGTTGATTAGCAACCTTCAGAGGTACTGGTGGGCAGCCCTGTTTCCAGTCTTAATGTAACGGCTGCAGGCTACAGCTATATTTTTATAGATTTTATAGATTTTTTCATTTAACTCTGGGCAAGGAAGCAATTAAGTGTGAATCCTAACACGTCAAACACCTACAAACAGATTCCTGTCTGTCAGTTTTCTATATCAGGATTTCTCTTCAAACAGATGAGTGCTGTTGGCCTCCAAGAAAGTTTCCGATACTGCATTGACAACAACCAAACAATACATACATTGTTGCTGATAGCATGTCTATTAAAAACCTTCTTGCTTTGCTGCTTTCAGGTCTTGCGACAGTGTCACCACGGTCTAACATAACTGAGGACGGTTTGACCAAATCAGCAGACAGCAGCCTTACCACATCACCGACCACGGTGCTTACAACCACTGACACCAATGTAACTTGGACCATAAGTATGAGCTCTGATGGAACATCTTCTGATGCAACAGATGATAATTCAAACATCAGCAATGTTACGCTCACCTCTTACACAAATAATACACAGATCAGTTTGACATCAACCCCTGCCACACACACTGACCTCTATTACTCCAACAACACCACTGATCAGGACATAAACGCGACTCACACTTCCACTTTTTCTGACCAATCAGTGACTAGCAATCTCTCCACAACATTAAGTTATGGTAGTGCAGATTCAGTGTTCGAATCAACACAGGAGACGCGGACCAACACATCCACGCTCCCTACAATGCAACCAGAGATCGATTCTTCAACCAGCCCAGAGGAATCCGACACCCGAGGAAGCGTGACGGAAAACTCCACAAACTCCAACACTGGTGCAACCACAACTCTCAGGAATGTAGTAGCCACTAAGGATGAAGGTAATAACTATATAATATTTTCAATTTTGGTAAATATACTTCTCCCATGAAGGCAGTCTTCGTGAATCAATCTCATTGTTTCACATTGTTTGTGGCTAACAAGGTGTGGTGAGCAGCCCCAATGTTGGAAAGTGAACCGTAAAAGCCACAAATAACTGCTCAAAAGGCAAGAGTCTTTAAAAAGTACAGATGAATTTTAGCTGCACTCACTTTGCCTTCACCATCTGTATCTTCATCACATGTGGAGGCTTTAAAGATTGCAGTTTTCTCAGCCTCGGGCTAGACTCCCTCTTCAAGGGAGAAATCTCGTTAAAAGAAGTGTCAACTTCTGGGGTTGGAGTACGACCAGATGAGGGGGTGGACTGCAGGACACACGGGGAAAAAGTTTCACACTGTAGCTTTACATTTATTACAGCCTGCTGGGTTTCACCAGAGCAAGCTGGTCAATATCTTACAAACACATCTTTAGCTGTTTGTGTCCTCTAAAATGACGTTTCTCTCCCTGAATATGCTTCTTAGGTACTGATGGTGCACAGAGTGAGCTGTTGTTGGTGTTAATCATTGTTCCGGTGCTGGTATTGATCGCTGTGGCTGCCTACATCTACAGGAAACAAGTTATAAAGCAGAGGTAAAACTCTTGTTCCGTATCCATTCAAGCATCCTCTGCACATGCCCGCACGTATTCAGGGTCATGCACTGGGTGACCCTGAAAGGCGCATACAATTAATGGATTCCTATGGATGCACGTGACCTAGAATAGCTGCATGCTAACTCTCTAGCAACACCACCAGTCAATATTTGTGCTCTCTTTTTAGAATGGATCTACCGCCTCCGTTCAAACCCCCTCCACCTCCAGTCAAGTATACAGCAGCAAGACAAAGTGAGATTTCAACACAGCCTTTCCCCACTTCAAGGTGTAACTCAGTAACGCAGGTTCGAGATCTGAGACTTTATGAATACACAGCATAATAAAGCTCTCACAAGTATTGATGATTTAATAATATGATACTGTCACTCAATAACATTGAGAGTAAACTAGCTACAATCAGATCTTCAACCCACGGCTGCACAGATGCAAAAACAAGGAATTAATAATAATGTTAATCACTATTACAAATGTGTATGTGTTTGGTGACTTTTCTACATGAGCACTGTGTGCAGGTTGTTAATTAGAAAAAGAAAATCTTATTTTTTTATTAAAATTCTGGTATTGTGACAACCTTTCTGTATTATTGCTATTATATGGTGATATGATAAATTGCTTGTAGTAATTGTGGGGATAAAGTGGAAGCTGTATCACGTCTTGGTTGCAGAATTGTTATTTTGTTATTGTGTGTCGTGTATGTATTATTTTCAGCTGTGGTCAGTTTTAAACAGTTATGAAACAGTTGCAGGCAATTGTGCAAGTGTGTATATATCTGGCTGGGCTGGTGTCTTTGTTATTATATATATTATATTATTAAAATATGCAGATAGTTTTAATTTTGCATCATTGCAAATGTATTAAAATTTATTTAAAAAGTTTCTAACCTTTCAAAATAAAAGCTGGTGTTAGACATACAGTATGTGGCTGATTTACTTTGCCCTTTAAAAATATGCAGTAATTATGACCAAGGTTATGTTTTCAGTGCCAGCAGGGGAGCATACCCAGAGTTTGGCATATGAAACCTGATTGGCGACCCCAGGTGCCACCTCATTATCCTAAACTATGAGTGGCAGTCTGCCCAGTGAGAGGTGGGACCTTACTTCAAACCAACTGTTTGACAAGTGAACCAGACTTTTGTTTAAAAAAATGTATGTCACCAGTTTATCCACACAGGCTTGTCTAATTTCATTTTCTTGGTACTTTTTATTGTCACTGTATTTTTCATGTGCGTTGTTTTATTTTGTGTGTAGCCTACATTTGGGGCCACAATTTCTTTTGAAGAACTTGAATGTTAAAAGACTGTATGATTCTGTAATGTTAGCAATTGAAATAAACAACAAATAAATGCTATTCTGATGTCTGTGTGTGTGTGTGTGTGTGTGTGTGTGTGTGTGTGTGTGTGTGTGTGTGGATCGTAATACAGACATGATGTTGTAGCAGTTGCACATCACAGAAGACTGGACTACTGGCCCTGTGAGGGGTCCCTTCAAGTTCTGTAGTGTGATTTAGGATTTCCTGCCGAGACGCCTGCTTCCTCTGATGTAGCTGTTTCGAGCTAATGTTCATCGGTGGGTCTATATCAAAGACCAGTGTTGTCCACATGTACCACAGAGTGAGATGTGAGCATACAAAGTGGGGCTTAAACCGCAAACCACATGGGCTAAATGGCTAGCAAACGTGACAACCACTGACTACCATGAAACATACACACGAGACAAAAATATATCTCTTGATATTTTTAAGCATTGACTGGTTTTATTTGTATTATTTATTCACATATGTTATTTCTTTACAAATTTGGAAAGTAAGTGGACTGGCTACTTTGTTTCACCCATTCTGTACATGCACACACACGCACACACACGCACACACACAAAAAAACACATTCACACACGTTTGGCACATTTAGTGCTTTCTTTTTTCATCTGATTTTCCAACCGCACTAACAAAAACCACAATGTGCTGTGTGTATGCAAGATATAAATTGTTGATATACATCAACGTGAAGCACCTTTACACAGACAACCCATGCATAGAGGTCTCTTGTACTGTATTCTTGGTATGGTGGGAACTGAAAAAAAGGGGCAACCACAAGAGTATATATTTAAGAGTGAAGACTGGGTTTCAGTGTTCATTAGGGTGAAATACTGTTTTGCTTTTATTTATGAACAGAGGTTTACAAACCATTACATCTTTATATAGAAATATGGCGATCTATTGTATTGTATTGTATTGTATCACACAGTGGCATTGAGACTGTGTGCCTCAGAATGAGGTTGCATTGTTTCCTGTTTGTAACTGAAGAGCAGCCAGTTTTCAAAGTGCTGTGATAAGACGTAACTAAGGCAAGGTAAAAATAGACTAGAGTGGAGCACACCTCACTGACTGAACACTGTGATGCCCCGCAGCCTGAGCGCACTCGAGTCAGACTGACAACCTGTTTTGTTGAAGACGGCTGGAATATGGAAGGTAGGATGATACTGACCAACTTTGGGAAGTTGAGAACTTCAGAAATTATATTAGATTAATTATATAGATTTTCAAACTCATATGTAACATCGCTCCGTTGTACATATATGTGTAAATAATGAATTTTTCCGATAGTATAATTCTTACTTTTACCACAAAAACAGGACAAACTATGTGACAGGATATGCCAGACAAAACAAAAGAAGAAAGTAAAGACGGGAGGATTTACCAAGCAACACAATGAGATCAGAACTTATGTGTGTAACGGCATACTGCTGTGTTTATTGTAGTTTAGTATCCACACACCGATTTTTTGTTGATGTCTCAGTACATCCCCTTATCATGTGCAGCACTCTTCAACTACGGAGCACTTTTTAACCAAATTACTTATTTATTAAAGAGAAATTTAGATGCATTTACAGTAAAACTGTGGTTACAGCAGGAAGAATGAATTTCCTGTGAAATCTGTCAGTATTGTTTCGGCTGTTTAACAGCTATTTCTATTTAAAAACAAAATAATTATCAGCATTTAGCCATTCAGCCTTGAATATATATCTATATATATCTATATATATCTATATATATATAGATATATATATATATATATATATATAATTTTTTGAAACACCATCCTGAGGTGTTCCACATGCAGGAGCACATGGTAGATACACTTGTGTTCACTTTTCATTCATCATTTTACTGTAGCCAACATTCTTTAATGGCTGTAGCTTCCTCTAATTCCTCCTCTTACACATCAATGATTGGAATTGTCCAGTATTGTTGAAACATTCGGCATATAACATATTTGTTTTGCTACACGCGCAAAAGTGATGACGCATTTTTCTGTTTGTTTGTTATTGAGATGTACGGAGGGAAATTCCAAATCACTTTTTGATTCCCAAAGACAGAAGTGTGTGAAGGTTTGAGGCGTTAATGGTCAGTCTGTGTTTGTCTTTTAGGCTGTTCATATCAACTGGTAGGTCTGGTGCTGGTGACTCTGGCCTTGTTGATCTCTTTGTGCATCAATGTCATCCTCTGCATCAGACGGAAAGCCATTTTGAGCAGAGGTATGGTCATATGTCAATTATATTATTTTGCTTTTTCAAAGGTGGTCACCATTGTTTCTAAACCTCTCTCAGCTTTTACAAAGATGACATGGTATTCTATAAACTGCTAAATATTTTATTCACACAATCACAGATGAGTGCTGCTACCCTAACATTCATGATACAGAAAGGTATGTTTTTATTCATTTTTAATGAGGTTTTAGGTGTCCAATGTCAGTCCATTATTATTTGTATTATTTTGTAATAAATAATAATAGATATTCCAATTTTTCTGTTTTCTTTCTTATCTACGAGTGACATCTCACTGTAGAAATAAACTGTGAAATTGTTCCTTCTGTCTCGTTGAAGTGCGTCACATGATGAAGGACATTATATTCATAACTTCAATCATGACGAGCAGCAGGAAAATCGCCACAATCATGATGAGCAGCAGGAAAATCCAATCTATGGCAACATCAGCACGGACAGAAGATGTAAGGGCAGCTTTCTGCCACTTTTTGAAAGAAATAACGGGAAATTATTGCATTTTACGAATTGCCAGTGTATCACTAACTTATTTGTGTATGAACTGTTATTTATTCTTTTTTTTCTTATAATAATATTTTTTTTCTGCATTTATAGACATTATGTTTTTGCAAATACCACATGTCCAAGTTGTGTATTGAAACAAGCAACATGTTTATTTGGATCAATTCCATTTAGATTACACGTAAGATAAATGCATTTAGATAAAACTGTATAGACATTTTTTTCAGGCTGTATAAATTCCTTTAGATTTCCAAAATTTATCTGCATTGTTTGTCAAAATTAAGTCCAAAAGGAGCCTTTAAAATTCTTCTTTTGTTGTGTGTGTGCGTGGTAGAAAATGACTGCATAAGTCAAAATCTTTATGCACTCTTCGACATAAAAGTGGTTCCACACTGTCCTGATAAATTATAATTCAGATAGATTATTGGGATTTCTGAACTTCTTGACACATGCTTGTTTTAGGTGACTGGGTCATTATTAAATACATTGATTAAGACAATGGCTGACCAGAGCGTTTATTATAGACTTGCCTGAAAGTACAATTTTTATTAATTATAGTGACGTAGGTGTGCCTGTAGTTTGGCGAATGTAAAATGAATGACCGAATCGTGTGTTTTCCTTGTTCAGATTCTGTAGAGGTTTGCTACGAGATGATGACTGTGCAACACAAGAGAGATCGCATGAAGGTAACTGCTGTGACTGTGTGTTCAGTATAATAACTTACTGGAAGTTCATTTTCAAGGTTGTTGTTCTCCACGTAGTTTTCTTTATTTACTTTATGTGACATCGGTACATACTGTGCAATGTATGATATTCCATCATACATTTAATAGAGTCTGATAGCATTATTGCAGAGTAAACAAAAAGAAAAACTTGTTTCTGCACGCTGTGGATTATTTTTCACCTGCTGATGTTGCTGCTTTTCAAGATTATACCTGAATTGCGTGTGTGTTTCTGTGCGGAATGCATGCTAGGATAAAGGATTTGTTAAAACTCTCTGAAGCTTTGCATCTCCAACACAGAAGATGAAATGTAGTGAATATGACATGCACTCAAGGTAACAAGCAAAAATAGGTGCGTGAGTAGTTTATAAAGTGTGATCATAATCTAAACCAGTCGCTTAAATATATTTTGTAAATCCTGGAATCGTAGAGAGATATTTGATGGCGTGCATTTCGTGTAAAAATAAACTTTCTGTTTAACACATGATGACAGATTTGCTTTCGAAACGGAAGGCAGCTGACACTATATATGCTGTGGTCACTGAAACTATGAACCAGTGATCACAATTAAGCGCAAACAGTTCTAAAAATAAACCAGTAGATGCAGAGAGAGACATGAGAGCATACAACCACTAGATTCAACCCAAGATATAGAATATATGTATATGTAATGGTGCATAGTGCTTTAGCATTTTGGGGTATTTTTGATTGTCACTGACTAATTTTGTCTCTATGTGTGAAACAAGTCTGTAGACCCTGATCTGAATTACGCCTCACTGGATCTTAAAGTGGCAAACAAACACAAAAAGAAGAATCGCCATCAGCAAGGCCACACTCAGGGACGAAACAAACAGCAAGATCAGGTGCCCGTCCGCCTCACACCCCCTGTGAACACATTCTTGGAGGTGGAAGCAGACATGGATGCTCAGCTTCCTTCCAGAGACACCAGCACCATGGTTTCACACAGCAGCATCTACCTGAACAGTCAGCAGATAGCCCAAGAGACAGTGGACATAGGGAGAGAAAGGGAGTCGGAGAACGCGGGTTGGGAAGATGGTGGAAGTAGAGAATGGGAGGGAGAGGATGAGAGCGTGGAAAGAAAAGATAGACACGGTTGTAGTAACGGGAGTATACGTACTCAGCTGTCAGACATAGAGGCTGTTCACAGTGTCACAGATCATTTCATCAGCAGCTTTAACCACAACGGTGTCCAACAAGATTAGGCAGACGTCGTGTTAAGACTGTTTTGTTACTTTAATCTGTTCAGAACCGAATAGGAAAAAGGCAATAAAAGTCACCATCACTGTGCCTGCAAGAATGAAAACTATGTCACATTCAATATTCAAAGAGCTTTGAACAGTTGAGCAATTTCCTCTGTGATGCAACAAACTACCTCTTGAACTCTCCCCACTGAGCAACTGAGGAACAAAAGGTGTACTTATCCGCGTAGAGGATATAAAGAGAAAAGGAAACTGTGTGTGTGACATTTAGAGGTCAAGGGCCAAGTGGAAAATTTTCTAATTTGCTGTGAAAAGACGAGGAAAACATCAAATCATCACAGGACACGGAAGATATTTCACTGTTTTGATGTCTCATAGAAAGGTGTGAAGGAAAAAGAAATCTTCACATTTGTTTTCCACGTTGTAGGCGTTGGCCAAGTCTCAGAGATGGCTCTCTTGAATAAGTGTACTCGCCTGAGCACACGTGAATCTGTTTGTCAGGCATGTTATGACTGAAGATAAAGTTAACATAAAGATCAAATTAAGGTCAAAAAAGTAAAAAGGAGGAAGTTACTGTAAAAATCTATATATTTTCCCTGTGGGCACATTGTTATGTAAATGCCACCCACAGAGGACTTTCCCCATCAGAGTTATGATAATGGTTATTAGCTTTATAATCTACTGCACTTATGAGCTAATGTGGCATCTGCTTAAATGATGATTTCTCTCTCTGTAATCCCCACTCGGGAAGGATAATTCACTGCCGCACTTTCCACTGAAGGGATGGAGCTCTGCAGTGAAGCCAGCAGTCAGAGGGTCTGCAGCCCGCTAACTGTTTGTTGACAGTTTTTCAATAGCTGACTGTGGCCTACATCTCCTCTATGGATTCATTTTTAGCCTCAGGCACTTTGGTTCTAACTGTCGTACACATACAGAACAGGAAAGCAACATAAAGGGACACACACAAGTAACAGGGCACTGTTGTAACTATGTTAAATCTTGTTATAAAAAACCTGCAAATATTTGTCTTACAAAATATGTATTGCTTCAATACTCTGTCTGTGTCACGTTAAAGCTGTAATTAGTAGCATTTTATTAAATTAATATGAGCTAGATTCTAAAACAGTCTCAGTACATTTTTCATTGTATGTCAATCAGCTAGATTGCACAGGATGTTTCCATGGTTGCTTTAGGTGACATAATAAAAGGGATACTTTTTTTCATCGTTGTTCAAACAGAGTCAGCTTTTTTAAGGTTTCTTGCGATGACAGACGGTGGAATGATGAAAGTCAAAAGGCATACATCAGGAATTAAAGTTGCACTGAAATGGTACGATATGTTCACAGTTTTTCAGTTCTGCCTCAAAACAACATGGCCATGAACAGGTTTTGCATACTGGAATCACTGATGTTTACTGGTCATAAAATAATCCCTGAACAAAATTCTTCTTCCAGTCCGTGTTATGTGCAAAAATAAGATATAAACTTTACCCAAAGCTAATATGCAGTTTCAGCAGTCTGAGCTGAAACAGATCAAGTGGTTATCTTACATAGTTACTGTCTGTTCAAAACTAAATCCCATCTTTGCTTAACAGCTTTTTTTTTTTTTTTGGCTGAGCTGCAGTGGAGAAAAATCTGAACTAAAAAGACTTGATTTGTTTAACTTTAGACTGCTGAAGTCTTAGATTCTCTTTGGAGAAACTTTAAAATTCATTTTTACATGACCCACATCCCCCCATCACTTATATAGAAAGAGAGCTCTTATGAACAGGAAGAATAAATACAGCAAGCAAAAACTGTTTCAACGTTCATATGGGCATCTTACCACTGTTAAGAAAAAATGAGAACCTAATGTGTAGCCATGCTCTCACAAGCCCAACTGTGGCTCAGAATGAATATTTAAATGTACTAAACTAGATCATCAAGTGCTATATCTACAATGTTATGTGTCTATTATAGAATATTGTGGCAATAATGTACTTCTAATAAACTACCCTGTTCTTCTATAACTGTTAAATAATTGTGTCAACTTCTCTTTAATAAGTTTATGTATGTTACTAACGTACTTAAGTAATTGGCTTTAATTATTTATTGGTTATTAGCTTGTAGTCCCCCTAGTGGCCTGGAGTAGTACAAGGTTTCTTGATAAACATCACAGTATATCCATGTTTTATAATGTCTATAGAGGCTGCTGAGCCCAGTTTCATTGCCCTCTTGCCCAGCTCCTGTTCTGGCACAACAATGGCTCCTTTCCACATCAGCTTTCCCACCTTGCTGCGGGCCTCAACATCTCCTTTTCCTCATGGTCCAAACGCCTGTGGTCCAAACATTCAGTACGTTTACATGCAGCAAAAAATTTGAATTTCTGACCGTATCAGATAAAGACATGCATAAGACCGGATCACTTGTCTGAGTATACATGCCGTTCAGAGAATCGGATAACTGGCCGGAGCGTGGCTGACTCCGTTACGCTATGTGGCGCTGTAGCCCTCTCAACAAAGAGCCACTTCCGGTTGACCTCTACTTATCAGCAACAACAAACTATCTGACGGCATTCAAACGAAAATGGCGTACGAGGAGATGGACGATGCTACAGTAGCGTACTAACACTTCCCAGTGCTTTTAGCTCACAGTCCAGGCAGCTTGGCTAACTAACTGAGCTAACATTAGCTAACAGCAGCTACAGTTGGCAGCAGTTTATTTTACTGTCCATCAGGAAACTCACAGAGAGTTGAGGTGGAGCAGCAGCCAGAGAACATCAGAGGGAAAACCAGAAAACATTTTTTCCATAAAATATGATCCAGTTTCACCAAAATCAGTCAAACAGTTGGTGGTGTGTGATGTAATCTTGATCGTACCCAGAGCACAACTCATAACTCTGTACAGGACAAAGACACCACTCACCTGTACATAAGTATAACAACAAAATGGATTACAATGTTATTTTTTTAGTAGAAAAGTATTATTATTGATTGCTTATATACATTAATGTTTAACTTTTACCATCCATTACACTCAGAAACACCTTTCAGCTTTTCAACCATGGATGTTAAAGGCACATAATAGGAGTTTCTACAAAGAATTCAAGTATTAGAAAGAATACGGACGTATTCTCAAGACAATTAAAAATTTATAATACATTGAGCTACCTACTAAAATCTATTAAATGTTTACCTGCAAGAGCCTTTTTTTTTTAAGCGCCTTCTTAAAATGTCTTCAAAACAACAATAAGTACGGAAGCCCTAAGCAGCCTTGCATTCATACATTTTATTCCCTCCGTTTTCTTGTGATAACTCCCGTTAATTTCATTTACTTACTCGAGATCTCGAGTTATTTATGTCATTATGTCGAATGAACAAATGTTATCCCGAGATAACAGGATAATTTTCTCCAGATCTCAAGTTAATGAGACTTTTCTAAAGTTTTCTTGAGATTACGACATAATTGCAATTGCAATATTGTCCTGTTCCACTAACACTGCTACGCTGAATGATGTTTCCTGCAATTATTTATTATACTACACTATCCGTTTGTTTTTCTCTGGATCTCAAATTAATTATGCTGTTGTCTCGAGAAAACGGAGGAAATAAAATGTATGAATATATGACCGCTTAGGGCTTCCGTAGATAAGACCACATAATATATGTCGGTATAAAATAAATAAAATATAATATTTCTGTGTGTGTATCAGGCGAAATAACTGCAAGTAAAAGCATATTAAAGGCTGAAAAAAGTCAGAGCAGGTTCATGAGTTATAGAAGATCTTTGGTCCCGTTTTGGAAACCGGAAATGGGACTTTTTTTTTTTTTTTTCCATCCTACCGGGTGAAGCGTCTTCCGAGGAGGAGACGATCTTCGTCACAAACATGGCGGCGTGCATGTGAATGTCATGCCATCTGAATCTGACACTTGAATCTCAGTTTTTGGGGAGATTAAAGCTGACATGAGAGTGACATCTCGGTGACTTGTGCCTTCGTTCACCTCACACAGCTGCAGATCCGGTAAACTAACTTCCTTCATCCGTTAGCTGCCGGCTCTCAGTAGCATTTTAGCTAAGCATCAGTGAACTACAGACTGAAGCACGATGGATCCTGACCAACAGCTCAGAAACGTAAGTCACTTTCATATTGTGCAGTGGCAGCTTCATTGAGTTTGACTCAGTGTGACGGTGTGTGCGTGATTGTGTGTGTGTGTGTGTGTGTGTGTGTGTGTGTGTGTGTGTGTGTGTGTGTGTGTGTTGCAGCTGCGGGACTTCCTCCTGGTTTACAACCGCATGACTGAGATCTGCTTCCAGCGATGCAGCAGCAACTTCAACTACAGAAACCTCACCATGGACGAGGTGAGAGGACTGCACGTCAGAGATACGCATACACACGTGTAGACACATGCAAACTGTGAATGTGACAGATCTGAGCATAGATAGACAGATCAAAAATCTAATCTGCAGAGAGGGAGTGTGCAAACTATTTTTCTTTCTTCCTTTGCATGCAGCCTGTTCCACAATAATGTCATCTTGTGTGTCACCTCACCACCTCCAACCAGGGCCTCGAAAGTGGCTAAAAAAACATTCTCAGTGTTGTTGGAGGTGTTAACTCTCGGGTCAAATCTGCAGCATAGTGGGTTAATGAAAGTGAAATTCTGCTGCAAACAAGTGTTGATGGTGCTGACCAGATGACATTTCAGCACTTGTTTGTCTTATGACGACTATAATCAGAACAGATTTACTTAGAATTAGGCATCAAACAGTGAACACGTTCATTAAAGCACATTCACACTCCACTGTCTACAGAGCGATGGGACAGTCCTCCTATGAGCTTATGTGACCACGATGAGTTTAGAGCTCTCAGACCACTGACAGTAGAAGGAATGGATGTCACGTCCGTGACGCCACTCATAGGTTTCTGAACAGCTGTTTTAAAAGAATGCACGTCGTCTCTAGCCGCCGCCGCGTTGGTAGTCCTGCTTCTTCCACCTCCTGGCGGCAAAGACGTGGATCATCAGTGGACTTAAGGTGGGCCGAACGACGCCTGTGTGCTCAAACAAGCCATCTATGATGGCATCTAACTGTCAATCAAAGCGGCCACGCTGTTAATTCCATCCATGATGGCAGTGGGCATGAATGACTTCCTGTAGCAGTCCTTGTTACAGTGGAGTTGCAGGTTGTTTGACCAATTAGGTCATGTAGAGGATGTCAGGTATTGTCTATTATCTTGAGAAGTTCTTTTGCGTCCTTATTTACATGTTGTCTAGAATATCATTGTATGCTGTAGTTTTCATCCAAATCCAGCCCTACAGCATATGTGGACAGGGGGCCGGGGGGGGGAGTCCACACACTTGAGGCCATGTGTGTATCGTGAACACTGTAGTTACTCATCACCTCTGACTGTTGTCTGTCCAGGAGAGCTGTGTGGACAACTGTGCGGGGAAGCTGATCCGCTCCAATCACCGCCTGATGGGCACCTATGTGCAGCTGATGCCTCGGATGGTGCAGCGCCGGATGGAGGAGTTGGAGAGCAAGGCTGCGGAAAATGCCAAGGCAGCAGAGGCTGCTGCTGCAAATGCAGGGCCTCCTGCCACAGAAGCTGCGCCAGCACTCATCACCTCATCTCCGCCCCCAGAATTACCTCCACCGCTAGCTTCCACAGTGACTGATGTCGGACCAGAGGCCCACGGCTCATTTTTAAAGCCAACTGGATTAGATAGTCCAGTTGATCCAGTGTCCATAAATGTCACAGATGTCAAATTATCGGCCGCCACAGCGCTTACACCTGCGACTGAAGCAGTAAAACCGTCAGTGTTTAATGACGCTGGCAATGGACCGTCTTCTACTGCAGGCTTTCCTCAGGCGCCGATGGCTGGTGCACAAATTGAGTTTAAACCAGCGTCTTTATCAGCAGATGTGCCTGTGCCAACAGTAGCTGCACCTACAGTGTCTAAACCCATGGAGAGCCTATCAGGCCACGAGAGAGCTTCAGAGCGTCCGCCGCCGCCGCCAGGCCAGTAACAATGCCCAGTGTTGATCTGTCTGGGGCGGGAAAACTGTTACCGATATGTCTTTGATTCCCACAACAATCAACCCACATTTGATGAGGAACTCATCGCTGGCTGTCAGAAATGTTAGATGATTAATAGATTGACCTAAATTCTAAAATAAAAACAATTCAAAAACTGTTATATATGATATTATTATGTCGTATAACTTTTAAATGTGAGCTCTAGCTGTTTTTTTCTGTTTTCATATTGTAAATCTTTGAGGTTTTTAATTTCAGACTCGTGCAGCCTTTGTCATTATTTTTGACTCAACAGTAACTAAATTGAGACATTCATCATGAAAATGATCTTAAATCGCAGCTTTAGTTCCCTGTTACCCCACCATGATTTGAAAAGCAATTATTTATATATAGTATATAGACATTTCTGAGCCGGTGTTACAAAGGAAGAAATGTTAATAACAAAAACAGATATGCAGACCTGTATGTAAATGTAATGTTTGTGGTAAGAAGCAAAAACAAGAATGAAGTTGATTTGTGTATGTATGTGTGTGAGAGTGTGATTTCTTTCAGTGAAATTTTCTGTCTGAGCTCCACAAGCCTCTCCTGATTATATTTGGACTTCAGTTTGGACTGGAGTGCCTGCAGTGCTCAGTCTGACACGCTAAACACTCTCAGTCATGATGATTGTTTTGTATGGTGACACACTAAACGCAGAAATAAAGATCATCTTCAGTAATAAAACTGTGAATATTCATTGTTTTTTTGTGTGTTTTCTTTATTTTAAATGCACCATTTACAACCTCCTGCTTCCAGATGTCCAAAATGCAGAAGTGTGTTGTGGTGTACTCTACGTGCTCTGTGGGTGAAAATCCAGTTCATGAACTTTGTCACATGTCATCACCTCTATCTCTTTCCTGAGATCATTTCCTGTCGGTGCACCAAACACGCAAAGTACGCTCACTAATGTACTAATCAAGCAACATTTCTCAGAGTCAGAGCCAATGAGATCTACGATCACTGCTTCAGTTTTATCAATTATCAGTCACATGTAGATGAACAAAGAAATACAATGAAATGTGCTGAATGAGAAAAACTACTCAGTTCAGCATTAAAAGCACATAAAAAGATAAGATAAATAACATCAACTAAAATGATTTGTAAAATGATATGAATATTTTGAATCTGATGTCAGCAACAGGTTCGGAAAAAGTTGGACAGGCTCATGTTTACCACTCTGTTCATCAGCTCTTCTTTTAACACTCTGATGATTTCAGCTGCTCAACAATTCAGCATCTCTTTGTCATATTTAACATTTCATAATGCTCCAAATATTTTCAATAGGTGACAAGTCTGGAGCCATGCTTTTTGAATATGTGCAGTATGCTACCTGTGGTAGATCTCCATCTTACATGGTGGGAGTATCAGTCTGTTGCTGAAGGAGCTGTTTAAGGCCTCCACAGTCTCATGCAGGAGGTGAGAGGAGTTTTTCATGATGCATGTCAGCTTTGCTAACATCTTCCTCTCCCCCACATCCTCTATGGAGTCTAGAGGGCAGTCCAGGACAGAGCTGGACCTCTTGACCAGTTTGTTTTCTGTCTGTCCATGCTCACTGTATAGAATAATGCAGATGCCACCACAGTGTCATAGAACGTTTTTAACAGAGTCCTGCACACTCCAAAGGACCTCAGTCTCCTCAGTAAGTGGAGACGACTTTGACCGTCTGTGTTGTCTGATCAGTCCAGTTTATTGTTAAGATGAACACCCAGGTATTTGTATGCTCCCACCATCTCGATATCCCTGGATGATCCATCTCCTTCATCTTGCTGGCGTTGATGTGAAGGTGGTTGAGATCGCACCAGTCGACGAAGTCCGTGATGACCCCCCCTGTATTCCTGCTCATTTCCTTCTGATACACATCCAACGACGGCTGTATCATCAGAGAACTTCTGGAGGTGACAGCTGTCAGTGCTGGATCTAACGTCTGATGTGTACAGGCTGAAGGGAACAGGAGAGAGCATTGTACTGCAAATCAGCACTTCAGACATGGAGGTGTGTTTTGGGTCACTGTCATGTTGAAAATCAAATGATGGTCCCATTAAGCTCAAACCAGATGGGATGACGTGTTGCTACAGAATGCTATGATAGTCATGCTGGTGTGTCTTGAATTTGAACAGCGTCACCTGCAAAGCACCCCTATACGTCACACTTCCTTCTGTCTGTTTCATGGTGGGAACCACACATGCAGATACCAACAGTTCACCTTCACTGTGCCTCACAAAGACATGGTGGCTGGGATCAAAAGCCTCAAATTTGACTCATCAGACCAAAGTACAGATTCCCACTACTTCTGTACAACATAACTG
This sequence comes from Sciaenops ocellatus, assembly GCA_033000465.1. Classification (NCBI taxonomy): domain Eukaryota; kingdom Metazoa; phylum Chordata; class Actinopteri; family Sciaenidae; genus Sciaenops; species Sciaenops ocellatus. The sequence continues at coordinate 4,728,192 of CP136870.1, forward strand.
ATGGACTCAACTGGAAACGACGTGTGTAAACTTTTGTTTTGTACTGTACTGTCAGTATTGTCAGCAAAATGTTCCTAAAGTATCAAAAGGAAAAATGACCCGTATCAGTGTTATACAGTACATGATGGGTTTTTGATTTTTTTTTTTGTTGTTGTTTGTTTTTTGTAGTTGCAGACTGCAACCAACTGAATACCCCTCGCCTAAGCCTCACCTTCAAAATGTGTAAGAGAAACTAAGATGGCTGCGAAACTCACAAAATTGTGAAAGGCTCTATCTAGAGCCAGTGCTGAGATTAAGATTGATTAAGGGTTTGTCTGTTCTGGGCTAGAAACATGCAGTGCAACATGACAGACTCCATGGAAGAGGACATGCATTATCTGTAGCTATTAAAGATTCATTACACTAATTACACTAATTAAAATATACATATGAATATAATATTCCATTTCTGAAAATAGATCCCCATAAATCTTTCACACTGGACCTTTAATATTACCTTTGAATTAATATGTTGCATTTTACCGCTGCAGCTGTTCATGGTTGCGATAATTTAACTACTTCACACACTGTTAGTTTAATCTTAAGAAGTGCATCATATTCTTTCAAATCATCATATATTTGGAGTGTTGCTGTCCTGTCAGAACCACAATCCTACAAAAGTGAACTTTTCATAAGCTCAGAAAAAAAAAACTACTTTCAGTTTGTGACGGTGCATTTTTCAACTAATCCAGGGTTGTTTTTTATGAACAATTTATTTAATTCTACAACCCCAATTCCAAAAAAGTTGGGACACTGTGTAAAATGTAAAGAAAAACAGAATGTAATGATTTGCAAATCTCACAAACCCATATTTTATTCCCAATAGAACATAAACAACATATCACGTGTTAAAACTGAGACATTTCATCACTTCATGGAAAATATTAGCACATTTTGAAATTGATGGCAGCAACACATCTCAAAAAAGTTGAGACAGAGCGATGTTCACCATTGTGTAGCATCCCCTCTTCTTTTAACAACTGTCTGTAAATGTCTGCGAAGTGAGAAGATCACTTGCTGGAGTTATGGGAGAAGAATGTTGTCCCTTTCTTGTCTAATGCAGGATTCTAACTGCTCATCAGTCCTGGGCCTTCGTTGCTGGATTTTTTGTTTTATGATGCGCCAAATGTTTTCTATTGGTGAAAGGTCTGGACTGCAAGCAGGCCAGTTCAGCACCCATAGTATTCACCTGCAAAGCCATGATGTTGTGAAGGATGCAGTATGTGGTTTAGCATTGTCTTGCTGAAATATGCAAGGCCTTCCCTGAAAGAGACGTTGTCTGGATGGGAGCATATGTTGCTCTAAAACCTCTGTGTACTTTTTAGCATTGATGGGACCTTTCCAGATGTGTAAGCTGCTGACGCCATAGGCACTAATGCAACCCCATAACATCAGAGATGAAGAGTTTTAAACTGGCCGCTGATAACAAGCTGAATGTTCCTTCTCTTCTTTAGTTCACAGGACACAGCGCACATGGTTTACAAAAAGAACTGATTGATCGATCTGACCTCAGAACAGTTTTCCAATTTTCCTCAGACCATTTTAAATGAGCTTTGGCCCAGAGAAGACGGTGGCATTTCTGGATCGTGTTCACATATGACTTCTTCTTTGCATGATACAGCTTTAACTAGCATTTGTGGATTGCACGAAGAACTGTGTTCACAGACAGTGATTTCTGGAAGTGTTCCTGAGCCCGTGCAGTGATTTCCAGTCGAGAATCATGCCTGTTTTGAATCTAGTGCCGTCTGAGGGCCCGAAGATCATGAGCATCCAGTTTTGACCTTTGACCTTGTCCCTTGCACACAGAGACTCCTCCTGATTCTCTGAATGTTTGATGATATGTTACACTGTAGATGGTGGGATCTTCAAAGTCTTTGCAATTTTACATTGAGGAACATTTTTCTAAAATTGTTACACAAATTTTAGACTTAGTTTGTTGCAGATTGATGAACTTATGCTCATCTTTACATCTGAGAGGCTCTGCCTCTCTGAAATGCTCCTTTTATACCCAGTCATGTTACTGATCTGTTGCCAATTAATCTAATTAAATGTCAAATGCTCCTCCAGTTGTTTTTGATTTGTGCTGTATACTTTTCCAGCCTTTTGTTGCCCCAACTTTTTTGAGATGTGTTGCTGCCATCAATTTCAAAATGTGCAAATATTTTCCATGAAATGATAAAATGTCTCAGTTTTAACACATGATATGTTGTTTATGTTCTATAGGGAATAAAATATGGGTTTGTGAGATTTGCAAATCATTACATTCTGTTTTTATTTACATTTTACACAGTCCCAACTTTTTTGGAATTGGGGTTGTAGGAGATTTTTCTCTTATACTTAATCCTCCGGTTTATCAAAAAATGATCAGATTTGCAGATACATGGTTTTCACTGGGCCGGAAGGCTTTATTGGACAGTGAATGTGCACACATTCAGGGAATTTAAAAAGAAAACATCCTCCTTCTCTTTATGTGACCTTGGTATTTTATTTTCGGCCTGTTGGGTGTAGCAGCAGCATTGCATTTCCTCCAGCAGGGGTCGCTGTTTTTGTGCGTGTCCCGGGACGGAGCTGCCAGTAGCAGAGCTCCTCTAACTTCTCAGCAGTAGCCCACATCAGCTCTGAGGAGCGGGGCGTGGACTCAGTCCGACTGTTCTGCTCCAGAGTCTGAGGAGACGACCGAAAAAAAAAAAAGAAGCGGACCAGAAACCGATCGATTCGCAGCTGGTAAGAGTTTTTTCGTTTGTTTTTTTATGTTGAATAGTTTAGTTTCCTGTGTGGTTGGGATGGATGGATGTTCAGCCTTGACTTTTGAACTTTTTAACAATAGATTTTACAGTGATCCAACAGGCCAGCCCGTCCGAGTCCACAGAGGAGGATAAAGCAGAGGGGAAGTGTGGGAATACACATATTTATACTTTTTTTTTCGCTGAAGTCTTCTGACTGTTTGTGTTTATTTGTACAGCTGATTGTGTAAATGTTGTATTTCACTAACAGTATCAAAGTAATGACTTAAAGATTGGTCTGCTGTTAAGATAAACGTCTGGAATATGCTTGAAAGACACACTATGAAGTCCAGCCAGGCTTCATCTGAGGGGATTGTGTTTTTCACATCAGACTTCACATTATGGACAGAAGTGAACCTACTGTAGGCTCTGAAGACACTGAGTGGTATCTACTGGAAGATGTACAGTGTATGGCAAAATAATGTAGACAATAGAACCTGAGAGGAAGCAAAACAAACTCTTAAGGAGTCTTTGTTTCACACCTTTTTTTCCAGGCTACATGTTCCTGATCTCCAAACTTTTTCAAGGAGCGTACAGCGAAGAGAGGCAGCCCACGCCATAACCATGGATGACATCTTCACACAGTGTCGAGAAGGGAACTCCGTGGCCGTTCGCCTGTGGTTGGACAACACAGAGAATGACCTCAACTTGGGGTGAGCGGATCCGTCTGCACACGCCTCACTCGCATGCACAAAGCTGTTGAGATGACTGCAGCGGGAACTTCAGCCTTCTCCTGAGTGTGGCTGGAGTGTGTAAAGTCTGTGCAGCCTACGAATGATTGGAGTTTATGACAAACCTACCACATTTGGTATGGTGGGTGAGGTGATTCTGTGCTGGTGTGTGTGTGTGTGTGCATACAAATGGATCCATTAGAAGTGGTGAAATAGTTTCCATATTGTGCTCTCCCTGCAGCTCCACATGCTGTTGAGCATCACTCAGTTTTGGGAATTCTAGTCCAGTTTTTTTTTTTTTTTCCATTTTCTTCCTGGATTTCTCTCCTTATGATGTCATCCCCAAAAACTGCATGTGTGTGTGTGTGTGTGAGGAGGTTGCGCAGTGACATAAATGACTCATGTTACAGAATATAGCCTAAAACTCTAACCTACACTGGACTGAAAAGCACCGACTGACTTTAGATTATAGTGCTGGGACAAAATAACCACTTTGGAAACATCACTGTGTCCTCTGGAATCATTTCTGACATGTTTCTTATTAAAAAAAAACAACTTTATATAAAATATAACTGGTAGATGACTTTATAGTGGTCATGGGTTGTAGCTCTATTACATTTTTTAAATAGCATAAGTGTTACAGAGCACTTCTGCCTGTTTACATAATTCCCTCACTGGAAAGGAGCTAGAATACCTCACTGCGAAAGACCTTGGTTATCTCATTCTTGGGCCAGGCCATATATGTGCAGTTTGTTGACGTTGAGGGCTGCTGAGCTTCTGGCCAACCGCACATCAGCCAAGACCATTTCCTCTGTTCAACTCCTTACAGGGCCAGGCCCCCTCGCTGACAGAGCTTCTTAGGCAGCTCCGCGTAAATATCTGAGAGAGCAGTCATTATGCTGGAGGCCCTTTTTACTCCGAAGAGGCTCCAGACAATTTTTTTTCCCTCCAATAATGAGCGATCAGTCTTATATATTGGTGGGGAAATATGTTGCTTAAATGCTTCTCCTCTCTGTTTTTGATGTAAAAAGTTAGAAAGTGAAGAGGAAGTCCACTGAGACAAACCTTAATGTCATTTCATATCTCCCCCGGGAGCTGCGCATGTATTTGAGCGAGTGACACAGGAAGACACAAGGAAAAAAAAAAAGAGAGAGAGAGCGAGAGAGAGAGAATGTGTAGCTGAAGATTCCACTGTGTATTTTCCGCTCTGTCATTCCTGAGTTTTTTTCCCCCTCTGTTACTTTTTATAGCACACAGGGTTGGTCAGACGCTGAACTATCTGTCCACAGTGCTGCCTCAGACAGAATGTGATTAACTGCTATTTCACTTCAGTGTGAGCTAGTAATGCAGCTATTTCCTACAGGCAATACAAGCCCTCCTGAGGTTTATTGTTGAATAGAGTGCAGAGTTTGTGGCTTTGCAGGGAGTTGCGAGAAGCCCCAGCAGCTGCCTTTGGTTGGGGAATCAGCTAACGTAAAGAGGGTCGCTGGGTGGGTGAAGGGGCCAATCACACGTAGGTGATGGCTTGGCTCCTTGTAGACTGTAGCAGCGCTATGTACACTCTCTGTGTGTTTGCGTCTTCACGTATGTTTAGCAGGCATTCCAGTTTGCACAGACATATTTATCACCAGGTCAGCCGTCAGATGGGTTTTAGGCCACCGGCAGTGAGGAAGCATGTGCTTAAGTCTAAATAAAGACTGGTTGGTAGCGGGTGTGGGAACCTGTGTGGCTGTGTATCATAGAGAAAAACACATAGTATTTAGTCAGCTGGTATACTCTCAGAGTTGTTGAGAAAGCATCAGCACCTCCCCCTGTTTCAAGGAAACAAGTGCATCTTATAAAAATATTCTACTTAAACTTGAACATGTCATTATAGTGATGACCATGGCTTCAGCCCCCTCCACTGGGCATGCAGGGAAGGGAGGAGCGGTGTCGTTGACATGCTCATCATGAGAGGCGCTCGTATTAATGTGATGAACCGTGGAGACGACACCCCACTGCATCTCGCCTCAAGTCACGGACACAGAGACATCGTGGCTAAGGTACACACACTCAGACATAGTGTGGTTACAGCTGGATCTAGTGTTTGCATTGTTTACACTGAATATTTTGTACAATTTATTTCACTTTATGACCTTCACATGACAGCTGATTCAGTGCAAAGCTGACCCCAATACTGTCAACGAGCATGGAAACACACCGCTCCACTACGCCTGCTTCTGGGGCCAAGACGAAGTGGCAGAGGTACGTTGCAGTACCCCCACAGACACTTCTTCTGGCACTATGTGTTAGCTGATAAGGCCCTCTTCTGGGGAGAAACAACCACTACATATCATTGCTTTTAAATCCAAAATCTATTCCTAAAATCTCATCTGTGCATAACGTAGTTTAACCCCCTCTTTTTTTAGGACTTGGTAGCCAGTGGTGCCCAAGTGTGTGTATGTAACAGGTATGGACAGACACCTCTGGACAAGGCCAAGCCTCACCTAAGACAGCTGCTTCAAGGTCAGGAGTTATATGTGGGCATTGTAAGAGCTCAACAGATTATTTCCTATGCCTTTATGTTGGCAATCAATTTAATTTTGTGTTGTTACTTCTGTTTCTAGAGAAGGCAGAGAAAATGGGCCAGAGTATGACCAAAGTCCCCTATAAGGAAACTTTCTGGAAGGGCACCATGCGAACACGACCTCGTGAGTAACATCCACAACATAAAAAGGCAAAAAGAAACATCATATCAGACCAGGACGTTTTGTTTGATTATTCATGTCACATTTCAGGTAATGGTACCCTCAACAAGCAGGCTGGCATTGATTATAAGCAGCTTTCGCTCCTGGCAAAGATCAATGAGAACCAGTCCGGAGAGGTCAGTTGCACTTGCAACGCCGTGTCAAACTTTTTCGCTATTTTACAACTCTCCAGTTGTTTAATCGACTATGCGCTGTGTCTGCAGTTATGGCAGGGTCGGTGGCAGGGAGACGAGATTATAGTGAAGGTGCTGCAGGTGAGAGACTGGACCACCAGGAAGAGCAGAGACTTCAACGAGGAGCATCCGAAACTCAGGTAACTCTCACACCAGTGTTTGGTTGTGGTGTCTGCACATAGAATGGAGATAGCATGGCTCATTTAGTTCAATAGTCTATGAGCATTCTGACTGACTTCCATCCTGGTAAACACAGTGCTGATGTGCAGATAGATTTGAGTGATTGGTGGCTTCTTGTGCAACGGGGAGAGGAGTTTTTATTTTGAGGTCAAGGAAATGGGTTTCAGTTGGTGCTGTGGTGGAATGGTTGTTGGCAGCTGTTTAAGTTGTGTTGTGTTCTGCTCTCTAGTGTGAAAAACAAATTCCACAAACCTCCTCTCGTCACAGTAAACATAAAATGCACTACAACATAAAATCTGAAGTGTGTACCGACAATATCTGCAAGAGGGCTTCGGTGAGCCAAAAGTCAACTCATACAAGCATGTTGAGACAGGTTGAGCAGAGCCCCCCAAAGGGACCTCCGCCTTTAGTGAATCACTGTTGACATATTTATGGCTCTTACATGCATATCCAAAAGGAGCAAGTCAGAAGCATCTATTTACACAGAAATCGACTATCTACATCTAATTAATCCAAATAAATCGCAGAATAAAATCATGTCACGTTGAACGCTTCATTAAACAAGCAAAACAGCATAAAGGAAAGCATATTAGCATATTACCTAACTCTTGTTATTACCACCGACTTCACAAAAAAAACTCACAACAAAACCTTAATAGGACAAAAATGAGAGGAACCTCTGAACAGGCCAATTTAAAGAATGTGAGCGAGTGTGCAACTGGAAGAAGTTGGCAGCGTGCTTTCATGTTGGCTTCAGTTCTCGCTCTCTTTCAGGAATCACAGCAAACATTAAAGTGCTTGGGACGAGCGTGCTGAAAAATTCAGAGGCAACATATCATCTGACGTGCATTGCTAAAATGAAAGAGCCTCAGCTAATAAAGAGTAAAACTGCAGCCGAGTTTGGCCTCAAAGGGCCACAGATGATTCATTCTATGTGTTTTTTTTAATTGAGTTTCCTCCCAATTTGCATTCCAATTTATTCATTCTTTATCAAGTGAGAAAAACCTCCGATCTCCTTCTTTGTTTGTTAAAATGACATTAATGTTCGTTCTCTCTCTCTTTCTGTCCTGTCTCCATAGGATCTTTTCTCATCCAAACATTCTGCCTGTTCTTGGGGCCTGTCAGGCACCTCCATCACCTCACCCCATCATCATTACCCACTACATGCCTTACGGATCCCTCTTCAACATACTCCACCAGGGCACTAGTGAGTCATTTGCATTCATGCATCAAATGAAAAATTGCTAATGTGCATTCAGAGCTCCAAAGATGAGGATCACTGCTGTACCTTTAGACGGAGAACATCACACACCCATCTTCACACCCCTCCTTTGCCCTTGTTACCTTCTCCTTGCTCCTTCTCAGCTCTGGTGGTCGACCAAAGCCAGGCAGTGAAGTTTGCATTGGACATTGCCAGCGGCATGGCTTTCCTCCACACCTTAGAGCCAATGGTTTCACGGCTTTACCTCAACAGTAAGCATGTCATGGTAAGACACCATTCTATTGTCTTTGACCTAAAAGATTTGAGTCTGTTACAGGACGCCAGATGTTTGATGTTGTTGTTCATTTGCAGATTGATGAGGACATGACAGCCAGAATAAGCATGGCAGATGCTAAGTTCTCCTTCCAGTGTCCTGGTCGTATGTACTCTCCAGCATGGATGGCCCCTGAAGGTATTAATTTCTTTTTATTCTTCCGCCTACTTGGTCTTCCATAAGGCCTCTTTAGACTTTATGAGTCATTCAGTACGGAACACACATATAATTTAATCTCATTTCAGTGGTAGTCATGCTCTTCATCTGGTGTGTTGCCTGTGTTACAAAATACAAACAAACTCTGAGTAAACCCACTATTTTTCTGCTTTTTCTTGTCCCTTGTTTGTTTCCAGCCCTGCAGAAGAGGCCCGAGGACATAAACAGGAGATCTGCTGATATGTGGAGCTTCTCTGTGTTACTGTGGGAGCTGGTTACCAGGGAGGTCCCCTTTGCTGACCTCTCACACATGGAGATAGGCATGAAGGTAACTAGCCGCAAGTCTTTATCCTCGCACATACTTATACAGTACGTTCACATCAACATCTCATGCAAACAGCATGCAAAAACATCCCATTTTACGGGTTTCTATGTTCATAGCAAGTTTGTTTCTCCTCCTTGTTGCACAGGTGGCTCTCGAAGGTCTCCGGCCAACCATTCCTCCGGGCATTTCACCTCATATCTGTAAGCTGATGAGGCTCTGCATGAATGAAGACCCAGCGAAGAGACCCAAGTTTGACATGATCGTCCCCATCCTGGAAAAGATGCAAGACAAGTGAATGCATTCGCATTCGATTTGTACACTCCTGTTATAACTTTTTTTTTAATCATCAAACCACTCTGTATCTTCACTTAAATCATGTATCTGCTAAGCCACTGTAAATAATGTCAAAGACCACTTCAGCTACACAATTCAAACAATAAGTATTATATTGCTTTTCTTGTATAATTTAAATTTGAGGTATAAATGTTCTTTAGCCTGACTATGTTGCTCTTTTATGGAAATCTGTTCATGGAACACTGGCAAACTTTTTGATCCAGTGTGTGTTACATTCAGTGAGGAGTCAGACAGAAACAGATCCAAATAAATGTGTATAGAAACAATACTTTTATACATGTTAGCGAAAACCATTGCAATAAATGTTTTATATTTATGACAAATTCTTCTTCTCTCATTTTGAGGCATCGTCTTCCGTTTGTGGGTCTTCGGGGTTACCAGATAAGACCTGGTGCAGACACAGTGTGCTGCAGCTGTGGAAGCGAGCAAAAGAAGTGGATTAATGGAGATAACGTTAGATTCTGCCCGACCTAAAAAGCTCCATGACCACACACGTGGTAAAACACAAATAAAGATGAAGACAGCTTAGAGCCTAGAGAGATTGTTCTGTATTTCACTATAGCCCCCAGGAGTGCCCATCATTTTAAAATAATTCCCAGTGTATCAAAACATGGAAAATAGAGTGATGAATTTTGTATTTTAGATCATTTAAGGTGTATCTATATCAATAATCAGAAATATACATTGTAACGTTTCCATTCAGTTACCTATTGTAAACAAAATAATATCTCCATCTTTATCATCTCTAGGATTCGCTTGTGAGAGAGATCCTGATCCATAGCGCAGTGTGGAAAGTGAAAAAGACACTGAATATTTCTTTTGCTCAAAATGACATCGCACTTCCTGTGGGAGACAGCCTTTTTTTCCAGAGGGGACTGCGCTTAAAGAGTTGGTAGGGAGGACTGACCGGGTCCCAGCAAGTTTTAGCTCTAAATTAGCCTATATTATTATTATTACTATATTATTCTCATATATTGCCAAGTGCACTACCTACTACCACATGTTGAAGTGGTTGGAGTGTGTGATGTTTAAATTTTCTAGAATTCCATAAAGGTGTTTCTCTGTGCTGAACATAAAAGCTGTGAAACAATCAGAAAGTAAAGTGTTACTGCTTTGATTTACTGACTTTCTGACTACCAGCACTGCCTCACCTCAGTCCTCCTCTGTGTCTCCCTACCAGAGCTGTCTCTCTCTCTCTCTCTCTCTCTCTCTTTCAAACAAACGGGCACAAACCAATGGAAACTTCTTGATGTCTGTATTTTGCAGCACAGATTGAAGCCAGACTCAGACGTAGAGGCTGGTACATGTTGTGCTCTTTTCTGCTCGAGAAGGTTCAGTCAGTGCCAGAGCCGTTTCTTGCTATATGCGGATGCATGGGGCACCGGCAGCCACCAGGGGGCCCCCAAGCTGTTCAGCCTCAATATAATTTGGGGGAATTAAAAGTACCTGTCTTTATTTGTAGCCAGGCGAACCACCTCATTTGCTGCTATGAAGCTGTGACTTGTGTTCGTGGGCTGGGCTGTCACGCATGAGTGTCGTCTGCAGACAGGTATGACGGGATGAATGACAGCCGCCCACCATTCACTGAAGTGAGGAGAATAACGGCAGGCACCATTAACAATTGCATCATGGCATCAAAATAATAATAGATAATAGATTTTGCTAATTTCTGTTGATCTTGTGCAGTGGCCTAAAACGTCAGACATGTGGTTACACATACCACAATCAGGGGTTGCAGTGTTATATGTAAATGTTTCTTACTGAAACATCAGTATTATTCTTAGTAGTTCCTTGTTTTTATTTTTTGCAAAATAATTTGGACCTTTGGTCCATTATATTTTTATTGTTTTATTGTATTTTTTACTGTTTTAAATTGGTGGGGAGAGCGTTTTTATGTTACGTCATCTTGTTATCAAAGTTAACGATAAACATTTTTCAGGAACGTGCTGCATCTGTTGCATTTATTAATGCACTCCAGTCAGTTTTCCTCTTAAAATGTAACAGACTGTTACATCACCACAGATCATCTGAAAAGGTTAGGAATCTCTCCCTCAGAGTTTGACAAAATAGGTGCCCCCCAAATAGCTAGAAACGGCCCTGTACAGTGCCTTCAGTCTGGCAACCCACGTGACTTTTAAGCCTGAGAGAGAGGGGGAGATGACTCTCCAGTGTTTAGAATTTGGGCTGCAGTACCCATTTTAACCGCTAGCTGTCAGTGTTACACATTGCTCCTTTAATTTGGGTGTCACGTGGGAATGGGTATAACCAAAGATATATAACTACTTCTGGTATGACCTGGGTTTATGACTGTTTTATATTGTCAGTGTTTCATGACTGCTGTGACAAACTGTTTATGTTTCTGTGCAGCTCGTTGGTCATCCCTGCTGTGAACACAACAAAACATAAAGTATGCAAGTCAGAAAAACAGACACCAGATCAACGAATCAACTGTCACAACTAAACGACTACTAATCGACTAATCGATAACTTCATGCAGTTTGTGCTGCAAGTTGTTCAGAGGGAAGAAAGAAAAAAAAACACTTCACGTCACGTGATCAGTCAGCTGACCCTCTGTGCCTTTCACAAGCCGGAGTGGTGAGACTCTCCCAACATAACAAACGCTGTGCTGCGCACACACACACACACACACGCACACTCACACAGGAGTGGCCGGTCGACTTTGTTTCGGTACACTTTGTGGAAGTGGAAGCGGGGCTGTGTTGGTTCTCCTCGGCTGTCTGTGTTCAGCACACCGCGGGAAGAGGAAGACGAAGACTTTTTCTAAGGTACCGCGGCAAAAGAGCAGCTAGCTGGCTATTGTGTTGACCGGCTGTTGCAGAGTTTCGTGTCGAAGTCTGCCTCCCCTTCATACGTGTTCGTGGGTGTGTGAGTCACTTGTTCACAGTCACTTGAGGTGTTAAATGACACCTCGGAGTGTAACTTCCTTGACGGTTTGTTCTCGTCCTCCACAGAGGCTGCTGCTCGGAGGACACCTTCTGCCAGTACGATGAGGCTCCCCACCCTGCCGCCCACCTTCGGGCTCATAACCTGCAGTCTGCTCTTCATGTTCCCGCTGTTTGCCTCCTGTTTTCCGGCACAGACCTCAGAGCAGCCCAGGCTGCTGTTCATGGAGAAGTTTAACCGGCCGGGGGTCGGATTCAACTGGAGAAATGTCACCTGCCCCGTGTGCAAAGCTGTCTTCACCATCCTTGACATTGCCCTTCTGGTAATGTTTGAATATGTTTCTTATTGCTGGTGTAGTGTAGTGCTGAACATTGTCACCTAAAGTGCACAACATCTACAGATGTGTGACTATAAATCATCTTTAATTCCATAGAATAAAGTAGAGAAGAGCTACAACAACCAATAGCACTGAATTGGATGTTGTTGTTTATTCAATCAAGTATATGCAGACCTCTGGCTGTATCATTTTGATGTATGTTTAGTCCAACAGATTAACACATTCATGACAAGTACACTGTGTTCTGCCTTAGACACCGGTGTTACAATCCTAACTCTTTGCGTGTCCGTCCTGTGTTTCATATCTGCTCTAAATTTGAACAGGTGCATCTCATTTGTCTTATTTTACACCCAGGCACCAAGTTTCAAGAAAATCAGGCTACTAGCTTTTTCTGCAATCCTGCTGATAAATCTTAAAGGAACTTGTCTGCTTCATTTTGTAACTCCTGCATACCTTTGCAGTAAACGATACGCCTTTGAAGTAAAAACTAGAGTCACGCCACAACCTCCAAAATAAAGTTGAATCAGCCCCGTCTTAAAGAGTTCCTGAAACAAAAACAAAAACTGAACATTCTAACCTTCATGGAGGTTGGAGTCAAGATATACTTTAGTATCAACATGACCCTGATAAATGTTCGGGTAACTTTAAAAGAAACAAAAAACATCATTGTGTTGTCGCCCTCTTCTTTTTGTTTAGTTTAGAGCCAGTTAAAGATTTATTTTATGACTTCCTGGACTGAACAGTGGGCTAAATGCTTGCATGAATGTCCAGTTACTATATTTATTCATATTTAATTGAAGTGAACTCCATCTTTACTGTGATAACTTGCAAACATGCAAACAAATGTAGCATGTGACTCTAAGGACCAAGATCCAGTTCTTGTTCCCCTCCCAAAAATCGCATCTATTCTTATATTTCCTGGTGCTTATAGCTGATCTAGCATAAAAACATCCTGATCATATGGTCTCTGTTGACCTCAAGTGCTCCTGGCTCCAGCTGTTGACCTCAAAAACATAATTTCAGACTCATTTTTATTGTTCAAATCAAAAGAGTCACTTGTAGACTAATAAAAACGACTTGAGCATAACATCAAGCCTTAATTTGTGGTCTGTAAACCCGGAATTTAAACTCATTTTTAGGAAGTATGAGGTTTTGACGTCAGTCAAGTGTTTACACACCTCTTCTCTAATCCTCTTCTGCCTTTGTCGCCTCTCCTAGAGCGACGTAAATGAAGAGCGAGTGGCTCGTGCCGTAGGTGAGGCGTGCATCCGTCTCCATCTGGCCGATGAGCAAGTGTGTCGACAGATAACGGAGTTGTTCAGGAAAGACTTCATCCGGGCTCTGCAGGAGTCCTTACTTTGGCCCTCTGAAGCATGTGCCGTGCTGGTGGGCCCTTCCTGTGGCAAATTTGACATCTATGCACCCTGGAACATCACCTTGCCAAAGGTCCCTAAACCCCCTGTTGTACCACCTTCTCTACCCAAACCCGGTTCTCCACAGAGCAAGGTCCTGTTTCTGACTGACATCCACTGGGACAATGTAAGTGTTAGTAAGTTTTTGTAGTGCCTCAGAGTTTCTCACAAATGCAGATTTATCTTGACAGTCGACAGTATAAATCAGTCTCTGTGTTCAGGTCAAAGGGTTGACGTTAATGATTTACCTGAAAAATGTTGCAGTTTTCCCAGGAAATTTGGAACGACTAACCAGAAAACAGCAGGATGATTTTTAAAAATAATTTTACCACCAACAGGAGTATGAAGCCGGCAGCGCCGCTGACTGCAAGGACCCTCTGTGTTGCCGTAAAGACTCGGGCTCTCCCAAATGGAGGCGAAGGGAGGCCGGGTACTGGGGAACCTACAGTAAGTGTGACCTGCCTCTACGGACGGTGGAGAACCTCCTTGTAAATGCCGCCTCAGCTGGACCCTGGGACTGGGTGTACTGGACCGGAGACATACCAGCACACAATGTTTGGTCTCAGACCAGGAAACAGCAGCTGTCAGAGCTTACAGTCATCTCAAGGCTCATCCACAAGTAACTTTTCCTTTTTGACTTTGAGTTCTTTGACATAAGATACAAATGTAATTGCTCCTTTACTCACGTAAAATTGTGGATATGTAGTCGAGGTATTACTGCAGATCCACTCAGCTGTAAGAGTAGTTTTTAATAGAATAACTTCACAGCAGCTATTGAACTTCCTGGATAATGCAGTTGCTCTGATTTAACCTCAAAGTGGCCTTGGACTCTTGACTCAAAAAAATATTGATCACATTTTTTTTTTTTTTTTTGCTGCTTTGATCACATAATTGTCATGTGTTACCTGGAATTGATCCAAACAGCTGACGGCTCATCTCCTCCTCTTATCTCCTGTCCAGACACCTAGGACCTAATGTGACAGTTTACCCAGCTATAGGGAACCACGAGAGCACGCCAGTGAACAGCTTCCCACCGCCCTTTGTTCATGGCAACAGATCCTGTGCCTGGCTGTACGATACAATGGCAGAGGAATGGACGCCGTGGTTACCGGAACAAGCTTTAAAGACCTTGAGGTTTTTTTGATACTTGTGTTTTTATCATATCTAAATATGTATTGTATGTTCAGGCTGATGTGCACGTCAGGCCACCCTGTAGATAAAGACATAACTGCAAACATGTTAAATCCACTGGAAACCCCAAACCACAAAGGCCTCGTGAACATAAAAAGTATGTGGAACTAGTTTAAATCCATATTTGAAAGTTTTGGTAAACTTTCCTGTTGTTTGGTTTGAGCTGACATTTATTGTGCAATTAATTCTGCAAACCAGTCATAAAAACTTCAAGTCGCATCCCACAAAACAAAACCTCAGACCTTTGGTCAGAATCTGCATCAAAGGCAGAAGAGCCGAAATGAATTTACTCCGTTTAGTGTAATAAATAAACTCAAACTGTCAAGAAAGGGAATATTCTTACACCTGTTTTCATTATGAAATAGAAAAATAGAACCTTTCACCTTCTGAATTTAAGCTTGTCTCTAAGCTTAATTGCCTTGTTAACTCAACAAACCGCTGTTCACAATCATAAACTTTGTAACTGTTTTGATATTCTGGTAAAATGACTGTTTTTGTCAAAGGAGTCCAGTCTGCTGGCTTTAAATGAGAGCATAGATAACCACTGTGGTAACTTTCTGTGGATGCTTCATGAGATGCTCAACTTTGATGTTATGCAGTTTTACTATTTAAGTCCTTGTATAGGCTTTAAAAGTAGGAAATGTGTTCATGTCAGTTCCCCATATAAAGAGTTTGGACTTTCCCCCTGAGCCGATTTCATGTCCTTCAACTGCATCCTTTGGGTGTCATTTCAGATACGGAGGGTTCTACTCAGTGGAGATTCAGCCTGGTCTAAGGGTGGTCTCTCTCAATATGAACTTCTGTGCTCGAGAAAACTTCTGGCTGATGGTGAACTCCACCGACCCCGCCAACCAGCTGCAGTGGCTCGTCCATATTCTCCAGGCCAGTGAGGACAAGGGAGAGAAGGTGAGCAGAGCAGCACAAACAAAAGTTAACGTTGGTTCGGTTTGGTCACATGACAATAAAACACTTAGTGTGTTTTTAATGAGGCTCAGGTTCATGTTCCACCTCAGCCACATGCTTCATTATAGATGTGGATAACGACTGTATGGCTTTCTCATTTTGCTTCCCTCTAGTCACACTGGCACCGAGCAAGAGAGATTTCTTTATTGGTGCAATAATCGTCCTCTAAGTGGTGTCATTTCCTTCTTCATTTAGGTACATATCATTGGTCACATCCCACCTGGCCTGTGTCTCGGCAGCTGGAGCTGGAACTACTATCACATCGTCAACAGGTAGCTGCCGATCATATGGTAGTGTGTAAAGACAGCTGCGGCAGCAGTACATCAGTGTGTGTCCTGTTAGCTTGCTGAGGGAGACACATGAAGTTCTGTACACTCAGCAATGGTTTCAGACAATTCCATTTCCCCAATCCCAAAATACTACACGTCTATTGTAGCTGCCGTCTATTTTAAAGGTCCAGTATGTAGGATTTGGTGGCATCTGGTGGTGAAGTCACTGATTACAACCGACTGAATACACCTCACCTCAGCCTCTCATTTCAAGCATGTAGGAGAAACTACAGTGGCCATGAAAAACCCTAAGGGTCCTGTGTAGAGCCAGTGTTTGGTTTGTCTCTTTTGGGCTGCTGTAGAAACAAAGTGGATCAACATGGTGGACTCTGTAGATATAAAAGGCTCATTCTAAGCTAACATAAACATTATAATTGTTATTTTCAGGTGATTATACACTTGTGGAAACATAGTTATGAATCTTACACACTGGACTTTTAATAAG
Source organism: Sciaenops ocellatus (assembly GCA_033000465.1). Taxonomy (NCBI): domain Eukaryota; kingdom Metazoa; phylum Chordata; class Actinopteri; family Sciaenidae; genus Sciaenops; species Sciaenops ocellatus. The sequence continues at coordinate 4,744,736 of CP136870.1, forward strand.
TGCAGATGCTAATATAATCCAGTTATGTTGTTCACTTTATTTCTAGTTTGTTTCCTCTTTTTTCCTTTTGTTTGCATAGCCAGATCACATTTCTTGTGTGGTTTTGTAGGTCTCCTTTAGTTAATAAATAATCTACTTTCATTTATTTATATGTATGTATGTATGTATGTATGTATGTATGTAAATAAGTAAATAAGTAAATAAGTAAAATTTAAAGGTCCATGTCATGCATGCATGTGACTGCACTGACTTTTTCCAGCCTACCAATTAGAATAGAGATGAGTTGTATATAAAAAATGTTTTTTTGTTTTTAGATATGAAAGTACGATTACTGGACAGTTTTTTGGTCACACACATCTGGACGAGTTCCAAATGTTTTATGACGAGGAGACCATGAGCCGCCCACTGGGAGTGGCTTTCATTGCTCCCAGTGTGACTACTTACGTTAATCTTAATCCAGGTGAGTTCTGCGTACCCGGCATTTCAGAAGCAGCACACACTTCTTTTAAGAGCGATAAATCATAATGTTTCTCTTCTCCAGGTTACCGTGTATACTACGTGGATGGGAATTACAAAGGCAGCTCCCGGCTGGTGCTTGACCACGAAACCTACGTCCTGAACCTCACAGAGGTAAACCACAGTCCAGGAGGGAAAAGTACCCCGGAACAAAACCCCAAATGGACACTGTTATACCGCGCCACCAAGACCTACGGTCTGACTAGCCTGTTCCCTTCTGACTATGACGGGTTGATCCGAGCCTTTATCAGTGACGATCGGGTCTTCCAGAAGTTCTGGTACTTGCAACACAAAGGACACGTGTCCGAGCCTTGCATGGAGACGTGCAAAACCACAATACTCTGCTTTCTGAAAAGTGGCCGTTATGATGAGCTGGAGCAGTGCGACCACTATAATGGTTTTGGAGGAAACTTGGTCAGGGCTGCCAGAAACACCCTTTGTTGAACCAGGTGTCTGGACGAGGGAATTAGCAGTATGACCAAATATGAAAGAGTTTATTTTTCCTGTTGCTGGTTGATCAATAAGGATTGTTACATTTGTTTGACATCAGAGATATCACTCATTACTCTGACAGTTTATGTGGATTGTGTAAATCTGATGTTGAGAAAGAAGAGTTCAGTTATGCCTTGTGTTCTAATGTTTTACAAAGACGTCTGATTGTGATTCGCAACATGCCTTGAGTTTGTCAACTGCTGTTTTGCAATGTTGTGTAAAGACTGTTTAAAAGTGTCCTGAAAGATCCTGTTTGGCAGTTCTGTTGTACTGGGTGCCTTTATCAGGGAGAATTTTCAACTTTTAACCCCGTATAAATGCTGTTCAGCTACAGGACAGCTTGATCCAAATATCCCATTTTTTTGTGTTATGTTAGTGTTGAGGAGTATCAGGATTGGCTTCACAAGATCTCAAAGAATCCAAGAATCTTATCAAATTTTTATCCTTTCTTGCGACACGTGACAGAAAGTTTGAATTCAAATTGATCTGATCCCACAATGCAATGTGAAGGTGGGCCACTTTCTTTGTCGAATCTGGTGTAATAACGGACCTCAGCTATCACTTCTCAGGTTGGAGCTTTGCAGAGTTGTCACGCCTTTCGCAGCATTAACTTAATTGACAGTCCTCAGTCAGCTCCATTATGGAGATTTAGGTCAGCTTATAAAGTATTTTCCTGAATGCGAAGCACCATCTGCCTCATGAAGAGGTCTCTTTAATGACTAACAGTATTTCCTAATGAGGTTTACTTACGTCTGCACTTTAATGATTTGTTTAATGTTTAGATTTGATGAAGTTTGATTGGAATCAATGTGTGGCAGGAAGGGGGAACGTTCTCAGATGTTGCTCTTTGTGATCTGCAGTGTAACTTTAGCATGACAAGTAATGCAACTTGTAAAATGAGCAATAATTGTAAATAAGTGCATAAATTATGAATAAAAGATGATCTGATGCTCATGCCCAGTTTGATGTTTGTTGTGAGGGGGGGAAATATTAAATGCAAACCTAAAAGTACATTTATTTTTGTGGTAATATATTTGTGAAATTTCTTAAAGGTGTACATTTAATCAGCTTCGTCAACATTCATATCAAATTAAGATAGCATGTTTACAGATGTTTAAAGCTCAGTGCATTTATAATAATGATTTCATAATCAAGTCAGACAGAACAAGGTGGAGCTGTGTAACAGCTCATTGTGCACATTTGTATATATCTTTGGTGCTTTGCGTCATCGTGTTCTGGTAAACTGCTGTGTGGTTGACACTGCTGCCTCACTGAGCACATTTCCGTCTCATTCTCTCTATGGTCAAAACCACTCGTGCATATAGTGGCAGCTAGACATCAGGCGCAAATGTTTCCTCTGATTCTTTGACATTTTATTTAAGGACAACCGAAAGAGTCACCGTAATACAGGGATCAACTGATTCGCTAGAAGACATGACTAGCTCTCCACATGCGCCTCATTAGAAAGTTTCAGTTCAAGTGACACGTCAGTGACTTGTCAGAGCTACACAGATCTACACAATATGACTCAGTGGAGGAGCCCACTGCATGCAACAACATTTGAACATGTCATTTTATGCCACTCATTCATCGAGTTAGTGTTCAATCTACCAATCCATTATTAACAGTCCAACGGTAACAAGCCATTTCATCCTTTTTGTCTTTCTAAAGGACTTTATTATGGTTCTGAGAAGTTCATAGTGACACCAAAATCCTCCTTGTACAGGTCCCAGGTCTTGGGTTTGTGTGGGTTGTCCAGCTCCTCTCTGGGTAGAAACAGCCTGCAGAGAGTTTAGAGGTCAGAGATCACTTAATGTCAGAGCAGAACATGAAACCTTTAGAGTCGACAAAACACGTACTTATCTCCCTCTATGAAGGAGGTGTTGAACCAGAAGTAGAACGGAACATCTTCGTATCCTTTTGGCAGACCCTAAAGTGAAAAATGAAAACGTAAAGATGAATTAGACGACAAACACCAGCCTTTTCTCAACACATGGAATTTAAAGGTATAAATGCAAACACTCACAGCACTTGATTCAAACATGACCTTCACATCCCCTTCAACCACAGGCCCATTCTGCAGGCTGATGACTGCTGCATTGCTGCCCACGTCAGGGAATACCTGAGAGACAGCAGAAATGTGTTCATCACCTGTTCAACAAAAGATTCTGTGTGACCTGAGTGAGACTTAATGTGTGGAACTCACTGTGCAGTTCTCCTGTTTGGCACACACACACTGGAATACCAGCTCTTTCTTCACAATTATCTTCACCTTGAGATCGCTGCCGTTACCTTTACCCACTCCTGGAAAAGAGCACGACAAAGCAGATATTCACACATGCACTAAAAGAAAGGTACGAATCGGAGGGCTCTGCTGGGTTGGCGGGTTTTACCTGCTATGGAGTGGATGCGGATGCTCTTGATCCTGAGGCTTTTAGGTGGAGGCAGCTGTCTGTTGAACTTGGTCTTCATGATCTCGTAGTACCCCACGTATCGGCTCTGTGGATCACACACACACACACACTCCATTTTATGAGGAAGTCTCATATTCATGTCCAGTCAAATCTTAAACTGTCAAGACTGAGGAAAAATAAAATTCTATACAGAATATACACTGCAGGCATGCGTATGTACAGTATGTGTCTATATATTAAATGTATGGAACATACTGCATGTACAAAATAATATCATATACAGTATATATGAAACTAGATATTAGATGGTAACTGGAACTATTCATTTTCAATGATGTTCTTCTCAATGTTAAAATAGATATGCCATTATATAAAAAGACTGACAGCTAATAACAGTGTGACTCCATACACAGTTTAGGTTTTCACCACTGGGAGGCGCCAGTCTTCTATTGAATTATTAAATGAATATGCCGTGTCATCAGAGATTAAGGAAACATGCTCAACTGAAAAATGAGCTTCTTGACAAGTCAGTATGTTTCTCCTTTTGAAATCTGCCATACAGACTGGAAAGTCTGTTTGTGTTCTGTGTGATGCGGTCTGATCCCACACACTGCCAATGACGACACTCCAGGCTGCCAGATGTGAGACGTACTACTAAGATTCTGTTGTGACAGAGATGCTGACCCACATCATTGTGATAAAGACACTGTAACAGTTATTGACCCTACTGGGCTCGCACTGCGGGAGGAGGAGGCTGTTTTCTGGGGCAGAATGCACCGCAGTGTCGGTATGGAGGACTGGGCAGGTCGTGGTGAGTTTTCCATGTATACGTTTATCAGTTATTAAGGACTGACCGGATCACAGCGACTTTTAGCTCGGAAGCTTTTCAAAAGTTGCCAAAAACAAACCTACTACCACATTACTGTTGCGTGCTGTTTCTTCATATCTCTCTCTCTCTCTCTCTCTCTCTCTCAAACAATTGGACACAAATCAAATTATTAAACTTTTTTTGCTGTGATTGTTTTGCAGTATAGACTGAAGTCAGACTTCATGAAATAAAATATGGCATTTATTTATTTATCATTTTACATTTCATTTTTGGGGAGTTATCCACTGTTTTGATTTTGAGTGCAGTACTAATGTTTAACCTCTAGATATCACTGTTACAAGTAGTTACATATTGTTCCTTTAAGCGTAGTCCTGAAATGGCAACACTTCAATAATTACATCTATTAAAAACTTGCCTTTGTAACGTTGGACCCTGAGTATCTTGTTCTTACCTGAGAGGGAGTCTCCACTCCCTGAAACTTGGAGCTCCGACTCTTGTCCGTCCTCCTCTCACCAAAATACTCCAGACTGTCCTGGTGGACAAAGAGAGACGAATGTAATGAAGCAGTGCTGTTTCAAAATGTTTTGTTAGTTCGTTAACTCTTACTTGAACTCATCTCAGACGTACCTGTGCACTCTCAAACTGGTCACTGTCAATAAACCAGGTGCACACCATAGTACCTGTGCGACCTGTGAAAGAGGAGCAGTAGCAGAGCGGTTTTACCTCGTCAGTAGAGATTTTCAAACATACACCAAACTCATGTCTTTGTATGACTCAGATTATTCATTAAATGATAATGAAACGAGTAGACATCACCTTTGCCTCCTTTACAATGAATAGCAATGATGTTTTTGGGGTCAGCAGACATCCAGTCCCTCACGCTGGCTGTGTATTTCAGCATATCCCTGAAACAGATACAACAGATACAGGACAGTACACAATGATACAAACATTGAGACAAGCTTTGCAAAAAAATTGTACACCCTGTAATGACAGTTAGCGATGCGTCCAAGATGTATTATGGTGAAAGGTTTATTGAAGCTTGATCAAGGAGAATGGAGGATTTGCCATTATACTTGTCATGACATGATGCCGCCTCAGTTCCCTCAGGATAATGTCACATAGTGAGGTATTTGCCAGTCGGTCATTAGTCTACAATCAAGGAAATGTGTTGACCCTCAGTGGTCCGACATCGTTATCAAACTGTAGAGGCTCCTGTATTATGTACCTATCTGTTGTGTCTAGGGACAGTCCTATCTGACCCTGGTTACCCCTCTGCCCTCGGTTACCATAGTAATGATCAATGACTCAGTTTCCTCTAACAATCAAAGAAGTTACCTTGACCCTGTGTAACCCCATATGTGGCATGCCTGAGCAGAAAACTTCCTCATGTATATGTATATAATACTTCAAAGAAATCTTTGCAGTCATTCCGCATTTGATTGGTAAATCTGATTGTCATCTTCAGTCATTATGGTTGTGTCAATAATATTATAACTTTAATAACAAATGGCCTTTGTGCAGCAGAAAGTGGTACTCACTCCAAAGAAGGGACGTTGTGGTCGTCAATGAACACCCGTTCAACCCGATAGTGGAAGAACTGCGGGTCGTAGCCTTTCTCACCTGAAAACAAAACATGATATCGACGCGGTTTGTGCACATAAAAAGGAATGCAGTACATGTGATGGGAGGAGATGGCAACTTACTGCACAGGTTGTAAACTTTATAGTGGCCTTCGTGTTTAGTGTCCAGGAACCTCGCCACCTCCTGCACAGAAAGAGAGGGTGTGTTAGATGTGTAATTAGATTGAAACCATGCAGAATGAGCAACAGGACTCCTGCATGTTGAGCTGGATTTTAATGTGCATGTGTCCATGCCGTTTCAGACTCACCCTGATTGGATTTCTGTAGAACGACTGCTTCCCAGAGGAGGGGAAAGACATGGCGATGACACGATCTGGAGAAGTGGGTGAAGATCGCAAACAAATGCTTCATGTCTTAAAAGGATGTCATTTTTAGTCAGCAATTTTAGGTGCATTTATCCAAGTACGGTGTTTTTTGTGATAACTACCGGTGACATAGGTGAGGTCAAGGTCAAATCCATCCTTCTGATAACGCCGCTTATTCTCAGAAACCTGAGGACAAATAACAAATGATCAGGAAGTAGTAGACATCTTCTTTACTTTACTACGTTAGATGACGACCTTACCATCCTCCTGGTGACCTTCTCCAGCTCTTTCTTCTGAGCTGCCAGTCTAAAAACCCTCACCAGGATTATTATTCTCAGGAAACGAAGGAACGACACCACCCTGAGGAGTGAATAAAAAAAATATATACTTCTGAATCTTTGGACAAATGTTCACATCTTAACGCTGCATTTAAAATCATTTTGATGCTACACTGACTTGTAATCAGGTGAACGGTGTCTCTGTTATTCATACGTCTGTTCTCACGCATGAGAAGTATCTATCGCTTTACAGCAATAAACCCAAACCACCAACTATTTGACTGATTTTTATGAAACTGGATCATATTTTATGGAGAAAATGTTTTCTGCTTTTCCCTCTGATGTCCTCTGACTGCTCTACCTCAACTCTCTGTGATTTACAGAGTTTCCTGACGGACAGTAAAGTGAACTGCTGCCAACTGTAGCTGCTGTTAGCTAATGTAGTTAGCTAATATTAACTGAAGACGGAGGAAGCTAAGATGAGAAAAAGATTGAGCAAGAAGACACCGGACATAAATGTGGGACTGACTTTAAGTCGTTGGTGAGAGCTTGGTGAAATAAAAGGCTGAAAGACAGACGCCGAGCTTCTCAATACAGCTTATGAATGCAAAATATTCAAGATTTTTTTTATGTCCACGGGAACTCTTTCGTCCCACTGGCCATAAGACTGTACAACACCTCCCAGTTATGGCAGGGAGGACACAAAGGACATTAGACATCTAATTTGATCTATCTTGATCGTTCGGTCTGAGGTTAGACATTTTCAATGAATTACTTCCTCTTGATATGAAAAGACAGACGAATATCATTATGGAATAAATCCTCTGGCTTACACACATTGTTCCTGCACAGACCCTTGTAATACATTAACAGTAAACAGCTCCCAAAGGTAGTATTTGCAGTATTTAAAGGGTACAATCAAGCTGATCCACAGTTTTAAAGGTCCTAAACACCTACACAGTTGTTTTCAATTAGCCTGGCTGGTTAGACCTATGGTCAGGCAGAGCTAATCCAGAAATGACACAATCTCACCAAACTCTCTGTGTGGACTAATAAGACGGACACAGGTGTAAATGTTAGTTAAGCACAGTTTGTACAGTCTAGTCAGGTTACATTAAATGAAAACACACAGACATATGACATATCAGTCAGCTTGGAATACACAGGGAAGGCGTGTACCTGGGGATGAGATTGGCTCCTGATAGGTCAGTGAAGGTGTAGATCATAGTGACCACCAGCGTGATTACGACAACACAGGCGTCTACGATGTTGAGCTTGGAGCTGAAGTAAACTTTGAACCTGCAAGTTAGTAAAACACGTGATGATTAGCATGCTGCAGAGAAAGTACGAGTAGTCTGAATCATGTTTCCAAAGACTAGCCCGATATATGCCATACATTTCCTGCCCAGTTTCCTCTTCACAACTTCCTGTTTAACAGCTAATCACTATTCATTTCTGCTGACACAGGACTCTGGGAATGTTTGCACAACTCTTTTAAACTTTTCTTGCTCTCACATTCACGAGAAAGCAGTTGTGTAATGGTAGCTGAAAACTACATTACCATACTGAATGGAGATTACAGTATTCCAACACAGTGTCAGCAAATAATCAACATGACTGAAGACTGTAAGAAATATATAAAGATGCAGTGGATTGCATGAGTGATACTGCAGCCACACCTGATTTACAGTAAGACAATAACCACAAAGAGTTTACAAAGACTGGGAGACGTTAGTAGCGTGTGACTTCTTCCTCTCTCACTCACCCTTCCACATAGACCCGGAGGAGGACGTCGAGGAGAAAGAAGAAGGAGATGGTGAGGGACACGGCCTCTAAGGCATCTCCGAGCTCTCTGCTCCTGGCCGGCAGCGCGAGGTCCACAATCACCAGCACGAAGTCAACGAAGATCAGCACCACTCCAAATATGCTGCAGGAAAAAGACAGACGGCGTGGTCAAACACTGACGGGCAAGGGAAAAGACCATCATTAGCAATCATAGATGACTCACCGAAACCCAAAGGACATAACAAAAGGTGTTATCTTCTTCCGGATGTTGCTGCAAAGGAGAGAAGAATGATTTTTGAGTACTTCAAAATAAAGTGCATGAAGTATAAAAAAAAGCTGTAGAAACTTACTGATACGTCGTGTCTGGTAGCACGCTCTCATCTTTTCCATCGTCGATCTCCACTTTAGCATCCTCCATCTTTGCAATATTCCTAAAATATAGATAGACACATGCATAAACATGATAAACATTGACAAAAGGCACCATACTACATATGAAGTTAGAGCATCAGACAGATTAAATATTAATGTTTCTCACCCATTTACACCTGAATCTTAAAAGGTCCAGTGTGTAGAATTTTAGAATTTGATATGAAAAGAAATACGAAGTTTGTCTCACAATTTCACAATATCATTATGGAATAAATCCTCTGGCTCACCCACATTGTTCCTGCACAGACCCTTGTAATACATTAACAGTAAACAGCTCCCAAAGGTAGTATTTGCAGTATTTAAAGGGTACAATCAAGCTGATCCACAGTTTTAAAGGTCCTAAACACCTACACAGTTGTTTTCAATTAGCCTGGCTGGTTAGACCTATGGTCAGGCAGAGCTAATCCAGAAATGACACAATCTCACCAAACTCTCTGTGTGGACTAATAAGACGGACACAGGTGTAAATGTTAGTTAAGAACAGTTTGTACAGTCTAGTCAGGTTATATATAGAGAGACAGATATAGATATATATAGATAGACACATACATAAACATGATAAACATTGACAAAAGGCACCATACTAGATATGAAGCAAGAGCATCAGACAGATTAAATATTAATCTTTCTCACCCATTCACACCTGAATCTGACCCTGGACTGAAATGGACAGAGGACATGTTGTGTGTGTCTTCCTCCTCACTTTGTTCTGAACTTGTAGTCTCTACAAATATGAAGTGGAAAAATGATAACAGTTCAGTGTGTTATTCCAAAAGGTACAATGTATATTAAAAAAAAGAAGTTAGAGGACAGACACGTTTGAACACTGTCGCCTTTTCCCAAGAGAAACTTTTTATCATTACACTTCTTATCAGCATCCAGGAGCTCATTAGAACCAGCTAATCACTTAGCAACCAATCAGTGCTCTGATAAGCAGGTGATGCAAAACCTACGAGCACGAAATTAGCCATTTTGGAAAATGAAATTACGCGTCCAGAATTCATGTTTTACCTCTGAGAAAAATGAAAACAACCAGCCGCTTCCTTCCCTCAGACCCTTCCTCTCCTCGGACTGTTTGTTTAGCCGCTGACACCAAATTAGCCCCCCAAAAACCGAGCTAAAGTCTCCCCGCCGGCTTACCGTTAAGTCTGTCATCCGTGAAATGATACGGGAGTTTGTCTTGTGACTTCTCGTGAAGACAAAAAGGAAAAACGGTTCAAAGGTTAACCGGGCACTTTTTTTCTCTCCATCCACTATTCCTCATCGTGTTTTTTCGCAAACGTAGCGGTTTCGCACTTCCTGGAGCTCAGTAACAAAAAAAAAAAAAAAAAAGAAAAAAAACCGTTCAGTCTGTTTTTTCCTCGTTAGTCCCCTTGACTCATCTTTCCTCCTCAGACCACTTTCACACCGCAGCCTGACTGAGTTTGACCGTAACCTTCCTCCAACTCTCACACAACGTTTTAAACTAGAAGCGTTAGGCTACAACAAAGTGTGTCAGCAGGCTGCAGCAGTCCTCTCACATCTCCTCTCCTCTCCTCTCCTCTCTAACATCTGGTTTTCATTGAACGTGCATTCCCAAACGCCAACTGTCCTGGTTAGTTTGAAGCCTGAACGTAGCTGCAACGTATATATAATGTTATCAGGACTAAAAATTGTGTTGAACCTGAGGAAAGCATACATTAAATTTGAAAGACACTGCAAACAGAGGCATATAATAACTATTTTCAAAGTCATGGTAAAAAAAAAATGTCACATACACAGGGCCGGTCCTAGGCTTTTAGTGGCTAGATTTCATGTGGGGCCCCCAAAAACTAGTGCAGTCGGGCACACACACACACACACACACACACACGATAGAGTTATCGATATAGATAGACAAATCAAATCAAATCTCTTACTTTCATAGATAGATAGATAGATAGATACTGTATTGGTCCCGAAGGAAATTCAAGCATCCAGTAGCAGCATGCAAACATACATTGAACATACAGTACATTAAAATTAACCTGTAACACAGTAACCATACGTTAAAATTAACCTGAGATTTAAATATGTGCAGAGAAGTTAAACATTAAACATTTGCATAGGATTTAGATATGTACAGATGAATTAAAAATGTTCAGGGGAGTTAAACTCTAAAAGTTAAAAAATGTGCAGAGGAATTAAACATTTGCATAGAAGATAAATATATAACTGTGTTAAGAAGTTTACCCATGCTAACATCTATACAAAGACTAAAAGATAGAAAGTGACTGTAGAAATAAAAATGTTGATACAAATAGAAAACTATATTAAAAATAGAAAGTGACCGTAGAAATAAAAATGTTTTATAAAAATATGAGAAAGAACTATAAATGGGGATAAAGGACTGTGTACAATTAAATTAGGCTGTAAACAGATGAATGAAAGGTAGTCAGAAATGACAATGACAGAGAGTCCAGGAAGTAGTGCAAAGAGGAGCAGAATTGTCCATTGTCTATTGTCTATTGTTCCTCCTGTCATGACTGAGAGCTGTTGTACAGTCTGATGGCCAGGGGGACGCAAGAGTTCTTAAGTCTGTTGGTTGAGCAGGATTGCGACAGCAGTCTGCCACTGAACACATTCCTCTGCCTGATAAAGGTGAGGGTGGTGGGCGTTGTCCAGTATGGACAGCAGTTTGTCCAGGGTCCTTCTGTCTGTACATGAAAAGGGTTAACATAGTCACTGCGTTAAAGTTGGCAGTCTCAGAATGAGTCAGCCAACGTAACACCATACAAAGTGAGGAGCGAGCAACATCAGTCCAAGTTAATGTGTGGCCCCCCATTGCAGTCGTGGGCCCTAAGCATCCCTGATTATGCCGGCGACCGGACCTGCAAATACATCGACAAAGAGGACACATAATACAACAACAATGTGTTGTCTATATATGTCAATAAAATATCTAAAACTCTAAATAATAAATAATCTAAACTATTATTTAAGATGTGTTTCATCAGCAAAAACACAAGGAGGAGCCATATATTATTATATATAATTCACTTGTCACAGTAACTCAATACACACAAGATAATAATAAATTACTCATAAATAAGAAATCTATAGAATAAAGTCATGAAGTCATGCTGGTGTTAAAGAGTCTGACAGCTGTTGGAATGAAGGACCTGTGATAGAGCTCCTTCTTACATGGTGGGAGTCTGTTGCTGAAGGAGCTGTTTAAGGCCTCCACAGTCTCATGCAGGAGGTGAGAGGAGGTGTTCATGATGGAACATCGTCCTCTCCCCCACTTCCTCTATGGAGTCTTGGGGGCAGTTCAGGACAGAGCTGGACCTCTTGACCATCCATCTCTCTCCGTGCTTCCACTTCCCCAGCAGATGACTGCATAGAATATTGCAGATACCACCACAGTGTCATAGAAGGTTTTTAACAGAGTCCTGCATATTGGAGATGAGTGGAGATGACTTTGACCCCTCTTGTACAGGACATCTGTGTGTCCGAACAGTCCAGTTTGTTGTTTAGGTGAACATCCAGGTGTCGATATCCAGTCCCTGAATGTTCACTGCTGTGGTTTGAGGCGTCTTCCTCTTGAGTAGATCACCATCTCCTTCATCTTGCTGGAATTGATGTGAAGGCAGTTGAGATTGTACCAGTCGACAAAGTCTGTGTTGACCCCCCTGTACTCCTGCTCATTTCTTTCTGATACACGTCCAATGATGGCTGTATCATCAGAGAACCTCTGGAGGTGACAGCTGTCAGTGTTGTGCCTGAAGTCCAATGTGTATAGCCTGTAGAGAAAAGGAGAGAATTGCTTCTTTGGTTAATATTATTGTGACATAGATTTATTTGACTGTTGACTGGATAAAATGTTCAATTGGTGCTCAGAACTGAACACACCTGAGCTGTTGTTTGGCTTTGCTTTCTCTTGGCACACAGTGATTATATTTATTCTATGATATCAGCCAATATCATGTTTATAGTTATCATCTACTTTCTCTTAGTTCTGCTTTATGGAGTCATGGTCCTTGTGTTTTTTTTCTTAAAGTTTATATGGCTGAATTTGAAATGGTATTTCACCCATATGTTCATGTTTTGTACAAGGATGAAACAGATTTCTGTTAATAAAGATGTAATGTCTTTCAGGAGCAAAACAATAAAACATAAATCAATACTTTTATTTACCAAAAAAGGAAATAAATATCACAACGACAGTACTTCAGGTATGTAAGGAATGGAGTCCTATCAACACACTCTGTCCATGAGGCTTCTCGCAGGTCTGAGATCAGGTTCTATTTCGAAATACTCTCATGTTTGATGGAGGAGAAAAAAGACAAACTGGCTCGAGTTCAGTGTTTGGCAAGGTTGGTGGAGTCTGGATCCTCTAATGTGGACCATGCAGAACCAACCCAGCCTATAAATAATGCTGACAGATTTCATGAGGAAAAGAACACTGAACCTGAACACAACAAGGGGAGGCGTTGTGAAATGAAGGTAGGATTGCGGAGATTTCTAAAGCTCGAAGAATCGCAGTTTCTTTATCTGTATCTGCTTATTCTTCAAATTTTAATATATATATTGAATTTCTGATTTCAGACCAATACTGCAGCAGGGGGCTTCTTCCTAAAAGTCATGCCAGTGTTGCTGTTGTTGGCTCTGTTGTGTCCAACCGTGGCCTCTTCTACAAAATTGTCCGTATGTAGCTCATGTTACTTTTCAAAAGCTTTAGGATATCTCTCTTTGTTTTTGTATTGAGATTGAAATTGAAAATGTATGGATCAGTATGACTGATCTTATTTCATAGATGCCTAGAGATGTCTGGCTCTGGGTTCCAGTGTAGTATTAAAGTAGAAATGAATGTGAAAATGTATAATTTTAAATTGGTTTTCCTCATTTCAGGCAATGGACTCTTGCGGGCCTGAGCACGCAGCTCTGAAGCGCAGCATACGGAAACTGGAGAACAAACTCTTGATTGGGACTTGGCAGGTTGAGCACTTGCAGATGCACAAATACTTCCGACCATTTCAACCTGCTGAACCTGAAAGTGACTCAGCCCCCAGTGTAAACCACAACACCAGTGGGACATCAGACAGCTCTGATATGACGCAGATGAAACCACTGCCACCAGCAGGCAATTTAATTGTCCATGACAAAGGTAAGAAAAGCTTGCATCATAACATATAAGTTATGGTTGGTGAAATTCATATGAGATTTACACATAATTTATGTAGTTTATAGGTGCTTAATATGCAACATAAATTAAAGATATTTACAGAGTCTAGAGTTACAGTGTCAGGATGATCATCAGTAATCTTTAAGGTCTTTTAATACTATCTTTCTAGACTGTTCTGAGCTGTTTGACAGACTGAGACCATCAAGTGGTTTCTACCGCGTCAGACCCAAATCACACCAGGACCCTTTTTTGGTCTACTGTGACATGGAGGATGGAGGAGGATGGACAGTGTTTCAGAAGCGTCGGCATGGAAAAGTTGACTTTAACAGGTATTTAAGTAGACCATGTAGAGTTTATGAGAGCATAAGTCCCCAAATCTTTGGACCATCAGATTCTATATCTGGTAGAGCTTCAAATATCTGCCCAATCCTCATTTCAGAGACTGGGTGGACTACAGAGATGGCTTTGGTGACTTCAAACTGTGGAATGATGAGTTTTGGTTGGGGAATGAGCACATTTATTCTCTACTCGCAGAAGGTCAGAAATGATTAAAACCACATCTCCTGTAATCAATGGTATTTTATTCTTTCAGTATCTAAACGTTCTACCTGTTTGTCTGCTTCTTTTCTCATTTTTTGCCCACATTTCTTTGTTCTGAAGGTAAGAACCTGGTGAAGATAGATTTAATGGACTGGGAAGGACAGAGAAATTATGCATTTTATGAGAACTTCAAGATCACCAATGAGGCCGTAAGATAAACAGTTTTACAGTTCTGTTTCTTGAACTTAGATGTAACGGTGAATCACAACAAACACTACTTTCTCTAACTTCTATTCCAGGATAAGTATCGCCTCCAGTATGAGCTGTACAGTGGGAAAGCTGGAGATGCTCTGGCTGGTGGTGGAGGGATGGTGGAGCACTGGTCTACTTCACTCAGTGGCATGCAGTTCAGCACTAGAGATCAGGTTAGTCATGGGTTAATTTGATGTTTTATGCTTATAACTGTAAGATTACTGACAACGTGCAGACGATGACTGTGATAACACTGGTGATGGTGATTGACAGGACAATGACCGCTACCTTCAGGGCAGCTGTGCCCAGGAGAATAAGGCAGGATGGTGGTTCAACAGGTGAGATCATTCAAATAAATCCAAGTATGTATTCATATTGTTCTGTCTATTATCTGCCTTCTGTTTGATTGTTGCATGAGCATTGCCACTTAAACTTGACCCTTGACATTGTGTACTATCCTTTGATCTACAGGTGTCATGCAGCCAACCTAAATGGGAAGTTTTACCGCAGCGGGAAGTACAAGGGTCCGAATGACAATGGCGTGGTGTGGGGGACCTGGAAAGGCCTTTGGTATTCCCTCAGACACACCACCATGAAGGTGAGGCCTCTGGTTTTCTTGGACGCCATGGGCAGTGGAGCAGGAGATATTTAAAAACACCAGGCTTCCAGTTCGCTTGTGAATGAGGGCAAAGATTGATTTCATATATACTGACTGTTCTTGCTGATAGTACATTGTCTTCTGTTTTCCAGTAAGCATTTCTTTCTATAAAGTGTATTATAATACTCAAACAATAAAAACAAACAGCATCTATCAATGCCTCACTTTTGTTCATTGTGTTCGTATTAGGCTGTCCTCAAACATCATTACAACTGAATACTATTGCTAACTTGTGTATTTTACATCGCTTCTATCACACATACAAACATCATAGTCAGAGTGGCTCTCAGTATTGTACAGGTGGACTTCACAGCATGATAAAACAGGATTCAGCAGTGTAGAACAGTAAGACGCACCTGTGTTCTGATAGAGCTTTAGTTTAACAGTGCATACAGATGTGGGTACAAGGCTGTGTTCAATATGACTATCCTGTACCAGCAGCCAATACACAAATAAACCTACTTACTCAAGAGAGTCACACTTATAATGCCAGTCAGAAAATGAAATATTAACACAATTACAATAAAAAAAAATCAATTTTTTTGAAACAGAAACTCTCTTAAAATAACTTTTAAGAAAAAATATAACCCTTTTGCTCTCATGAACTCCCTAAATCTCTAACATACACTCCTCACTGATATGTGTGTCTGTGATAAGATGAGTAAATGTCACTGTAAACTGTGTGATCTACTCCTCCCCTACGTATGTTGAGGACAGATCTAGGTCCAACATCTTCTGCTCTGCCTCACTCAGCCTGTAGGGCGAGCCGTCACTGCTGCTGTAGTCTCCAGACATCGGCAGGGAGCGGCAGCGACCTTTCCTCTCCCCTGAGGACGGTGCGCTAAAGGTGGAGCTACGCTGCCGCCCCTTGACCCCGGAGCAGGACTGAGCCTCTTTTAATTTCCGTGCCAGGATGTTCCTCTGGATGGGCGACGGACCGCGACGATTCCAGTTCTGCTCAGCCCGCTCTGCTCGATCTACGCTCAGGCTGGCAGGCCCTGCAGCTGGACCTCCAATCCCTGAGATTCCCTGTCCACCCCCTGTCTCACGGCTTTGCCTTTGCCTTTCTGCAGTGCCACTGAGGTCTGTTTTAGCGTGTTTAGCATATGCTGAAATGCTGTTTGTGTTGGTTCCTGTGTGTTTGAGTTCACTGTTGTGAGAGGGAACAGCTGTCTCTATCCAGGGCTTCCTCTGGATGTTTCTCTCAGGTCTGGATTTAGCCCAGTCTGGGGCCCCATGCTCTGGGATTGGGTAAGAGCGGTACGGCTGCCTTTCCCATCCTCCTTTCGTCCAACAACTTCCTTCAGGAAGGGTCCGAGATCCCACCTGAAAAAGGCAACATACGATCTTTGTTAATTAAAAAGGCTTAAACAGACCTACAACATAGACATAAACACATAAATAAAGCTGGATGGGTAACCTGGGTCATGCTCCTTTCTCTAAACTGTCTGGAGTGTGCAGAGGGTGGAGGCTGGGGTTTGCAGTCATTAAAACTGGAGGTCCGGCGGAAATTTGGATTCTTATGACTGGAGTTTCCTGCATCACCTCCTCCTGCTAACCCACTCCTCTCCACCATTTCCACCCAGTCCGCGGTGCGGTCACGCCATTTTGAGCTGCCTCCTCTTCCAAGAGGACCTAAGACGAAATCCACTCTGGGACTCTGTCTGTCCGGCGTGACCCTAGAAGTCTGCCCTGGAGGCTCGGAAAATGAAGTTGCAATACGAAAACTGTTGTGATTGGTGTCATCCTGGAGGCCCAAAGGGAGTGCGGGATGAGCAAATCCAGTTGGTGTGGGGATGGGGGAGATGGTGGGTGAAGCAGATGTCTCGACCAAGGTGTCATGGACTGGGCTTGAAGAGACATGGTACAGCTGTGTGGCCTCCTTTAATCCCTTCTTCTTCATTTCTTTCAGCTGCTGTTGAGCCAATCGGTACCTAGAAAGACAATTAGATTTTAATTTCTAAGTCTGGAGAGTGACAGAATAAGTTTATAATGTTCTGGGTATTGTGAAAGTAAATAATATTTTAAACATACCCGAATATTGTTGGCAACATCTTCTGACCTGTAGGGGACAGCCTTTCTGGGTCTTGCGACACAGGTATCACCAGGGTCTGTGAGAGAGGTTGACTGCCCAGGACAGGAGCGTTTTTCTGGGCTACACCCACACCCATGCCTTGGCCGTCAGACAGGCTGCGTCTCTGGAGGCTGTGGCCACAAATGGAGGCCTCATCGGAGAGCTTGCGTCCTCCAGGGGAATGCATGGAGGCTCTGCGGACAGAGCTGCACTGAGGGGTCTGGCAAAGCTTTCTCCACACAGTCACCACAACAGTAGCCAGAATCACAGCCAGGCAAAGGGAGATACCAGCCACCACCACCATGTTACCACCTAAGGGCGCAACTCCTACGGGTACGGGGGGGAGGGATGGAGAAGGTGCAGGCAATGCTGAGGAAAGAAAATGAGACAGTTGTGTTACATTTCTGCAGAAAATAAACAGAGAGTAAAGGAGAGTAAAAAGGTGTGTAGAGACTGACCCACACAGTCCTCCAGTGAGCAGAGGGACTGCTCCTTCACCATGCCGGTGCACTGCATTCCTCCCACACCTGAGGGCAGCAAACACTCGCGCATGCGTTCCCTGACCCCCTCTCCACAGCTCACACTGCACACACTCCACTGCTGCCAAGGGCCCCATGACTCTGCAGAAAAACAGAACAAATCAATTGCAGATAAATTGGTTTAATTTACAGCAAGAGTCTGTAAAAAGTCAGTAGTAGTATAACAGACTTTACCACATGGAGCTGAAAAGGCTCAACTATATCATATGACATTAACCAGTTAATGAACCCTTATTGAACCTTATTCACATGATTTCCATTTAATTTGGTAAGTAGCCTGAAACACAATGTGGCATATGAAAATCTATTAATGGTGTTGAACTTGATCATTTCTTGAATTACTCAGTCTGTAAAGAAAATGACAGAATAATCAGTTATGTGTGGAGGTTGAGACTTCAATGTGATGTGACATTATGCGCTGTAGGGAATCATTATGTTGGCACGGCCGGTCAGATGCAAGTTACGACGCCTGTTCTCTGTAATGTAGTCACGTGCTGTGCTGCCGTGATTTCATGCTTTTATTTTAATTACTAATACTATAGCTATTTTAGTGCAGCAGCTGTATATCTTTCTACGCGGATAATGTGTGATCTTGTCATGCTGTTGAGACATACTAGGTCACCCTCGAGCACACATCAAATAAGAAAATGATGTCTATTTCAGTCTTGCATGCTCTAAAATAAAGGCAGAGTTTAATGCATGATAAGGCTTCATCATTCAGGTTGTAGACCTGTGAAGCTTATGAAGCTTTTTCGTGAATGTTCACTCACAAATGTGGACTCACAACAAACTAGAGAGAGTATCGTACTAGAATAAACCTTCATCCATCCACCGCATTATCTGTAACCGCTTATCCTCATCTGGAGCCTATCACAGCTGACTTTGGGTGAGAGGCAAGGTACACCCTGGACAAGTCACCAGCTGATCACAGAGCACATAGAGACAAACAACCATTCATACTCACATTCACACCTATGGCCAATATAGAGTCACCATTTAACCTGTTATCTCTGGGCTGCGGGAGGAAGCTGAAGGACCCGGAGGGAACCCGCGCGGACACGGGGAGAACATACAGAACATAATCAGGAACCTTCTTGCTGTGAGGCGACAGTGCTAACCACTACACCACCCTAGAATAAGCAGTTGAACCAATTTATTATAACTCCATGTACAAAATTAGCACCACCCACCCAGCCGAACGCTGGTAGATTTGATTCACTCACAAACCAAAAAAAATCTAAAGTAATCTATTATGTGGCTATTTAAATATTCACAAGCCATTTGGCCGGGGAGCTGAAAAGTTGATTTACTAAACTAAAAAAAATATATTTTTCTTTCCCACCTTTTTTGTGTAAAGCACAGGTGTTACAGTGAAACAGGAGGACCATTAAAAAAAGCAGCCACATGGAAATCATCCATAATTTTACAGCCAGCATGTCTCCTGTGAAAAAGGCCTCCTGTCTACTCTTTAATGAGGCCATTCCTCAACTAGTGACTGTTTTATCCACCACTGGATTTTATCTGGGACAATCTGGATGAATAAATGAAAATTCTATCATCCCTCATCATGCATCCCTACTCCACGAAGTATTGTGCAAATGTATTGTTGACAGCTGCCAAATGTGAAGGTGTCAATCTGTTAAATCTCACCTGCACTCCTGTGAACCACCAAACAGGTCTGTGCAGGACTAGGGGAGCGACTGAAGTTGAAAACAAAGCGAAAGCAGTACTTGTTCCTTCCTGGGTCAAACACAGAACAGTTGAATTCTGTCTCATTCTCTCCCTGAGTCAACCAGTTAAAGGCCAACGGAGGAGAAGAGGGCTCCTCTGGTCCGAACCCCATCAGCGCTGTTCCACCTGTTCCCATCTCAGAGGAAACACCAACGCCTGTTCCAACACCTGCGTCCTTATACAGCAACACTTTCCCATTGATGTGAGCACATGGTGGGGTTATCAGTTTAACAGCCATCGTCCCTTCACAACCACTCCGATAAGCATAGCCATTTTCCACCAGGAGCTTATAGGAGAAGATGCGGGACAGGTAGAGAGGCCCAGAGCTCTTCACGTCCTGTGCTGCGTGAGGAGACCGCAGAGCCACTCGTATGAAGTCCTTTTCTGTGAAGGGGAAGGCGCAGGACAGCTCAATACTCTGGGAACGGAGGGGTTTGATTCGTTGTCGCGTGCGCGCTCGGACTTTGTCGATGCTGTTTCGCCCTATCTGGTTGTACTCCATGTAGTTGACCTCTATGAAGAGAGCAGAGTCGATGTCCCTGGAGCAAGCCTGGAAGTGTTCATTTGTGGATATCCTAATCTGAAGAGAGACAGAAGGGGAGATGTGTGTTAATCACTCTGGTCATCATTCTGCAGCACAATAAACCAAGCTTGAGATCTTGTTTGTCTTGCCTGAAAAGATCCTGAGTGGTTTCCCGCCCTCTCCACAGCTATGTGAAAGGTGGGCCACTGCACCTGCAGTTCTGAACTCCACCACCAGGCAGTGCTCTCCGCGCTGCTTTCATCTGTGCCATTAGCACGAGAGATGGCAGAGATGCTGGTCTGCCTCAGCAGGAACCGGAAAGTTCCTGCATACAGGAAGCAGGAGCAGTTGAACTCAACGCTACCGGCCGATTGGTTGTTGGGGAGTGTCCTGGTCAGAAGGGTGGTGTTGGTTTCTATGTTGACCAGAGAGAGGCTCCTGCTGCGGATAGTGCTGTTGTTGGATTTTATGCTGAAGTCCACAAATACACTGGCGTTGCTAAGGGCGACGTGTAAGGAGGGCCAGATATTGAGCCCTGCAAAAGCTACAGGAAAGGATGGACACAAGAGAAAGAGGGCAGAAAGACGTTTGTTTTATTGTTCAGGCAGAAACATTTTGAAGCATGTACACTATGAATAAAATGTGGTCACACAGATTTTGTTTTATATTTACTCTTGTGATCTGATGTGACCTTGCAAGTTGTGGGTGTGTTTCTCAGTTTATTGCAGTGATCCACATAATTCACACACACATATATAATATCTGTTCTATGTGTAAAGTTGTCTAATTAATGTTTTTGGTCTGTAAGGAAAGTGTAAGTCAGTGGGCCTGCTGATATATTCCCCATGTCATGTGACATCTGGTCAATATTAATAACCGTATGGCCCCAAATGATGAAATTTGCTCAGAATAACGACATAAAAAGCTCAACTTGACTGTGGATCCACATAAACTATTGATAGTCATCAGCTGTAGGGAGCTCCATATTTCATACATGTACAAATTCTCAGCAGCATTGAGTACAATATCAGTAGAAAAGCAAACATTTTGCAGAAGAGTATTATTTTAGGCTCTATTGTGCTGCGTGGTGCGTAAATCCTGTTGTGCAAACCTCACATCCTCACAGAGCAGAGAGGGTGTGGGAAGAGGAACTCTCCATTAGCGTCTTCACTCCTTTCCTTCAGTTCAACTTCCTCTACCATTTCAGTTGAGGGCGTGCAGGATGGCACAGCCCATTTGAGTTAAGTGACTGCTTGATCAGATTAATTAAGAGCCGATGATCCTGCCAGCCTTCCCAAACCTGGAGTTAATGTCATTAAGGTTCAGCTCGGTGACACTCACCACATCCCACGAGCAGCAGCAGAAGGGACAGCAGCAAGGCAGCCTGTGGCATTCCGATGTTCGTGCCTCTGTCTTCTCCTACACCGCATGACCGTCCTCTTCCACCACCCCTGACCTCTATAAATCAGAGGCGAATCACAAGATGAGCAAACAAAAAAAAAATCAAAACAAATAGTTCACCAGCAGTGTTTCCATGTGTCATCAGACGGGAGAAGGCATGAAAGAAGTGGTGCAGGGATTTGAGGTATGAAAAACAGGAAGGCTGGAGCATGAAGCTGTGACCGTGAGTTTTCAGGATTTACAGTGGCGTCTTCCTCTTCCTTCCATCTTCACAATGGGTATGGAGGGATGTGGGGTAAAGCCACATTCTTGTTTGGTTGCTTGCAAAGGATTTTTATTTTTTTTTTTATTTTCTTACAAACACAATAGACCACTGAGTTGGGATTTTGGCAGCCTGTTGAGACTCTTTACAGTCCCATTCAAACTATTGAGGGCTGCTATTCACTGAAGATGAACTGATCACATGAGGCTGCAATTAAGAAAAACAATACTTATCAATACACTTGCAAAAAAATGGCATAGTATGAATATTTCCCTCCTTTGTATTTAATATATATTTATTTTAAATGTATGTGTTCTTTGTTATGAGTCTGGATAAAGGCTGACTATTCCTACTTATTACTTGTTATATCATTATAAAGTCCACTTTTTAAGTGTTCGGTGAATATTAGGATTAATTAGCATATATAGTTCTTAGCCTCAAAGTTGAACCTGCCTTTGCAGCTCAGTGCTTCATGTCCTTCATTGTTTTGTACAGTTGGAAAATAAACTGTTGTACTCACACCTCTGGTTGACTCAGCATTTACAGCAGCATTATTCCTCTCCAGTGCTCACAGCCTCGCAGCAGCCACGGTAACGGTCCGTTAACGCATTCTTTCTGTCCGGTATAAGTCAGTGACAGTCGGCGAGACGGGACTGAACTCTCCGAGGGCGCGCGCCGGTGTGTTCTGAGTGAGCGCGTGACAGAGTCACTTCACGGTCAGCAGCAGGGCGTCGGAAATATGAATGCGCAGCTAATTGTTTATGTTCCTCCCAAATGTTGAGGCGCAGTAAAGATGAGACACAAATCTGATTAGTGAGAGAGGAAATCAATATCTGAGAAAAATATAGATAGATTAATAAATTCTACCAAATTAGCTCTGCCTTTACCAGCAGCAACATTAAAGTGATATAGTACACATTAATGCTTGCCTAATTAATAATATATTTGAGTCTGAAATGGGCTATTCTGCATATTGACTTGCATTTAGTACTTCAACCCTTTGATGCAGTTTTTATTTTATATATCTTTGCAATAAATTCATGTCTTCATTCAGTATTCCAGGTATTCCTCAAATAACTTCTTTCCAATCATCATTCATTTTATACTTTTTGCATAAAAACACTGTTTTTATCACTCAAAAATAACCTGTATTCATTGCCTATATGATTGCACGCATAGCTGAGTGTTTGCCAAGTTATATCTTTGAAATAAATGTATTTTATCATTTAACATTGTAGGCATTCGTTAAATATCATGTTGTTGATTACCACAACTAATTATTTGAATTTAGCCTTTCTCACTTAATGAACAAACAGGTTTTAAAGTTTTACACCAGTCTTACACCAATAGGTGAATAATGGCCCATATGTATCTGCACATATTTACTCCTGACAACTGTTCACCTGACACACACAGCTTTTATTCTTTCTTCAGTCAACATCACAACAGTTCACTGCACATATATACACTTCAATATATGCTATGTGTGACTAAAGTGACTAAACATAATTAAAAATATTAAATGTATTATTGTTTTGTCCAAACCACTGCATATATAATTATTTTAATAAAATGAATGTAGTATATCTTTAATACTTTTTAAATCACACTTGATGTAGCAATACAAAAACTATTTTTGTTCATAAAGTAATAGATAAAAAAAAAATAAATAGAATGACGGTGGTGATCAAAAAGAAAATATTTGATGAATACTTGAAATATTAAATGATGATTTCAAAAGATATAGCAAAGAAACACTCTGAAATAACACAGTAAATTAATGTGAGTGTTGTATTAGAAGGGGTTTCCATAGCTTGTGCATCAAGGGGTTAATTCTGATGCCAATACTTGTGTATTTTTTATATAAGTCAGAGTTTGAATGCAGAACTTTACACTGTTCTATCACGATCTGAACACATCTTCCAGCACTGACCTTTACATTCCTGCAGGCGCTCATTAACAGGCGAAATGAAGCCAAACTATTCGCTTTGGTTTGGACGTGGTTCTTACAATTGGGTTATGAATTTCTGTGATCAAATCTAGACTGTCACTCACTCACTCACTCACTTCATTTCTAAAATACTGCTTCTCACATACAGAAGTGCCCCTGCAGTACCTTCACACGCAGGTTCAAGTAAAGGCTGTTATAGACAGTTAAATTATATACAGTGTGAAGTGATTCTGTGAGATTGTTATCAACTACCGGCACCTGAGTCATCCAAAGATTTCAGCACAGGTGCCTGAGGAAAGTGACTACATGGAGAAGTATGTGAGATTCAACAGATGGATCCACTCTTTCAAGTGGCAGTCGCACATAAATCTTTTTTTTATGTAGAGGGATGTGAAAAGATGTTTAAAAAGAAACTTATTATATTTAAATAGAAGAGAATTGTGGATTTATTGTGAAAAACAAATCATGATTTGAACAGATGACGCTCTGCCATTCAGGATAAGGATTAACTTACAATGCACCATTGAGTAAATCAGTCATACTGAGCATGCAAGAACAGGACCTATTTTGTCTAGGAAAACATTTACCAAAAGTTGAACGTCGTGCATGAATCCCTAATTATTATGATCAGACCTGTCCCTGTTCAGCTCTCACGACTTCCTGAAGCAGCTGAGTTCATCTACTATCAAACTTGTGAACCACATGGCAGCGTAATCTAATCAGCTGTGGACCACTGCAGACAGAGAGAGAGAGAGAGAGAGAGCCAGGAGAAAACAGGAAGCTTCTCTGGAGATGAAACACCCTTCACTGCTCAGCAGCTCACAATGGGAACAAAGACCCTTTCTATTCTGTGTGTGTGTAAAAAGCCCTGCAGGGACACAAAGATTAAAAATAAAAGTACAGCGATAACACTCCCAGCAGCAAATATAACATTTAGACATGTTGCTACTTAAATTAGCATTCATTACTACTTCTGCAGTTACTCTTAACATGACACACAGTGAGCAGATATGGTAAGGTGATAGAATTTACAAGAACTGCACTGTGCCAATTAATGCGGCTCTTATCTCTCAGTCACAACTGGAATTTCTACAACACAACCTCTGCAGCGAAGGGATTAACTGTCTGGAGAATGACATTTGGCAATGTGCCCTGTATTTTATATGCTGTGAACCAAACTGACAACAGATCAGGTGTGTATCCTCTGTGACATGTTTGACTGGAGAAGGGATCATGTTTTGATGGACAAGTGTGAGAAACCAACGATATGAAAGGTGAGGTTTAGATCTGGGCATGCGCTCTTCCTCCTCGGGACAAACACGGCAAGCTTAATGACTTCATTTATGACATAAATGTATTTTCTACTCAGGAAAACATATGATAGGTGGCTACAGGGTTTTCATGACAGTCCACGCTAATTGTAAAAAAAAGTCAAAGTGGTGCAAAAAATGTATCCAGTCGGTCAGTTTTCCCAAACTCATTTATTACTAAACACGGTCATTCAAATGAGCAGAGCAGATCAGGGAACATTTTGCTGCACGTACAGTATTTCAATTTCTTGAAGAGTTCCTGGAAAAGAATCTTCTTGATAAACGTTTCTTTTCTCTTAGACTTAGGAGAAAATAGTTGGTAATGTCTGCAGTGGATTTGCGGAGATCTACCACTAACAGAGTTGATCATTCAGTGATCAGAACCAGAAAGGACAGGCACACTGCTGCACTCAATGTACAGCAGGCATTCCACTGCTGTACATCAGTATGTACATGTGGTGGTAAGAAGAGATGTTGGAGCCCAGTGTAAGTTCTCAGCAATAATGACTGTACACAGGTCAAAAGAGGTTTGGGTAGAATCTCAAACCCTCCACAGAGTCGTCTCTGCACAGATGGCCCATCTTCTCAGCCAGCAACAACCTGGAGATGAGGAGGGAATCGACAAGAGGAGACAAAGAAGAAACGTGTCACAAAATGCAGCAATAAAGAACATTAAAATGAAAAAAACAAGGGCAACTCTGAATATTCTTGCTACAATATTGTGCAGTAAAACTAGTAAACTGTTCTACTGTTATTCGTCTGTATCTATGAGTTCATTCACCGCTCTTTAGACAGAAGAACAGAGAGACCCAGAAGCTTCGCAAACTCCTCCGCTGTCAAAGAGCCTTTGTCTGACACCTGCAGAAGAGAAGACGAAGAGATACAGAGATGAGACAGGGAATAAGATGAAAACTGTGACTTCTTCTCTAGATATATAACTAATACAGTATGCTGTTTGATCAGTCTAAACCTTGTCAGTGTCAGTATAATGTTTGTAAGGGTAAAGCTTACACTATCCAGTGCAGAGGCTATCATTTCCTCTTCGCTGTGAGACTGCAGCTGGACCACCATCACACCACTGTCAAACACACGCAACCTACAAACAAGACAAGACAGATGAAGGAAAGAGAGTGTTTGTGTGTGTGTGAGAGAGAGATCTGGTCAACAGATTTATGCTGAAGTAATCTTTTATTAAGGTAAAACAGCGAGCAGCAACCAGTTTGGGGTAACCAGGACCAGCGTGGTACGGAAACAGGCCTGTGTTTCTTTTGAAACCCCAGGAAGTGACAGGAAATGACAGCCATAGAGGGTTGGACACCACTTCCAACAACAGGAAGCCGGGCAGGAAGAGCCTGGCCTCTGTAAAGCAGACACCCACCCTGCCCTATATATTCTTTTAATAAACACCCAGCCTGGTCTACACACAAACAAATGTATCAAAGTGTGCACGGACACATTAAACATCTCAAACTCACCTCAACGGAAGCTTCAATGACTCAAACATCTTGCACGCATTTACCAAATCTTCGGGAGATAAAAGCTGTGGAAAGGGGAAAAAAAAAGGAAGCTCAGTATGTGACAGGCCACCTAAAACATTTGCGTGTAGCGTGTTGCACTTATGTGAGAGTTACCTCCATCCCTCTAGCACGGTTGACGAGACAGTACACCTCGGTGAGAGCCATCATACCGCCGCGCTCCTGAGGGAGCAGAGAAAGAAAGACAAAGAGTCAGAAAGAATGAAATGAGTGTATGAACTGACTAAAACACACGACACACCTACCTCTAGAGGTGCCTGTAGCATATCTCCCAGTTGCTTAGCCAGCTGCAAATGGTAATGTGTTCCTGATCCATGCGTTTCCCTGGTAACGGGGTTAGCGATACCCATGCTCAGGAGGTAGGACTTAAAGCGGATAGTCTGAAAAGCAGAACAGAAGCAAACTACTTGAACTAGCACCATCATGCAATCACGCTATGTTTCTGTACATCATGTACATCATGTCTCAGATTAGACATGTTGTGTGCAAACTGTTCCAGTGAAGCTGGAGAGGATTACTCCAGGCTTTTATTATTAAAGGTAACTGCTGCTGCATGTGATGACTGTTTGCAATAGAGTTGTCATGATACCAGCATTAAAAAAACAATACTTTGTGATAAAAATAGTCCTCCACACAAAAAACATGACAATTTTCTTTTTTTTTTAGAGATACACATTTGTAAAACTGTTAGTAATAATTGAAATATTATTACTATTTAATCAACTGGCCCTGACAGTTGCTGACCAGTAATGTTAACAATTATTATTTTCTTCTTGTTGTTTCATCTGTTGAAAATCTGATTGTAGACCTGATCTTTGTTTTTGTGTTTCTGTAGTTCTGTAGTATGTAGTTTTGACAGTCTTATGTTGCAGGTTCTTACCTCATCTTCTGTTATGTCTCCCTGCTTGTCTTTGATCTTGTTGGCTATAGATCTGGACAGCTCCACCATCTCTTTGGCCTGTTAGAGTAGACAATCATTCTGCACTGCACTCAACATCAATAATAAATCAAAAATCATAAATCACTGACAGGCAAAATAAAGTATTCTTTACCTTCACCATCAGCTTACTGAGGTCCTCAAAGGCCTGAAAAAAGAGGCTAAATGAGTGCTCAAAAACGGTCACAATTAAATAAACCACAAAAGTTCCTGGCTGCAAAAATCATTCCACAGCACCCCTCCACCCCTCCTCTGACCGAGGATAAATCGCCAAAATATGTCGACTACTTATGCATATAATAAGACACTAATATAATCTATGCACAACTTGGCAGCTTTCAAGAGGTTGATGGCAGGACACAGAGGCAGTTTACTCAATGTATTCAGATCCGTCACTCTCAAGATTATGACCTGTTTCTCAGTGTTTCAGCATTTTTTCCTCGACAGTACCTCAGAAATGTTTTTGTCTGTTTCTTTCCTCTTCTCCTCTATCTTCCTCTCAATGCCAACAATTCCCACTGCACGAGTCCTTCCTGCCTACGGGACCACGAAGGAAAGAAAAACACATGTAGTCAGACACGCAAGCTATTTAAAAAAGTTGGCAAGAAGCCATGAAAGACAAGAAAAGACAAACTGTGGGGAGAGATCAAATTACAAACTGCAGTTACATTATAGAAATCAATTTTAATGATTATTATTTTATAACATTTACAATAAACTAAGACACTAATGCAAATGAGTCTAACTGCCTACACAAAAGCTCATTTTACTTTGCAGCTCTTGCTGTGGGATACTATATATATAATTTAATATGTCAGTGAATGAAGCAGCAAATCAGCATTATCCATACTAAGGTCAGAGAGAGATTCTGATGATACAGTGACAACACTGCCATCCTGTGGAGCATAATTCAACCTATTGAATGGCAGTCGGCTAATACAATGATCTGTGCTGTGGAAACAAATCACATGAGCTTCTGGCATCTAAATCAAACAAATTCCAGAAAACTAAGACAGCGGAAAGGAAGATATTCTAGTCGTCGGAGGAGGAGGAGGAAGGTCAGTTCAGCTTCTGACCTGAGAGCCCGTTCCTGTGGGGATGGGTTGTGAAACTGGTGTGTTCTCCCATCTCTTCTGAGTCATTTCCTCTGTTAGCCTCCTGTAAAACTGCAAGCAATTGACAACATGTCATTTTCAGGTCATAAACAAACACAGAGTCTCTCTAAAGAAGGCTCATTATTGGGTAACAATAAGTACATAAAGCTCTTAAGTATAAGTGGGCCTACCTCGATCTGCCCATGTTCTTTGAAGGACAGCTTGATGAAGGGGTACTTGCTGTGTTGGTAGGGACCTGGCTCCTTGTTGGCAGGTGTTGGGTGCAGGTGGATAACTATTTTTGCACTATGGGATAAACAGTATAACAATGAAATGATGGTAATGAAAACAATTAACCATTTTATTTATCATTTATTTAAAAAAATCTTAACTAAAACTCATCGTATTCATTTTTTCCTAATCTTGCAGTGAGCAAACTTGTAAGTGAGCACTACATTTGAGCCAAATCACGCCCACTGAACTAACTCCATCCACAGAAATAGAAAATACAAAGCCTTGAAAAAGCTCCAGAAAAAGAAGAAACAGTGGACCTTCAAATGACACATTTACATATTAAAACACAAAATATTGTTGTTTGCTTCTTTTTAATGTAATACTGAAATCCTAGATATCATTTATGTTGTTCTAAAACCACAAGATGGTTTTATGTTATTATCCATCCATTATCTGTAACCGCTTATCCTCATCAGAGTCACGGGGGCGCACAAGTTGCCAGCTCATCACAGAGCACATAGAGACAAACTACAATTCACACTCACATTCACACCTACGGACAATTTATGCCAATTTTTCTTTATGTAAATATTTTATGTAAAAAAATAAAACATTATGCAGACTGTTAATATAATTGCAAACATAAAACAATGTACACACTGCACCTATATCCATGGACACTTTGCACCTTTTGTCTCTGCTGCTACTCAGTTTTTATTCACTATCTACCTCATTACTAAATTAAGCTTATATAGTCATACTGTATATATCCATCTGTAGCATATATCCATATGTAGCACATGTACATACATACATGTACATGTGCATCCTGTCTGTTGTTTCTTGTCTGAACGTGCTGCACTTTATGTAGCCTTTGTTGTATCTCGTGTTGCAATGTGTGTGCACTTCAATATAGTTCTGTCTGCACACACACGTTTCAGGTTTTATGATTTATGCAGCATCATGGTCCTCGGCGAAACACTGTCTCGTTTCACTGTGAACTGTGTATCTGCTTGAAATGACAATAAAACCCCTTGACTTGACTGGAAGATATACTGTATGTACTGATACTCACCTCTTTCCTATTCCTGCAGCCTGCTCCTCAAAGAAGATGATCTGTGACAGGGGCATCGCTATGCAGCACTCCTGCAGATAAACAAAGAAGACTTCATGAAAGTCAGCAGAGAAAACCTCACACAGTGAGTGCTGTCAGGAAGTAGCGTTCACTGCTGTCTTACATGATTTTTAACGTCCCTCCAGATCAGTCGATGAGTGCTCAGCAGAGCAACTCCAACATCCAGCTTAGCCTGGTACAATGACAGGAAGACACAGCATGTTATTATGCTCACACTGAGCTCCTGTGCCACTTTTTGTGCTGTAACTACAGATTTAACAGTCCACCTGAACTTCAGTATTCCTGTTATTATCACTGCTGTGTTGAACTTTCGGCTGTTGTCGTGTCGGGCCACAAACTTACCTTGTCGTCTCCGTCGTACAGTCTGACGCCTCGCTGCTGAATCACTAAAGTTTCGTTTATTTCCAGGAGCCCGTTTGACCACGAAAAGCGGTCCATATTGAATATTATAAAAACAATTATTACTAAAATTATTCTTATTTTTCTACTCCGCCGCCGAGACCCACTTCATGTTTACTTCCTGTGCGCTGTCCAAATATGGCCTGACACCGCCTGCAGGGAAACGATAAAATAGAACATAAGAATAGTTTAATAAAAAAACTGAAGAAACTGAGTATAAATAAACTGTTTGTATTCATAATATTTCTCAAACAAAGCGTAGTTGTATTACTTTTTCACAGAATTGACTACACGGTGTCTTTACTGACAGGCAGTACGAGAGGGGTCCTTCCCGATGTTGACGTTACTAGCGCCAGCTGTCAGTGGAAGCTAGCGAGGCAGCTAACCTTCCTTCGCGTTATTTTGAGGTTTATTTAAATGAATGTTCGCATTTTCCACTCTGTGCCGCACCTATCGCCAGCATCGGATACAAACTAAGCTCGAATGAACAGACGTACACATATTCTAGCGCATTTCCCTGCGTCTTTTTGTTGAGCTCTGCTCAGAGTCGAGTTAGCCGTAGCTGGCTAGCTTGTTGTTAGCCGCGGACAAATCTGGTGCAGACAGGTTTCTCACTGCAGATGCAGCTCCTCTTGTTTTGGAGTCATTGTTCACGGGCGGAAAGTTGGATCGTGTAAAAGGGAGTGTAAAGACCATGCAGCTTCAGGACGGAGCTGATCATCTACTGCGATTAAACACTGCTGTGAATTATGAATTTAAATCATTAACGCTGGATCGTTAACATAGTGTTCAGACTTAATGCATTTTATCTTCAATGACCTCATCAGTTCTGTTTTAAAACGTGTATTTATCAGTTGTGTAGTGTAATAACTGTTTATTGACAAAGAGAGAATCAGTTTGTATCCACAAACATGGATAAGAAATCATTTGATATCGTCTTGGACGAGATAAGAAAGGTAAGCAGTGTCTAATCCCAAAACTGTCTGTCTGATGTCAGAGTTAAAAATCGTCTTAACTCCGGCCTTTGGTCATTTCTTGTGTGTTTCAGTGCGTCCTGACCGACCAGAGGATCAAGGCCATAGAGCAGGTGCACGGCTATTTCTCCAGTGAGCAGGTAACTGTCCAAACATGCATCGTGCTCACCACATGTCGTGTTCTGCCACACAGGATAAACGTGGTGCACACAGATTTGTAAGCAAACAGTTGAATGATACTCTCAAAGTTCATCCATGTGCTTCATATGAGGACCTGATGATAGTTCTTGACTTCCTCTTGACTTGCTCTTAAAACTAATGTACATGAGTAGAGTATTAGTATAAAGGAGAAACAGCACTTTAAGGACCCTGTTTAGAGTCTCAGTTTGTTTTTTCTGTTCTGGGCTCCTGTAGAAACACAGTGTTTAAATATGGCGGCCTCCATGAAAGAGGATCCACTCCCACCGTAGATATTGAAGGATCATTTTAAGCAACAAAAACAAAAAGATTCTTATTTTCAGGTGATCATACATGCATGAAAACATAGTTGTGAATATTATATTCCATGTCTGCCTTATTCTGAAAATAAAGGCCCCAACTTTTACACACTGCACCTTTTTAATAATGAATGTAATAATGCATACAAGTATAAATGCATACTTTGTTGTTTTCATGTCAAACAAATGTACAGTTACAACTTAACAGAGGAAGAGTCACATGGTGTTGAAATATTTTTTTCATCCATAAAGATAGATAGATAGATAGATAGATAGATAGATAGATAGATTTTTGTGTTGCAGCTGCAGTTACATAAGTTAGTCAGTAAGCATTACAAACAAGCAAGCACACGATATATACAAAAAGGCATGAGGTAGATAAGTTTAAAGTGAAATTAAAGTCTGAGGGAAGGAAGAACATATTGTTCTGTCTGTGTAAAAATATACAAAAATATTCATAAACTCTGTACAGTAACAAACAAATGTGCATTGTTCAATTTTAGTCAGCGCAAGTTATGTAATAATGTCCATATCCAAATATCAGCTGTCACAGAATGAGATTTGTCTCCCTGCACAGAAGGGAGTCATTATAAAGTGTTTTATGGCAGAGCGCAGGAATGACTTCCGGTCGCGGCCCTTTGTACCGTGGAGCTGCAGAAGTCTCCGACTGAATCTGCTCAGCTGCTCCATCAGGAGGTCATGTAGGGGATGTGAGCTGAGAAGTTTGTGGAGGACCCTTCTCTCTACAACCAGCTCCAGGGGGCTCCTGAGCAGTCCCCAGCAGAAAGCCAGCCTTCTTAATCAGTTTATCCAGTTTTTGAGTGTCGCTGGCTCTGAGGCTGCTACAAAAGAAGATTGCATGTGCAACAACATCCAGCTGCACACATTAATAGACTCAGGCTCAGTGTTAGGGAGCTCCAGTCCAGTCTGTTGTCCAGGTGCACACCCAGGTACCTGTAGTCCTCCACCTCTTCACCCTGGACGGAAATTGTGCTCAGGTTAGACCTAGTCCTCCTGAAGTTAATATAAGTTGTAACACTTCTTTCATGTCTGCAGGTGATGGAGATACTGAAGTACTTCTCATGGGCAGAGCCACAGATCAAAGCAGTCAAAGCTCTGCAGCATGTGAGTAACAGTTTTAAATAATCAAGGCAGTTCATGGTTTGCATGAATAAATATATTCATAGATTTATATTTAGCTAAAATAATATAAAAGACGTGTGTAAAAGCAACTACAACACCAATATTTGTGAAAAATGTATTATTTGTGTTGAACTGCCACCTTTCTGTGTCGTTATGTTGGTAAAGTGTTAATTAAATTAATGTTTGTCAATCTCTTGCTCTTAGAAAATGGTTGCAATCCCTACGACAAAAGTAGCAAATATCCTGAATTGCTTCACCTTCTCAAAGGACAGGCTGATCGTCCTGGAACTAATAGCTTTGTGAGTACATTTTTAAAACACTCTAAGTCAAATGTTGTGTTGTAATATCAACCTGTTTGGTTCAGTGAGTCAGGAAATTGTTAAATTAATTGGGTACTCACTTTAATTTTTCGGATTTCTGTTCTCATACAGGAACATTTCAGATGCCCAAAATTATCGTCCTGTGGAGGATCTGTTTCGCATACACTTGTCTGAGAAGAAGCGGGCTCGCAGGATACTGGAGCAAGTAAGTTCACCTTTACAAATTCCAGTTATCAACAGTTATATTTGACATCCCTAATAATTATAATGACTTTAATACATGACACATGTACACAAAATGTCTAAAATATTACAACTCTGTCTCACTAGGTGTGTAAGGTTGGCTGCAAGGCTCCTGTAGCCATGATCTCGTCCTGCGGTATAATACCAGGAAATCCATACCCCAAAGGCAGACCCAGCCTGGTCAGCGGCACATTCCCTGTAAGTATGTGCAGGCCTCTGGTTCCACCTGTTCCACCTCTGTGTCTCAGGACTTTTAATGTCCCGGAGTTACAGACAGTAATCCAACTCAAATACATACAGATAAATCTATAACTACCCGGTCACCATGAAAAAGAAACATTTTTTACATTATGTAAATGTAATATGTATACAGTTTAATGACTGCTGATTACTCAATAGCAGGAATTGTTAAATTGAGCCAAAATGCATCATACTGAGTTTATTCCTCTATCTTGTGAGTTTAATTGAATGAATTCTAAGAAGACGGCCACGTGTGGCACGTGTGTGTCAGCTCTGAGAGATTTTTTTTTCTCTGTTAAATGGCTTTTTTAAAATTCTTTTCCCAAATTCTAATCACAGGGAATCCCTCCAGTGAAGAAAGAAGGCGAGAAGAAAGAGGACGCTTCTAACAACATGGAGGGGAAAGGAATTGCTTCTCGGATCACCGGACCATTCAAACCTGTAAGCACTGGACTGGATATATCACTGACCGGGATGATGTAACAGTGCCAGAGTAATCTCATGACTGAGTGACAAGGCCTCACATGACTAATTATGTTACCTACCCATGTCAAGATAGACCAAGGCGAGAGCACTAAATGGACTGCAGTAAAGACAGCTGAGGGTGTGAACGGACTAACGGAAACACACACACACACACACACACACACACACACACACACACACACACACACACACACACACACACACACACACACACACACCCTGCACATTTTATGTAAAACATGGAAATCGACTTCGTACACAGTACTCCAAAATGTTCTGGTGACTCATGAGGTTATGAAAGATGCCTGTCTTCGGGTATTCATTCAAATCTTCCATTATTTGACTAATATTTGTTTATGCTCGTATGTAAACACTATTGTACCATGTGCTGCAGAAAATGCCTCATTGTTTGGCTTTTAAATGACAACTATGTCTTTTCCCTTTTAAGTTTCCTTCAACCTACAACCCTCACCGGCCCGTGCCCTACCCTATACCACCATGTCGACCCCATGCTACCATCGCACCAAGTAAGACGCAACCCACTTACACACTGATCTTCACAGTAACATTCCCTGCCCTGTACAGTTAACACTGTAGTGACAAGTTAACAGCTATAGAGGAATTAATAATTAGTCTTTGAGTGATTTTACGAATAGTTAGGCATGATTTTTGTTTCCATCTGGGACTGATTGAGGTTTAATCAGTGGTGGGGTGATTCTTAACATTTGTGTGTGTGCGTGTGTATGTGTGTGCGGGAAAGAAGCCTGGTGTTAATATTTGCAACTGCTACTCAGGTGCATACAACAACGCAGGCCTTGTTTCTGTGGGAGGGGTTATAACAGCCAACGTGCCCCCTCCCCCCTACAGCTCCACCCACAAAGTGGCAGGTACGAATCGAGCGTGCGCGTGGGCGCGTGTGTGTGTGTGCGTGAGCGTGTGACAGCCAATAGAAACTCATGCAAGCCTGCCGCCTAACTACCTGGCATGCTGCTTTCTTGCACCTCTCGAGCTTTTGAAACCTTTATCAGGTGAAGAATGTGCTTCTTACTTGTGTCAGAGTACACTGAGTGACCAGAAAAAATACATCCTCCCCAATACAACAGCTGTGTATTGGATTCCTGATGGCAATTCAAGTCTGTGGTCATTTTGAGGGAAGTATTTGATTACATTTTTATCAGCCAATTACAATAATAACGTGTGCTTTTACAAGGCATACAATTGAAGTACAACGTGCTGGTACTTCTGTTTTCTGGTCAGTCATTGTAGAAGTATGTTTTGGTGAATTGTGAGGATGGTTGGACTGGGAATAGCTTCAAACTAATGCCATTAATCTTTTTTTTTTCCTCTCTGGAATCACGCTGTGTGCTGGCATTTAACACGCATCGCTCACATAACTTATTTTTTTTGAACACATAGTCTCATCAGTTTTCACAGTTGAAATACATCTTAGGGCCTTTGGGGAGATACGTGTGCAAAAGAAGTCTCATTAAATTGACAAATGTCCAAAAGCAGTCTTGAGATCAGAACGGTGTGCGACCACAGCGAATTCTGAGTTATTAAAACGTTTCCCCAAAGGTGAGAAGAAGACATATTCCAATGTGGAATGAGCTGCACGCAAGGATGCTCTCTGGCTATTCCTCCTTGCTGTGTCTCTTCTGTTTGTTTTGTTTTTTTTTAGATGTGAGTGGATCGCATCTTCTACAATAGTTTGTTGGGTTTTAACCTCTCCTGTCTGTGTCCTGGAATGAAATTTGTTGTGAACAATAACACTACTGATCAGAGAAAACAATGTGTGTGTAACTCTGTGGTACTGTTTTATTGTCATGCCATCTCAGGTAATAGTCATGATGTTTTTCTGCCTCTAGGTTACGCCAAACCAGGCAATCTGCAGAACACCACACCTGGAGTCAACAGCGGACCCCTCCTCATTCCTCACGGGTCCACACCTTCTACCCCTGCCCCCCCACAGGCCTCTCCTGCCCAGCCAACTCCCACGACCCCTATCACACCAGTTTTCCCCGGCATGGTGCCCTCTCACAACCCTAACGCCCCCTCTCCCTCCCCTGCTCCATCTCCATCTGTAATCAAAGCAGGCCCACAAACCCCCAGTGGCCACATTACACCTACACCCTCATCTGTCATTAAAGCCCACACCCCTTCAGGCACCCCCTGTGGAACTCCTATCCCCGGTAGCTTCTCTTCTTCACCCTTCCATGCCATTTCCCGACCAGGCACCCCCGCTACCTCCCGCAGTGGCCAAGACCCTTTATGTCAGACAAACTCCATGGGAAATCAGCAGAAGATTTATTCCACAGACCACCAGTCAGGATCCACCCACCCTGGCATACACCCACAAGCAGGTAACCCCTCTGGATCTGTGATCCGAAGTTATACCCCCTCTGGACCACCACCTCTCACTCCTGGATCATCCACTCCAGTTATTCCGAGCTGTTCCACCCCAGGTCTCAGCCCCAAACCCTCCCCAGTTCATACTGCACAGGTTCAGGCTGCCATGGCCGCAGCTGGAGTCCTCAATAGACATGGTGGGGGCAGTAACAGTGGCAGTAACAGCCCTGTTCCCTCTGCTTTCAAGGGCACCTCTCGCTCCGGCACGCCGTCTGTTAGCTCTCTGGTGGTGCAGGGTTCTGCGCAGGCTGCCCTGGCACGTTCCTTCGCTCTGTCACACCCTTCAGGTTCTCCTCAAGTCTCTCTCTCCAGTCCTGTCGCTCTCAGCGGCCTCCAAGCTCTGTCCTCCAGCCCAGCTCCCTCTCATTATCCTGGCCTGTCCACCTTCCCCACCCTTTCTTCCTCTCTCCCTCAGTCCACCATCCCTGCATCCATGGCCACAATGCCTCCCACCAGCAATATTTCTAACCACCCAACAACCTCCATCTACCAAGGCCTGGCTCATAACGCTGCCCCAAGTGTAGCCTCCCCTTTCGGTCTGGGCCTCACTTCTGCCCCCTCTATATTCCCAGGCCTTCCACCTGGCCCTAGCCCTACTGGCTTCCCAGGATTGGGGGTCTCAGGAGGGCACGGTGCTGGAAGCCCCGTGTTGTCGTCTTTCATGGGACTGCCAGGGGCCACTCCATCTTCAGTGGCATCGGTGGCGCCGCTGCAGGCAGTAGCCGCAGCTGCGGCGGCCGCAGCTGGAGTTCCGTCCTCGTCGCCAGTTTTGCCAGGCTTTGCATCTGCTTTCAGTTCCAGCTTCCAGCCTGGGTATGTGTGCTTTGGACATTTGTACTGCCCAGTTTACAGAAGCCATGTAATTGGAATAATCTAAAATCTAAATCTAAGATCTTTAATCTACATGACTCTATTTGTAGTAGCCATGTGGTAAGTGTCAGGATTGCTTCTGGGTTAACTGGAACATGTGACACTGATTGGAATGTCTTCATAACCCACGTCCATTGATTTTCCACTTAGTGTTTTATGTGCTAAGTGGAAACACTGCACTTACAAAGTGCAACGTCCACCTGTACTCCTCCTCAGGAGTGTCAGGCCGAGACTTTCCAGCCATATATTCATCATGTTATCTTGCTAAACAACAAGTGTTGCAAGGGCACACCTCACCTTTGATTGACATTTCACACACCCAAGAGAAGTGCAAGAGCAAATTATACTTATTCATTTTATAATCTTGTCTTATATCTTAATCGTAATCTTATACAAATTATAGAGGAAGAAAATATAAGATATATAAAAATGAGATGAGGGACATATCCAATCATGCATCAACTTTATACTCGTATTTTGCTACTAGTTTTATACGATGTGATAAGAAGGTGAGTCGAAGTCACAAGACCTCCTGCACCAATTTCCAATCTTCCAATTTTTCCATTCTAGTCATAGTTTGTATCGTCATTCATTCTTTTGTATATTCATCTCAAATATCAGTACATTATACTGTATCACACCATGCACACAGACTTTTAATACATTTTGGAAAACGCTTTGTAGTGACTGATGTCAGAGCAGTTACCTCCCATAAAACAGCTTATTAGTTTTTATGTGTCAGGTTTTGTACTGATTCAACGCACGTGATATAACGTGTAATTAGCGAGCCTTAGACGTGCTGGTAGGCAGATTTAGTGTCCACTGGACAGAGCCAGCCGAGCCTTTTCCTGCTTCCAGTTTTTATGCTTAGAATAGCTAACCGGATGCTCTGGCCTTGTATTCAAACTTACATAGTCAACTTACATTCAACTACAATTACAATTACATTACATTTCAACTTACATGTATGACTTACATAGTCATACATGTTTTCCCATCATGTTAAGCAATTCACTGAATGAACAACAGAAACAATAGCTACTACTAGTGACCTAAATATGTTCCTCTTTAAGTAACGTAAGTGTAAGTTACGTTAAGTACTGTGTTGTAATTAACTGACGAAAACGAGAGTACATACAGCATGGTGTGGAATAGTGTAATTGTATCATTAAATGAATGTTGTGTGAATGTTCTGTGGGTTACAGGTTGAGCAGTGGACTCCAGGCTCCGGGAAGTAGCGGGTTCCCCAGCTTGCTGTCCTTCCCTGGTGTGCCAGGCTTCTCTCCCTCTGCCTCCCCTGCTGGCCCTCTTAGTGGCCTCCACAACCCAACTATGCAGTCTGCCCTCCTGCAGGTACACACACACACACACACACACACACACACACACACGCACACAGACAAATGATTTGAATGCCAGTTTGGTAAAGCCTCCCTGCTACAGAAACACCATTGTTCTTTGTCTTGTTGCAGGCTCATCCCACATCTGCTTTGGAGAGCTTTACTCCTCAGCCTAACAGCTTCACCAACTACGCTCCAGCCCCAGGAAACCCCTTCCCTCTCCAACCAGGCCTGCACCCCCAGTTGGGCTGGCAGTGAATCCCACAACACACTTTGAAACACAGAGCACACTTACGTGCTGACCCTTATTGTACCCTGCCCTACCCGTCAGCGGTGAACCCTGAGGAGCGCAGGGCAGATAGGAGAGGTTCACTGATGTGTATGTTACAGACAGAGTGACTCATCACTGCGAGGAACACTACTGTAAAAAGCAGTTCAAATCATGTGTGGGAGATGGCGTATGTCTCCCATTATTCATAGTGAGCGGTTGTAAATATGAGTTGTCTAAGTTGTTAGGTTTTACAAGTAGACTGTGACTGGTTTTAATGTTAGCTGGACTTGGCTGTTTTTAATCAAGTTTATCAACATTTTATTAGTGAATAATGAATTATAGAAACATTGAACGATGTACATGATATCATGTAATGACTCCACAGTATCTTATGTAGTATTTCATGTCCAGTCTCAGTGGAAAGGACATGCTGACGATACTGATAAATTGTCCTGAATTGAATATTGTATTATGACATGAAAACGAGGCGATTTATTGAGCTGTGTGGCGCAGACATATTTCGAAGCGGGCACACCGTGAATATTTTTAACTTTTGTGCTGTGCAAGGGGGCATATGTAACACATATTTTCAGTGAACACACTTTTATTTTGGGTGTTTACAAAGTTATTGTTGACAGATGTCACCCTGCTCGTACTGTCACTTCACTATTTGAACAAATGTACTGTATGCAGATGTCACAGAGAACAATCTGAAGCATTTGTTGACGTGTGGACGTGAGATGTGAAGATGTCTGCATTCTGCAGTAACGTTTGCAACCTGGTGAAAACTGTAATTTGACTTCATTTACTGTACCCCTCATACTCAGAAGGTTATTGTTTGAGAGTAATAGACACGTTGTTTGTTACACTGTGTTGTTTTTTTCTGTTTTACCTTTTTTTTTTTTTTTGTATTTGCACCTGTTTTATTATTTGGTCAGTAAACTGCTGGTTACTGTAGCTGTCGCTGTATCTCTGTTCTGTGCGTTACCGTGGCAATCAGGAAAGCCCCTCAATTGAAAGTGCCGAAGGTGGGTGAAATAATACAAACACCGCATGACACTTTAACCCACGAAGACAGCTAGAAATGCCAAGCCTTTAGTTAAAGGGCTTTTAAATAGATGTAACGACCATCACCTACTTTTTTAAAAAAATGGCTTGAGATCTAAAAGAGTCTGATAATATAAAGAAAAAGTTCTGTAGGTTGAAAAATGCTCAAGACAAATAAAAATCTAAAAAAAAATAAGGCTTATGGTCAGAGAAAGTTCAATAGGTTGTGGTCGTCTACATCAACTGATATTCAAATATAAAACTCTAAAGTCCATTTAGTGGTCTACGTGGTGATAAACTGTAATGTTACACAACACACATGCGATGTTATCAGTCATGTGCCAATTAGTCACAAGACCTCCAGCAGATTTCCAATCTTCCATTTTTTTCCATTCTAGTCACAGTTTGATTATTTATTATGTTTCTGCTCAACCAAACCTATGCAGTTAGCGTCAGTGCTACATTGAATATATTTTTTAAATTGTGCAGATGGAAAAAAAAGTTCCTTAAACAACTTGAAAGGTGATCGATTTAATTTCAAGGTGCAATTAATTTAAAAATATATAGTTTTGTTTTTCTTCAACATCCTACCAAATCCTTCCATTCATATCATTTTTATCATTTCAGTGAGTCATGTTAAAAATTAACTTAACGAGTTTCCCATTTACTATAGAGGAAACTAATGTCATTAATGCAACAGTCAGTGTTCCTGTGTTACTACAATGGGTGTAGTGACAGAATGTTGGATTTCCCCTGCCTGCTCTTCCTTTTCTTTTGTTTTT
The DNA here is from genome assembly GCA_033000465.1 of Sciaenops ocellatus. NCBI lineage: Eukaryota > Metazoa > Chordata > Actinopteri > Sciaenidae > Sciaenops > Sciaenops ocellatus. The sequence continues at coordinate 4,785,767 of CP136870.1, forward strand.
GTGGTTATGAAATAGGTTGGTGAAATGAGTATTTACTTTTATTCATTTCTGCAAACACCATAAACTATTGACACCCATAAAAGGTTCTCCACAAACAGATTATTAAACAAGTGAACTGGATCCAGTCACATAAGCTCATTTTATGATAAATACACGTCAGGCTTTGAAATAGTTCTTCAGAGAAAGTTCCTCAGAAATTATTTACTTATTATTATTTATTATGTTTGAACTGGTTAGATTCACTATTAAAGGCCCCATCAGATAATCTCTGAATGGCAGCTGCTAGCATAAGCATTTAGTATATGGTTATTATATATGACTAGTATTTTCTGTATACGTGTTAGCGATGTGATAATTGCACTCTGTTGATGATCAACGATCATCCCTGAGCTGGAGCCACACCTACACTTTCTTCCTGCAGCATTGCAGCTTTAAAAGGCTGGGTAACTCCTTCCTGCCTAGATTCACTTCAACAAAGTCTGTCAACACACTTCCCCTCTCAATTCTAACCAGTACATGGAAATGGAGGATCAAATGGAAAGCCAGAAGAGGAGAGGAATGAGCAAAGAAGATTTAATATGTAAGATAAACTAGATTTCTTTCACTTTTCTTTTATTCTCAGTTTTCGTGTTACATAACTGTAAAGTATTAACAACAAGCTCTGTGTTTACTTACATCAGGATTGACTCAAGGCTTAAATCAACATTGTTGTTTACTCTGCATTGAATTTCATGTTTGATGGCGATACTGTCAGGTGTGTGAGTAGGAGTGTGTTATGTATGTCGTACATGTGTTTGAGCTCACCTGTTCAGGTAAAAAGCAGCCACAGAGACTAAGGGCAAAGTACGACTTCATCGCCATAGAGACAGAAATCACATGTCTCGATTAGGAGTCCCAAAAGCATGTGACCATGAGTGTTTGTGTGTGTGTCTCCGTGTAGTTGCGTGTCAGTATCTGCTCTGTGAAGACATCTGTCATGTTGAACAGGTGGCTTGTGTGTAAATGCTTTTTAATCTGGTCACTGATAAGTGCTTGTTTTCATATCAAAGTCATTTCCAAGCCTCTGTTATGACCTTTATTATGCTCAACCTGTTCAACGGTATCATGTGACATAGATGACTGTGTACACATCATTTACATAGATCCACAATGAAATATCAATAAAGCAGTTATTGGCTACACAGATTATGAAGAATGAATGAACAACTACTAATCATTTTTCAATGAAACCTATTCCAATGTAAACAATGAAGACTGGCACGATCACTGGCAAGAAAACAATGTTTTTTCTGTGGACAGGTGAAACCACAGGAAGTGCAGTTTCCGGTTGAACTAAAGGAAATTTCACCGTTGTGCAAACCTTTGCTGCACATTACAGAACCCTGCAAAGGTTTGCAAAGGTTTGCAGGGGTTACTTTAGTTCAACCTGGAAACTGCACTTCCTGTGGTTTCACGTGTCCACAGAAAAAACGTTGTTTTCTTCTGATACTACAGCAATAAACATCAGAACCAAATGTGAACAAGAGGCCAAGAGGCTTTGAGGCTTTTGGCAAATTCAAATCTAAATGGGATGTAATGGCTTTCTTGTGAAACACATACAGATACAGAAGGCCGTAATGCAGCCATTAGAGCTGGAAACTATGACATTCACACTAGATTCCTACACTAAATTACTTTCTTTTATTGTCAGAGTGGTACTCCGCAGATCGTGTTGCACAAGTACACGCTTTATTGTTTGCACTGTGTGTGTGAGAGAGAGTCTCTGTGTGCTTAGTTTCTGTTTTAGATCTAAGCTGGAAAACAGAAGTGAAACAGCCATTCTAAATAACGTCATGTTGTGATTACAGAATATTAAATACTCAAAGGTTATAGGTTCATAATGAGCTGATGTGCGCTGCAGTTGAGGCTTTCTTTAAGGTCTACTTTCTTTAAAGGATCCTAAAAGTCATTTCAAACTGGTCAAACTGTGATCTTCTGGACTTTTATGGCACATTTCTATTACACCCCAAATGGTTGTTTCTTCTAAATGCAAACGTGTGCTTCAGGTGTTTTACAGTACATCAAACACAGTCATACATGTTGTATCTCTCTCTCTCTTTAGCTGAACGGACAGGGTCTTTGGGATGCATTGGTTGGTTCATAGTCATCCTCTCTGGCATCTTCACAATCGCCCTCTTCCCCATCACCGTCTGGTTTTGTCTCAAAGTGAGTGAACTCGATAAAAGAACAAAAGTTGGTAGTAGAGCAAGAACCACCACTTCCGTCGTTGCATATTTGAATGTGAAATGAGCTGAGCTTGTTCTGTGGTCTTTGTGGCCATGTTGCAGATTGTTCAGGAGTACGAGCGTGCTGTCATCTTCAGACTGGGTCGGATCACAGACAGAAAGGCTAAAGGACCAGGTAAACACACCAACTATTGTCAATTCTCTTGACATCCTGAATGAGGAAATTATTTGTGTCTTAAAAAAATTTGATTTATTTTGTGTTTTAAACCTAAAATTCTGTTTGTCCACAGGAATTTTCTTTATTTTGCCATGCACTGACTCCTTTGTGAAAGTGGACCTGCGGACAGTTTCATTTGACATCCCACCACAAGAGGTAGAACAACACAAAACCATCCGAGGCAAAATGTTCTTTTGGAACATTCTTTAATCGATTCAGATCAAATCTGTGAACACGCACACACAAACTGTCATGTATTTCTCTCATAGATCCTGACCAAGGACTCAGTTACAGTTTGTGTGGACGGTGTGGTGTACTTCCGGGTCAGCGATCCCATCGCCTCTGTGGCCAATGTGTCCAATGCTGACTTCTCTACCCGTTTGCTGGCTCAGACCACCCTCAGAAATGTCCTGGGTACTAAGAACCTGGCTGAGCTCTTGTCTGACCGTGAGGGCATTGCTCACAGCATGCAGGTACAGTTGTGATGTGATTTCAATAGATTTTTCAGGAGCTAGAATTCCTTTTAATATAATTATTGTTGATTCAAAAAATCTGATCCATTTGGCATAAAGAGTTTAATCTACATTATCGTGATCTCTTTTTGAGACTCAAGCTTCTCTTTTGTTCACACATGATGTTTGCTGAAGGTTTCTCTCAAAGGCTTGTTGGGTTTGCAGACAGCTCTATGTTTGACTTTCATGTGTCGGTGGTATATATTAAGTTCTTCCTCTTTCTGTCTTTTGCAGTCCAACCTAGATGAAGCCACAGACAACTGGGGCATCAAGGTAGAGCGTGTAGAGATCAAAGATGTGAAGCTGCCACATCAGCTGCAGAGAGCCATGGCTGCTGAAGCAGAGGCTGCACGAGAGGCCCGAGCCAAGGTCAGGACGTGCAACGCGACACATACAGTGCATGCATGTGCTGTTGTTTAACAATAATTTGCTGTAAAACACAATGTGCATGCACAACCTCGACTAGTTTCAGGTGTTTACTTTCAGGCTAGTTACTGTGCGCTCTCCTAATTTCTCTCTTTCTTGATCTACATATAGGTGATCGCAGCAGAAGGTGAGATGAACGCGTCTCGTGCCCTGAAGGAGGCGTCCCTCGTGATCGCAGAGTCCCCGTCAGCCCTGCAGCTTCGCTACCTGCAGACCCTCAACACCATCGCGGCAGAGAAGAACTCCACCATCATCTTCCCCCTGCCAATGGATGTCCTGTCTCATTTCATGCGCAAGTGATTCCTCAGCCACTCCTCATTTTGCTCTTCCATTAAAGCCGCTGTTAATTAAAACAGCCAGGTGGGGTCATGTTACATTTCTATGGCTCTGTGTAAAATAAACTGCCAGGATGCATTTGATGTTATTGTTGTACTGTCGACATTTTTTCAGACTGATTGTAGGAACATGAGCTGTGATCAGGACAGACCTGCCAACCAATGTGATCTTGATTAAACTTGTAGTCTGCATAATTTACATGTCTTTGATACAAATGGATGTGTCTATAATGTTTTTTTCATGATATCATGTGATGTAATGATGATAAGTTGCCTGCTTTGATACATTAAATATAATAATGTTTACAGATAGTTTTATTCTCAGACATACAAAGCTTCTGTTTCTGCTGTCTCGACTCTTGAATCTCTCATTTGATTCATGACTGGACAGTTTTATGGGCGTCATGTCATGCTTTTAAATTAATTTTGAATTATTAAATTCTTCTGTCTACATGTACTACGATTTATTGAGCTTATACTCCTTATTCCTATTATTATTGTTGTTATTATTACTATATTTACTGTATATTACTACAGTTTTTTTTATGTTTAGTTCCATTAAATGTCCAGTGTGTAAGATATAGGAGTGTAATTTTTAGAGTGGAATACAGTGTTCATTAGTACGTTTTCATTAGTGAAAAGATGAACTGTTCTGTTTTTGTTGTCTCAAAATGAGCCCTTTATCTAGATTTTTTTTTTTTTGGGCCTTTTCAAGCTTTTTTTATTGGATAGAGACAGCTGAAGAGTGACAGGAATGTGGGGAGAGAGAGATGGGGAATGACATGCAGCAAAGGGCCACAGGTCGGATTCGAACCCTGGGCCGCTATGGCAAGGACTGAGCCTTCGTACATGGGGCGGATGCTCAACAACTGAGCCAATCGACCACCCAAAATGAGCCCTTTATATCTAAAGTGAGAGCGGGTCCTCTTCCATGGAATCTGCCATGTTGGACCACCATTTTTCTACAGTAGCCCAAAGTAACACTTTGCTTTTTATGTGAATTTTGCAGCCAGAGTTTTTCCTACATGCTTAGAAGAAAAGGCATGAGAGATTCATTTGGTTGCAATCTGCATCTTCACCTACCCACTGGACCTTTAAGATTAATTTTTACTTATTACATATTTACTCACATTTTCTCCATAATCAAAATTATTTATTACATTTTTATGTTCTTTTTAATAGAACAAATTGTAGGAGTTTATGGAAATACATTTAACTATGATACTGATTGTGGAAAATGCTCCCTGACTGTATATGGTGTTTTAAAATTAATATTAGTGCTGCATGTTACTGCTACTTCAATAGAATACTTGAGTAAAAATACTTAGTTACATTCCACCACTGAGCAGGACTTACCCTTAAATGAAACATGGACATCACGTGACTTTTCTTGAATATTTTTTAATACTGTGTTCTCCCCAAAAAGTACGAATGAAAGCATCAACATACTTCGTATACATTACATGTTGAACTATGTTCATTGCTCGTCCTCTATGGCCTCCTACGCTACAGTTACATTTTGACCATCACAGATGCAGAGAGGTAAAAGAAGAGGAAGGGGAGGGGAGAGAAACAGCAAAGACAGAAAAAACATGCTTCTATTACTTCGTTGGTGCACTAAGACACAACCAATGTTGTAAATGTATTTACATTCAAAACATACAATCAGTGCCAGAACAAACAAATTTCGGTAAACATTATCTCTGGACCAAATCCATATGGGTTAAATGTATAGCTTACCTCCACGTATTCAAATTCTAGTGCTTAAAGTTGACCAGCCATGGAAACATTTGCTACAACAGCATTTAAACATCAACATGGGCGCTTCATTTCCTCATGAATTAGATAAATTACCCATGTCTGTTGTGGGGAGGCTCAACCAAGTGCTACATATTAAATGGCTGCTACATAGTGATCAGACGACTTCTATATTCAACAAAAAAATCACATGAATGACTTGTATAAAATGCAGTCATTACATTTTTGACATTCAGCGCATAGTGAGACATAGATGTCCACAGGACACATTGAAGGGTCATTGCAATACCAGTTCATAGTTTAGAAATCATAGTCCATTCAACGGTGAAATATTCATTTAAGATGAAATTGGTAACTTTGTACGCTGTCATTTGTAAACAATAGTCTTTGTTGCATTCTTGTAGACTGTATTTTTTTTTTGCACCTGAAGTGACCTTTAGGAGGACCCTGAAGAATCATTCAATGACGTAGGTGAACTGTAACCCTAAACATTTGAAAACACAGTGACTCTCTGACTGGCAAATTCTTACAATTGATCGTTATGCAAAGACATTCTCAAAATTATCAGTGTAGGTACAAAATAAGTGAGGACTGAGATACATTTCTCAAATCCAATGCTGAACTTGACATTCTTTTGTTTAAGAGCATTTAACCCTGTGTTCGTATCGTACAAAACAATCTTGACGATCCGTGAAAGACTCATTTTTTACTTTTTCACAACCATCAAAAGTGCTGGTATCGCAATTAAGGATCTACTTAAAAGTCTATTACTGAAAAAACTGGCAACCCAGAATTGTCCTCCTTTACATGCTGGTAAAAGTTTTGATTTTACTCAACCTGTAAATTAACAGAAAAGTGACCAGGGGTGCTGCAAGGAATTTCAAGGCCTCGATACTGCCCCCTCCCCCTACCACCACCCATGCATCTACTTAACTTTAACAATATTACATTAGTCATTAACCTCTATTCCCATTAGCAATGTTGCTCTAACTGCCAACGCAGACTTACCCTCATCCCTTCTCGCAGGCCTTGTTTATTTACAGCGGCTCATTTCTATGTGTCGTCTGAACAGCTTCAGCTTTGTTTCTTAATGCGCCAGTAAATCACTGAGATTACTCCGTATAATACTCCAGTTTTCTATGTTGACTTCTTCAAAGCCAGATGAAAGATTAAGACCCTGAGGGTAGGTTAGTCAGCAGAGTACAGTAGAGGAGGCAGCTATGACGTACTGTATGCTATAAAATCATTTTTATATACCAAAGGTTGGTTTCTCTGTTGTATTTTATAGAAGTGGAAAATTATCTCGGGAAACATCTTGAGAGTGTATAATGTTCTGTAGAGAAGCTATACAAAATTAAAATTGAAAGTATTTCTAATCTAAATTTAGAAAATAATTCCCTGAACAGTATCTTCTTGCACACTGAGAACTCAGTGTCGCTTGCAAATAGTTTGAACGTAATACTTTATAAGGACAAAAAAGTGTCATTCAGATAAACAAACCAGAAGCATCAGAGGAGGTTATGAAGAGGTTAACACAGGTTCAGAGGGGTGACGCTCATCTTTGTGACTCTGCTCACAAAGAGGTAAACAGAGGATTAACCTGTATTTTTTTGAACCAACATAGCTTATATACCATTATTATATCAGACAGTCCTCTGAACACCACCTATGTGTGTGATGACAAGTCAAAAAAAATGTCGGCTCTATATCTCCTGCCTCCTGGGGTTCATCACATATTCCACTCGTGTCCCATAGGTGATATTCTCAAAGTTACAAACACCATTCATCTCCGTCACTCCTCAAGCTTAATAAATAGACAGACCACAACAATAATAAGTTCCACATTAAGACTGGAAGACTTTCACAGTACATGCTTGCTTAAGTAGCAAAAAACATGTAACAAATAAATTAGATATGAACATCACATTTTAAAGAAATCACAACATTTAAAACAGATTCCTGTTGTCAGGTTTCCCCCTTAGCTTCGAGCTCCCTGGTAGCTGTGTGTTTTTGTTGTTGTTGTTGTGGTTGTTGTTGTTGTTGTTGCTGCTGTTGAGCTACAGACACAACAAACTGCACATTCCCGCTGAGGTAAATACAAAATGGCAGACGTAGTTTTTGCAAGTTGACCTGAGGGATCCCAAAAGTGAAGAGTAGCTTGTGTGGCGAGACGCTGTAGGAAGACCTGGCAAGGTTTGGACATTTATTAAGTCCTCTGTATTTTGCAGGTTAAATGGCTAGGGTTCCAGGTAGGGTTGTCCCGCGTAAGTAAAACTATCAGCATTGAACTAATTACAAAAATGTTAAATACGCCTCGAGGAGGCTGAAAAGCACGATTCTCTTTGATTTACAAACCAATTCTTTATCCAAAGTCCTTTATGAAATAAAATGTTGCTTGTTCTCTGCTGGTGAGATGGCAGGACAGAATATAAGGCGCTTTGTAAGGGATTTTTCCAGATGAAGAACAAAAAAAAAACATTTCTGTGAATGCTGACTCAGTTCATGACTCAGAATTGCAACTCATCTCTTAAAACAGAACTGACTATGTGAGAGAGTAGAGTAGAGCTTATTTATCAAGGACATGACCGTGTTTTTTTTTTTAGTTTTTACCACACCAGAGTATTGTGTTCTGGTGACAACAGTGTGCTACTTTCCATCTGTACTGTTTCCGTCTGTGCGGGACTCGAGACTACCCATGCAGGGAGGTTTCACTTACATGTCGACACTGTCTGTGTCACTATCATACAGTATATACAGTCTACATTTCCAGTCCACATACAAGTTGGGATTGGGCTGCAGTCATCTGCATCCATTAAAATATGTATCTGTGTTATTACTTCTTGTGTTGTGTTTCACATGACGGACGCCACCGGCTGTAGAGACTTGAGAAGACACAGTTTGTCCTGTGATGGCTGGAGACCATTTTCCTCCAACATGTAGCTCAATGTCATTCACATTCAAAAAGGAAGGGGAGGAGGAGAATGAAGCAAATGAAAGTGAATGTTAAGAAAAATAAAGAGAGAGAGAGTGATGTGAAGCTTATCTCTGCAAAGAGCTGAAACAAGCAGCAGAGTTACAGCGATTGGCTGACGCTCTGTGTGTGGGTGTGCCCGGGCCAGGGGAATAATTCTGATTGTTTGCTGCCCTGTGAGTGGGTGTGGCTGGTCCCGGGGAGAAATTTTGATTGGCGGTGGCTCTGTGGGACGGGGAGCAGTATTGAGCCTGCTGGGGACAGCCGTGGCAGTGAGTCGGGGAGTCGCAGCCTGCCACAGGTGAGGAGGACAAGAATGGGGATGAGGGCAAAGGTGAGGTGGAGAAAGAGCGGTGCAGCGGGGAGGAGGCGGGGGACATGAGCGGGCTGGTCTGGAGGCGCCACAGAAGCTCCTCGTTGTTCCGACTCAGCCGCTTCTTCTCGGTGCTCTCCTTCTCGACGGACTCGTGGAGGTTGGCGTTCTCCTCTGACAGTTGCCTGCAGAGAACGCAGCACAAAGGAAGCTGTCCTTAGCATAAAGCAGAGGCTATGTAGTGTTAATGTTCAAAATGTCCACAGTGATGATGCTGAAGCTGATGCCTGAATGTGGCTTACCTGGACAGGCTTAGGTTCAACTGAATACGGGCCTTCAGATCTTCATTCTGTTGCTGCAGAACCTGGACCTTCTCCTCAAGGAACACGTTCTTTTGGGCCTGCTCAAAAGTAAAACAGAACCACAGAACAATATTTCATTCACCAGACATCATGATCAGTGTGCATGTGTGTGTTTGTGAGGAGGGAGGAGGTTGAGGTAGTTTATTTGAGCCTACCACTTTCTCCAGATCAGAGATCTTCTTCTCTTGCTGGTGTATCTGCTGGTTCTTCATCTCTACAACCTCCTTCAAGCTCTTCAGGTCTTCCTCGATGTGTTGGTACGGAGCCAGAGCATCCTGTTCCAGACACACGTGCACATTCACAATATATATTTGGATATCTGCAATATCTGCAGTGACTTGTAGTTAATAATTGCTTCGGGAAGTTGTAAACTCACAACTATCTGTTCATCAGTGCTCCTCCTCAGAGCCTCCTCAAAGCGTTTGGCTTTGTCCCTCAGACTCTGGTTTTGAAACGTGAGAGTATCCACTTGATCCTGCACAGGCATCCAAACATACGTCACATCAGTGTGCATCAACCAAAAAAAATAAACTATTCAGTGTGTTTGTATTTGGAATAATACCTGTAGAGAAAGCCTGAGTTTCTCAAAATCCTCCTCGAGGAGCATCTTCTGCTGCTCATGAGCTTTCCTCAAGTCTGCACACAGATTCAGGAGCACAATAAAAACCAGACCTGATGTCGTTTCCTGCAGAGCTGGTGTCATATTGTTTGTTAAAGGAGATCTAAAATCATACCTCTCATGGTACGGGCGTGCTCCTCATGCAGTGTTGCCATGGTGATGTTATGCATGTCTCTGAGCTCCTGAATGGCTGCTTGGTGGTTGACTGTCATCTCCTCCACCTGACACACCGACATAAATAGTGATGTCCTTTAAACACTGACCAGACTTCATGTATTGAGAGAGAGATCAGATCTCAACAAAGCCAACACAAGACACACACACACATCTCCCATGGTGCCTCTCTCTTTCACCTGTTCTTGTTGCTGAGTCCTCAGCTCCTCCATCTCTGACCGGTGCTCCGTCCGCAGGTGTTCTGCCTCCGCAGAGTGACACTTCCTGAGCCCCTCCTCCACAGCAGCCAGCTCCGCCTCCTGCTGCAGCTGCAGCTCCTGCAGTTCTCGTTCAAACGCCACCTCCAGCGCCGTCTTTTCCCGATGGAGTCTCTCCCACCGCGCTGAGTTGAAGGCTGTGTATGACGCAGAGTGTTGATAATGTTATCGCGTTACAGAGTGCTGAATATTCAAAGTTTGGCTGTGTATTCATGACTATACAAAGTTGGATCAGGATAAATTTAATTTCATTTTACTTGCTACATTAATTTATTACTATATATTACATATTACTACATTAGTTAATTATGTGGAATGAGTTTCTCAGAATCTGGAAAATAAAGCTGAATGAAAGGGTGCTCGCTCAAACAAACAGGCCTTTTGCAAGAAGACATTTTTGACATGGCACAGGAAGAAAGTGTGTAATGTGTGTAAGAAATAAGTACTTATGTTTGTATTCCATTTAGCTGCTTCAGTTTCCAGGTCCTGCTATTGTGCATGCTGGCTCACTGTCATTGCTTACAGGTTAGTCATTAGTAACAGGGTTAGGGTTAGATTTATTTGGTCAAATGTTGGTTCTCACTCACCCATTTCCTCTCTGATCTTTTGCATTTCTGAGGTCAATTTCTTTTGATTTTCCTCTGTAGTTTTATTCTGAAATTAAAAAAACAAACAACATTATGACATTATGATTTCTACAATTAAGTACAGACATAAATGTGACATGAAACGGCTGCTGGATAATGTGACAAGACTAAGAACCTACAGCCGTGCTAGCAGCTCTATGAGGTTTATACTTCATACTTTAAACTCACTATACATTTTACAATGGGGCTTTGAGCTAAATGCAAAATGTCACATTTAGCATGCGTAATGATTACTGATGATTAGTATGCCAACATTTGCTAATCAGTGAAGTACAGCGAACGCTGATGGGAATGTGCTCACTCAGCAGTTTCTTTCTCATTAATCAAAATTAATCAGCTAAAAAGTTGGTTAAACAAACCCTTTTTTTTATGATTCCTTGAATTATTGTCCATCTCCCGCTAACACTAAAATAATAAAAGATAAGAAATGGGATTATTTAACAAGGTGCTGGCATGCTGGTTGAACTATATTCAACCTCCATGAGCTGCCTGGGAAAAACACAATACTGTAGATGTGTCTCTGAATAATGAACATTGACAACTAAAAGCAAACACTATACTGTAGCTGTTGCATCTGATTGATGCCAGCAGGGGGAGCTCAAACCTACTCAAACTAGTCCAGACTTAAAAGCTTCCTGTCTTCTATATTGCCACTGCTGGCAAGTGATTGCAGCACTCAGACGGTGACCATAAAGAAATCCCTTGACAGGCTGACAGCAGTATAGTTATAGCGCCTAAATCATTCCATCAGACACAGAGAGCTAGATGATACCAGCTCAACGACACACTGAACTCTGGAGGACCTTTCCCACAGCCACAGGCAGCGAATCTCACCCCTCATGGTGTTAAACCCTGCATGTATTCTCTCTGCATGGAGTTCACATGTGTGTGACAATCCAGGCTTTGAGTAAATGAAAAGGCGGAGGTGCTGTTGTCTGGGTACATAGTATCATAGATTAACATTAGACCATCTCCTGTGAATCAAAGGTGGGAATGTGGTGGTAATGCTGTAGACAGGATGCTAACGATACATTTACATTGAGTCATGAGGACATGTTAGTGCAGCAATAAGTACTGTGACAGTTGTAGAGGGGGATAGATTTAGCATGTCCAGTTGTTGGTAGTGCTGGGAGAGGAGGTACTCTGTGAAGAGCTGGAGGTCTTCAGGAGGTTTTTAAAGGTAGAAAGGGACGCCGCTGATCTGGTAGGAACTGGTAGGACGTTCCACCAACAGCGAACAATAGACAAAAAGAGTCTGGATTTCCCTGAGTGTACGGGTGGCAGAGCCAGGTGTTGTTCATTGATGGAGTGCAATGGTTGGGATTCAAGTAAATGGGTGCAGAACTGGAGACTATTTTGTAGTCAGAATTAGTGATTTTAATTTAATGTGGGCTGCTACAGGTAGCCAGTGGAGCTCCATGAGCAGCGGGGTAACATGTGACCTTTTAGGTTGATTGAAGACCAGGCACATCACTGCGTCCTGGATCATCTGAAGAGGTTTCACTGTGCAGGCTGGGAGGCCCGTCAGGAGGGCGTTACAGTAATCTAGTTATGAGATGACCACAGCCTGAGTTGGGTAGCATGTTGAGTTAGGTATGGCCTGATTTTCTCTATGTTGTGAACATAACGTGATTAGGATAAGGTTAGTTGGTCATCAATCAACAATCATGAGTCCTAAACAAGACATAGGGACACTACAACTCTGTACAGGCAGGTGCTATAGTGCAGGATATCATTATATGATTATTCAAGTTGGCTACCTTGAGGCAGTAATGCTGAGTGGTGATAATGAAGGCTTCCAGACCCAAAGAAGTCTTCCTTAGTTCCTCTCTTAGAGCTCTGAGCTGCCTCTCCTGCTGCTCACAGCGTCCCTGCAGCCTCTGAACCTACGTGACAAAGAATGAAATGGAATTATGTAAAAAAAAAAAAAAAAAAAGAATAAAACAGCGCAGACTCCAAGTGGTACTGCAACTCACCTCCTCCCTTTGCTCCTCTTTTTCTTTTTCCTCTGCTTGCCGTTCTCTCTCTTTCTCTTGAGCCTCCTCTTTCTCTCTCTGCAGGCTCTCCTGCTGTTCCTGCTGCAGCCTCAGGGGGGCTACGCGGCGGGGGGACCCCGGGGGAGCTGACCCCCGCACTGTCGCTGCAGGCCTCTGCGCAGACTGGACTGTAAGGAAAGAAAAAAGCAAGAGTAGAAAATTGAATCAAGTTCAAAATGAGTCTGCACGAGCATTTGTTTTTCTACGAAGAACACTGTGCAAATATTCCATTATTATGTACAGTATGATATCTCCCATATGTCAATAATTAGTCATGTACTAAATCTCAGATCTAACCAGGACACATCTATCTATGATAATGGAATTGGTGAGTATTAAATCATAGGAGATTTGACCTGACCTATTGCTAATGACTGTGTTCACATGATAAATGATAGTCGGTTAATTGAATCTTTTCTACAGAGGAAGCCTTGGGGTAATTCCTAGTCTGGCGATAGACCATCATGATGAATGTGATCAGTATCAAGAAATGATTGAGCTACAGCTTAAAATAATATATAAACACTGTTACAGTGTACTTGTATGAGTGTATTATTTGTATAGTGTATAAGTAAAAGCCCTGTTAATGATGAAGGTAGTCCAGACAAACATGTGACAGACGTTTTTCCTTGGGGGGGACAACAATTAATCTGCAGTACATGCAGTCAGATTAACCTCTGTGTGAGTCACCTTGTCATGTAGTGTGAACACATAACAGCCTGTGGAGATGCACGGCATCAGAACACTGTATACCTGGATTCTTTTAAAATTTACCCTCTGCACATTCACACACTATAAACGTCCACAGACGCAATATATACAAAATCACCGCAGCTCCACATCACCTTGCCTTAACCATATCATTCAGGCCTACTGGAGCATGAGGAGCCGTCTCCATGACAACGCGAGGCTGGGCTCGGGGTGCGGGGTCCCAGGTAATGAGTGAAAGATTGGTTAGAGGGAGGCAGGGGGATAAAATGAGGGGAGTGCTGTCGGCCTTGCGTAAATGAGAGAAGAGAGCGGCGAGACAAAGAATCCAGTAAGACGGGGGGGTGGGGGGAGAGGTGCCTGAAGGTGCTGAACCATTGTAATGGCGATGGCCGTTTAAGGCCAATGTAGAGAAAAGATGTTCTTGCAAGTAGGGAATTTCTCTAAGCATAAAAAGGTTTAAAAAAAGACAGGGAGGTCTTTTCTTCACATCTAATAACCTCAGCTTTGCTTTAAAACTGCAAATATCAGCAAATGTTTTAATGTTACTTCATCAGTGTCTCTGCCTTAAAGGCACACTAGGATTCCGGGTATTTGAAACCAACTCGAAGCCTTATGTAAATTATGTCTTTCTCTTTTTCAGGCACACACACGTAGACACACACTCATACTTCTGTAGGTTCTACCTGGGAGGCTTGAGGAGAGTTGAGTGAATACCAAATGAGTGTATGTGGCTGAGTGTGAAAGCAACATTCAGATGACAGCAGAGGGGTTGATGGAGGTGGAATAATGATGTGAAAAACAATGAGGAAAGGGAATGGCCTTGTGGGGTGCAGACACTAATGTGTGTGTAGGTGTGTGTGTGTGTTTCTGCTAGGTTGTGGTTAAAGTGAGGCTGGGTTTTTAATAAGGTATTTCATGGCATTTTACAGCCACACCGTCCAGAACAGCTTCAAGTCAAAAGCAACAAACTGACAATATCTGTAAATCCCAGTAAACAAAAGCAAAGCTACAGTGCCGAGCAAAGAGAATCAGAGAGAAGAAGAAGAAATGTTCTCATTTTTGTGTGTGTGTGGGAGGAGACAGGTTCAGCAAAAGATGCAGTGAAGAGAAGGGTGAACGGTAACAGCAGCACTTTGGTGGAAAACAGTGAAGTGGGCAAAGAGAGAGAGGCAGAGCCAGAGGAGATGTGTGTTAACTCTGCAAGGAAAGATGGTGAGTCCCTCCACAATCCTTCACAACATAGAAGAAAGTGCCAAGCATGATGAATCTTCTTTTGTTGCTGTGATATCTGAAATGGATGCAAGCTGCTTGAGTGTGAGTGGATACAGAAGAGCGGAGAAGGTTTGGGAAGGTTACATTAATGATGACTTCATGGTAAGACCACATCTATAATACTTTATGATGGCATTCATAGTACATTCATAATGCTTTATGACTACACTTATCAACACACATGATGCTCTGTGATGCACTAACCCTATCAACAGTCATTAAACATTATAGATATGACTTATAATAAATGATAACTTCAAGTATCTTATGGATGCCCTTGACTAGTTATAAACTGTTCAATTCAATTTTATTTATACGGCACCAAATCATAACAGAAGTTATCTAATGACACTTTTCATATTGAGCATACTCACATTATGAATACACTCACTTATATAAACATCTAACTGTATGTGTTATAACAGTCCATGCAGTGTCATAAGATATTGTGTCATAGATATTGATGCCTATATAATACCAAATGGTTTATCATTATCATTGTTCATGTTAAAAACAGAGTGTATGTATGTGTATGTATTTCCATGCATTTAAATAAATTTATGTTGCGTTATAAGTGTTTATTATGTAAAAAGCTGAAAGGCAGAGAATTAAAAGTTAAATCTGTCTGCTTTAGGGATGAAACCATACATTTTAAACCTATATAATATATAAGTAAGAAAAATATGCTTTATTTTCACTGTTGGATAAAAGCCACTGTTACACCCAATATAACCCCCTACCATAGATAAAACATTATGATGGAGCATAATCTTTTATAGATCCATCAATATCTACTTCACTTTAATTAACACATACAGTGATAACTTATGACACTGCATGGACTGTTATAGCACACTATGAGATCTTACTACAGCTGATTGTTAAGGTGTGTGTATAAGTGAGTATAGGTAGTCATAATGTGTTATAACTAGTCAAGTGTCACTGACATTGTTTATGTTATTAATTACTGTTAGTCAAAGGTCCACTTTCTTTCACAGAAGACATTCGGGGTTTAGTGCAGGAAGGTTCACTCACACAATGACAATGTAATGGAGTCATCATTAATGTTATTACCTGTGCTTTTGCTTCTTTGATAAATCAAACAAAATGTCCACTGTGAAAAAGGTCTGTTGTTGTGACTTTTCTGGCCCTGTATGTGTGAGTGAGTGAGAATTTATTTTGCCCTTTTGTTGAACTCTGCACTGTCAGTAACTTTATGTTTTGTATGCCATGTTTTGGTACTCACCTGGGGACTGAGGTTTGGGAGGAACAACTGCCAGTCTCTTTGGGGATGATGGGAGAGAACGTGTCACCTCTGAACTCCGCTGAAACTCCTTCCTGCCGACTGTCAGGAAACAAAGAGTAAGTGTTATTAGGCTTAATTTAACGAGAAAAGCACACAGTGACATTTAGATAATAGACGACAAAGTAAATGTAGCAGTGACATGTTAAAAAGCTAACAGATTTATATAACATGATGTCAGACTTCCTCACAGGTGTCAAACCAATGATCTCTGTTGACTCCTCACTCTCTCATTTCCTTTTCCTTTTCTGATTCTCTCTTAACTTCTTTCAGTCTTTCTGTTACCCTCCTGCTTTCAACTCCAGCTATCACCCCCACTCCCCGTGCCGTGTGGTATAACTATGTCCCAGGGGACTCTGGGTCAAAGAGAAGCAGAGTATTCTGGGGGAGATGCACTCATCACCTCCCTGCTCTCCCTGACGTTACACACTTTGCAGCCAAGATAGACAACAATCAGGAACTCGTGTCGCAGAGTCTGTAAGATGTGGGGGAGTAAAGAAAGCATCAATCATTTATTTTTTCTACACCATATTCACGTGACTGACAGAGAAACAACTGAGGCTGCTGACAAAGTTCCATTTAGCAAACTGTTTAGACTGTAGTTGGTCATTGGCCATTGGTCTCCAATACTAACTAGTAGATTTAGCAAGCTAAGTTCCTAAACCATGTGTCCATTCAAAAAGTTGGCAATTCTCCTGGTGAGATTGTGGTTTGTTTAAAATGTTGTGTTGTAACGTTGAGCTTAGAGAGTTACATGTCTTCCACCACTCCCTGTCGTTGCTGTGCTATGTCACATAGCTGTTCAATGGTTGCACTTTGAATAGGTCAGCGGCAACCATCTTGAAATAATGTGAACTTTGAACACAGCGCCCCCTGGAAACTTTGCCTATTTGTGTGTCGCCTTCTTAACACGTGCATAGCCCACTCCCTACATGTTATCACAGCCACAGTAAAATTATTATTTAATATGCTAAGACACGGTAATGATTGAATTGCAAATTACACATTGTGCCAGAACATGACACTGGTGATGATATGGGCATACTGCCCACCTCTACCTTTACTAACTTTCAGATAGTAAAAGTCGCATTATTTTTTTCCCACAGATGTTTTTTTGGAGCTGTTGTTTGACTATGACAGACCTGAATCATCAATACAAAAATAATTCACTAATAAATAAGTTAGCATCGCTCTGCGTTTAACATTTGTAATATTTGACCTTTGTGCTGCTGCATCTTTCAGACTGTCGTCATGACTTTTATGTCAATGTGATTTGGGTGAATATTCCAATATAACAACATGTAAACCTCCAAAAGAAGTGGTGCTAATATTTCTTTAATTATTTTTTAATAGCCAGTGTTTTCAAATTATTATTATTATTATTATTATTTTTTTTTAAAGAAACTTTTTTGGCCTTTTTCAAGCTTTTATTTGACAGAGACAGCTGAAGAAGTGACGAGAATGTGGGGAGAATGGGAAATGACATGCAGCAAAGGGCCGCAGGTCGGATTTGAACCCTGGGCCGCTGCAGCAAGGACTGAGCCTTTGTACATGGGGCAGATGTTCTACCGACATTGATACCAGAGTATATTTCAGATTTTTTTCAAATTATGGATTTGTCCTTTGACCATAGTTGAAAACCTTTGGCATAATGCAGATACACAATCCAGCAAAATATAAAACATATGTTTAGACATGTTAATGCAGAAATGTTATATTTTATATCTTTAAAAAGTGATATTATATGACAGATAGTAGCACATCTTAGTGCCATCTTACTGTCTTACAGTTATATTTCCATCTTTATTAAGACACAATGTTGAAATATGAGTGAAGTTTTATTTGATTTTTATTGAAGTGTTTTGTTTTGCTTTGTTTTGTGCTTTTGATTGAAGGTTTTTTTTTTTTGTTGAATACTGAATGTCTTTGTGGGGGAAACCTGAGCACCAGGAGAAAACCCACGCAGACACATGGAGGGGTAAAGGGAGGAACAGAGGGAAGGTGGAAAGAGAGAAGGAGGCAGGATAGACAAATGAAGGAGGGACAAAGAGGAAGCTACTGTTGTCCGACAACCTGCAGCCTCCTCCACCTCAGTTTTGCTGTCACACGTTTTGTTCTTGTGCATCCAGCTCAGACCTCTGACTTGACTTCTGTTTCCTCATTTCTCGTGTCCTCATTTCAACTTCTCTCTAACTGCTATACCTACTGGAGCAGGGAATTCTTCTCGTCCTCCACTAGCTTTAGTTTCTTCTCCCAGTCCTGTTCTTTCTGGACCAGGTAGCTGTTTTCCTCTTCCACCAGTTTAAGTCTCTTCTCCCAGTCCTGTTCCTTCTGGACCAGGCACTTTTTCTCTTTTTCAGCCAGTTGTACAGCCTTCTCACATTCCTGTTGTTTCTGGATCAACTCTTCTCTGAATTTCTCCTCCAGAGCCTTGCGTTCTTCCATCCAATATTTGTGGCACTGGATAAATTGAATTCTGCTGCTCCTCAGCTCATTTGTTGTCTCTGTGAGCTTCTGAGAGAGTCTGACAATCTCTTGTTCAATTTTCTTTTTCATTTTCAGCTGTTCTAGGATTTTCTTTTTATTCACCTTAATATGTGGAGGCTTGACCCACTTGTTCCGAGACAAGAAACCTTTCTTGTGGTTTTTCATTCTCAGATGGAGCTCCTCCAGTTTCTTTTTCATCTCCACCAAGTGTTCCTCTGTAGCCTCACAACTCTGTTGTTTTGCGGCCAGCTCCTCTGTGAATTTCTCATGCTGAGCGTTGTTTTTAGATTGCCAAGCTTTGTCGCTTTGGAGAAATTCAGCTCTGGCCTCTGTGAGTCTGTGAGAGAGATCGTCATTGTCCTTCTGAAGAACCAGGACCTCATTGTCTCTCTGGTGAAGCTGTTGCTCCATCTGGTCTAACTTCTGCTGCAAGTCATTCTCCAGCAGAAGAACACTCTCATGGAGTTTTTGTTTCTCTGACTCCAGTCTTGCGGCCATTTCATCTTTCTCCTGTTTGCTCAGGTGCTGGGTTCTATCTAGCTGTTTCTCGAGGGAGGAGATTTGTGCCTCAAGTGATACAATGGTATCACAGCTCTCTTTGTATACATCTTTAAACTCCCTCTCCCTGAGCTCCAGAAGTCCCTCTAGTCTATTTATCTGCCATTTAAGATAATCCAATGTGTAGCAAAGCTTCCTCTTATTACGCAGTAAGTTTGACTTTTCCACTTCCAGTCGATCTACTTTAGCCTGCAGACGCTCATTCCACTGGTGAGCAGAGTCAAGGTCGCTTTGCAGATGGCAGACATGTGGACGAGGTCTTGAGTGGGCTTGAGGAGCAGCATCAACAAACTGAACACGCCGTGCTCGGACAGTCCTTGCATTTTGGTTTTGTTCCATTGTCTGTGATAGACTGATTGTTGCCTGTGATTGTTTGTGATGGACTGTAGTTGTTTGTGATGGACTGTAGTTGTTTGTGATGGACTGTAGTTGTCTCTAATAGTGCAAATTTCAAAGAAACAAATTTCTTTGTTGTGGCTTTGATGTGGACTGGTTTAAAGACAGAAAGCGGAGATCTAAAATCCTGGATCAAAGTTGGTTCTGTTGGATCGTTTTTGATCTATTGATCCTTTGATGTTCAAAAAGTGGGAGGGGTTAATTGCACTGGTTCCTGAAGTTCTTAATAATAATAATAAAAACAAAAACAACAACAACAACAACAACAATAATAATAATAAATACATAAATATTAATAATGGTAATAGCAACAAAATATTAATAATAACAGTGATATTGGCCACATTTGTACATACATACCCACACACATGGTACATGTCTACACACATACACATATACACACATAAAACACTTACATACCTACACACATGCACACACGCAAGCCTATACACACATATATTAAAGTGTGTTCGCACTTATATACATATTCATACAAATGCACACACGTGCATACATACATACAGATACGTCAGAGGGGAGAACATTTAGAAAGAAAGACAGAAAGAAAGAAAGAAAGAAAGAAAGAAAGAAAAAATATATGACTATACAATCTAGTAGATGATGAAACTGTTGGTGAGATGAGTGAGTTGGTTACTGACTGTTCCTGAAGTTCATTCATTTTTTTCTCATGTTAAATGACCAGTAGTTGAACCTCTTCTGTTGTTTCAATCTGAATTAAGGCCTAAAGTTTTGATGATGATGGCTGATGGCTTATCAGAACACTCAGGTGTCATTCGACTCGCCTTAGGTCCGCTGATGATCCAGGTCTTTGCTGATTTTTAGATTAGCCGGGAGGTCCGTCAAAAACAACAAAACAACCCTTGAGAGATATTTCAGGCCTCCAGAGAAACAGTCTGTGTGTGTTTTCTGACGTGACTCATTTACTGCCCAGTAAACCAAGAAAAGATCTTGAACTTTATACTTGAAGTCTACTTTAAACAAACACTTTCCCAAACACCCTTACCAGGGGTTTAGCCTACAAGAACAAGAAAGACTAGAAGCCACACTAAAACTTTGATAAGAATAAAATCAGACAAACTCACATCTACAGGCAATGGGTCAAAACTCTAATCAAAACAGTCCGATTTTGTAACGATTTTTTTGCATTCATTCATTCATTATTATTTGCAAGACTACAACTAGATTCATTTTGAGATTATTTCCCACCGTGCAACTGGTGGGAATTTAGAACACGAACAACTGTTGAACAACGGAGCAGAAATAAAAGCAGCTTTTGGCCACGGCTGCTGCGATTTCTGTCCAAAAGAGAGGACACCTCTCGCTCACTCACCAAATCCGCCAGTTTCTCACTCTTTTTACAGTTCAAGAGAATTGGGTTCCCTCCATGTTTCTGGTGCTGGACAGTGCAACAGGACTGAGAGTCTACAGGCATGTGAGCAGCTTGTGAGGCTGTATGTCTATGGGTACAGCAGTGCTTGGGACAAATGTGTCTGTCGATAGATAAGATGTGTGTGCATGTGTCTGACTAAACATGAGTGCTGTATTGCGATAGAAACTGAACATATAGCACAGGGACAGGGATTCCTGTCAGGTACTGTGATTCTTCATCAATAATTTAGAGCACATTTAAAATCAGCTCAGGGCTACATAAACAGAGACTCACAGCCACTACACTGTCTGCATACACAGACCTGGCTGGGGTAATACGTCTTCATTTCTGGAATATACAATTCGCACTATAACAATGATGGTGGAGTTCTGAGTCTTTTATTCAATCAGGGACTGTAAGACATGCAATAAGTGTGAGTGAGTGAAGTGTGATACTACAGGGCTTCTGGTGTTAATTTCCATATGTGAAAAATATAGTTGTGTATGAAAAGCATCACTGCCGGCGCACTTCCTCACTTCTTATTGGCACCATCAACCAAGACAGGTGAGACCCAACAAGTTCATCAACGTTTATTAGCGGCACACTATGCTCAACATGCTGAACGTGTGGTGTTTTATTATACTTCAACCTAACTTTAAAAGCTAAAAGCTTCTTCTTGAGAAAAATGCTGACATCATAAACAGGAATACAGAGTAAAGGCTACCATAGATTTCTCGCTGTGTACATATATTTAACATTTGTACTGTATCTAAAACAAAAGCTTTCTCTTTTCTGAGTACTTACTATAACACCCGTTGTTTACCACTGATATTCAGATGTTTTACAGAGCTGAATATTCCTGTGCTTCTGAATGCCAGTACACTGTACACCATGTATTAAATTGTTCACCACATATGTGACAACAGCACGTGATAATTGGACACAATCTGTTTGCTCACGAAACTCAGAATGCATATAAGGCTGAGTGGACTGCCTGTTCCCGTCAGGAATACATTTTCCAGCACAACTTGTAAAAAACATTTTGCCCAACCAAATTCAGTCCATGTAGAAACTATTCTGAGCCAAGTCACAGGAAATTCTCATGAAATCTTTCCAGTTTTTTTGCAGTCACCCAAAAATCATACTTCATAAATCAAACTTCAACTGACCTCCAGGGGAACTTCTTGGCTGGGCAGGCAGGTAGCGACGGGGCAGGGCCGGGGTGGAGGGCGGTTGGAGGCTGTTGCTGCGACATGGTGCCCCTCTTTGGTGATCTGCTGATGGAGGGCCAGTGGTCACTCTGTGAAGGGGGGGCTCCTCACTCACACTCAGGCCTGGAATACATAGATTTTGTGTTATTTTGAGTCGATATGTGAGGACATATCTTGAGAGTTTCCTGTCAAATTTGGTATATATCTGGTTTGAGGGTTTAGTTACACTTTAAGTTGTTAATTTTAATCTATTTTTCAAAACAAGTCTTGATAAAATGACAATTTATAGTTCAATGTATGAG
The DNA here is from genome assembly GCA_033000465.1 of Sciaenops ocellatus. Classification (NCBI taxonomy): domain Eukaryota; kingdom Metazoa; phylum Chordata; class Actinopteri; family Sciaenidae; genus Sciaenops; species Sciaenops ocellatus. The sequence goes on from CP136870.1 coordinate 4,808,249, forward strand.
ATTTATTCATTTTACATTCATTACGCTGGCCATGAGGTGTGCAGGAAAAACTGGATGACTTTTATTGTCAGTCACCAAACAAAAATAACATGAACAAAGAAAAACATGGATTGAATCCTTTGTACCCTGAGTTAGGGTGCTGCTCTTCACATGGGATACAAAAATCAAAAACCCCAATACCTGTCAATTCTCTCTCATTCCCATCCCATATATACTCTGAGAAGCTGCATCTCCAGTTCAAACTGGCCTATCGTGGTAGAACTCTGGAACGGAGAGTCGACAGTGTTAACAATAAAAAAACATAATTTCCTGAATTGCTTGTACCAACAAAGTCTTATTGGGTTCTTCAATATATAAACAAACATAATGCACATTCAAAATAAAGCATTTAGATGCAGGATGTAACTTAATTAACTGGCACTTCACACTTTCACTATCCAATCAAATCAAAGCACCCACCTACTCATACATCCCATAAAAGGGTAACTGTTGAGGCGTGCTTCCTCTTTAAGCACCAACCGAAGATGGTCTACACAAAGGCCTCAAACAGGTTACGTTTTCACTACATTATATCATGTTTTTAATATGTTGTTAGAAATAAACTTAACTCCAATGTTGACAACAATTCTGTTTTGCTCAATTTTCTGCTTTCTCAACAAAGCTGACCTAGCAAACAATGAGGGAGTTGGTGATTCCTCACACTGTTACATATGGAAAAAATTCATCATTGTAAACTGCATAGATTTTGCACTGATATACTGAACTGAGACGGCTGTTTTCCTAAACAAATAACAAATAAAGTTTAAAATACTAAAATTTCATATTATAAATTATATATTACATATATGTCGGCACCAATGTATCTGCAATAGGCCAATGTCAGCTGATCAATATAGCGGTCGGTATCTATAAAAAACGTGTTAGTTGATACTTATTTTAGATTAATATGGTTTAAATGTTAAACACTGAAAATAAAAATATGTTTTAAAAACAATGATCACATCTAGGTTAACTGGTTAACTGGCAACAGGTTAGTAACATGATATGGCAGTTAAAACTCGACCTAGGAAAGGCCCACAATCACATGTTGCTGGTGAAAAACGTGCATACAAAATAAAATATAACACTCAAGTCAAGTATACATGTTGAATACTTTCATCTAAACCTGCTATAACTTTTTTTTTGGCCACTGAAAGCCAAAGCAAACAAGCTGTCAAGACAACGCAGGAGTGCACTGATCATCGCTCATCCTGGCCTACGGTGCAGCTATAATCTATCAAATGACTAGTGGGTATTTACACACTTGCAAGTGAGCACTTTCACACACTGCATATATATTCTGTTCGTCTCCTCATCTCCGATCAATAATGACACAACAGATTGCCTGCACTTATCCACCTTCTTCATGTGACGAGCGGGGATAAACAATCTGATGTGAAGCTGCCTGTGTGAAGCCACGAGATTAACATAGCATGGCTTTCACCGCTCAGAGATCAGTCCATTTCGGAAAATGTGATGATAAAAACAAACAGACAAACAGGTGATGTAAAAAATCTGATAGCAAGAGTTCCTTTTGTCCCTCAGGAGCTCAAGATTAGAGTAGTGCACTGCAGGGAGTCTCATATTCAAAGGCAGCTTTGTGATTGGTGTGGATTATTTTAGTATACCACCTCCTTGTGCATATACAGTGCAGAAACACTAGACACACACACACACACACACACACACACACACACACACACACACACACACACACATACCAGTATTGTTGTAAATAGTGAGCGGGAAGTTGGTTTGACATTGAATGATGAGGTCGCTTAAAAAGGATTTGAAACTACCTCAGAGCAGACTATGAACTGATAGCTGATCTGTTTTTACATATTTCTTAGCATTATTTATTATACATATCAAAATTCTCATAAAGGTGAACATGTAAAGGTGAGCATATAACATAGCAAGCAGCACTGGTGCATGTGTTACAGTAAATTCAATATTTCCAGCTAATTTACTTGCAGATTTATTGCACACAACACATAACCGTACTGTATATATATGCATATAAACTCTATGGGTCTTTAGAGACTGGGGAACATAATTAGACCTACACATTGTAATTTATTCATTTTATTCAGTTAAGCCTTCAAGTTCCTTCTATTCCTCCATTCCTCTTCCAATTTGTTCCTTTAGTGTCCTTGCTTTTCTAATGTTTCAGTACTTATATGAGAGTTTTTGTTCATCATGCTTTGACACATCAACGTGCAGGTACAGTACAACTGAAAAAAATTGATATATGGACCCATGACAAAGTCCAGACCTCGTTGTTGTATAGTCGCATGAAAAACAGCCATTGCTTTTTCATACATTGCTGGATTATTTTGCCTAATATTCATGGGTCTTTAGAGCATTACATATGCACATGCTTACATAGTACACATGAAGATGTCTTGATCGATGATTTCTCACTACTGTGTGTACACGATGTTTGTCATCCCAGACCTCCTTCAGGAGTTGATTAGTGAAGCTGTTTACATTATTTCCTCGCCATTAACCACTCAAAGGCACGGGCACTGGATATCTTCTTGGTCTCTTTGTTCTGAATTACTACTGTCAACGTCCTATGTGTGGGGATATGAACTGCATTTGTAAATAACAAATAAAATGCTCCAATTTTCCAGACATGGATCAACTGGCTGCTTGATACGAACAGAGGTATGCTCATTAGTTATAGGTCAAGTATGTGCGAACAAACTCCCAGTGCAGAGCAGAGACGGGAAGAGTAAATGATGGCATTCGGTATTCAGAGACACAAGATTGAAGAATGTTGTGAATGATAAAAAGGAGAGTAAAATTCAGGGCCTTGGAGAAAGAGAGAAAAAGGGTTGAATTTCATTATCAGTAAAAGCAAGCTGATATGCATCGCTGATTGGCAAAGTGCCATCTGATGATGGATAACACAGTGTGAGGAGGATAGGAAGAAGAAGAAGAAGGAAGAGGCTGTCTGAATCAAGATGAAGCAAACAGAAGATGTGGATGTTGTGCTGATGGAGCCGGTGGCAAGTTTAGCGTAACGCGCTGTTCTCCAGGATGAGAAATACCAGTGATATTAAAAAGGGAGCGTGAGCAAACAGGAACAGCTGAGAACAAAAGGCAGCAGGTTTTTCCAGCTCAGTGGGAGGCCATTTTCCTGGAGCAGCTTGCACCTCAAACAAAACTAATGCCAGAAGAATAATGCTGACTCTTACATCTCAGCATGACGACTAGAGCAGAAACAGACACCCTTTTCATTCTCACCTTTTTATATAGAAAGAGGCAATGTAGCTGCGTGTCACCAGTTTTAATTTGATTGTAAAAAAATTCTACCTCAGAGGTGTTTCATTTCACTCTAGCAAAAACCTTGTCTGCTGAGTCAGCACATTCACATTCTGCAAAAGAAACTCTCCCTGCTGTCCTGAAGGATTTCATCATGGTGTCCGGGCTTATTACAGCACAAGCGAGTGCATACCCAGGTGCACAGCTTGCAGTGCTGACATACCACATAAATAGCTCTTATTCTTCAAAAACAGACAGCCCCTTGGGAAATACGTGAATACTTTAAATTGTATTGTATGCTTAAAAAAATCACCAGCAGCATCTGGTATGGATGGACTCATTGGGATCGTCAGGGCAGATCTGATAAGCTTGGTGATGGGTTTGATGGAGGGAAAGGGCATTTATGTAGTTCCCAGTGATTTCTTCATTGTTTTATCAGACAGAAGTATGGTTGTGCCATGGGCTCACAAGCATCATCTATTGTGGCCATCCTCTACATGGAAGATGTACTTGTTCAGAGGAGCAACACCCAGCCACTGGTTCAGATATGTGGACGTTACATGAGTCAAGATCAAGTCCCAGGAGATCCAAGCTCCCATAGTACACAACACAGTGGACGGGAACATCAAGTTCACACAGGAGGATGTTGCGAACAACAGCCTGCTTTTCTTTGACTGTACACATTAATGAAGACAGGATTGGGGTTTACAAAAAACCCACGCACACAGACCAATACCTATTCTTCGATTCTCACCATCCACTAGAACACAAGCTAGGTGTTATTGGAACCTTGCAACAGAGGCCTGTTAAAGTGCCTACGAGTGGCCAAGCTCAAGAAAAGGAACACCAACACTTGAGGGATGTACTCAAGGTTTGTGGACACCCCAAATGGACCTTTGGGAATGCAGCTACAAGAACCAGGAAGGACAAGACTATTGGTGATGAAGAAAAGAAGGATAGACGGAACAACACTGTCATTCCCTACGTATCTGGCATATCGGAAAACCTCAGGAGGATCTTTAACAAGCATAGAATCCCATTGTGTTCCCTGTGATTGTGATTGATAGAGATGCTAATTATATAATCTTTAGGTAAAATCTACAAAGTAACAATTAAATACTGTAACTGTGAGATAAATGTAATGAGATAAAAAGTACAGTAATCCCTCTGAAATTCTGTGGAGTAGTAAAAGAATCAAATAATATTTCAATAATTTCCTGAATTGTGAGTAACTTATTTGTTTGTCTTTTGAATATAACATTGGATATAACCTTCTAATTAAAAAAATAAAATAAATACATTTTATATAAATTCCATATTAGATGTGAATTTACCAATGTATGTATGGATACAGATTGAAACTGAGGTATAAACAAGTGAAATAAATCAGTCCTTTGCAGAAAAGTTGAGCCTGTTTGGTTAGATGACACGTCCTCACAGACAGATGTCAGCTTCATTCAGCACTGTCAACTAGAGGACACTGTGTGTAATTAAGCTTGAAGTTTGTATTCATCAGAGGCTGTGATTGGTCCTGTTTATTAATCGTTGCTTTCTGTCGGATGTTTAAAATGTCTGTCATTGTTCATCATATCAGTATGCACATGTCGTATTGTTTGCTGCATCTATCTAAACATTTTATTAAACTGTATCTACAAGACATATTGAAATATTAATTATTGAAATACTAAATTAGATTTTGGAATGAAAGGTTATTAAATGTTTAAAAGAAATATTTGTTCAGAAAACTTCATAACAGCCATGAAACAGAACAGTGCGGAACTGTGTGTTTGAAACAATTAATTCCTCTCAGCAAAAAAACACAAAGTACACAGCAGTGCATCTGCAGCATGTGTGTCAAAGTCAAGGTTAAAGCTGCGTACATAAAGCACAGAGTAATGTCCCTGCAGAGACCATACCTGCAGACTAAGAGATAGATTAGACGATGACACTGGAGCTGACAGCAGCATCCACAGACCTCCTGTCCTCTGTCAAGACCCAGATGTCAGAATATTAATAGTTCAACCCAACCAGAAGAACATGTGAAGTATTTCTCCTCTGATGGTCAACAAGAGACAAACATTCCTCTATGGCTGTTTACAGAAACAAGTCAAAAGGCATCTGCAGGTCCTTCATTCCAACAGCTGTCAGCCTCTTTGATACCAGCATGACTTTACTCAGATTGATATTTCTTATTTATGTGTAATTTCTTCAACCTTGTGTATAGGAGCTACAACAGGACACTTGGAGATAAAGATTCTGTCTGGCTGCCCATAATCTGCTAGGCACAATAGCACAATACCCCTAACATGAAAAGACTTACAGGAGAAGTACGAAAGTTATGAAAGAAATATGCTTTAATTCTATAATTATTAGTGAAAGTTCTGGGATTGAAAAAAAAGGCAGCAGAGGTTTGAATGGATGATCGAGACAGCCTGGGTTCAAACCCCAGTGACAGCTAGAATCATTCCTGCTGAAGTGTACCGTTGGCTATATGAAAAAACTCAGCTGCTGTGCCTTTCATACAGTGTTTTAGCATTTGTCTGCTGTGCCGCTGGGATTTCTATTGAATACGGGTGAACTTCCTTTCACATCACAATATTTCTTCTGGTCCTGTTCTGAACCCGCTTTTTAGAAACAGGTTTTCACACAAACACGACCTCTACAATGTGTGTGAAGGTTGCTGTAGTAAATTTAGCAAAGTGCACAATCACCAAAGATTCTGGCATAACATTACGAAGCACTAAGAAAAGCTCACCAGAGAAAAAAAATTTACAAAAACACAAATTTACAAAATCTTGAAAAGCTCGCATTTTGAAGCCACACAGGCTGAATTGCATTTGTATTTGCACTGCATTTTTTTTGTATGTTCTAAAAGCATTATAAAAACTATCACTGTAGTTATTATAATCATTCCCTGCAGCTATTGCACCTTTTACTTTCTCTGCCTGCAGATGGCAACAACGTCATGTTTACATTTATACATTTAAATTGTTGCTTTGCTTACTATTCTTCAATTCCCGCAATAATCTGATGAAAATGAGGATTTGAGTTTTGATTTTTGGTGTTTTCTGTTACAATACAGCTCAATTGAAAACAAAAACAGGAAAGAGCACAAAATAAATGAACCAGAGCAAGATTTCATGACCAATCCCTTTGGTATTGACATTTGGCTGACTGATATAAGATAAGTCACCAAATACATCCCTCTAATGGCTTAATCCCACCAGGGACGTCTGCGACACGTTCAGGCTGTGCCGCAGCTACTGGAACTGATCACAGCTGCTCTAGACAATGTCTGTGATTCCACAAGAAGCAGCTCTCTGCTCTGCTCCATGAATTTTAGACGGATGCCGCGTCAAGCAGTGCAGAGAATATTGAGCTGACAGGAAGTCAGACACAGAAATGGCATAGAGAATCTGGTCAATTTTCAAAATAAAACACCCTGTGCAGACTCCTAAACATAAAACAGACTACACGAAAACTATTCAACTACGTAGCAACTTACTCATGGTAGAAGCAAATAAACCAAGGAAACATGATCAAATCTGATCTGAGTAAGTAAGTAAGTAGTCTGTAAGTCTGGTTAGCGAAACGCTCCACTTCTGAACTGCTCCTTGTGGGGTATGAGGCTATGTTGAAGAACAGACCAAAACAGCATCTCGGCTGCTGCGTCACAGTGCTGTGCCCAGTGGGATCCAGAAGTTACTGACTTGACAAAACAGTTCAGTTTAATCCTCATGAAGTCCCCCATGAAGTCCTCTCACCCAGTTCTACCATGAAAAGGATATTTAGAGGATATTTAGAGATTGGCTTGTTTTGATGGAGAAACCTGAGAATTAAACTGAACCAAAGCACAACAGATGAAAACTGTGAGCGATCATCAATGTTCACAGGATGAAAACATTTTTTTTGGGAACCAGCTAAGGTGAAAAGTCTATATGTGCTGTGGAGCAAAAAGTGATTTATTTCAGGGTTTCTCAGGAGGAGAGAGGATGAGGAAGATGATGTCGTAATTTATCTGACTTTAATGCTTCTGTTATCACATTCCCAATGTATGTGTCATCCTGGACCATCAGGTGAGCTCATAAACAGTGATTAACATGGAGCTGGATAAAATACGTTGGGAGTTTATCAGTTAATGAACAGGCCCATTGAGCCCATCTTCATGCTGCTGCTTCAATAAGCCTCTGCCATGTTAGTTTTTCTCTCCTCAGCTGTAGAATGGCAGCCATATCTAATTGGCCCATCTAATTTGCTGCTCTACTAGTGTGTGTTTGTGAATATCTGTGCGTGCACATGCACCATGGAAACCATCTGTTCACAGTGAGCTAGCATGAGTCACAGACCAGATCTGAGCCATGGCATCTGGGGCATGGCATCAACTCTCATCTCAGCGCCAATCCCTCCATTCTTCTCTCTTTCCGCTCACATTTTTCCTCTCCCCTCCGCTCATTTTGACTCATTGAATTTTGCTCTTATCGTTGCACATCTCCCTCCTTCATCTCTTCATCTCCCGTCAGCCCTCTTCTCAGTCTTCCCTTCCTTTCATTCGGTCTAATTTTCACTATTATTTCATTATCGCCCGAGGAGAAGACGGATAGAGGTGATAGCACTCTACTAACACAGAGTTTGTTTTGGTGATTGAGTTTCCATCGTGGCTCAGAGGCACAGGCTTCATCAGACTCCTTCTTCTGGATTCTCCTATCGGCTAATGGAGTCTGTCAATCACAGTGGAATTAACAACGCATCCCCTTGGTTTCTTACATGCACAAATACTCTTTCTCTAACACACACACACACATACACACACACACACACACACCTTAACACATGCACACACAAATCCCTGAAAGCCCTTAGGGTATGTCAGCGACTGGGCTAAAGGGAGGATTGAGTTAATGGTTAATCAATGTCATATAGAGTAACCTATAGCCCCCCAGATGCATAGACAAACATACGCATACTTTGCATGCACACTCTCATGCAAATAGGTGCTAAGAATCAATCAAGGCCATACCTAGCACTTTAGCTCAGTGTCACCTTGGTTACCTCAGTAGGTTTAGGTCTTAGGTCTCCTGTATCTGTGATTTGTTTCACAGTATATGTGGAAGGCCATATGCTTACTTCTAGTGGTATCTAGCTGTACAGATAATGTTCGGTGTATTTCATCTGGTTTTTCTTGGAAATTTCTAGCCCAATACATCCCAATACAGTGCAGATGAGCTGCCAATAGTTTTTATTGGAATTTTCTATGAAAACTAGTGTGTGCACAATGGATTATCATGAGTAACCAGGATGTTGTAAGGATGTTTTCAGTGCTGTGAGCACCACAAACAAAATTCCATTTAATCCCATGTTATTGGGCCACAGGTAAAAATCTCAGAAATGAATTTCTCATGACTATTCACAAAGTTTACAATGAATAAATGATAGAATATGTTTTGTTTTAATGCCTGTGTAATTCATAGCATGTTCTCCCCAGCCATGATACATTGCACGAGCACACATATACGGTACACACATCTGCGCGTTACTCATTGATCAGAGCAGGCTGACAGGCTACAACAGCTGGGAGTTAAACTCCAGGGATACTTCCTCGAACCCACTTTATTGGAGTGCAGCAATCCTTTCCTCCCCATTGCTCTATTCCTTAATGATTTATCCTATCCGTATCATCCAGAGCCCCTAATGGAGTCTGCCTTGCTTCCCGATCAATGGGGAAAACAAGCAACTGAGCCTGGCCTTTCTTCTCACTGTTACAGAAGGGTACTGGGATGCTGCTGCTCTCTCAAAATCCTCGATGGAAAGTCGTGTGGAAACTCATCTGTCAGTCTGTCTGTTCTTTGATCTGTTGGAGCACAGCAAAAGGTGGCAAAGATCCCCAGGTGGGCGGAAAATCAGGCACGGCAAACAATCACCACATACACACTCCCTGTACTGACATACACTCATATGTGCACGCGTGTAAAAATAAACTATAAATGATAGTCGATTAAAAGATTGTGTATCGACTCTCATGACTGCTACTTAACTTTTCTGTCCCCGTCTGTATTTCACCATCTTCCTGTGAACCATAAATCAGTCTACAAATGAGTCTGTGCAGTCACTCAAAAACAAACTCCAATATTTCACACTCTGCCTCAGGGTACATGAGGTTTTCGAAAATGCAATTATTTTTTAAATACATTTACAATAACCAACAATATCAAATTAGGAAAGGGTTTAACTTGAACTCACATCATGCACTACACAAACATTTAAGGCTCTAATTTTTTCAACACACATGATGATTACTCAGGGAACAATCTGAACAGTCAAATATATGATCACTGAATCCAGGTCCAGAAGGTTTTAAAGCTATTAACTTTAAAACTTTCCCCAAGAAAGTTTGGACCAAAACACATCAGACAACCCTCAGGTTAAAGCTCAACAAGTGTTCACACACTGCAAGAGAGAGAGCGGTATCTACAGTGCAGCTCACTTTAGTCTCTAAGGTTCAAATAGAGCGGAGAGTTCAAATACCTCACAGCTAAAGGTCACAAGCGCCACACAGAGTCTGAAGTAAACGTACATTTTCCTGCTCCCCCGTCCTGCATTACACACTCTTTCTCTCTCTCTCTCTCTCTCTCTCTCTCTCTCTCGCTCTCTCTCTCACACACACACACACACACACACACACAAACTTCAAAGGCTCTTAATCTTTTCCCTCTCATGTCTATCATCCTTGACTCATTTTGGTCTGCCGTGCCCTGAGCAGCAGGAGCAGGAAGAGGAACATTCTGCTGCTGGCACTACTTTTAAAACGTCAAGTCTTTTGGTTTATGCTGGCAGGTGTTCCTGCGCTCAGTGTGTGTGTGTGTGTGTGCGTTTGCAATATAAAGTGGTCAGAGTTTGCAGGTGATAGATTATTGGAGTAAATCTGCACATTAATGTCAGCCGCTGCTTAAATAGACAATACGCTAAGAGTCACATGGAAGGTCCAGTGTGTCAGATTTAAGGGGCTCTATTTACAGAATATGGCAGAACATAAAACTATATTTGTATTAGTGCATTAGTTTACCCTTCACGCTATGAAGGAGAGGGTGAAGCAACTACACCTCTGTATGCCACTAAATCTTTCACACTGGTCCTTTAGGTCTGATGCGTGTTGCTGAGGACGAACTTGTGATGTTTTGGTGCAGCAGCTTGAATCTCATTTGTTCATAATATTGATATTAGCGGGGTAATTTATTTGGAAAAGTGCGGCACAAATGAAGTTATTATCTGGAGGAAAGGGAGGAGGAATTCAATACCGTTGATTATGTTGCATTTGTCTCCGACATCAAACCAAAGCAGAAATAGAAAAATCAAAATATGCAGCTGCGGGTGGCAGTTGGTGGCATACAATCACCCAAGTGCCATGGAAACAGTGTTTTTCACCTCGTTACTGTTCTGCTATACGCTGTTTTTTTTTTTTCACATTTTGACTTCTCATATTTACTTTAGACGCTGGAGGGAAGCATAACTCTGAGAAATTGATTGCTATAGTGCCACAACATTTAAGATTTGTTGAAATTTAGTTTGAGGTAAGGCTTTAAAGTCGAGGAGGAGAGAAAAATATGTTTTACAGAAAATCCAGTGTGACATTTGTGTCAGCATGTGCAGCTGGTTCATGTTTATGTATGAGAAAAAATGAGAAAAAATGTTTTTTTTTCTGGCACACCAAGCCTGCAAGGAACAATTCATTATGGACTAATCTTATTATTTCTTAATTGATTGTTGTTTGATCCCAAAAAGAGCAAAAATGCCAATCACAATTTCTACAAGCTCCCGCTGATGCTGCCATGTCTCATTTTGTGTCATCATCAGTACAAAAACCCAAAATAGTCAGCTTAATGTCATATAAAACAAAGAAAATTACATTTAAGAAGCTGGAACTACTACATATTTAATATTTTTGCTTAGAAAATGATATAAATATTTAAATGGAATGTATTCATATAGCACCTTTTTGATGCCTGGACCATTCAAAGTGATTTTACAACACATTCACACATTGGTGGCAGAGGCTGCCATGCAAGGAGCCAAGTGCTCATCAGGAGCTGTACAGCACTTCCTATCCAAAGCTCTCACACTGATACTAAGCTCTCACACACACACTCATTCACACACTGGCATCACAGCCATCAGGAGCAATTTGGTGTTCAATATTTTGCTCAAGGACACTTCAACTAGACCGGGGGAGCCGGGAATCAAACCAATTACTAGACGACCCGCTCTACCACCTGAGCCATTAAATTAATTATAAGAAAATCGCTGATTAATTTCCTGCTAATCGATAAATTGAACATTTCAAATTGATCATTTTAACTCTATTGCACACACACACACACACACACACACACACACACACACACACACACACACACACACACACACGTCAACTGGCTGCTTGCAATTAGAGCACTCCTCATTGATTAAAGCCTTTCTTCTATAATGTTTTTACCCAAACACAGAGAAACCACTGATTACAAGACAGACTGATTAAATCAATGTCAAGGCCTGGATGAAATCATCACACAGCAAATCGACACACACCTCTATCTGTCATTTCCACCTGATGACATCTGTCTCTCCACGGATCTCTGAATGCCTCTCAGACATGTCTACATGCATAAAGGCAGACCAACTCCACCTGAACCTCTCAAAAAATGAACTTCTGGTCCTTCCAGCCAAACCTACTATACACCATGACATCACTGGCATCACAGCCATCAAAACTGACTCCCTATCTCTCGCTCCTACCAGAGTAGTGAGAAACTGTGAGGAGTCATGATCGATGACCAGCTAACCTTCTCTGATCAAGTTGCCTTGGTTGCACTGCTTCACACTTCACAACATAAAGAAAATCAGGCCTTACCTAACTCAACATGCTACCCAACTCCTGATACAGGCTGTGGTCATCTTGTGACTTGATTACTGATGGGCCTCCTAGCCTACACAGTGAAATCTTTTCAGATGATCCAGAACTTGGCGGCACGCCTGATTTTCAATCAACCCAAAAGGTCACATGTTACCCCGCTGCTCAGCAAGCTCCACTGGCTACCTGTAGCAGCCCACATTAAGTTTAAACAAAAAATGTTTGCCTACAAAGTAGTCTCCGGTTCTGCACCCACCAACTTCAACGCCCTTATACAGGCATGTTACCTCCGGACCGTTGTGCTTTGCCAATGAACGACACCTGGCCCTGCCACACATGCTCATGGAAATCCAAACTTCTCTCTCGTCTGTTGTTCGCTGTTGGTGGAACGTCCTACCAGTTCCTACCAGATCAGGGGCGTCCCTCTCTACCTTTAAAAAACCTCCTGAAGACCTCCAGCTCTTCAGAGTGGACCTCCTCTCCAACAATACCAACAACTGGACATGCTAAATCTACCCCACTCTAGTACTGTCACATGATTCTATACGAGTAGTACTTCCATATTTGGGACTCTGGAGACCCAAATGAGTTCTCTTTTCCCTGTGCCACAGTAGCTGAAAAGGATTGTATTCATTTGAAAGAGAAAAGAGGGATGAAACTAGTATGAATACTGAAGGGAGAGAACGAGGGAAGGGAGTGATGACATAACAGGGGGCTTGGCGTGTGTGAGATTGGAGGTGCTTACGTCAACTGTAACTGGGAGAGAAAGAACAAGCATTCCTTATGTAGGTCACATTAAAAACACATGCAGCTACCACAAATTCAGCCAACTAACCGAACAGCCTGCCAAGCAGCATTGAAATCTCAACAGCACACCTCCGGTTCTCCATGACAAGTATCCGCACTGCACTGCTAATGCCGACTGAATCTGCAGCACAGGCCGAGTTCAGTCCGTTATATTACTGATGAGTCTAGGGAATGATGTCATGTGCTGTTAGTTTTAATAATATGATTCCTGCCTTGTTCACTATATGAATCAATAAATTATCAGGGTACACTGTGGGAATTAATTTCTACTTTTCTAAATTCGTCATCCTGCCTTCTTGTCCGGACTTTTTACTCATAAATCTCAGAATCAATCTAGTGCAAATTAAGCAATTAGTTACAATGTCACAATCTTATGACCTCTAGTTTTAATGAAAATTAATTTGAATTAAGTAATATTAGAGTCAGTCATGTGGAACATGTGCATAAACATGAATGCCAACAACTAGACAATTGCATTGGCTATGTTTAGAAACATCCTATATACAAAGAATCAATTATATGCAAGGTGGAGATCAGTAAGAGAAAGCAAACTGTAACATGATAAATGTGGTGTCACAGTTCAAGCAGACAAACCGGGAACACAAGAGAAGGACCCAAATGCAGACTCAGAGGCTGAACTGAACTGGTGGTTTACTAGCAAAATGTGCGAATGCACAAAAGCTAAAGGACTGTCAGGCGGGCTCAGTTCAAAGGCAGCCCAAACAAGTAAAGAGATCTGTAAAGGAGCAGGCTGTATCCAGAGTCTAAAAACCAAACTAACAACCCAAACAAGAGTGGGAAATAAAACATGAAGAACGGCCGTAACGCTTGAACATAGAACCAAGTTGAACTGACACTGCAATTAAAGAACACACGGGCTGAATACAAAAGTGAAGGCAGGATAACAAGATAGGTGAAACTAATCAGGGTGGAACAATCAAAACTGAAATTAAACAACAGCAGGAGGTAAAGTTACAGACTCGAGAAGAGAGGGCAATTACATATGGGGGTTCTTGTTTAGTGCAGGACAATTTTTTTTCACGCTTAAGACTGTAGTTTATTTCTCTTTCCATCCTGCTGGTGTAAGCTGTTCTCATCAGTTGGTCACATCCATCCAATAGCACAGTAACCACAGTTTTTGGACTCTATTTATCTTGCTGCTGCTCAGGGCCAACACTACTCGATCACAAAAAGTCTCCCTTTAGAGCCTGAGTGTCAAAAACTTTCTGTCAAGACTTCATCATCACACATCATCCACCAAATATCTTGACTTCATTCAATTGTGTCTCCTGGTTTATTCATGAGCGGGATCCAGCAATAAAGGCCGTATGGTAATAGTGTACTCATGATGCAGTGAAAAATTCGATATTTGTGAAAGTACCATTGCAATTACCAAATAAATAGCAGTACATTGTGAAAAAAACAGACACATGCTGGAAAAAGTGAGTATACAGTAAAAATAAAATCTCACAAATAGTACCACTGGTGTCAACAGATTTTTAATGAGTGGACTCACGGTGAGCTGTCCTGCAGGGGTCACTCTGTGTGCTGTCAGCAGAGTGGGCCGAGGAGACAGAGGACACACTGGAGCTCCTGACAAAGCCGAAGGCTGCCAGGCGGCCCGCGGGTAGACGGCTGGAGCTGAAGCCCGGGGGACGCAGACCTGACTGGCTGGCTTTGGGAAGCAGAGATCTGGAGGCTGCAACCTGGGGCTGGGCTGCTGCTGTCGCTGGAGAAGGAGCAGCAGGAGCGTGATGGGTGAAGACCTGGTCGTCTGTTAGAAAATCACAAAATGAAGATTCATGTTACAGCAACACTGTGTAACATTTCTACCATAAAATAACAGATTCAGGTGCTACACTGACTACACTACACAGTAAATCACAGACCACCAACTATTTGACTGATTTTAGTGAAACTGGATCATATTTTATGGAGAAAATATTTTCTGGTTTTCCCTCTGATGTCCTCCGGCTGCTAAACTCTCTGATTTAGAGTTTCCTGGTGGACAGTAAAGTAAACTGCTGTGAACTGCAGCTGCTGTTAGCTAATGTTAGCTCGGTTTGTTAGTCAGGCTGCCTGGACTGTAATATTGGAACACCGGCGGGGTGTTTTGCATCACTTAGAAGAGGAGGTTTTCAGGCCCGAGTGAATATTGACAGGAAGCAGGGCTGGTGTTGTGCCAGAACTGGAGCTGGGAAAGAGGGCAGTGTAACCATGCTTAGCAGCCTCTACGGACATAATGAAAGAGGTTATGAGACCTAAGACAATGTAGATGAAGAAAGCTAAGAAGAGAAAAGGAGAGAGTGAGCGAGCAAGAAGCTTTTAGACTTTTAGACGCTGAGCTGGGCTTCTTGCTGTTGGACTAGTAAGTAATATTAACTGGCTGCTATGTCCTGTGTTATTGCACTTGCTTGATGTTTGGCTGTTAGCAACTCACTAGTTTTTGAAGTAATATAATCATAACAAATACACGTGTACAACTGTCCATATTTTCACACAAAACAGATAGCTTTGCAAGAGGTAACCTGCACATCTACATTTGACGTCCTTAGCTGAACTGAGGCAGCAGCCAGACAGTACATACAATGCTAAACAAAGTCATTATTACTGCATGCCGCAGCAGGTGGTGCTAAATGGACAGGACAGCAAGAAGTTAAATTTTATTTGTGCGTGTGCGCGTATGTGTGCAAACTGCAAACTCATTAACCACCACTCGCATACCAACAAAAAGATGTTTATTTCCCCTGTGAATCATTTATCATCCTGTGTTGACTAAGCTCTCAGTGGGCACCAGGAAGTTTTCTGTGTTACAACTCCGACTGGTACATTAAGCAAATATAATAAGTTTATACACAACAAGCTGCTAACAGCTGCGTTTGGCTCTCACCGTGCTTGCAGACTGGGCTGGCGGCCAGCCATTTTTCCAATGCCAACAATGTGATGGCCACAATTTATATCTTTTCAATACTTCCACCGTGTTCGCCTGTGTTTATGATTCATTACATGATTGGAAATTCCTTGTAATTATTTCTGGATTTAAGGCCCATTCCAGAAGGCTAAAAGAAATTATAAGATAGAGGAAAAAAAAGAGGAGAGAAGCAGTTTTACAGACAAAGAGAATGAAAAGACAGAATCAAAGAGAAGATAAAGGAAGGAATAAAAAAGTAATCATAGCTCCACAGTGGCAGCTATTGTCAGTGAGCAATGAGGAGAATCCTCCCTCGCGGTAATATGGCTTCCAGCAGAAAAACAGATGAAATGTGCAGGCATGAACGACCAAGGCTGCGCACACATAAACACAGTGGGCAGTGGGAAAATCCTCAGGCTTGGAGAGAGGACCCATCTTGGCTGCTCTCTGTCTGCAGCAAATGGTTTAGATCCTGGGCAGAAGAGGAGCATTATCCCCTGCTGGCTGCAGAGATAAGGTGGGCAGCCCTCCTTTCCTCTCCATTTGGCACAGTTGTGCGCTCCAGTGCATACTACAGGGTAACCACTGCATCAATACAAGATAAGGCTCCAAGAAGGAGAATACAAGCTCTGTTGGTTGAGAAGAACAAAGTGGGACAGAAAGAGGTAGAAAAGTCTCCAGTGTAACTCCCCTCCAGCATCTTCAGTTCACACTTATCACTTATCCTCCTTCTGCCTGTGTGCCATGCAGCCTGTTTATTAGATTGTAGCTGGCTCCTCTTGAGTGAGAAGGTCAGGATCATTAAAGATAAATGTCCTCATTTCTGTACCCCCAGCCGCCCACCCACACACACACACACACACATCCTATTCATCCCCTCTGAGAGACAAGGCAGCCTGACAAACATCTACTTTAGCCTAGATACCACGGACCTGTGCTCCTCTAAATGAAAACACACATTATTCATAAGAATCTAAAAAGGAATTTGGGAGGCAATAAAATTATTATGACTTTGACTGTCCTTCTCCTTTCTTTCTGTACTTTTTGCTCCCACAATAACTTCATTTTGGTTTCTCATTCTTCAGTGCTTGTCTAAAATTTGTCACTTTTTTTCTTTCTTTAAATTGCACCTGGAAAATGCACTCTACTTGATAAAGTACCAACACACCAACACTAGAATTCATATGTATATTTAAAAAAAACATCATAAATCATAAAACCAGCGGTGTTTTCCAGGGCGTGCAGGGATTTTCTCCTTTCAGCCATCCCAAAGATTTAAATAAAACCACTTTACTTAGCCTGTAGGTCTGAAGCACCACCCTCAGTTTCTCAACAGACGCCTGAGAAATGAAAACCTCCTTAAATCGTCCTTTGGAAAGAGAGCGTCCTAACTTGAGATGAATTATGTAAATTGGACTCAGAAAAGTCAACGCGACAGAGGCAGATGGGATGAGCTCTATAATGGCCAACTGCTTTTAATTACAGCCCAAGGTGAACATGCGACAACCGGCATGGCGTTACACAGAGCATTAAATTGCATGTTATTTAATATGACACTTGAGTGCATTGCAGTCTCTGCAGAAGTACTCAAGCAAAGCTTCGCTGCTGTGCGGGAACGGAGCAAACGTCCTGTCCTATAAGTGGATGATCCTCATTATCATAACCATTTTAAAACCTACACAGTAATTATGTCAGTAGTTTGAGTACTTTGACTGTTGCACAATAGCTCTACATTATAATTATTATAATATGTGCATGCAAGATGGAGAGATTTCCCTTCACAAAAGCCGTCAGAGTTTCAATTCACAGTGAAATATGAAAACATATTCTCAAGCAACAACCATGAAAACAACAGAAATTCCTTAATTGCATCCTGTATGCTTATGTACACATAATACTGACCAATGCTACATATACAGTATATATTTCAGCTAGTGTTTGTCAATGGAGTGTGTGCATGGTACAGCAGGGGTGAGCAATGATTCCAGCAGGAAGATACTGACGTTACTTAAGCGTTAATTGCTTTGCACTTCAAAGCCTGTAGTTTCCAGAGGGCCAAGCAGCGCTGAGACACCATACATATGTATTAAAAGAGATTATGATAAGACAGCCTGACACATCATAACACTACGCTGATCAATTCTGTATGTGGGTAATGTGTGTGTATCTGTGTACACACGTGCTGTGTATTTTGACTGTGTGTCCGGGTTATCACACTCAGGGAGAGGGCAGATCAATTATGCATGGAACTGATAAATGGCGTTGCCTTCCAGCAGTGTGCAGGGTGATGAGCAAATTTTATACTTCAGTATCCCAGCGACAGTCAAGCTGTAATGTAAATCTGACTCCAGCAGTTAGAGGTGCTATCTAAATCATCTGAATTATAAATTCACTGTATGTGGAGAGAAAGTGTGTGAGCGTTTTTATTTATTTATTTTGTTGTGTAGATGGAGTAGAAAAAGTCCCCTTAGAGTATTTCTTAAAGCGCCCCAATCAGATCAGCCCAAATTAATCTCGCATTTTAAATGAGATGCCTTCGTCTCACACCAGTGTGAGGGGGAAACAATCCCAACACTGCTTGATACTGCAGAGGAAAAGAAAGATAAGGTACCTCTGTCCATTTTGGGTTTGTGAAATCTAATCTGACACGTACCGCAGCTCAAAATAGGATAATGTGAGGCAATGTTTTATTTACCTGTGTTATCTTGGCTTTTCTGACTCGTCGCTGGGCTGACAGGTTGGACCGGCTGGCTGAAGACCAGCGTTGACCTCTGACCTTGACCGTGTCCTCTGCCCTTGGCTGAGCCCGTAGTCGTCCTGGTGACAGCGCCCAGGCCCAGACGTAGACCTCTGCCAGAGCGCAGGAGGCTGCCGCTGCCTCCGGCCTGAGCCGTCGTCCGGGTCTGCAGCGCTTCCTCACCAGCACTGCCTTTAAAACCTCCAGATCTTCCCACCTAGAAATCAAAATAATTCAATTAATTTAAAATGACTATATATTTTTTTAATGTAAAACATTTCATTACAGTCCTATTCTACATTGTTCATTTTAGCAGAATTAATTTTCCTTTTTTCAGAGGAAACACAGTAATTCTGTCCTCTATGGCCCCCTTATGGGGTAGCCTGTGACAGTCAGAAACTGAAAGAAATATATATATTAAAGGACTAGTGTGTAGGATTTAGTAGCATCTAGCAATGTAGCTGCACATGATTCATATTTTTAGGTGATTATATACAAATGAAAACATAGCACACCATATTCCACTTCTGCTTTGTTCTGTAAATAGAAAACTTACACACTGGACCTTTAAGTTAATGTGAATAAAATGTAAATAAATTGTAACTTTGTTTCTTTTTTGATGTGCACATGTTTGCTACTATATAACCCCCCTTTTGTAAAATGTTTCTATCATATAATGTCCATGCGCATACTATTATAATAGGAATTTGCTTACAATCTAATGTGTTTACCAGAAATGTCTGGCAGCCATGACATGTTGTATAGATACAGATAGATAGATATGTTCCTTTGATATGGTTGAGGAGGCAACAAAACCATAGTTATTTTTTACATCTGTCATTGTATCCATATTGAATTAAGCTCCTTTGTTATGAAGCATTCTGTATAACTATATTATGATAATGCTGATCATGTTCAATAGATCTGATCTGATTTATGTTGTGGTTACAAGTAATAAACAGTCTGATAAAATATGGATCACCACAAATCTGACATCTGCTCTGCAGGGAAAGTGTTTAACATCAGCAGCAAGTGTTGTCTCTCAGTGGCACCCTGCGTAATGGACAGAATGCTAACGTATACGCAGTGACATACAAAGCGCTGAGAATCATCTCGTCCCTTTGGGCTTTGTACTTGTGCATTCATTATTTATTTCCATGTGCTGGTATTTGACACTGTATGAATATGAATGCCAAATGAAGCTGTTTAATCAGAATCAATAAGGAATGGTCTGAAAGCGATATGAGCGTCTCTTGTGAGAGTGG